>JACEFO010002685.1:0-1200000 GCA_015342445.1 Digitaria exilis
CCCACGCGCCGGCGGCCGCATCAGGGCAGGCAGGCGGCGAGCTCCCGACGCGCTCGCCGCCTGCGCGGGCAGAATCTCCCGGGGAGCTCATGTCCGCTTCCAGCCCGAAGCTCAAAGGCCCATCCTTCGGAGCAGACGCGCAGATCCGTTCGCAGCGCTCCTGAGCTTACGCAGGCAGCCGCCGCGTCGTCGTCTCCCCGTATGCAGGGTGCAGGCGGCGTCTCTACTTCCGAAGCACGGCAGCCTACGCTATCTTCTCCATGAGAGGTCACAGTGCTTTATTTATTTTATTTCTCCATGAAATGTTTGTCTGATATCCCTCTCCCCTTCGGACTGCCTGATCTAATAGTCGGGTGGAATTGGTTGGTGTCTTCGTGATGAATCGGACTACCGTACGCTTTGCGCATGAAAAATAGCAGGAGCGCTGCCTTTCATTATAGAAGAAGAGAGTTTTGGTACAAAGGAATCGAGAGGGACAGAGGGGTGAATATTTTAGGAGTTATTTCAACTGTTTTCAGTTTTCTATCATATGACATATTGCTTGCATTGCATCTCTCTCTGTCACTAAGGCTTTTGCAGTTTTGTGTTGAGGTTTGAACATCTGATGGAGATTTCAGCCTAACACATCAAATTTGTTGCCTCAAAAGTTGCTGCGGATGGTTTTCTTCTTTGACCATAGATGTTCACTTGTTCTTCTCATACTTGGTCTCAGCAAGGCAGGAGTTTAGAGCAGGTGAAGGAAGACGTGGAAAGGAGTTCCGTTTCTGCTTTAACCGCGCAGACCGTGAACTCATCATCGTTTGGTACCTGCTCCTGTATGTTAACGGTTCTGCCTCTTGGACAGTTGTTTCCTGACATGGACTAAGGCTAGTCTCAGTGGGGGTTTCATAGACACAATTACCTCTAGGTAACTGTGCCACAGGGGTTTTGGTGATGAAACTCCCCTCACATCCCATGAAACTCCCCCTCTTAATTACCCTGCCATGTCAGCAAAACTGATGATGTGGCAGTGTATTTAATGCCCATGAAATTCCCATGAACCTCCATTGAGCCTGGCCTAAGCAGGAGGGACCAGGGAGATGCTTCCTGGAACACGGGTTGATGTCTATTCCAGAAAAATCGAAGATCAGAAGAGTTAGGATCGATTTTACTAGCTACGAAGTCATCTGTTTTTCATCTGGATCACACCTGTAATGTAGATCTGGCTGATCAAAAGCTGAAAATTGTAACTGAGAATGCTTGCTGACAGCACCTATTTAAGGGAATTTGTAATGCCATCAAAACCGAGCTTCAATGACAGTGCATATTTTTTTTTTTGAGATTTTAATGTGAAGGGGGGGATTTGCTGTGTTTCACTGTTAGCTCTGAGTTGAGTGAACTGTCTATTTTGATGGTGCGTGCGATCGATGAGTATAGTTATGGCAGTTTGTGTTTCGGGGAAAGTATTGTTGGCAATGATGGAAGGTGCATGCTTATACCCTACTGGGCTTGAGGCTCTGTTAACTTGCTGTGAGGGGATATGAGTTTCTACTACGTCTTTGTGGTTGTCTGAAAATTCAGTCCAACGAGCTGTCCTGCTTCCGCTGCAGCCATAGAAACAAGGGATATCTGTTTTATGCTGTTCTGTTGTAAATCGTAAGCCGCAGATGGACTCATTTCTTCAGATGTGTTGCTGCGCCTCTTCCTTTCTAGTTTCTTCCCCTGGGGAGGGGCTGGAGCTGTAGCTTGATCACGCCTCCTGACCAGTGGCTGCAAAGCCACACATGAGTGCTGGTCTGTCTGAGGAACTTTCAACGGGATGAAACAAGATTGCACAATCGCTCGTTAGCTCTTAAGCTCTGGAGATGGAATCTGTTGTTCTTCATCATCTTGCTAAACTCTTCTTTACCCATGCCTTGAATCAGAGAAGAGCTGTATTTGGCCACAGTGTGTTAGCAGCAGGGTAGTAGGATAGGATTAGAAGATGGAATTGAAGAAAGGACAGCAAGAATGGGGAATTGAGGGGAGAACAGATACGCTCACTAGGTCAACTTCGTAGAGGAAGAATATTGCTCATATCATGATTTCTTCCTCTCCCTCAAACTCTCTAACGTATATATCCGTATTTACATGGGCTATGCCCTCTTTCTGTGCGTCAAGCACTCGACGGCCCGCCGGCCCATGCATTGAGCTTCAAAATGGAATTGCCAGCAGTTGCTTCTGTGTAGTCCTGACTGACAAGCTCTGGCCCCAACCTGGCGGCCTAATCCATGTACAATCCCTAACATTCCCCTCGTTAAGATTCGCTTGCCCCCAGAGCCGATTTGAAATATCAACGCCTCTGATTCCATGGAGCTTAACCAATACTCTGTAGCGTCTGCACTCCGAGAAATGGCCCACTTAAGTATATTCCACCTTCCAATTGGATCCCCTATGCTAATACACTAAAATGTTCCCAAAGTGCGGATTCGACCGTCGAGTCAAGCTCGACCAACGGCTACTGAAGAATCGTCCGTCCATACACTCACTCGAAGGCGAGCTTTTCCAAAGATCACATCATTCCACAAATTCAAATTACAACAAGTCTTAGAGTTATTGCAACCAAATTGAAATGAACGAAAATTAATATAATAGTTTTCGAGTTCATGCAGCGGAAAATAACCGAGATACTAGCGACGATCCAAAGTATCGTCACGATGAAGTCAGCCGTGACGCTACTCCTCACGGTCCTCGAGGAGAGGCCGGCTCCCACTCGATGCTGTAACCAGGAGGAAGCTGGGAGGCCCAAGCCATAGAGGCAGCTACCTCCTGAGGGGACTGGCTCCTGAAAAATTTAAAGCCACAAGCAAGGCTGAGTATACTTAGTGCTTATACTCAACAAGACTTAACCGACTGGTGATCACTATGATCACCGACTCCTAAGATGAGAGGCTGTTTGGCTAGTGGGGTTCTTTTTGCCAAAAGCGACTAAAGCTGTTCTCTAACTTCTTTTAATTTACTTTTTAATTCTTTAGTCTATCCATTCTAGGTGAGCCTAGCTAAAACAATCAAGTTTTGCAATACAATTATTTCATACAAAGATTTCATCCTTCCAAGTTCCATTTCATAATATGCCATACATCGGTCAAGCAGTCTCATTAAACCGCGAGGAAGCGGACAGTTCGAACCGAAATTTACTACCTGGCCAGGGAAAACCCAAACATACGGAATGGTTGGAAATGCCAACACACCCCAATCCTTTCTCCTCTCTCTGCCGAGTGGCTCCCGAGTCCCACTGCCTCAGGGTAAAGGTTTACCACTACTGGGGACTCACGCAACTACCCTTCTATGTGCCCATGGGATAACGTTTCCAAGACAAATGAGCTGTCGGACCTGCTCGCATCAAATCGGATACCGGGACTTACCCGGTCCCATAAACCGTGCATATGTGTGGTACGTTCAAACGCTTGACACAAAAGTACCACATGTTTTCCACTTAAACATCGATAGACGGGTAATCTACAATCATCCGTCCATCATCTATAGTGTTTCTGATATGAGTAGTCATACAACTCCTATATCTCGCGAGTGTCGGAAAACACTCGACTTCTATCGTTCCTAAGCATAGCAACTATCGAACCTAACATACTAGTGTTCAATCAAAGGAACCTATGATCATGCAATCTAGGGTTTCATTCAACTCCTTGAAACTTAAATGCACAAACATATGATCAATTAAATTGCGTAAGTAAAGTTAGGTTATGCTCCGGGGGCTTGCCTTCCGGCTCGAAGCGGTACTCCTGCTCGGGGCTTGGATCCACGTGCACCACGTTCACCTCGGACTCCTGGGTGACCTCCTCGGCAGCGGGGACTAGCTCGTAGACTCCGTCGGCGAGACCCGAATCTATACGAAATGCATGGAATGCTTAAGTATCGAGATTAAAATAGTGCACGTTTATTTTGATCTTGTTTGATAAGTTGGAAAGGATAACATTAGTTATAAGTGAATATTTCATCTCCCTGTTTGAACCTTTACCTTGATTTTTGAGTTTTAGATTTTCTCTTTTCTTTTCTTTTTCTTCTCTTTTCCTTTTTTTCTTTTCTTCTCTTTTCCTTTTTTTCTTTTTCTTCTCTTTCCTTCATTTAAGTCCCTTTTCCATTATTCAAAAGGTGACCTTAGGAACATTATTTTTAGGTGCCATTGGACTAGAGGCTCACTCATGCCAAGCAGAAGCTTAGCCCAAAGTTTGGCTCCAAATAATTTTTCTATAATTTATTACAATTTCTCTCATCTTTTTGCCTAAATTCAAACTAAAATCATAACAAAATAATTGCAAAGTTTTTATCCAAACCACTTGGCACAGTGGCTTAGGATGTCAAGAGTGACATCTCTGCAAGTTTGCAAGTGATTTTGATTTTTGGTTATTTTTGTGAAAATTTCACCATATTTAAACTACCAAAAATCATTTAGCCATTTTCTAGTGTCCAAAAATTATCCTTTTCATTTTTCTAAGGTTTCTTATGTCTTGATTGAATTTCTGTGTGAAGGATGTGATTTTTCACTGAGTAATTTATTTTCTATGATTTATTTGCCAAAACAGCAGGGTATATGTTTGGAAAATCATAACCCTAAATCTACTGGAAATTTTTGTGCACCCTTTGCGCATTGGGCTAATGATAATCACCTTAACAACATATCCCAAGCTCAGCTCCAGTGCATGTGTAGATTTTGAACTATGATGAAATGTGCTCAAACCTAAATGAATTTATATTTCAAAATCTACTGCTCAACTGAGTGAGGTTCCAAAAAGAAAGTTGTTCTTCTAGATTCACTGGTCACTACAAAATTGGTTTGACATTTTTTCTGAGTTTTCTACGATTTTCTACGAATTTTTGAAGATCTCAGCGATTTAATCCAAAAATTAAGAATCTGTTTTACGCGGGGAACCCTAGAACTTTTGAACTTCTTACGAACAGGCCCCTGCACTTTTGCGCTCGGCCCCCTGGACAGAGGTTGAAGATACACTTCAGTCCAGGGCTCGCGGCGTGGTTACGCCGGCCAAACGGCGGCGAGACCGGGCCGGGGAAGTAGGGGAAAGTGAAGAGGGGCTCACCACGGCTCGTTTGAGCTAGGTCTCGAGGTCGGGGATGGCCGGAATCGTGCTCGGCGACGACGGTGGCGGCTCGGCAACTCCGGTGAGCGGCTGCCGGCGACGTCGGGGTCGGAGAAGCTCGGGGGAAAGGGTCGGTGAGCACCAGCGTGACACGAGGAAGCTAAATGGTGCCCTTGGTTTGGCCGGAGGTGGAGGGAAACGGGCTGTGCGCGTGCGCGAGCGGCGGCGGAGTTCTCTGTGAACTCCGGCGAGCTACGCCGGGGGCTCTGGTGGGGGATTTGGTGCGGGGATTGCTCGGTGAGCAGCAGTGGAGGTTGGGGAAGCTCGAGAGAGCCTTGGTTTGGCCGGGGGAGCAGCGAGGAGGGCTGTGCTCGTGAGCGAGCTCGGCGGCGATGCTGCGGACTCCGGCGAGGTTTTTCCGGTGCTTTGAGCGAGGGGAACTGTTGAGAGCTTATGTAGGAGCGAGAGGGGAGTGAGAGGATGCTCGGCAAGCTCGAGAGGAGGGCTGGGACAGCTCGGTGACGTCGCGCGGCGACAGAGCCATGTCGCGGCCGTGTTGGCGCCGCGCGCGGTGTCAACGCGCGCGCGCAGGCGTGCTGCGGGCGGCAGACGCGCGTGGGCGAGGCGTGAGGCGACAGAGCGTGGAAAGGAGCACGCGGGGGACGCGAAAGTCGCGGTTTGGGACCGGCGGGCAACGGCGGCGACGGCAAGGACCGGCGGTCCGCGGCGGCGACGCGGTGGCGAGCGCGGGGTCAGCGCTACAGTGCGCCTCCGACCGTGAGACCTTGCCAGGCGCATGCGCGGCGAGGGGGGACACCCAGCCGTGTCACTTGTCGACGCAGGCGAGGACGGACGGCGACGGGAGCTGCCGGCGGCGAGCTCGGGCACGCGCGAGCGCCGCGCTGGCATCCCGTGAGCACGCCGTGAGCGGTGCAAAAGTCAATTGATTGGCATGGCTCTAATTTCAAAATTTTGAACATAACTTGAAAATCTTCCAACATGAAAGTTGTCTAGAATTTCATTAGACACGTTACTGCACTGGAAATTTGAAGAAAAAGTTTAAATCTTGGCTGTAATTCAAAAAGGGGTAAATCCCTGTTTTGAACTGAATTTCTGAAATTCGAGGGGGCTAAATGGCAAAATTGGCCAAAGTGTCCAAAGAGGCAAAGTTCTGAAATGTGATGAAGAACAACTTTGCTTTTGGGAGATTTTGATGTTCTGTGGTAAAATCTTGAGTTTTGGCTAAGATTCCATTTCAGCTTTTGAATTTGAATTGAAATTTTAAATTTCCAAGATTGGGGTTGAAGTTTTGAGAGGCTTCCAAGCATTTTTAGGCTATGGTCTGAAAATGAAAGTTGCTTGGTTTGACTTACTCTACAACTTTTTATATTTGCACTTTTTCAAGTTTCTTGGAAATTTTCAAAGTTTTCCTTATGGGCTCATTTGAATGATTTTGGCTCAATTAAATGGGTTTTTCCTATTTTCTTTGTTTTCCCTGCTTAATTAGCCTTGGCTTAACTTTAACATTATTTTAAGGTTAACTAAAACTAGGGATGTTACAGCCTACCCCCCTTAAAAAGAATCTCGTCCCGAGATTCGGGAATGCTAGGAAGTGCGGAATGTGCGGGGTACCTGGTGGGTGGTGAGAAATCCAGGAAAATGACGATTTAAGATATTCCTCGGTCTCCCATGTTGCCTCTTCTTCAGTGTGATGAACCCCTGAATCTTATACATTTTAACTGAGCTTCTTCTTGGTGTGCCTTTCTTTTTGATCAAGGACTTTGAGAGGTTGGGCAACGTTAGGTCAGATCGGGCTCAACTTCCACGTCTTCTTGTTCCACGACTTCAGTCGGAACTCGGATACACTTCTTGAGTTGTGAGATGTGAAAGACATTGTGTACGGCTGATAGTTTGTCAGGAAGTCGTAGACGATATGCTACGGTGCCACATTTCTCAATGATTTCATAAGGTCCGACGTAACGGGGTGCAAGCTTTCCCTTTACTCCGAACCTTTGGACTCCTCGAGTTGGTGAGACCTTAAGATACACATGATCACCGACTGCGAATTTAAGAGGCATTCTTCGGCGATCGGCGTAACTCTTCTGACGAGACTGAGCGGCTTTGAGATTTTCCCGAATAACCCTGACTTGCTCTTCGGCTTCAATCACCAGGTCAGGTCCGTAATATTTCTCGCTCCCCAGGCTGAGACCAACATAACGGAGTTCGACACATTTTCCCATACAAGACTTCGAAAAGGTGCCATTTTCAAACTTGCTTGATAACTGTTGTTGTATGAGAAACTCGGCGATAGCCAGACATTTATCCCAACTTGTTTTCATAGTGAATGACGCAAGCTCGAAGCATGTCTTCAAGGATTTGATTCACTCGCTCGGTCTGCCCATCCGTCTGCGGGTGGTAAGCCGAGCTTCGAATAAGCTTGGTGCCAAGAGATGCATGGAGTTGCCTCCCAGAACTTTGCCACGAACTGCGGACCTCGGTCCGAAATGATTGTTCTAGGCACTCCGTGCAGACGCACAATTTTGATTGAGATAGATCTCGGCATACTTCTTGACGGCATAGGTGGTGTTAACCGGAATGAAGTGAGCGGTCTTTGTGAGCCTGTCCACAATGACCCATATAGAATCGTGCCCTCGTGCGGTCTTAGGAAGGCCAACAATGAAATCCATACTGACATCCTCCCATTTCCATGATGGTATAGACAGAGGTTGAAGAGTTCCAGCCGCCTTTAGATGACTAGCTTTTACTCTCCGGCAAGTGTCACACTCGGATACAAATCGAGCGATATCCATTTTCATCTTGGTCCACCAAAAAGTTTCTTCATATCCTGGTACATTTTATTGCTGCCAGGGTGAATAGAGAACTTAGAGTGGTGAGCTTCACTCAGAATTTTCTTCCGTAATTCCGGATCTTTAGGTACGACGATACGGTCCCCAAACCATATCATACCCCGGGCATCCTGACGGAAACAGTTATACCGTTCCTCCGTTCCTTTGGCCAGCTCCTCCCGAATAATTCCGACCTTTTTATCGGTCTGCTGGGCCAGAAAGATCTCATCGTGCAGTGTGGACTCGAGAGATATGTTGTTTAATAGCCATGCGGAACAATCTCAAGATTGAGTTTCGCCAGCTCATGCATAGAGTGTCAGCATATGATTCGTCCGAAAGACAATGGCAATGCGATTTGCGGCTCAAAGCATCCGCAACCACGTTCGCCTTTCCAGGATGATAGTGCAAACTCATATCATAATCTTTTGCCAACTCCAGCCATCTTCGTTGCCTCATATTCAGATTAGCCTGGGTGAAGACGTACTTGAGACTCTTGTGGTCGGTGTACACGTTGCAAGGAACTCCTATCAGATAGTGCCTCCATATTTTCAGAGCGTGAATTACGGCGGCCAATTCAAGGTCGTGAGTGGGATAATTCAGCTCATGGGGACGGAGAGCACGTGAAGCATAAGCAATAACTCGATTCTCTTGCATAAGAACACAACCGAGTCCGGTGCCTGAAGCATCGCAATAGACATCATAGGGCTTGGTGCTATCTGGTTGGGTCAGAACGGGAGCGGAGGTCAACAATTTCCTCAATGTGCGGAATGCCTCTTCACACTTTTCATCCCATACGAATTTCTGCCCTTCTTCAATAGCTCGGTCATTGGCTGGCAACTCGCGAGAAATCCGGAATGAACCGACGATAATATCCCGCC
Source organism: Digitaria exilis (assembly GCA_015342445.1). Taxonomy (NCBI): domain Eukaryota; kingdom Viridiplantae; phylum Streptophyta; class Magnoliopsida; order Poales; family Poaceae; genus Digitaria; species Digitaria exilis. The sequence goes on from JACEFO010002685.1 coordinate 8,797, forward strand.
AAACCCAGAAAGCTTCGGATTTCGTGGACGGAGGTAGGAGGCTTCCAGTCCATTACTTGCTGCACTTTCGTAGGATCCACCGAGATACCATCCTTAGAAAACAGTGTGACCCAAGAACTTCACACTAATCCAGCCAAAATTCACACTTGGAGAACTTGGCGTACAATTTGTGATCGCGGAGTCGTTGAAGAACAATGCGGAGATGCTCGGCATGCTCTTCTTCATTCTTGGAATAGACAAGAATATCATCAATGAAAACACTACGAACTTATCCAGCTCGGGCATGAATACCGAATTCATAAGATACATGAAATAGGCAGGAGCATTAGTCAGCCCGAACGACATAACCAAGAATTCATAAAGTCCATAGCGGGTCGAGAAAGCCGTCTTGGTATATCACAAGGACGAATCTTGATTTGATGATATCCGGAACGAAGGTCAATTTTGGAGAATATTTTGGCTCCGGCGAGTTGATCGAACAATACATCAATGCGGGGAAGAGGGTACTTATTTTTGATAGTGACCGCATTGAGAGGCCGGTAGTCAATACAATCCTCAACGTGTGATCCTTTTTTTCGACGAATATGGCAGGGCAGCCCCAAGGTGATGTACTCGGACGAATGAAACCCTTGTCCAGTAAATCTTGGAGTTGAGTTTTCATCTCTGCCAATTCTGCGGGTGGCATTCTGTAGGGTCTTTTAGAAATTGGTGCGGTGCCTGGTTGTAGCTCGATAACGAACTCAATGTCCCGATCCGGTGGCATCCCAGGTAAGTCGTCTGGGAAGACATCGGGGAACTCACAGACAATAGGAATGTCTTCAAGCTTGGGTTCAGTCATAACAAAGACACATGAGCTCAAAGAGTTGGGGGACGGTAGATAGAGTGTGGTAGATCCATGTGTAGGTGAGTTGATATCAACTATTCTCTCAGCAATGTCTAACACAACCTTGTGCTGTGCCATCCAATTAGCTCCCAAGATTATATCTATCCCATCCAGTTCTAAAAGAATCAGGTCGGTCAAGATAACTCTACTACCCAATTTAATTGGCACCTTTCGCGCCATGTGATTTGAATTCAAGTTTCCTCCGGCGGTTATTATTTTGTAGGCCGCATTTGTGGATACGCAATTTAAACCACATTTCTTAGCACAACTTGGACTTATGAAGCTATGAGTAGCACCAGAATCAAGAGAATGACTGCAGGTTGGTTATGAATCAAAAATTTACCCGTCATCACTGGTGCTCCCTCGGGAAGGTCAGTTCAAGGTGGTGAAGTTGACCCTTCCCTGCTTGACGTGAATCTTCTGCAACTTGCCCTTGTTTGGCTGGTTGCCATTGTTCTGCTGCTTGCCCTGGGGACAGTCCCCTGATGAAGTGACTGGTACTGCCGCAACGGTAGCAAGAATACCCAGGTCCAGGCTGAGCTGGCTGCTGCTTCATTGGGGCCTTCTGCTGCTGCGACTGCTGCGGTGGAAAGCGAGATCCACCCTGCTGAGGAGGGTTAACCACCCAGCGGCCAGACTGTCCTGTACGCTGCTGTCCCTGTGGAGGAACAATACGGAAGCGCTGCGGCTTACCGCCACTGGCAGAGGCAACAGGACCCTTCCTCTTTTTATCAGCTTTATGGGTCATAATGGCGTCCTCCTGAGCGATAGCCACATTGACCAAGTCAGCATAAGTGGCAGGCTTGATGTTGAGCAGCCTCTCCTGCAACTTAGTGCTGAGCCCCATGCGGAACCTCTCCTTCTTCTTATCATCACTGTCAGCATGATGTCCCGCGTACTGACAGAGGTTGTTGAAAGCCTGGGCGTACTGATACACCGTGTGAGTGCCCTGAGTCAAGGTCAGAAACTCCCTCAACTTCCTCTCAACAAGACCCTTGGGAATGTGATGCGCCTTGAACGCATCCTTGAAGTTCTGCCAAGTAAGCACAGTCTCGGCGGGGAGCATGCCACGATAAGTCTCCCACCAAACCAAGGCTGGACCGCGAGCTGCTGCGCGGCGAAGGTGACCTTGCGCTCTTCAGAGCAAGGAACAGCCAGGATGGCGAACTTCGAGTCGATAGCCCGAATCCACGCGTCAGCCTCCATGGGCTCAGTAGCTTTAGAGAACACTGGGGGCTGAGTACCCAAGAAGTCCTCAAATCGTGCAGCTTGAGCAGCCGGGGGCATTGCGGCCACCCTGACGCTGAGCACCGATGTTCATGTTCTGGGCCAGCTGCTGCTGCTGCAATTGTATCTGCTGCTGCATAGTCCTCATGACCTCGGCGTGCATAGCCATCATCTGCTGCCAATTTGGCAGTGGAGGGGCAGGTGGTAGCTGCTGCTCTGGCTGGTCCTGCTGATTCTGGGCACTAGTTGAGCCTCGATTTGCCCCAAAACCACCCGGAGTCAGTCGGGTCGTAGGTCCTGCCATCTGCATGATTGAGTCTCCGTTAACCACACGAATCACAATTGCTCATAAGGAAATGATAGGCATGATTAGAAGTCAATCTCAACGTTACAAAAGAATGTGGCATAAAAGCGAAACTTTGTAGAAGGAGCAACTTCATTAATCCAAGACATGGTTCGATGAATCCATTACAACACATGCGGACAACACACTCTAATTAAGATGCTACATCAAATGCAAAGGGAACAGATACAAAGATACAAGAGATTATCCATTCTTCAACTAGCTAGACTCCACGTGACACGGAAAAGCCATGCTGAAGAGTACCTAATCTCTAACTCAACGCTCTAGAAGTCATCCACGTCGTTCACCGAAGTACGGCTCACGGTGGGGGAAAGTGGTGGCTGAACTGGGGGTAACTCCTCGTCGTCCAGCTCGGACTTGGCATCCTCCTCTGCCTCGTCCTCTGCCTCATCCTCCCCGGGAACCTCCATATGAGCCTCCAACTCAACCATCTCGGCGTTAGCCTCGTGCAACTCCTCCTGTGCCTCCTCAAGTGCATCCCTCAACAACTCCACCTGGTGAGCACAGTACTCCTTCTCCATGGTAAGCTCCGCGACGCGAGCCTGCAAGTCCCGAATCTGAGTATCCTTGGCAGCCATGTCCAAGGAAGCACAAATCCCGGCTATGTCCTTATCCGCGGACACTCTCACCATCGCATCGGCAAAGTCAAGCAGAGAATCCTGAGACATCTTGAGCAGTTCTGCCATGCGGATGCTAGCCTTCATCCAGCTAGCAAAGAAAGCCGGTGCGTTCCGGGGAAACTCCAGGAACAACTGCGGGGAAGCCAAGTAACGTGCCAACCACTGAGGGTCATCCCTGCGGGCTGAAGGCAGGAAACCAACCAAGGTGTTCTCCACCAAGTCGGGGTGCTGTGAAGTGAACTGGTTCAGCCCTGCGAAAGCGGCCAGCTCCCAAGTGTCCGGAAAGCGGTGGCCATGCACCACAACTCCCAACCTAGGCCAGTCGGGGTGCTCGGGGTGCACCGGTGCCTCCAGGCGGGCACTGCACCGAGTCACACCACGCTCCGCGTACTCTCTGCCAAAGTAAACCGGCGGAGACGGGTAGCCAACCTCCTTCAGAATCGACCAAAAGAGGGACGGAAACCCCTCCCAGCTGAGGCAGTCCTGGCACTCCACCTTCTCGTTCACGCCAGCAAGGCGACTGGGAACGGCCATCTGAACAAAATTCAGAGGTGAGTACCAAGAGTCAAAAAGACCAAGGAAAAACTGGGGAAAACTGAAGGTAAAGAACGTGCTCAAGCTTTTAATTAAGGTTATTTAAGCATTGATTTGATTGGTTGGTCTTTTCACTTTCTTAAGTTTATTTTTATTCTTGATTTTTAGTTAAGAGATGCATGCAAACCCTAACGTCCTCACATTTTTAAGTCAGACTTGACTTTCGGAGTTAGTGCCGGTGGCTAGGCATAGGTACGTTTCTCTCTATAGATCTAGTCGGGCTCCTACTCGGAAACCTTTCGTAGTAGTCAGAGGATCTTCGACGAAAGCTTTTTAAGATTGGGTTTCATGGAAGAGCAAACATCAATCCTAAGTTAGACTATGCCACCTAACAAAGCGCAACCCTTAACCCTTAAGGACTTCACGTTCTAGTTTTATCCTTAACGATCCTATACGTTCATTCCTTTTGCTTAAACGCAATGGAATCGGGGTTTGGTAGATTTTATTCTGAAAACATTGGTTAGGGTCTGATGCTTTTCTTGGTGTGTATGAACGTCGGCTCTGATACCAGCTGTAGCGATCTCACCCGAGAAATGGGCCCACTTAAGTATATTCCACCTTCCATTGGTGCTAATACACTAAAATGTTCCCAAGTGCGGATTCGACCGTCGAGTCAAGCTCGACCAACGGCTACTGAAGATCGTCCGTCCATACACTCACTCGAAGGCGAGCTTTCCAAAGATCACATCATTCCACAAATTAAATTACAACAAGTCTTAGAGTTATTACAACCAAATTGAAATGATACGGAAATTAAATAAGTTTGAGTTCATGCAGCGGAAAATAAACGAGATACTAGCGACGATCCAAAGTATCGTCACGATGAAGTCAGCCGTGACGCTACTCCTCACGGTCCTCGGGAGAGGCCGGCTCCCACTCGATGCTGTAACCAGGAGGAAGCTGGGAGGCCCAAGCCATAGAGGCAGCTACCTCCTGAGGGGACGGTCCTGAAAAATTTAAGCCACAAGCAAGGCTGAGTATACTAGTTATACTCAACAAGACTTAACCGACTGGTGATCACTACATCACCGACTCCTAAGATGAAAGGCTGTTTGGCTAGTGGGGTTCTTTTGCCAAAAGCGACTAAGCTGTTCTCTAACTTCTTTTAATTTACTTTTAATTCTTTAGTCTATCCATTCTAGGTGAGCCTAGCTAAACAATCAAGTTTTTGCAATACAATTATTTCATACAAAGATTTCATCCTTCCAAGTTCCATTTCATAATATGCCATACATCGGTCAAGCAGTCTCATTAACCGCGAGAAGCGGACAGTTCGAACCGAATTTACTACCTGGCCAGGGAAAACCCAAACATACGGAATGGTTGGAAATGCCAACACACCCCAATCCTTTCTCCTCTCTCTGCGAGTGGCTCCCGAGTCCCACTGCCTCAGGGTAAAGGTTTACCACTACTGGGACTCACGCAACTACCCTCATGTGCCCATGGGATAACGTTTCCAAGACAAATGAGCTGTCGGACCTGCTCGCATCAATCGGATACCGGGACTTACCGGTCCCATAAACCGTGCATATGTGTGGTACGTTCAAACGCTTGACACAAAAGTACCACATGTTTCCACTTAAACATCGATAGACGGGTATCTACAATCATCCGTCCATCATCTATAGTGTTTCTGATATGAGTAGTCATACAACTCCTATATCTCGCGAGTGTCGGAAAACACTCGACTTCTATCGTTCCTAAGCATAGCAACTATCGAACCTAACATACTAGTGTTCAATCAAAGGAACCTATGATCATGCAATCTAGGGTTTCATTCAACTCCTTGAAACTTAAATGCACAAACATATGATCAATTAAATTGCGTAAGTAAAGTTAGGTTATGCTCCGGGGCTTGCCTTCCGGCTCGAAGCGGTACTCCTGCTCGGGGCTTGGATCCACGTGCACCACGTTCACCTCGGACTCCTGGGTGACCTCCTCGGCAGCGGGGACTAGCTCGTAGACTCCGTCGGCGAGACCCGAATCTATACGAAATGCATGGAATGCTTAAGTATCGAGATTTAAATAGTGCACGTTTATTTTGATCTTGTTTGATAAGTTGGAAAGGATAACATTAGTTATAAGTGAATATTTCATCTCCCTGTTGAACCTTTACCTTGATTTTTGAGTTTTAGATTTTCTCTTTTCTTTTCTTTTTCTTCTCTTTTCCTTTTTCTTTTTCTTCTCTTTTCCTTTTTTCTTTTTCTTCTCTTTTCCTTCATTTAAGTCCTTTTTCCATTATTCAAAAGGTGACCTTAGGAACATTATTTTTAGGTGCCATTGGACTAGAGGCTCACTCATGCCAAGGCAGAAGCTTAGCCCAAAGTTTGGCTCCAAATAATTTTTCTATAATTTATTACAATTTCTCTCATCTTTTTGCCTAAATTCAAACTAAAATCATAACAAAATAATTGCAAGGTTTTTATCCAAACCACTTGGCACAGTGGCTTAGGATGTCAAGAGTGACATCTCTGCAAGTTTGCAAGTGATTTTGATTTTTGGTTATTTTTGTGAAATTTCACCATATTTAAACTACCAAAAATCATTTAGCCATTTTCTAGTGTCCAAAAATTATCCTTTTCATTTTTCTAAGGTTTCTTATGTCTTGATTGAATTTCTGTGTGAAGGATGTGATTTTTCACTGAGTAATTTATTTTCTATGATTTATTTGCCAAAACAGCAGGGTATATGTTTGGAAAATCATAACCCTAAATCTACTGGAAATTTTTGTGCACCCTTTGCGCATTGGGCTAATGATAATCACCTTAACAACATATCCCAAGCTCAGCTCCAGTGCATGTGTAGATTTTGAACTATGATGAAATGTGCTCAAACCTAAATGAATTTATATTTCAAAATCTACTGCTCAACTGAGTGAGGTTCCAAAAAGAAAGTTGTTCTTCTAGATTCACTGGTCACTACAAAATTGGTTTGACATTTTTCTGAGTTTTCTACGATTTTCTACGAATTTTTGAAGATCTCAGCGATTTAATCCAAAAATTAAGAATCTGTTTTACGCGGGGAACCCTAGAACTTTTGAACTTCTTACGAACAGGCCCCTGCACTTTTGCGCTCGGCCCCCTGGACAGAGGTTGAAGATACACTTCAGTCCAGGGCTCGCCGGCGTGGTTACGCCGGCCAAACGGCGGCGAGACCGGGCCGGGGAAGTAGGGGAAAGTGAAGAGGGGCTCACCACGGCTCGTTTGAGCTAGGTCTCGAGGTCGGGGATGGCCGGAATCGTGCTCGGCGACGACGGTGGCGGCTCGGCAACTCCGGTGAGCGGCTGCCGGCGACGTCGGGGTCGGAGAAGCTCGGGGAAAGGGTCGGTGAGCACCAGCGTGACACGAGGAAGCTAATGGTGCCCTTGGTTTGGCCGGAGGTGGAGGGAAACGGGCTGTGCGCGTGCGCGAGCGGCGGCGGAGTTCTCTGTGAACTCCGGCGAGCTACGCCGGGGGCTCTGGTGGGGGATTTGGTGCGGGGATTGCTCGGTGAGCAGCAGTGGAGGTTGGGGAAGCTCGAGAGAGCCTTGGTTTGGCCGGGGGAGCAGCGAGGAGGGCTGTGCTCGTGAGCGAGCTCGGCGGCGATGCTGCGGACTCCGGCGAGGTTTTTCCGGTGCTTTGAGCGAGGGGAACTGTTGAGAGCTTATGTAGGAGCGAGAGGGGAGTGAGAGGATGCTCGGCAAGCTCGAGAGGAGGGCTGGGACAGCTCGGTGACGTCGCGCGGCGACAGAGCCATGTCGCGGCCGTGTTGGCGCCGCGCGCGGTGTCAACGCGCGCGCGCAGGCGTGCTGCGGGCGGCAGACGCGCGTGGGCGAGGCGTGAGGCGACAGAGCGTGGAAAGGAGCACGCGGGGGACGCGAAAGTCGCGGTTTGGACCGGCGGGCAACGGCGGCGACGGCAAGGACCGGCGGTCCGCGGCGGCGACGCGGTGGCGAGCGCGGGGTCAGCGCTACAGTGCGCCTCCGACCGTGAGACCTTGCCAGGCGCATGCGCGGCGAGGGGGGACACCCAGCCGTGTCACTTGTCGACGCAGGCGAGGACGGACGGCGACGGGAGCTGCCGGCGGCGAGCTCGGGCACGCGCGAGCGCCGCGCTGGCATCCCGTGAGCACGCCGTGAGCGGTGCAAAAGTCAATTGATTGGCATGGCTCTAATTTCAAAATTTTGAACATAACTTGAAAATCTTCCAACATGAAAGTTGTCTAGAATTTCATTAGACACGTTACTGCACTGGAAATTTGAAGAAAAAGTTTAAATCTTGGCTGTAATTCAAAAAGGGGTAAATCCCTGTTTTGAACTGAATTTCTGAAATTCGAGGGGCTAAATGGCAAAATTGGCCAAAGTGTCCAAAGAGGCAAAGTTCTGAAATGTGATGAAGAACAACTTTGCTTTTGGGAGATTTTGATGTTCTGTGGTAAAATCTTGAGTTTTGGCTAAGATTCCATTTCAGCTTTTGAATTTGAATTGAAATTTTAAATTTCCAAGATTGGGGTTGAAGTTTTGAGAGGCTTCCAAGCATTTTTAGGCTATGGTCTGAAAATGAAAGTTGCTTGGTTTGACTTACTCTACAACTTTTATATTTGCACTTTTTCAAGTTTCTTGGAAATTTTCAAAGTTTTCCTTATGGGCTCATTTGAATGATTTTGGCTCAATTTAATTGGTTTTTCCTATTTTCTTTGTTTTCCCTGCTTAATTAGCCTTGGCTTAACTTTAACATTATTTTAAGGTTAACTAAAACTAGGGATGTTACAAATACTTGATGTGTGTGTCACGGATTTGATCTAATATAGGGCAATTGAAGCACAACACCAAGCATATAGCACCGTGAACCATCAGTCAGTTGGAGTAGCTCAAAGTAAACCAGAATAACTGAAAATTATAGTGCAACCGGTACTACTTGCTCCGCTGTAGGGAGTCGCCAAGAAGGTATATGAAGTCCCAAAGAGAACAACACCATACTCACTGAAATTCGCAGACCACTTGTAGACGCAGATGGTTGGCATCACAGATTTTGGTTGATTCCTACCACCACCACTCTGGAAGCACCATAATCCAAAGAGAATGGTTGAGGTGCGCTGAGGATACACGATGATTATGTGCCATGTAATTGTAGTATTAAGTATCTGTACTTCTCCCAGAATCTTCCCATTGTTATCATCTAGCAACAATGTTGAACTTTTTGACAGATCCAACTTGGAATTATCATTAGTAATTGTTAGAATGTGTAAATCAGTGTATTACTCCAACCCTAAGTGGGTGGGGATATAGCCTATACATGAGCCTCTATATGGGCTAGCCATATGGGCCACAACACACACACACATATACTCTAACACCCCCTGCAGTCTGAACTACCGGCGCAGCGGAGTTCAAGACTGGAAATAGAGTACAAACAAAGAAGAGACACAACACCCCCCGCAGTCACAACTAGCCACTGGTAACGTTGAGACTGGAGCGAAATTCCGAGAATGTCGAGGAGGGTAGACCCTTGGTGAAGATATCTGCGAACTGAGAGGTGGTCGGGACATGAAGAACCCAGACGTGGCCGACAGCAACCCAGTCACGAACAAAATGGAGGTCAATCTCCACGTGCTTCGTCCACTGGTGCTGGACAGGGTTGGTGGAGAGATACACGGCGCTGACGTTATCACAGTAGACGAGGGTGCTCTTGAGGAGCGGAGTGTAGAGCTCCGTCAAGAGCTGTCGAAGCCAGGACGCCTTGGCCACACCGTTGGCCACGGCGCGGTACTCCGCCTCGGTACTCGAACGAGAGATGACCGACTGACTCTTGGACGACCAAGAGACCAGGTTGCCACCAAGGAAAACGGCATACCCAGAGGTGGATCATCGGGTGTCCGGACATCCTGCCCAGTCCGCGTCAGTGTAGACCACAAGCTCAGTAGAAGGAGTCCGGTGAAGAACCAGCCCATAGTCCACAGTGCCACGGACGTAGCGGAGCAGGCGCTTCAGAGCAGCAAGATACGACTCCCGGGGATCATGCATATGAAGGCAGACCTGCTGGATAGCATAGGTGATGTCTGGGCGGGTGAAGGTGAGGTACTGCAAGGCACCAGCAAGGCTCCGGTAGGAAGTCGGATCAGCCAGTGGAGCACCCCCATCCGCAGAGAGCTTAGCTTGAGTGTCAACGGGAGTAGAGCATGGCTTGCAGTTGGTCATCCCAGCCCGCCCGAGGATGTCAAGTGCATACTGACGTTGGTGGAGAAAGAGGCCGGAAGCATGAGGCTCAACAGTGACACCCAAGAAGTGATGAAGAGTACCCAAATCCTTCATGGCAAACTCCTGCTGGAGTGAGTGTATGATCTGTTGAAGCAAAGTCTGACTAGAGGCAGTGATAATGATATCATCAACGTAAAGCAGCAGATATGCAGTCTCAGTGCCTCGGCGATGGACGAACAAAGAAGTGTCTGACTTGCATTCAGTGAATCCCAGAGAGAGTAAGAACGAGGCAAACCGAGAGTACCATGTCCTGGGAGCCTGCTTCAAGCCATAGAGAGACTTGTTGAGCCGACAAACCATATCCGGGCGGCTGGGGTCCGCAAAACCTGCTGGCTGGCTGCAATAGACCGTCTCTGATAGAGTGCCATGAAGGAACGCATTCTTGACGTCCAGCTGATGCACCGGCCAAGACTGAGAGAGAGCAATCGAGAGCACCGTGCGGACCGTCGCAGGCTTGACCACGGGACTGAAAGTCTCATCATAATCCACACCGGGTCGCTGGGTAAATCCACGAAGAACCCAACGAGCCTTGTATCGCTCCAGTGATCCATCAGCTCGACGCTTATGCGTCCAGATCCACTTGCCAGTGACGACATTACCACCAGACGGGCGTGGCACGAGATCCCATGTCTGGTTGGCAAGCAGGGCGGCGTACTCCTCCTCCATGGCCCGACGCCAGTCGGGGTCGCCAGGGCGTCACGAACGGAGGAGGGTATCGGCGAAATGCCCGGCTCACCCTCTGTGGCAGAGAGAGTGACCTGACGAAGGACGCCAGCGGTCCGTCGGGTCACCATGGGGTGACTGTGGCTGGGGTCCCGATGGAAGACCGGCGGGTGGTACACGCTCGGATCAACACGAGAGTGGATCCGAGTATGGACCAACGGCTCCAGTGGCGGCAGTGGAGACGAGGCCGGCGGAGTCGGTGAAGCAGACGGCGGCGCCGACACTGGTGCCTGCACCACCCGGCGCTGGTAGACCTGTACGGGCTGCCAAGAGCGCACAGGGAATGCCGGGGGGACGGGTGGCGCAGGAAGGGGCGTCGGGGCCGCACGTGGCGCGGGTGAGGGCGCCGCTGGCTCTAGGGCCCCACGCCCAGGGGACTCCGGAGCCATGCATGGCCCGATAGGGGACTCCGGGGCGACGGGAGACTCCGGTGCCGCCCGGGGGGCGATGGGCGGCTCCGAGAGCGGTGCCGCCGAGTCGGGAGGACCTGCAGGAAAGGGAAAGAGAGAAACGGGTGGCTGGACCACCGGGTTAGTCGGAAACATGGACTCCAGCTCATGGTCAGGAGAAGGTGTGGCAGAGGTGGAGTAAGGAAAGTCGGACTCGTCAAACACAACGTGTCGGGAGATGAGAACACGACGGGAAGTGAGGTCAAAGCAGCGGTACCCCTTGTGGTTAGGGGAGTAACCCAGGAACACACAGCGGGTCGAGCGGGGGGGGCAGCTTGTGAGGAGCGGTGGCAGAGGTGTTAGGATAGCAGGCACACCCAAAGACATGCAGGTGGTCATAGCTAGGAGGGGTACCAAAGAGAGCATGGTGGGGAGTGGGAGCAGGAGTAGCCATGGAAGGAAGACGGTTGAGCAGGTAGGTAGCTGTGTGAAGAGCCTCAGCCCAGAAACGAGGAGGAAGAGAAGCCTGGATAAGAAGGGTGCGAATGACATCATTTGTGGTGCGAATCATTCGCTCCGCTCTGCCGTTCTGAGAAGAGGTGTAGGGGCAAGACATACGGAGGTGAATCCCTTGAGAAAGAAAGAAGTCACGAGAGGTGTGATTGTCAAATTCACGACCGTTGTCACACTGAGCAGCCTTGACGGTACGGCCGAACTGTGTGGAGACCCACGCAAAAAAGTGAAGAAGAGTAGTGAAAGCCTCAGACTTGGCACGCAAAGGGAACGTCCAACAGTAGTGAGAAAAATCATCAACCACCACAAGATAATATTTATAACCAGAAATGCTCAGTACAGGGGATGTCCACAAGTCATAATGAACAAGGTCAAAAGCTTGACTCACATGTGAAGAAGAAGATGAAAAAGGTAATCGAACATGACGACCTAATTGGCACGCATGACAAAGATGCTCATCAGGAGCCCTAGTACATGGGAGATTCGCACTACGGCTGAGGCGAGCCAAAACGTCATGGCCGGGATGTCCGAGCCGGCGGTGCCATGTCGTGGAAGTAGAGGTGGCGGTGAAAGCAGTGGACGAAGAGGAAGGCGAAGTTGAAGCAGCGCAAGACGGAAAGCGGAAAGTGTAGAGGGGACCCGGCTGTCACATCAGAGGAGCGGGTGCCGGGAAGCCAAATCCTTCACAGTAAGACCAGAAGAGTCAAATTCGACAGAACACAAATTGTCAGAAGTAAATTGACGAATGGAAAGAAGATTGTGAACCATCTGTGGGGCAACAAGGACATTAGAAAGACGAAAAGGACCAGGAGCAGAACCCACAAAAGTGACAGGGAGACAAGAACCATTGCCGACCATCATAGAAGAAGGACAGGAGTGAAAGTGCATCTAGGCCCCTAAGTGGATTTTGGTGAATTGATGACAATACGATTAAATGTCTAATGTGTTTATCTAAGATTGTGAGCAGGTTGAGATTGTCACATCTATATTGCAAAATATCGTCTCATATGTTGAAAGAAAGTTGAATGGCTCACAATGTTGGTAAGCAAGCTATTGTATGATCTCGTGATGTATTATGAACAAAATATCAAGCAAGGATTGAATTACATATAGAGATGTTTTTCATGATGAAGATACATATTGACAAATCTCTAGAATATTTTATAAGCTTGATTGACTAGTGAAGGGATCATCTATCAAAGAATGGGTTTATTATCAAACAAACATTGCAAGGCTTCATGAGTTCAATATACATGGACATGGTGAAATATCTTAGTTAATGGTCTAATTATTGGAAGCTTGCAATATATGGTTTATTCTCTATCAATCAAGAACAAGTGTATGAAGAAGGCTCTCATATGCATATATATTATATTGCCATTCATGTGAAGTTTAGTTGGCCGAATGGTGAAGGTATTGTCTAGTGCATTGAATCGATGGACGAGGCAAGGGTGAAGGGCAAGTGACGACTTGGCCGCGAAGAACCTAGCTAAGGTGAAGAGTCAAGCCAATGGATAATCACCGAGGGATCAACGGTCAAATGAGTATCATTTTGAATAGCAAAATATGTTATGATTGGTAAAGTGGAGTGACTTGTGATTAAAGAATTGTTAATCATGCAAAATGGAATATCTCAAGTCACTAGCTCAAGATTGGATTTGCTCAAGTGTGATAGCAATGTTGGAAGCCCTCAAAGTGGATAAAGATCAAAGTATGGTAGTGATAAAGATCAACAAACTCAAGTGGATTTCATGTATTTATTCTTTGACTTGAGTATAGGTATGGCGTACTATCAAGAGGGATGCAACATTTGCTTATTGACGAATATCAAAAGTGCTCTTAGGAAACCTATGAGAGAATAGCCTTTGAGTGACTTAATGAGAGTACTAAACATCCTAGCTCTTTTAACTTTGGTTGGTTCAACCTTTGGGATGAACTAACAATCCTTTTGTGAGTTTTGGGTGCTAACTGGTACAGGCGGTCAGACCCCCTGTAGGGCAACGGCTAGTTTTTCAAATACAGGCGGTCTAACCGCCTGTCCAACGGCTAGTTGAGAAATGGCTGCTTATTTATACCCCTTGGCCCCCCTTTGAGTGGCTGCTGGTTCCTTTGATATTCTACACGCCAAAGAACACCAGAGAAGGCAGCCAAGCTCTCCCCAAACCTCTGTTAGTGAGATTTGTGAGATTCAAGCCATATCTTTGAGTTGGGTTGAGAGAGTAAGCTTTGTGTGAGCTTTGTGAGTTCAGTGAGCAATAGAGAGCTGAGAAGAGAATTCCATAGCTTGAGCACTTGTGATTCGCGTCAACAAAGCCATTGGTGCATTTGTTACTCTTGGAGGTTCATCCTCCTAGACGGCTAGGCGTCGCCGGCTAGCTCCCAAGGTGTGGTGAGCAGCGGGAAGTCTGTGAAGGTTGCGCTTCGCCTCCGCAAGGGAAGAAGCAAGCTAGAGGAAGTGAGGAGTGGTTGAAAGAGACCCAACTTGAGTAGGAGAAGTTGAAAAAGACTCCGCCCAAAGAGTTCCTCAACGGAGAGTAGGATCCTTCGTGCTAGGCACGTGGTGGATCCGAACTTCGGTAAAACAAATCTTGTGTCTCTCCTTTACATTTGCATTGCCTCACTTGTGTATTTCTAGCAAAATATTGTGCTTCCGCTTCGATCTACTTGGGTGTGGTTATATTGTGTGCAGGGACTCTATTTATCATATATAGAAGCCACTTCCCAAGTTGAGTTGTGCTAGAAGTTGTTTTGCAGCTCGAGGTGGATTTTGTTTCCTCTCTGTGACAGGCGGTCTAACCGCCTGTGCCTGGCAGCAAAGCAAAAGAGGGAAGAATTCGAAGAATTTGTTGGTAACGCCTATTCACCCTCCCTCTAGGCGACATCTCGATCCTTTCAAGGAGGGAGGTGGGGAATGGACAAAGGAAAGAATACCAGGGTTGGGCGTAGTGTGGTATGAAGCACCAGAGTCGGCAATCCACTCAGCAGAAGTTGGTGGAGTCAGCCCCATAGTACTGAAGGACTGAGCCAGCGCGTTCTGGTCCCAACCCCCGACCCAAGTAGGAGGTTGGGTGGGCTGAGGAGAGGAGGTCCAGGGCACCAGTGGCTGGCTCACAGGGCCGACAAGCATGGCCACGCTGGTGCTGCGGATGAGGTGCACCCAGCTGACCCGGAAGTGGCCACATAGAGATGCGTCCTGACCATGGGTTGTTGAAGGATGGCCAGGACATGCCTCCAGGGGTAGGCATAGAGGGTGCCGAAGGAGACCCTCGTCGTCCACCACCGCTGGTGCCACCGCCACGATTCCCCCGGCGACAACGTCCACTGCCACGCCCACCACCACCACCGTTGGGCCCTGGGGGTGGAGCGCCGAGGAGGGAAGTGGCAGGTGGGGTCGGGGAGGGTAGTAGTGTCGAGGAGGTAGGTGGCGTCAAGGTGGGCGGAGCGGCGACGAGAGCGGTCGACGAGGAAGACGAAGCGTCCCGGTGGGTCTAGGTGAGCTCCTCTAGGAGCAGGTCGTCCCGGACCTCCAGGTAGGTGGGGAAGGGCTTCTGGCGAGTGATCCATGTCCGCAGGTGGTCGTAAGAGGGGTCAAGACCACGTAGGACACTGAGCACAAGCATATGGTCAGCCACCGGGAAGCCGAGATCCCGAAGGTCGTCGGCCATGGTCTTCATCTTGCGACAGTACTCGTCGATGGAGAGGTCGCCCTGCTTCTGGTGGTGGAAAGCCGCATCGAGCTGGAGAGCACGAGACTCGGCGTTGCCGAGAAACTGGTGCTCGATCGCCAGCCAGGCCTGACGGGCAGTACCACCAGGGGTCTTGATGTTCTCCTGGATCTCAAGGAAGACGGTCCCATAGATCCAGGAAAGCGCGACGGTGTCGAGGAGCTGCCAGGCTATATCCTGCTCCGCAGCAGGGACATCATCGAGGACGTGGTCGTCGAGGGCGTACCGGCGGAGGGCGAGCAGGACCTGGTCCCGCCAATGGCTGTAGAGGGTGGACCCAGACTCGAGCACCACAGTGACCAGCGCCCGAAGGTTCTGGACCCCAACAGCCTGGAAGTGGAGCTGCGCGATCATCGGATCGCTCGCCGAGTACCGGGGACCCGTGCTGTGAGCCTGATGCGAGGTGGACACGTCGGAGTCGGGGTAGAGGACGACCGGGGACGGAGTGGTGGCGACGCGGATGGAGCGCTCGACCTCGGCGACCCGGCGCGCGAGGGCATCGGCAGCAGAGCGCTCACGCTCCCAGGCGTCCGTGGCCGCCCGAACACGCTCCTGGGCCGCCGCAGCCTCGGACTCGGCCCCAAGGAGGGCGGCGATAGTGTCCGCCGACACGGTGCCGTCGGAGGCGACCAGCATGCCCTTGGTGTGGGAGGGCGAGCACACGTAGCCACTCGGGCCCGCGGAGGCAGCGAGGCCAGCAAGGCCAGCGGGACCCGCGAGGCCCGCAGCACCCGCATGAGCCACGAGCTCGGCGTAGCACGCAACAGCGACCGCGAGAGTCAGGGGCGGCGGCGGCGGCTGCTGGACGTCAGGCCCTGCATCACCAGCAGGAAGAAGGGATGGTGGCGGCGGCTGGAGATGGGGAGCAGCAGGGCCAAGACCTGGGCCCACGGCGACAGCAGGGCCTAGGTGCTCCTGCGCATGGCCAGCAGCCGGCTGGGGGGCGGCGGCGGCCTGAGAGCAGGCCCAGACCCGGAGAAGACCGGATCGGGGGGCGACGGAGGAGGATGGGCCCCGGCGGCAGCTGGATCTGCCGCCGGCTGTTGCCGGGCCGGCTGCTGCTGGCCGGCAGCAGCCGCATCAGCGCTGCCAGCAGCTGCACCAGCAGCAGCCGGGATGGCTGCGGTGGCTGCTGCGTCGGCGGTCGGCGGCGGCGGCTGGAGAGGCGGCGGCGGCGGCTGGAGGGGTGGTGCAGGAGGTCGGGCGGCAGCCATGAGAGCTGCCGCATAGGAGGAGGAGAGAGGAGGGAAGGAGGAAAGGGGAGGAGGGGTGCGGCCGCCGTCCATGGCTGCGGCGGCCGGCGGCGGCTGGAGGTGGCTGGAGGCAGCTGGAGGTGGCTGGAAGGGGTGGGGAAAGAGAACCCTAGTCTGATACCATGTTAGAATGTGTAAATCAGTGTATTACTCCAACCCTAAGTGGGTGGGGATATAGCCTATACATGGGCCTCTATATGGGCTAGCCATATGGGCCACAACACACACATATACTCTAACAGTAATAGTTGAAGAGCCAACATCAACAACAACTGGTTGATTTATCTTGAAATTATTGTACAAAATATCACCAAATACTAGCTTAGTATTTCCTGCCCACCATATCACAGTAATCAATGCAGATTGGCAATTACTGATGCAACTGGAAAAATAGCAATAATTCATGTTACTGCTGCATATCAGAGACACCCAAGAGATCCTCCATTGGACTAGCTCGTGAGTATAACTGCATAACAGCCAATGCACATCTCTCCAAAATATAAACAAAGATTTTTGAAGCAGCATATCAGAGACACCACTATGAATTTTCAGTTTGGAACTTGTGAACCGAGTCTTATGAAAGCCATCTGCATTTATCACCAATATGCCTTGCAATGTGTGATGTGAAACCACTAGCCTTAGGTATCGATGTCGGCCTGAACCCCAACTCAGAGAAAAAGCTTGATAGACACTTTTTTATAGAACAAACATTGATCTGCGAGTCATTATGAAATTCTGAACATGTAGGGATCTCTACAGGCTCACCACTGAATATTAACCCTTTGGCTCCACTTGTGTAGTACTGCAGGGGTAGCTGGAAACTTCTGGTAACTAACAGTTCGTCCCCAATCCAACAGAACAACATAGCTCCCGGCCAAGAGATGTTCAGCCAGATCAGCCACTGAGACTCTATCACAACAATTGGCATGTCAACTTTCCGAGCTGTACGGCGATGCAAATCTGAGTAGCTGGGCACATGAAGCCAACGGACCCCACGTAAGCTTATCCAGTCTTTGATCTCTGAATAACTCAACACTAGTGACCATAAGCTCTGTAACTGCATAGCTATTGTATGACATCCAAAGGATGGCCACGGCATAGGCCTGAGTTGAATACAAGCACTTTGCATAGCCAACTGTCCAGGTGGAGGCCATGGCCCTTTGTCTAACACATGAGCAGATAGTGGACCTAATGTTATGGTACTCTGACTTATCGTGCCCTTTGACACCTCGATAGAACTACCCAACATAGCAATGCCTACGGAATAAGCAGGGGTAAAGCAGATGATATACCTTCTCTTCGGTTCATTGAACACCACTAGAGCGTCGATGGAGGAGGCTGAAGGCTTGCTTGTAACTGCCATCATGGGGACTGGTACGGGCTTGACATGCTTGGGGATGTCCTGGGAATGGACTGCAACAGGCATAAGTGTGGCCGCGGCATTCAGAGAAATCACTTTAGGAGCCAGCATGATGGCCATCGACGAAGTGGCCTGTGCCACAGGGGACATGTACACCAGCACGTCAGTGTCGCAACTGAGGCAATCAGTCGAACACATGGTAGGTGTGAGGCTGATAGTTTCATCCTCTCTGCTGGGGTGCTGCATCGTGGCATGCTCGCTGCCAGGACTAATGACCGGGGTGTCACCGAAGGTCACGGTGGCTGCTGCTGCATATGATGTAGTGGGCGCCACAGTGGTCATGGTCAGTGAAGCAGTGGGTGCCGGTGTTGCAGAAGGAGGCAGCTTAGGAGCGGCCTGAGTAGACAAGCTCTTTGTGGTGTTGCGACGGCCCCACTTGATCTCCATCTGATAGCAACCATAATAGATATTCTGGCCATGCAATTCCCCATAAGCTTCTGCAGCTTCATGCTTGGATTGGAAAACAACACATGCCTCTGCACGCTCCAAGCCCATGCACACATACACATACTCCACCTCTCCAAACACATCAAAAATTCGATGAAGGGTAGATTCGGTGATAGGATACCACACCTTATGGATGGTGACCTCCAGGACACGATTTGGTGACCGGCACTCATCAAACTCACTGCTGGAAATTTCTTCGAACATGTTGCAAGCAACCCTTTCATGGCTGTTCCCCTTGCCCAGATCTGACCACATGTTGCAAAATTTCCAAGGAATCGACTGTCTCTGATACCAATTGTTAGCAGCAGGGTAGTAGGGATAGGATTAGAAGAATGGAATTGAAGAAAGAACAGCAAGAATTGGGGAATTGAGGGGAGAACAGATACGCCACTAGGTCAACTCGTAGAGGAAGAATATTGTTCATACATGATTTTCTTCCTCTCCCTCAACTCTCTACTGTATATATCCGTATTACATGGGCTATGCCCTCTTCTGTGCGTGCAAGCACTCGCCGGCCCAGCCGGCCCATGCAATTGAGCTTCAAAATGAATTGCTAGCTTGCTTCTGTGTAGTCTGACTGACAGCCTGGCCCCACCTGGCGGCCTATCCATGTACAATACCTAACACAGTGGAAGCAAGACGTTGAATTGCATCCTACAGCAGGCAGATGTCCCAAGCCCACCCACGCCTCGACGCGCCGCCGCCCACCCACGCGCTAGCTGCCTCGCCGGCGATGGCCCCGAAAAAATTGGAAAATGCCCCTTGGTTTGGATCCAAAATAGGGGGTGCTTCTGTAAATTACAGATTGGATAAATGCAAATACCCCCTTTATTTGGAATCGTAAAGACCCACGAGATTTCTCTACTCTGCTCCGGCCAACAGCCCAACACGCGTGATTCGCCGCGCGCTTAAGCGCATGCAAGCATGCGCAGCGTCGTCGTCTCCGCCTCCGGGGACACCGCACCCTACGCGGCCGTCGTCTCTATCCATTGTGACCCTGTGACACAAAGCACACCTGTCCGCGTGCGGCCACGGTGGACGCCAGCTCCGGCATGGGAAGTGAAAAAAGAGTTTTTCCCATGAAACGCATGCTTTCTGTCTACCCAACTGCCTGACCTAATAATCGGATGGATTTGGCTCCTGTCTTCATGATCGATCATGCACCTATATACGCGTGATACGTCCATACGCTTACGCTCTGGTTGTGGATCCAGCGAGCATTGCGCAACAGAGCTCGCCACTACCTGCATCGTGCTCGAGAGATCAGTCCCTCGATCAGCTAGCTAGCCATCGTCGTCTACTCGTCTTGTCGGCTCGTCGCCCGGCTCCGGTGCATGTCCTTCAGCTATCCCTTCTTCCTTGGTGTGCTTACCAAAGCTGTCACTATCTGATCGATGGATTAGCCCCCAAAATCCACACACACACGAGCGAACTCACGAACTTGTTTATTTCAGAGCTTGTTTTCATTCTCTTTATCAACTCAGAATTAGCACGATAGCTGTATGTACAAATGGACAAGCCGAAGACTACGCCGGGAGTGCTCTTTCGGATTTCTGCACGATATCTCTGAGGTCCATTACATTACCGCAGAATTATTCTTCACCTCTCATTTTACTAGTTCAACACGGAGACAATGACAATCACTCATATATATATATAAGCACACTCGTACACCCCCTAGCTCCAAGGCATAGCACATAACCTGTCAACCTGACGCATGCTAAAAAGGTTACACACGATAAGAGTCATCTATCAAGTGACATTGGCGTTCGTCGTCGTTATCATCATCCGTCACTTCTAGATTCTTGTCCGGGCAGGGGAGTTGATACGATTTATTCGGATGCACTTACACTGAGAATTAAAGCGAGCTAACTAGATCCATCGACTGGGCTTCCAAGCCTAGACGATCAGAGGGCCCCTGAACGGCAGCTCAACAATCATCAGATTGCTCGGCTGGGGGATCTCCTTGAGCCATGTCACTTGGCGCCTCTGTCCACCGCTCACAACATCTGTCAATGCAGAAACGAACAGACATGAGCTCATTGTATTTGTCATTTTGGCACCTACGTACCACATATATTATTATATTATTAGTAGTTAGATCTTGATGACTATATATACTTACTGAGCTCACCGGAGGAGTGCTCCTCATAGTAGGCACAGCGCCGCTGCTCGGGCGGTGCATATGGTGGCGTGAGGACGTCGAGGAACATGCAGTGGTCCACCTCTTCAGCAACAAACCTGTGCATGTTCCCGCCGGCATCCGGGAACAGCACCCAGGTAGGCAGCGCCGACGTAACGACATGGTCTCGCACCTTCTCTGCGAGCATCCATGGCCCCGAGCGCCATAGGACACGAGGTAGGACCCAGTCGTATGCCTTCATGCGTGCCGCCCCGATGATGACCTTGCTAAAGACGGTCATGCTAGGGTGGTCATGGAGGGGCATGACCCCTCCATAAGGAATGAAGAACGCCGCGATCTGCAAAAATAATATACTATCAATAATAGCGACTGATAAATTCCAATAAACACTGTACGTGTCTATGGGCCTATGGGGAAAGAAAAAACTGCATGGTTTGACCCATCCATAATATAGTTACCTTGAAATTGTTGCATTCGTAGATGGTTTTGGTGGTAATGACTGGAGGGTTCTGCAGACGACGGATGTTCATCTGGTTGAAGAACCGGACATCGTCCCTAACCCCGACGTCGTTCGGTCCGATCGTGTCTAAAAACATCAACATCGTCAGCAAGTTTTCCAAACATTAACATATTGATTGAATGGCGTATGGATTTGAAATATAAGATAATGTAGCCCATCCAAATTATAGATGGCCAAATGGGCCACACCTGTTGCGCTGGCACTGGCATGTCCCTAAAAAGCATGACCCTAACAGGGTCTGGTCCGATGGCAATAATGCTAGTGCTTGGTCCAGTGCCATGTCTGGACCGCCTCCCGGGCCCGCAGCATTAGCACTGACACAACGGGGTAAATGGCTGGCCCGACGTTAGTCTGACAGCGGCCCACCTATCCCATATAAAACCTACACAAACTCTCATGTTCTCTCACTTCTTCCCCTTCCCAACATTCAACCGCCGCCTCTCACCCTCATCCATGCCGCCGCGCCTCACTCTCCCTCCACTCCACTGTGGCCACCATCGGGAGCTGTGCCATCCACTGCACCGCGCCACGCTGTCCACCGCCGGGAGACACACCATTTGCCGTCATCGGGAGCAGTGCATGCCATCCACCGCTGATATGTCGTTTTGATGGATTTGTAATCGATTTGATTTATATGGTGGAATTTTGATGATTCGTGTGATGTTTTCTGTGATATTTGCATCTAGATTCGATCTATCCTCTATTTAGTATGATAGTGTCTTGTAGTGCCGTTCATAAGGTCTCGTAGGGCCATGCTAGTGGCTTAACCTCGGCAAGATGGTAATATATGGCACGACATGGCTATTTGGCGTGGCTCCGTGCCCTATAGTGCCGTTCCTGAGGTCGTGCCGTTTGGCCACCTATAATTCTAAACATGACCATGCATGCAAACAATAACGAGAAGGAATGAAGAGGCGTATGAGCACTAGGGCACGTACCCATAATTCCTCGGATCTGGTGAACAATGACGCTCATTGGCGGCGCGCCGGGGACACCGAATAAGGTGCGGCACGCGTCCAGGAGCCGCTGGAGAGGCCGCGGAGTCAGCGGCGCGGTAGGCCATTCCTCCGGTGCCGCCGCCGCCACTGCCTCCTCCTCCGACGACGACGACCCGTCGTCCTCCGCCGGATCCACCACGTCTCTCTTCCTCTTCCTGGCCTCCGCCACGGGCAGCGCCGTCGGCGGCGGCAGCACGCCTTGCATCCTACGCATGCACGCGCACGTCCACGGGACGGCCATGTCACCCTCCTCCCCCTCCTCGCCGGTGCTCCTGGAGATGGCAGAGTCCGCCATCGTCTCCTCCTCCTCCCCGACGACCTCCTCGGCGGCGGCCTCCATGGCCGGCACGGTGTCCCCGTCCTCCGTCTGCTGCTCCGCCGCCCCGGCCTGCACCGGCGCTGCTTCGTCGGCGACGATCTCCCTGCTTGCTCCTCCGCACGCCGCCGCCCGTTCGCCAGCTTCGTTCTTGCCCTCCATAGTCTCCGACGGTCCGACCTCGACACACACAGCACCGCACTCAAAGCAACAACCACTCCTGCAATGCAAACCAAGAAAAAGTCATCAAGAAAACCCGAGAATCTCGCCGTGCAAACTGCAAACTACTCGCTAGATACTCAAGCCGGCGATCTCGCCTCGCCTGAGCCTGACCTCTCAGCAACCAGCGAGCAGGCAGATCGAGCGAGCAGCCAAGCAAGGAGAGAGACTGAGATGAGCGCACACAGCAGGATGAGAGGAGGGGCAGCCGGGGTGGGCCACATTTATACACGTGAACCCGGCGGAGTCGTCCCTTTGACCAAAACCGGGGACGGCTGGTGGGCGCGGGTGTGGGCCAGTGTTGACGTCACGACTCGTTAGGGTTCACGCAGGAGACAACCGGTGGCTTGGACGAAACCATCCCGGCCGGGCACCGTCCAAACGCTACGCTGCGCGGCCGGCGTGCGTCGTCACGGTGAGCGAGCGGCCTCGGCCGTCGTCGTCTCTCCTAGCTCTGATGATCTGGCGCATGGTCAGCGAGAAAAGGGCAAGAAACGATGCGTTTTTCCAGCTGCATGTTGCCTGCATGCATGGCTGCATGCGTTTCCAGCTGCATGCATGCTTATCTTTCGGCTGCCGTGGTGGAGGAAAGGGTGTGGGATGCGAAAAGAAACAGGGCCTTGCGTGCCTTGCGGCCATAGCTAGTTTGGAGTGTGAGTCTTGCAGTTGCAGTATAGCCGGCCGGAGGAAGGGATCGATCGAAGATGAAGAACGTGAGTAGATACTGCTGTTGATGCGAGGCAGCACACCGGATGCGCTGGCCTGGGTTTGCAACTGCACTCGCCTGTTAATAATTTCTGTGTGCTGCTGCTAGTCTGGTGGCTCTGATGGGGCTGGGCAGTCGATTTCAAAAAGGAAAAAAAAGGAAATAATCTAGATTTTTTCTCTTAAAAGAAATCAGAAACTTTTGCGGCTGCGAGGTAAATTGGAAACTCAATCCTGGTACTGATGAATGATGATCACCCATGAAAAAGTAAGAGAATTGCTAAACAGATCCACAAAACATATATAATTTACCTATGATGCGGCCCGGGGGTCAGCGGCTTGTAAAAAGGATAAGGGATGGCTACATGAACATGCGACTGCAATATTTGGTTAGGATAGGTACCCAATTCATTCCCGCAAAAAAAAAGAGATACCCAATTCAACGATTAACTATGTATCTGTGACAAAAGGAAGTAGAAGAGATAAGAACAACAATACCTAATAAGAAAGCAGGGGAGAGCCAGTGACTTACAAAACTCGCGACAAGGTTGGGTCTATCAACTGAATGACAAGTATAACAAGAAAATAGGGATGGTGGTGGTGTTTTGGAGGTGGAGAGGCGGCCAGCCACGGTGGGGGATATGATCTTGACGCTACATCGAGAATCGATAAAATATAGCTAGAGGAGGGGAAGCGGAAGGTGCCAACGGCGTAAATGAGGATTCGGATTCATGGCTCAAAAAATTAATGTTGTAGCGAATATATATATGTATAGAAATGCAATATTAATTGATGGTCATAATGGGTGTGTTGGGTTTCGTGCCAAAGTGCGCCCCACAAACCGCGCGCACGCGCCCATGGTATTTGGCTTTACGGCCGTGGTACTCTACAGTCCTGTCGTGTTGTCGACACGCCTACACCAGGACCAGCACAACACCTATTTAATTTTTTACCGTTCCTTGGTGCATCTTAGGTGGATTAATTGGTTGTCCAGGCATTGGCACGCTTGCAGTTGGTGTGGGGAAGGGGTGGTGGCACTAGGCCAAAACCGAACATGCTAATAAATGCATGGTGAGGGCGGCAAACATGCCTCTTCCAATCCATCATTCTTCTCATACCCTGCCGGTAGCCACAAATGGGAATACAATGGAGGTCCTCGTGGTGAGGTACTTCAAGAACAGATTTGGCAAAAAACAAGGTCTCTTTCAGAACTTGTATAATTTGAGAGGGTTTTTGCCGTGAAAATACGTCGGATGAAGATCTTAATTCACGCCTACAAAAGTCCGTTTTGTTCCTTACATTCTAAGTTTACCTCTATTGACAAAAAAGAGTCATAAACAGAGGATGTATTTAGAGCATGGGAAAAATTTGAAATATAATTTTCATTCTCTTGTGAATTATTATGAACAGAGGTCAATTTTAACATGGGGGCTTCTACTGCAGCGCCGCCCTCGCGCTGGAGCACCGCCTTCAACCCAGCAGGTCTACTGCAGCGCCGCCCTTGCCCTCGTCCGGCTCCTAGTTCCCTCGCCCTCTTGGGTTTTTTCTTCCTCTCCGTCTCCCGCAACGGTGGTTGCGGCGCTGCCGTGCAGGGAGTTGGGGACTCGGCGAGTACTGCAGCTAGCGTCTCCCTCGCCGACGATTGTTCTGTGCTCTTCTTTTGCAGTTTGCTAGGCCAGAACATCAAGGATCAATGATAATCTGTAATCCATCTGATTTAACTTTAATTGAAGATTAGCATGCTCGTGTGCGCCGCGCGCTGTGTATTTCTTTTGCGGGCTCTGCAGACTCCTGCACACCTGCTTGATTATTGCCCGCATGGGGGCAGGAGAAAGCAGGAAGAAGAGTTGATCATAGCAGGCACCTGCAGGCTCGACAATTTTTGCTGGCGATCCTTGCGGGTGACCTGCGGGCGCCTGCAGACAGGCCCACTTGCATCCCTATGGCAGAGTGCTATGACATCGAGACACTTAGGATCTCTGCCCCGAGGCTGGAGGAACTCGCCTTCTTGGATGCTCAACCTCATCAGAGTATCATGGTCGATGGCCAACTGTCGTGCGTAAGGAGCCTTCAGGTTGGGTTATACTCACATAAAAATCATTACCAAAACGAGGACGGCGACTTGAACAATGCTAGCATTTGCCTACTCCAGTGCTGTACATCTGTTACACGCCTAGAGTTGTCTCTTTCTGTTACCGAGGTATGCAACCAAAGCGCATCCGGTGATATATGTTTTACAAATCGTCAACTCCGAAACCACACATAAAGTTTCATATTTTCTAAAAATATTAGCTTATAGCTGTATGCGATAAATTCAGGAGAAAATTCAAATTGTATTTGTGAAATAAAAGTAGTTGGTACGAGAAGTGAAACTATTGATTTTGCACTG
The DNA here is from genome assembly GCA_015342445.1 of Digitaria exilis. Taxonomy (NCBI): domain Eukaryota; kingdom Viridiplantae; phylum Streptophyta; class Magnoliopsida; order Poales; family Poaceae; genus Digitaria; species Digitaria exilis. The sequence goes on from JACEFO010002685.1 coordinate 34,480, forward strand.
TTTCAGTATTTATTTGTAGCTTTCGTTCAAATGCAATTATGCAACTGTATTCAATTTGAAATAATTCTGAGTTAGTTCAGAAGTAAAATTTAGTGTAGCTGTGTAGCTGAAAAATTATTTGGGAACCTTTAATTCGCAATGATTGGTAATCTTCAAATCATACAAATTATATGTCCATGTATTCATCCATTCATAGTAATAGTAATAATAATAGAGTAGTAATAATAACTTTATATGCGCCATATAATTGTTCAATGGTTAGACTTGATGTTTTTATACGCGTGTGGACTGGAAAAAAGAAACATCATCGTAGGCTGTCCTAGCCTGTGCAAGAGTTTTTCTTGTATATATGTACCAAGTCTGGTAGTATCATTGATGTCTTCTCTGGATGCCTATTTGATACTAGTCCTTTTTATCCTTTATATTACTAGGCAAAAGTGAGGGTTGGTGACGTAATCAGTGGGAGGATACCTCATCTGCCCCACCTAATATCTTTGACTGTTTGTGTTAATCTACCGGAGTTGCATTCCTTCGGAGTTGGTCTAGCAGATATCCTGACAAAGTGTAGCAATCTCAAATACCTCCGCGTGCACTGCTCCAATAGCACGGTGAGTATAGGTCCCCTAGCTAATTTTATGACGCCACTACTTTGTTAAAATTTCATATAGTCACCTTTACATTGCACTAAAATCATGTATACACATATCTTCAGTTCTTGCAGGGGCAGTGGGACTTCTTGTGCAATCACTTGGACCATTGGGAATCTCATGAGATGTGCTTGGCTGGCATCCAGGAAGTAGAGTTCACAGGGCTAGTCGGAACGAATTGCGAATGCTGGTTCATGCAACGAGTGCTCACACATATCACACACCTTCAGAAGGCGACTTTGAGGTTTGACCCAATGTTCAGGCTAGAGAAGAAGAGAAATGCTTCCGGGATTATTTCAGGCGGCAGTGGGACGTGGACTTGCCATCATGATCATTGTTTGACCTATGAGTGGAAGCCTGATGTGAGCCGAGAGAGTATTTGCTTGGAGGAGATATATATTCATTTATAAATGCACCAGGTATCAATGGCGGACACAGGAATTTAAGATTCCGTGTACAAAAATATTAGCGAAACGGGACAATTATAATATTCGGCTGGGTGGGTTCAGGGTCTGCGGTTGGCGAACGACCATCGAAAGAAATCGTTTTTTAATCGGTTGGAGTCGAACTCTGTTTTGATATTTGAGTAATTACTACTATTATTTAATCACCATAAGTTTACTGATTGTTCCATCAAAGAAGAATTTAGCCGGTTAAGCTATACCGAGTTTGCTTCTGCTATAGCTAAGCTCCATCGATTCTGCTATGATATTATATATAATTGACCTGGTCAGACCAACTCCTGTAGAAACATTACTGAGCTTGGTTTACTGATGCAGCCGCCAGCCGGTTAGTGTGTGTACTCATCGACAACTGAAAGGGCCAGACATTTTCTTTTGTCATCTCACGGTCGGTGTGTTAGTAAATCGATGAGTTGTCATTAATTATTGAAGAGTTGGTATATCACACTGGTCATATATAGTATGAAAGACAGCGACATTCGTGACACTGAGATCCTACCAATACATATATATTTCTTTTGCCAAATGACATATATCTAGGACCTTAGATACTGCTCGTTATTTGGATTGCATCCATGCCGGATCGAGCATCACACATATGGTTTGGATTATGACTTTTGGTGTGGACACAAACTTAATAGAAAATTTTTAGCAGGTGTTTCAACACACTAATTTGTGCTATCTGATATTGCTTTCAACAAAATTCCTACAATATATATGCAGGTACTATATATGAAAACATATTGGGTTTGTTTTGTTTCTGAGTGCAGCCACAGAAGAATGAAGGTAGACCGTAGACATGCCAACATATTGTACGTTGGCATCTTCTCATGGGTGGAGATTAATTTGCAAATAGGGTTTATCCTTAAATATGTCTTGTCATCCAAGTGCCTTTTGGACTATATAAGTTTCTGATGCATGCAAATAGATGTGTCAGATACTTTTATTTTTGCATTATATAGAAAAAGCTAATCTCAAAGATGGAAAAGGAGTGCATTTTCATGACATTGATATCATACAAAAAAAATGATATGCTTTAAGTTTCTAACCAATGCATGTGCTTCTGCTTGCGTCCACTCCACTTTTCTCAAACAAAAGGTCCATGATAACTGTGCACATGTGCTGCAGATACTTCCCACACTATCAATACGAAAGGCAATACAAAAACTCCGGGAGCTATTAACACAAACAAGTAATTGACATGAATTAATCTATCAATAAAAAGCTTGAAGCAGAAACAACACTTGCACGCACAACTGTTGTAACAGTGTAAGTGAATAACCTTCTAAATATGAGAAGTAAAAAACTATTGGACCAACCAGTCCACTCTTCTAGAGATTTATTAGTTCAGGAATAAACGAAAAAAATTGGCAGAAGGATAGTGATGCAATGTTACCGATGAGTATATGCCAGCATAAAGAAATAGGAGGCCTGGGAACTCAAAATTCCTTGTCTAAGGTAGTTATTTAAATTGATGGATGAAGATGGTTTGTGGCAAAATATTGCATGCATGGTAATGTGTTGTTCCTTTCTTTCTTTTTCATTATACTAAATTTCCGTGGTGTGCTGCACAAATATAGTTTTTTGTTTGACTCCACCCATATCAATACGCCATATGTTTGGCTTCTGACTCTTGGGGGTGGGTAAAAAACGAAATGGATAACTGTTTGTAGGAGCATCAGGGTTATGCTAGGCTTTGCGGCTGAGTAGTAATGACTTGCTTTTGTATAAAAAAAACACTTATAAAAACTTATATGTAGGTCGTACTTGTGCGCAATTAGTATGAGCAAAATAAGACATTGGCAAGCGATGAATGTCGTAAGTGGAAGTCATGGTCATGCAAATTATCACCAATAATGACTGGAGATTCACCAATATATACCCGCAAAAAAATAAGGATTTATTGTTTCAATAATGTTCGAGGTTGAACTTGAACTATGTAACTATGTCGGTGCTGATCGATTTATTTGAACTCTATCGTGTGTTGATAAGGCAGACTGCTGTGTTGCTGCATTTTTTTTTGTCCAGTTGGCAGTTACCGAAGAATGTCGAATTTTCTTGCACGATATGTAGCTCCTTCACCAAATTCCTAGAGTGGATCCTTCTTCTGTTCTTGATCTTAGTCGTATAGACAGCGATAGCAAAAAGAAATGGAGTTATCATGTGTTTATCGTGCCCTCTTTTATAAAAGAGAAAATGACATGTACGACAGTATGAGCCAAACTTATGCCACAAGTAGAACTCTAATGTTGCTGTAATATGGAGCTAGCCGCTGTTGGCTCTCTCTCATGCTATCAGCGTTGTGCTGGTCACCAGCCTTGTACACCCTGAACAATTTGCTTTCTTGAGAGCTGAGTGAATCTCTTTTTTTTAAAAAAAAAATAAAACTTCCCGCAAGTTTTCCTCGCTTATTAGCACCACACGAAACTATCATCAGCACTGTGACAACCAACTTACTTTATTTATCCATCGTATGTTTGTCGCTTCCGTTTGTTTCACGCTCCATATATGGAAGGAATCAACCCACATGAGCTCTCTAATACGCTCCATATATATAAATATATGGGTAACCCCCGTTCTCTCAACGCAAACAAGAACAAAATAAGCTCGAAGTGTGTAGTTGATCACTTTTGGCTTGCCCGTTCTCTCAACAGTGTTGCACCGATTAATTAATAACAACAATGCAAGGCCTCAAGAAGGCGACATCCTCAATGCTAGGCTTGATCATTATCGCTCTGCTCGGGTTGCAGCAGGCCGGCGTCGTCGCCCATGGCGAGAGAAGCCGCAGGCGTCTCATCTCCAGCTCGGAGGACGAGCCGTGCATGAGGATGAACGTCTACTACCACGACATCCTCTACAACGGCGAGAACAACGGGAACGCGACGTCGGCGGCGGCGACCCAGCCGACGGCGCTGAGCCGGTCGGTGTCCATCAACGACACCTTCTTCGGGCAGGTGATCGTGTTCGACGACGTGGTCACGGCCGGGCAGGCGCTGGCGTCGGAGCCCGTGGCGCGCGCGCAGGGCTTCTACTTCTACGACAACAAGGAGAGGCTCAACGCGTGGTTCGCCTTCTCCCTCGTGTTCAACTCCACGGCGCACAAGGGCACGCTCAACGTCATGGGCGCCGACCTCATCTTCAACAAGACCAAGGATTTCTCCATTGTTGGTGGCACCGGCGACTTCTTCATGTCGCGTGGCATCGCCACCGTGCGTACCGACTCATACGAGGGATTGTACTACTTCCGCCTGCATATGGACATCAAGCTCTACGAGTGCTACGTCTAATCAAAAGAGGAAGGAGAGAAAATGAGGAGATCTAAGGCACTGATTCAAGATCCAAGCAGTCGTCTAAAAAACTGAGTGAGGAGGGCTTCCAAAATCACTCAGGTGAAGGATAACATGCCATGCAGTGTGAATGTCTCTTATGAAGTCCATATATATATTTACGTGTTGCGCCGTCGTCGTTGTTGAGTAAATTCAATAATTTTCCTTGCTTTTGAAATCATGTTAATCAGGACGCACGATGTATCGCATTTGGATCCATTAATTGATATAATTCCCATTTCAGATACATAGACTTGAAATATTTGCTCCTGGAAGGTGGAAGCTAAATGTTGCTGAAAATTGTTCGCAAGCGAAACTAAACTCTACTTACGGAGACAATGCTACCGTCAAGCCAACAAACATTTAATCTCTGTCTAGATTCAATTCATTACCGCCACAAGAATAATTACCAATTACCTTTTTGTGAGGTCATCTTTTGTGAGTGGAACCCTTTATGCAGGTACCAAAGAAATATATCTTAATTTTCAGAAGCATTTGAAGGATACATACATGGATTGAACCAAGAAAACACTGAACTATTTAAATTCCACAAATGAATGTATCATCGCCATTTGTACGATTGGTTCTGATTTTTACACTGGTTCATTCCAAAGGACCAAATTATCATCTACAAAGCCCGTCGGAAAGAAATATTAAGTGGGATGGTTCTAAAAATGGTAGCCACATGTATTCTTTCCTCCTCACAATATTCAATGTTAGATTGTAAATGAACTGCCCAGACCTCTCCATCAACTTAGGTTTTTGGATGCAACGGATTGGTGCATGATTGATGCGCGCGCATGCGTCTGGAAATGAAGAACCGATAATAAATTGGTAATATAACAGAGTAGCTATAGTATTGTTCTAGATAATTAAGTTTCATGACAACAGAGTGCGGGTAGGCATGACATTGTCCGGCACTCTAGGGAAGTCAATCTCGACACTTCGTTTTGATATGGACACTAAATATAAATATATTATGAGGATGTTAACACGTCTTAGCAGAATATTTCTATTCAGTAAGACATGCTTCTAGAAGCATTTGATATGCTTTCTCATTACAAGGGATATGATTATGTACAAAGTATAATACACAATCCATTTCAAATTTTAAGTCGTTTGATTTTTTTTGTCTCAACTTTGACCACTCGTCTTATTAAAAAATTATGTAAAATATCAAGCTTTTTTTTTGTTATGGCTTGCTTTTTTATTAAACTTTATTCAAGAATTACTTAAATTTGACTGTGTTTGTATAATTTTTTTGAATAAGACAAGTGGTCAAATTTATTGTCAAAAAAGTCAAAGGATATATAATTTGAAACGGAGGGATCAAATACTACCATTTTGATGCTGCAGAACCATATAGTTTCCCTTCTGCTTATGCAAGTTTGCAACTGAACATATATAGGTATCGGATTAGGGTATCTCATTATGGCATCACCTAAGAACTGTACAGGACAAGGGTAAATATATTCACTGGGGAAAACATTGTGGATTATTCTATTGAAGGCTGTGTGAGAAGATCTCAAAGTTAGAACTAAAGAGTAAATACATTAGAAATATGGCATCCTCTTATAAACGGAAAAACATTGATATACTTGCAGAAATTGTAAAAAGAAATATGGTGCTCTGCTTTTCTTATGGGTTTACACCTTTTTGAAAGCTAGGTAGCTAGGATTGCTGAATAGAAAGTCAACACCATAAAAAAATAGGATTTTGGCAAGTAATCTCCAGCAACATTTGAGAGGAATAAACCAAGGGTTAAAAAGGACTTTTTGTACTAGCCTTAGGTTGCATTTAGTTTCCCAGATTCCTCCCAAAAAACACTATTCATCCAACTTTTTTCTATTCATCCCACCCCGCCCACTCACAGAACACTATTCATCTACAATGTTTTTTTGCTGAACAGTGTGTTTTCGGAGAATCTTTCCCCAATCTAAACACACCCTAAGACAAGCATACAGTTCACGTATGGGATAAGGACAGATATGACCAAAAAATTAAAAGATAAGGGATTAGATTGGCCAATTTAAAGGGATGAACTTGACCCTCGGAACAAAGTGAGGGACCAAATTGGCTATTTTACCAAAAACATTTGATCAGCGGCTATGCTCTCCTCAAAAAATGTGTGATTTGCACTTCAGCACTTTGTATATATAACATCAATCAGCATCCTTTTAGTCCTTCAGGGCCCAACCTCGTACGTACCGAAAACGGACAGTGCATGATCGATGCCCTAAAGGTTTCATACGGTGCCGTGCCTGGAAAGACCGGGATCGATGAAGCTCCCATCTCGTACACGCCGCCGTCCGGCCATGTCGTCGCCCACCGAAGGTGCATCGTACAGCTGGGAGAAGAAGCAGCGGAGGACAACAACTCCGACGACCGCTGGCAGCTGCGCGGCCTCCGACGGCGTAGACCTGATCAGCGGCCTCGGCGACGACGTCCTCGTTCGCATCCTCGAGCTGCTCCCCGACACTCGGGACGCGGTGCGCACCCACGCCCTGTCGCGACGCTGGCGCGGCCTCTGGACACGCGTCCCTGCCCTCCGCTTCGCCTCCGACGAGCCGGAGTTCTTCACCGACGCCGGCGCCGGCGAACGCCACCTCGCCTTCGTCGACGCCGCCCTCGCCCTCCGCGCCGCCCACACAGCGCCCGCCGTCGAGCACCTGGCGGTCACCTTCAAGATGAAGCACGGCCGCACCGAGGAGCGGAAGAGGCTCACGCGCGGCGACCAGGAGATCGAACGCCTCGTGCCACGGGCAGCCGAAGCTGTTGCCGGGTGGATCCGCTACGCCGCCCAGCACGGGCTCAAGTCCGTCGCCGTCGAGCTCCGCCTGCCGGCGAGAGCTTACATCCGCCATGGCGGCTTTGGGTATCCCGTGATGCTCCTCCATGGCCTCCCGAGCTCGACGAAGCTGGAGACGATGCGTTTGGATCTGGGCGGCGCGGTGGTGTGCCCACCCACGGCCGCGCAGTTCGCGTCACTGACGGATCTTTCCATCGAACACGTGGTGGTCGCCGACGTCGAAATCGGCGGCTACTTTGCACGCCTCCTATCGTCGGCGTGCTGCCCGAGCTTGAAGAAGCTTCGGCTGGCGGATCTCGCGCTTGGAGGGCCGAACGAACTGCTGGTCGAGGCCGACGAGCTCTCGGAGCTGTGGATAGAGAGGGTCACGCGGATGGTGTTTCTAGAACTGAGGACTCCTAGCCTTCGTGTTCTCCACATCAAGAGCAGCAGTTGCGACCATCTCGAGGAGCTCACCATCGCTGCGCCGAGGCTGGAGGAGCTCACGTGCTTGTGCTTGCAACTGCCATTGTTTATTGATGTTGGTGGTGGTGACTTGCCATGCGTGAGGAAGCTGAAGATTGAGCTCTCACATGGAGACTCTTATGATGTTGATATGAACAGTGATAGTCTGTACCTACTCCAGTGTTGCAGTCATGTCAGATGCCTCCACGTATCTCTTGATGTTCCAAAGGTATGTATGCAGAGTTACGTCAGTTGCATTGCATTTAACTGAAAATAATTTACTCTAGTAGTAGTGCAAAATTTATTTGAACTTTATATACTTCTGTTGCATTTTTTGTTATTTCTCGACAATGTTTTATTTATATTTTCTTATTATAATCTGTTTGTGTACCTTTATTTTTGTTTAGATAGAAGAACACATTGATGACATAATTGAAGATGGCATACCACAACTAGTCCATGTGACATCTTTGATACTACAAGTGTCTTTATATGATCAACATTCACTTGGAGCGGGCATAACAAATCTTCTTGCACGGTGTGGCAATCTTAGACATCTCAGTCTCAATATACGGTACCATATCATGGTGAGCAAGAATCTTTCCTGGATAACTCTGCTTATTAATTGAAACTTTTTGGCTCCCTCCTTTTTCTTAGCGTTGAATAAGTTTTTTTATATGCTTTCACAGCTCTCAGTGTTGGATGGTGATTATTCCGTCTGTCATCATCCAGACAACTGGAAATCTCATGAGATCTCCTTAGTTCACCTCCGGGAAGTAGAGATCAAAGGGTTGTTAGGAACTGATTGTGAACTCCGGTTCATACAATTTGTACTCGCAGGCGCTGAAGAACTTCAGAAGGTGACTTTGAGTTCCAACCCCGAGTACTTTCTAAGGAGCAACGAAGATGCTGCATTTAAACTTGTGCCATTGCTAGGCAGCGAGATGTGGAAATGCGACTCTTATTTATTGCACAAGTGGGAGAGAATTTTTACGAGTGGAGATTGGAAAGCTACTTGCTTGGAAGGATATAGATGATGCATGTGTAGTTGAACAATATTTGTAGAACGAAAATTTCATATCGTGGTTATTTTCTCACTGACTATATATCATATTCATATATACCAAATTATATTGTGGCTTTCGAGCTAATATATGGAGTGGTATATATGACATTTCATAAACTATGTAATCCTTCCATCCCAGAAAAATTAATGCAATTTTGGGTTAGAGTCAAACCTACTTAGATTTCAATAAGCTTATATAAATATCATTAATTTTTATATAAAGATAAATGCATGATATGAAAATACATTTCATGATAAATCTAATATGTGTAAGAAGCACAGACAATATGCTCCCAAAATTTTGAGCCTTGAATTTCTTGGAGCATGATATTTTTTGTTCTCAAAACTCGTTTATAACACAACAACAAGAACATATAGTTTGTGCGCATCAAACGTTTCCTTTCGAGCTGTTTTACCATGCTTGGCAGGTACTAGGAGGTACCAAGAGGTACTTTTTGTCTAATTAATCTTAGCCGTTGATCTTAATATATATTTGACTAACTATTTGTTTTTAAAAAAATAAAAGAAAAGGGTATTAAGGACAATTGCTTCGTTTGCATCTCACGACCACACGAGACCGTTCCGTTCCTCCGGATCGCGTTCCTCCCTCCACACCGCCTCCGTCTGGTCCGCCGCCACCGCCGTTGCCTCCCTCTGGTCCACCGCAGCAGCAGCCGCCGCCCTCTGGTCCACCGCAGCCACCGCCTCCCTCTGCTCCACCGTCGCCGTGGCCTCCTCGAGACCTCGATGCTCGTCCATGTCCCCACCGCATCTCGCCGTCGTGGCCTCCTCATTCGCTCCCACCGGTCGCCCCCACCACAGCTCAGTAATCGTGGCCTCCTCGTCGGTCGCCCTCGTCGCAGCTCGTCTCGTGGCCTCCTCGCCGGTCACCCTCGCCTTACCTTGTCGCCGTGGCCTTCTCGCTGGTCGTCCCATCACAGGTCGTCGCCTTTTCTCCTTGCCGAGCTTGTTGACACATATAGGTTCCTGTTCCTTTTTCACGACTAGTTCATAGCTCATCTTGGTTCTGCTAGCTCATTATTTTCTTTTCGGTGGCTATCTTCGATGTGGAATTGATCTTTTAAGTTCGTCAAGTGTTGTTCTTTTGGCTGAGCAGTAATGTCGAGAATACCATAGATACATGACAACTTTTATCCAGCAGAAATTGTTGTTGAGTTCATGTCACATGACGGCAATGTTTCATTTAGCATCATCAATATATTGTTAGTGATTGAATTTGTTTGTAGATTACTTGCTTGCCTGAAACTTCAATCTGTTGTTATTGCAGTTGACCAAAGCCAACTGGATCGTGCTAAAGCCTCAGCTAAATCTGCGATATTGGCAAACCTGGAATCAAAGGTGTGTATAAATATTATGTATTTCTGCAACTGCGCTGATGATTCACTCTAATGATTAAAACTCACAGGCATCACTAACAGAAGACATTGGGCGCCAAGTCCTGGCATGTTTGGTTCTAATATTTTTAGAAACTAAGTTCAGAGATGTTTTAATGTACCGTGCAATTTTTTTATCTTAAAACCTGGCCTTTGTGTAGGAAAGTTAGTACTATAACCATATTCGATAACATGGATCACTTAGAGGTTATAGTTTATATTAGTGAGTAGAGGAAAGCAGGTGCTTTTACATCCTCAATATTCCTCAATATTTTGCATTCATTCCTACAGTATTAGGGCAGTCCCAATGCTAGAAACTACCATAGTTTCTATATTTTAGGATATTGTGCCAAGAAACTATCTTCTACAATGCAATTTTGTATCATAATATCACATGGACCACTTGTCTCTCTCACATATAATCTTGGTTTGTGTGAAGATTTGGTTTCTTAGTTAGACTTGGTTTCTTCATTTTTCCCCATCTCTCTTCAATAAATACCCTGCCACATTAGTTTTTTGCTTACATGGCAGCATAATTAATAGATTTAGACTCTATAGTAGAGTCTGCATTGGGACTGCCCTTAGGCAACTAGCTGAAACTATAAAGATTACTAGTAGGCTAGTAGCAATTGGGAAAATAGTTGCTTGCAAGACCTGTAATAAATTCTCCTAACATTGCCATATACTTGAAATGCGGTTCAAGGAGGCATTAAACTCCATCTGCATAATATGATGGCCGTGACATAACCTAAATGCTCTGCCTAATCTTGGTTTCATGAAACCTTTGCAGGAAACCTGCTGATCACCTTCTCAAGGCTGTTGATGGTGTTACCCTGAAAGACATCGTTAAAACATTGCTCACTTTGCCATTACTCCTTTCCCCTTACATTTTCAGAAACATTCATCCACTTGAGTTGGTGGTTATTGCTGGTGATAGGCCAGTTTGTTTGTAAATTTAATTGATACTGGGGCTCCCCTTTCCTTCACAAGGCCCAAAGAGTGTACAAAATACCGTTCTCTTGTCGTAAAATCTTTTTGCTATTGCATATGAATAATGAGTTAATGACATGACCTCTTAAAGTCTTCCTGCAAGACCAAAAGGATTAATCGAGCCATTGGATGTGGTTTCGAGCATTGCTCTAGGAAGGTTATTTTCAATGGTGAGTTTCACTGGGATGTGCACGAAAAAGGCTGCTAGTAAAAGTATCGAGAATGAGACGGTAAAGAATTTCAAGAGACAACACCCTTCCTTGACTCGCTTCTGTGTCCTCTCCCGATGGACGCCAAAGGGTCAAGTATCACAACTTCAAAAGCATGTTGATAACTGCTCGAGCTTATCACTGTTCCATTACCAAAACTACATTCGCCATGAATTTTCGATTTTTTTTCCTGTAACTGGTTCGTGCATGGAGGTCAACTCTAAGATCCTAGGTTCCTACAACATCGTCGCTATGCGCTACTTCCAAAAGATTAGATTTCCCGGCGCCCAACTTTGATTTAACTATAGCAACGTTTCGCTTTTGAGCATTAGTCGGCCGGCCTCTCTCCCAGGTGGCTCTCCTCTCCGCCGTGGGCGTCGGAGGAGCAGGGTATGGATGCACGAGCAGAGGGGACGAGAGGCATGGCGAGCAGTACATGGCCGCGGCGAGCAGGGAGGAGGCCCCGGAGAGCAGAGAGGTGGCTGCGGCGAGCTGTGAGGAGCCGCCGTCGGAGGTTGCGCGGCACTTCGGCGATTGGAATTGGAGATAGAACGGAGAGAGAACGGCGATGATTTTTTTTCGAATTCGTGAGAGCGACAAAAGAACGTCGTCTAACTCATCTCCCATCCATATAATCACTACTAGAATCGTAGGAATGACCAACGGTTTTTAAACTCTCGGGCATTAGTTTATACCGTCGGTAAAAGCAATAGCCGAGTGTATACTTTCGGCAATTTGCAGTCGCGCACTCTTGCTCGGCCATTCTCCCATTTGCCGAGGGGATGTTGGCTACTTAATTGCCAACAGGGAAAGGCCGACAGTCAACTATTGGCCATCTCATAACCAGGCTAACATTACATAGTGATGGGTATCTCATTTTCTAACTGTTTGACTACCCTCGGCTATTATTTTTATATTTTAAGGATAAAATAATGCTGATATTTTTTTTATTCATATCATATTTATAAGCTATGTTTTATGTATGTTCTAACTTCCCCTTGCATTTCAATTATCATGCTCTTACATCTGTTAAGAAGATAGAGAAATAGAATACAAATATTATACATTGCTGGAATAACATTCTCTTTTGCATTTCAGAGGTGGAAAGAATCAGTAGATACACGGTTGTTGAGAATGTGTTCTAAAATCTACAGAAAAAAGCCTATACAAAATCTACAGAAAAAAAATCCAAATCTATGCTTTCGACAGCTCCTTCCAGAACCTGTCGAATCCTTGATTCTTTATCACTTGCCTCGCCAGTTGATCTTTTGAGACAGGCTAATCTAGAGTTAGAGGAAAGTACAAGTATATTAGACCTTAAATCGATTTAGCTCTAGAGAAAATTAACTTGACGTAGTAGGCAAATAAATCTAATGGAATGTTGGCCAGAGAAACAAAACAAGATTTGAGGCGGACTGTTTGGTAACGGGATCTCACCTTTGAAAGCCACGATGTGTACCTGCATCTGCATGCTAGCCCCTTGTGGCCTTGTCTCATCTGTGTGCAGCATGAGCATGACATGTCTGTCGATGGAGAATGAACAAATTGGTAGTTAACGGGAAAATGATTTGGATCAAGACCCAGAAGGATACCTGCCGCCGCAGCGCAGCTGTACTCCGAGCGAGCTGCACTGACCACGAACATGCAGGAGCACTGGAGCAGGCACCGTAGTCCGGTGTCTCCCGGAGGCAGCAGCCCTCAGATGATTCTACTGCGTGTTGATAATGAAGAATGAGCCAACCGGTTATAGGTCAATCCTTATGTAACCACCTGTTGTTGGATGGAAGATCGTGGAGTTTTCAGATTTACTGAGAGTGGAGCAGTGGACAAAGAGAACTGTCAGCCACTTCTAACCATAGCTGTGTGATTACTAAAACCATCAGTGATCACCGTTACTGTTGGCATTATACTAAATAGCCAAGTGTATTAAATTGCACTGTCGTCGACAATCAAACCATCGGCAAATAGTTAAGTTCCCAAGGGGCAGTCGGCAAGTTCTTACATCTGTTGGCTAAAGTTACGATTCTAGTAGTGAATACTTTCTCTACTAAAATTACTAATTTACCATTTTCATTCATACATACAATTTTTTTATTAGTACCTCCTGGTATTTTACCTCCTGGTACCTACAACCTTGGCACCATTGGACCTTTAGGAATGGACGGTTCTCCTTTTTTCCAAGCATTGTAAAACTCCTCCTTTCTTCAAACCTGAATATATATCTAGCATGCACGATACACAATATGTTCAATTTATGCTGACATAGTAAATATCATGATGTAATTGTACATATATCATTAGGCGGACTCTTAATTTAATTTTAAATATATAATCAGTAGGGGCTCCTCTTTCCTTAAAAAAAAAATCAGAGCTTGGTAAAGTCCCGTTTGGCCGTGCAAGTATCTGACTCGATATAGTACTCCCCCGGCCAATTACCGTCTCGTGCACGCCACTGAATTAAGAGAAGCCCGACGGATTTTTAGGGCCTGGTCGGTAGGTCATCAACCGAATTCCATATCTAGCGGTGTCCACGCGATGGGGTCTCCAACTCTCCATCCGCCGTCCCCGTCGACATGATCAGCAACCTCTGCGATGACTTGCTCGTCCGCATCCTCGAGCTGCTGCCCGACGCCAGGGACGCCGTGCGCACCGACAGGCTCTCGCGGCGTTGGCGTGGCCTCTGGACACAGGTCACCGCCCTCCGCTTCGACTTCGACACCAACACGCCGGAGTTCAGGGAGTCCGGCGGCCACCGGCGGTTCGTCGCCTTCGTCGACGAGATTCTCAAGCTCCGTGGCGTCGAGCACCTGGCCTTCTCGTTCGACATGTCTGACTATGACCAAGAATCAGCACACCTTACTGTGCCATGGTCCGTCCAAGCCGCAGAGAGGTGGATCCATCACGCTCTGCAGCAGCAGCAGCCGGTGAAATCTTTGGCCTTTAAACTGCTGGCGCCATGGTACTTACCCTGGTCGGCGCGCCCTGTGGTGACTCTTGCTGACCTAGCTAGCTCTGCAAAGCTGGAGACCATGCATTTGGATTTCAGCTATGTGATACTTGGGCTGCCTTCGACCATCATGTTCGCGTCCCTCACAGATCTTTCACTTGAAAACCTGGAGGTTAGAGCTGGCGATTGCTACCGCCTCGCCCGCCTCGTGTCGTCGGCGTGCTGCCCACGGCTGCGCAGGCTTCGGTTGGTGGACATTAAGCTTCCTTGGACGCAGAGGGACCTTCTGATCGATGCCGGCACGCTTTTGAAGCTATCGTTGAAAATTTATGATATGCAATTCTTGGAACTCAGGACACCTAGCCTCAAGATTCTCCATGTGACTGGTTGCTACAGCCTTGTGGGACTCACCGTCTCGGCTCCGCGGCTAGAGGAACTCGAGTTCTCGGTACAACATCATCTGCACATTGACGCAAATGGTGACTTGTCAAGAGTAGGAAGACTCAAGATTGGGTTATTGTGCTCAAATGGACTCTTCTACTACAATGACAAAAACGACAGTACTATTCACCTCCTCGAATGTTGTAGGTTAATCAGATGCCTTCAAGTGTCACTTCAAGTTCATAAGGTATGGCATAAGCATCTAGCTAGTTGATATACCCCAGATGCTGATGGAAATGCGAACTATATATATGCGTGTTCTTTTCAATTACTCGACGAACCTGAATGTGTTATATAAGTTTGATTTGCCTCGGAAGTGTTGAGACAATGAACCGAAGGAAAATTTTGCTAATGAACGGCATTGTTCATTCGTGAAATTATATTAGCTATAGGAGAAACTAGTTTCTTTGCTGCAGGACATACTCTGTTTTAGACTGTTTTTTTTACAGTGTCCCATACACATCATCTACCAAAACGAAGAATGGCGTATAAAATTATTTCCAAGAACTGACTCATCCACATGCAACATAGTGTTCTCAAATCATCGTGCCATGATCTTTCTACAGTTCACACTAGCTAGAGGCTTATCTGTTGATGGTTGAAACTGTTTCATTTACCATTTTCTTACTTGTTTTGATTTGATCTTTCTTAATTTGACCAGAGAAAGAAGCAATACGTTGACATAATCAAAAGCTGGATTATTCCACAGCTTCCTCATGTGACATCCTTGACAGTTCGTGTCACGCTATGGAGTCCACATTCCTATGCAGCTGGCGTAGCAAGTCTCCTAGCACAATGCAAAAGTATTAGATACCTCAGCCTACAGTTATGCTGCTGCTTCATTAAAACGGTAAGACGAAATACTCTTCGATCAGTCAGTCCATATATATACTATGTGGATGAAGATCACTCTGTTTTTTCATACACTGAACAATAATGCATATATCCTTCCGCATCTTCATTGCAGAAAAAATTGGTCCTCTCGTGTGATAAATCAAGCCAATGGAAATCCCATGAGCTCTCCTTAGCCCATCTCCAGGAAGCAGAGTTCAAGAAGTTGATCGGAACTGCTGACGAGCTCCAGTTCATTCAGTTCATACTGACAAGAGCTTCAGGAATTCAGAAGGTAGCCGTTAGTTTCAACCGAGATTACTGGCCAAAAGGCAGTGAAGAAGATGGTTTTAAAGCTCTACCATCAGTAGCCGGTGGGTCATGGACGACTTGCAATAACTCTTACTTATCGTACAAGTGGACGCGTTGTGTATGAGTGGAGTCAGTGAAGAGTTTGCATCACACATGTTGAATTAGACGTTTCCCTTGTGCAAAGATACTGCCTCATTGTCTTTCCAAAAAAAAAAAAAAGATACTGCCTCATTGTCATATTTAAAACTTTTTGCCCCTTCAGCAAAAATAAATAATATTAATAAGCAAGGGCAGAGCATAGCGTTGCCCAAGGTGGATTGTGGCCCCCATGCCAAGTATAAATTCCACCGCGTAAACAATAATTTTGGCACTGTTTATAGTTTCTTCCATCTGGATTACATAGCTAGGCTGCCTGCCGGATTAGCGCAGGGAAGTCACTATTAGCCCAAAACAACCGAAAAAGAAGAAGATGATAGTAAGGCCCACGAAAAGCCTTTGTAGGAGCCCGGTGGACACACGTTAACGAGTGGTACGGAGGCACGTTCCTAAAAAAACGACTCGTACGGACTACGGAGACACACCTACGGCAACCTATACTATTACTAGCACGTCCCTGTACGTGCAGAGGCATCGCGCGAGCTCGGCGACCGCAACAATGGCGGCGAGCATGAGCATCGCCGACCTACCCGTCTACATCATCCGTTGCATCGCTGACCGGGCTGCCACCGAGTGCCGCCCGCTGCTACGGGCCGCCTGCTCCGCGCTGAGAGCCACCGTGCCCGCCGAGCCGCAGCCGTGGATCCTCCTCCAGCCCAGCGCCACCGGCGAAGACGACGAAGGCTTCTCCGTCCTGTCGCTCCCCGCCGACGTCAAGCTGCTGAGCCCCGGCTGCTCCGTGGCGCCGCGAAACCTGGCCGTGGCCTTCCCGCCGGGGGCGCGCTGTGTCGGCGCCGGGCACGGGTGGGTGGCGCTGGTGGGCGCCGACGACCTGGATGTCACGCTGCACAACCCCATCACCGGCGCCGTCATCTCCCTGCCGCCGCTCACCACGCACCCCATGGTCGGACCCGGCGGCCTCCGGGACGACGGCCTCGTCCTGTGGCGTACGTGGCTCGACGTGTGGCCGGACTCCGGTGATCTCGTCCCGGTGGTGGAGTTCAGGGACAGGTTCGTCAAGAAGATGGTGTTCTCGGCGAGGCCCCGGCAGGAGGACTACTTCGCCGTGGTCATCGGTGGCCGGCTCTCGTACGCCATGTACGCGAGGTCCGGCGCCGCGACGTGGGAGACGATCCACGACGAGCGCGGGAGCCCCATGTCTCTCGTCCATGACGCCGTGCACGTCGACGGCGGCAGGTTCTTCGCCGTCACGCGGTGCCATGGCAAGGTCCTCGAGATCGACCTCGCCGCCGAGGATGTCCACGTCAGCGTCGTCGCCGAGTCGTTATCCCTGACGGGGCCTGCCGCCTACTTTGCCGCCCGAGCCTCGGGCATGCTGGTGGAGAACCACCTCGTGCTCATCGACGGCGAGCTTTACCAGATATGGGCGGCGCTGGAGGTCGTGCATGATTCCACCGGGATCGGAGGCCATCGCATCGAGGAGGCTGGCGCCGTGAGGTTCGACCCCGAGCAGAGCACGTGCTGGGCGGAGGTGGCTGATCTCGGCGATTGGGCCGTGCTCGTCGGGAGGAGCGAGACGGTGGCCGTGCGCGCCTGGGACGCGCCCGGGGTCACCGCCAGCTGCGTCTACTTCATCGACACCAAGCTAGAAGGGGTGGTCTGCGCGTTTGATTTGAGGAACGGCCGGGTGGAGACGGTGGGTGGTGAAACGCTGCGACAAGCGTGCTCGTCAATGGCGTGGCCGACGTCGCCGCCACCGGTTTGGTTCCTGCCGTCCTTGAAGTAGGCAGTACACCTGCATGGTATATTTGTATTTCGCTGAAAGCTTCGTGCTCATCTAGAAGTTTTCAGACATTTTGAAAGTCCCAGTTTTTTTTTTCAAATCACATTACAATCGAAGACCTCACACATATACATACGCATATTTACCGTAAATAAGTGAGTGAGGTGAACATGGAGTTTTTTCACAAATTCAACCATACTTTTTTTTCCATTCAATACGGATATTCTTCCTGATGATGATCAGTCGTCTGATGGTGTAAGGTCACTTTTTTTCTTGAGAAGTGTCCTTCCTCAAGCTTATATTCGAACCTTTTATAGCTCTTCTGTACAGAAGTAGCAAATACATGACATTGCAGGAAAAAAAAAAAGAGCTAAAGCTCGTGACATTAAATACTTAACAGCATGGCACTTGGGTTATGGCTGGCGCAGCACAGCTCAAGAATTATTCGCTATGAATACCATGCCAAGCTAGGAAGTTTCAGACTTTCAGTTAGCCAAATGCGTGTTCAAGCCGTTAGATATTTATGGCTGACACTGTTGATTGTAACACTCTTTAGGTCTGAGAGGAGATCGGATGATCCCTCATTTTTGTCAGGCAGGCAATTGCCCAATTTGCATCTCACATAAACCTTTTGCACTGCAGCCCTGCTTTTGTATAGCATAAATCAGCACCCTTTCCCCCAATCTCGTGCACGTATGGAATACGGACATTGGATGATACCCTAGTTAACATAGGTTTCCTACGGTGCCGTGCGTCGATCTCATAAATTCTGGCCAAAAACGTATGCCGGGACCGGGATAGGTCGACCGCCCTGACTCCCATCTCGATCGTGCACGCCGCCGGTCATGTCGTCGTCCCTCATCACAGAAGGCGCATCATCATCCATGGAGAAGCGGCGGAGGGCAAAAACTCCAACGAACGCAGGTGGCTGCGCGGCCTCCGACTCCGACGGCGTCGATCTGATCAGCGGCCTCGGCGACGACGTCCTCGTTCGCATCCTGGAGCTCCTCCCCGACGCTCGGGACGTCGTGCGCACCCACGCGCTCTCGCGGCGGTGGCGCGGCCTCTGGACGCGGGTCACCGACCTCTGCTTCGACTCCAACAGAAGCCTAGGGTCCAAGGAGTCCGGCGAACCCGAGCGGTTCGTCTGCTTCGTCGACGACGCTCTCGCGCTCCGTGCCGCCGAGAAAGAGCCCGCCGGCGTCGAGCACCTGGCGATCTTCTTCGACATCAGTAAACATGGACAAGAATCAGAGCAGCTTATGCCACCGTGCGTCCAAGCCGCACAGGGGTGGATCCACTACGTAGTGCAACAACACCCGGTGAAATCTTTGGTCTTTCGCCTGGACCTGCCATGGTACTACATAAACGATGGAGGACACGAGGTGTTCATCAAGCACCCTGCGATGAACCTTGATGGTCTAGCGAGCTCTGCAAAGCTGGAGACCATGGATTTGCAGTTGAGCGACGTAAAGCTTCAGCTGCCTTCGAGTGCAGTATTCGCGTCCCTCACAGATCTTTCACTTGGAGCCATAGAGGTTGAAGCCGGTGGTGGCCACCTCCTTGCCCGCCTCGTGTCGTCGGCATACTGCCCACGCCTTCGCAGCCTTCAACTGGTGGACCTTACAGTTCTGGGGATGGAGGGGCCGCTTCTAATCGATGCCGATGCACTTGTGGAGCTAACATTGGAAATTGGTGACCTGCGAGTCTTGGAACTCAGGACTCCTAGCCTCCGGGTTCTCCGGATCAGGGAATGCTACCAGCTTGAGGGACTAACCATCTCGGCTCCGAGGCTACATGATCTCGAGTTTGTGATACAACATCCTCTGCATATTGACAAAGATGTTGGCTTGTCAAGTGTAGAAAGACTCAAGATTCAGTTGATGTGGTCACATGGATACCTATTCGATGGCAGAAACGATGGCACCATTCGCCTCCTCGAATGTTGTAGGTTAAACAGATACCTTGAAGTGTGTCTTCAAGTTCCAAAGGTATGTCATAAGCATCTAGTTGATACACCCAAATGCTGATGGAACTGCCAACTATGTGTGATCAAATCGTCATGACATCTTCTTTCTGCACTCCACACTAGAGATTTATTTTTGTTGGTTGACAATGTTTTATTTACAATATTTTTTTTAATGTTTTGACCTTCCTTAATCTTATCAGAGAGAGAAGAAATACGTTGATACAACCAAAAGTTGAATTCCGCAACTTCCTCATGTGACATCCTTGACAATTGATATTATGTTGTGGAGTCGACGTAGTTCTTATACAGCTGGCATAGCAAGTCTCCTTGCGCAATGCAACAACATTAGACATCTCAGCCTGCAGTTGACCAGTTGTTCTCCTTATAATAGAAAAGGTAAGCCAAAATTTCTGGATGAACTCGGTTTAATTTCTTAATTAATTAAATCCTTTCTTTTCATACACTGCACAATAATCCATATATCCTTTTGCATATATAAATATTCCCTGCAGAAAAAGGCCTCAAAATTGGGTCTCTCGTGTGATAGCTCGAGCCCCTGGGAATCCCATGAACTCTGCTTAGCTCATCTACAGGAAGTAGAGTTCAAGAAGTTGACGGGAACCGATGAAGATCTCCAGTTCATTCAGTTCATACTAACAAGGGCCTCAGGAATTCAGAAGGTAGCAATTAGTTTCGACCAAACACGCTGGAGAAAAGGCAGCAGATATGGTTTAAAAGTTTTACCACAAGTAGACACTGGGTCCTGGACTACTTGCGACGCTCAGTTATCATACAAGTGGACGTGTTATGTATGAGTGGTGATGGAGAGTAGAGAATTAAGTCCATGAACAGTTTTGTACCACACAGGCATGCTGAATAGGCTGTTCCATCTTATTCCTGTTTTCTTCATTGACCATCTTACCTAGAGAACTATTCGTAACATGGTATACATTTTAAATTTACAGATAAATGTGAGCAGAACGTCCCTAATTATTAGAAGTTCCTCGTATCATGCTATTTTTCTTGATGTAAAATAAGATTAAGTTGCATGAACGACCATGAGGATGTTGCAGTTATCTCTTCTACAAATTCTTCTAGCTCTGGTCTGATCTTCCTTGTGCCAAGACTGCAGAAATCCATTCCCTTTTTTAGAGTTTTTCATTGGATCGGAAGAAGAGTGAGAATCCAACTAACCTGTGTGCAGCGGCGTCCACGATGGCAGGGGTTAGCTGTTGTCGACCCCTTCGATGCTGCAACTATTCTTCCTCATCCGCATAGCATTCCTTAGGCTCATGACACGTACGTGTGGATAGAGAATAGCTAGCATGACTTGCTGTTTTCACCTCCAATCTACGTATTTGACAACCTACTAGTATATTTCCTCCGTCCTAAAATTATAGTCTTTCTCACCACCCGAGAAAATGTTACGGCCAATTATATACAAAAATATAATAAATTTTACGGTACACTATAGATATCACTAGATATTATAGTCTTTCAGTGATCTAGTAAAATGGCAGGACGATTAATAATTTAGAACGAGGGGAGTACTGTCCTATTAGGTTTTTATGTGGAAGCAAGAAATCTGGACACATCGCCCTCCTGGCCATTTACAATTACCGTCTCGTGCACGATATGAAGGAAAACACCCTATTGAAGAGGAGTAAATCTCTTTAATTTCAAGAGTCCTTTACTGATAATAACCAATAGTATAGGGCCGGCCACATCTAGGCTATCTAGCGGCCAGGCTGGAAGGCAAGAAGTCCGATCCGCCATGGGCGTGCGAAGCAGATCTAAATCAAAGCGGCGACGAAGGGCGTGCAACACCTAACCCGGTTCGTGTCATCGGCATGCTGCCCACGCCTGCGCAAGCTTCGGCTGGTGGAGGTTGTGTTTCCCATGGAGGAGACGCTTCTGATCGACGCAGGCGCACTGTTGGAGCTGTCGATGGAGGTGATCGATGAGCTGCGATTCCTGGAACTCAGGACTCCTAGCCTCCGTGCCCTCCACATGGATGGGTGATGAGCTCGAGGCGCTCACGGTCTCGGCTTCGAGTCTAGAGGATCTTGTGTTCTTGACACAGCAACGTACTTCTTTACGTACTGACGTCGTCGATGGTCACTTGCCAAGCGTGGAAAGACTCAAGATTCGTTTGTGGTCAGATGGACAACTATTTGGTGACAATAATAACGATGCTGGCATTCAGCTCCCCAAGTGCTGTACGTCAACCAGATGCCTTGAAGTGTCTCTTAATGGCCCAGAGGTATATATTGCATCTAGTATTAATTCATACCCAATGAAACTACCCAAGCAATTGCGAATTATATGTGTCATCACAAATTTATTCAACTGATGCACTTGAATTTGTTTTACAAGTTTTTGCTTTCCCTCAAAATTCTTAAACAATAAATTGACTCATCCACATGCAACAAAATGTTCTCAAGTTCTCGTGTCATATTGTTTTTTGTTCTTCTTTTGTTAGCAAAGCATCAGAGATTTTATTTTTTTTAATAGTTGACAATGTGTCCATTTCAATTTCCTTAACTGCATTAAATCTTTATATTTGTTCGACCAGAGAGATATTAATGATGTTGATGACATAATCAAAGGACGGGTTCCGCAGCTTCCTCATGTGACATCCTTGACGATTCATGTTGAACGGAGTGGCCGATGTTCCAATAATGCAGCTGCCATAGCAAGTCTCCTTTCACAATGCAACAATATTAGATACCTCAGCCTAAAGTTATGCTACGGCGCCTCAATTGCAGAGGTAAGGCGGGTATTCTCCCATTGGAAATCCCATGAGCCCTCCATAGCTTATCTCCAGGAAGTAGAGTTCATAAAGTTGATGGGGACTGATTATGAACTCCAGCTCGTTCAGTTCATATTGACAAGGGCATCAGGCATTCAAAAGGTAGCCGTTAGTTTCGACCCAAAATACAGGCTAAAAGACAGTGAAGATGGTTTTAAACTTATTCCACTATTGGCCGGTGGGTCATGGACCCCTTGCAATGATGCTTACTTATCGTACAAGTGGACGCGTTGTGTATGATTGGAACAGTTTTATTTGCACCACACATGTTGTATTGGTGATCCTATCTTATTTCTTTTCTCCTCACTTCCCAGCATCCTGCATAGAGAGCTTTTGTAACCTGTTCTACACTATAAATTTACAGACAGAAATTTGAGAAGAACGTCCCTCATTATTACAATTTCCTCGTATTGTGTTATTTTTTTCTTGATGCAAAATAAGATCGAGTTGCATGAACCATCAGGAGCTTGCAGTTATCTCTTCTGAAAATGTTATGAGCTTTGGTATATATTCCTTGTGTCAAGAACTCAATGTTGCCACTCTTTTAATGTTTTCCTTTTTTTTTTGGAGGATTTTATGAGTAGAAGAGCAAGTTTTTCTTCTTTTTGATGAACATATTCATTTTTTGGACATTATGCTATAGGCATAACTTGCACGGGCTATGCTGATTAGCGCCCCACAAGCGTTGCTAGTGATCGATCTCCCAAACACCAGACTTTTATTTTTTGGGGAAAAGTCACCCTCCAACTATTACAAAAGTCCTCAAACTACAAAACCGGACACTAAACACCCTCCAACTATCCAAACCGTGCAAAATTGGCCCTTTGGGTGGTTTTGAAGGTGGTTTTGTATTTTCCAAACAAATTAAAAAATAATTTTGTATTAAAAAATTCATAACTAATTTATTTTGAACTAGAAAAATAAGAATCTGGTGCAAATGTTTTTTAAAAATGTGACCTGCATGCTGGTGCACCATTAGAAGTTATTTGCGTATTATTTATTTTTATTCTAGTTATTTTTTGAAAAACAATAACACACTAGCAACATAAATATATAATACCCAAATAACATTAAATGGTATGCCAATAGGTTGGTTACATTTTAAGAGAAATTTTGGTACTGATTTCATATTTTTTGGGTCCAAAATGAATTAGTTATGGTTTTTTAAAGTTTAAATAATATTTCTGCTATTTTTAGAAAATCCAAAACCACCCTAAAAACCACCAAAGGGCCAATTTTGCATGGTTTAGATAGTTGGAGGGCCTTTAGTATCCGGTTTTGTAGTTTGAGGTTGAAAATCATACTTTTGTAATAGTTGAAGGGTGAAAAATAGACTTTTCCCTATTTTTTTTGGGACGTTTTTAATTTTCGCAAGTTTCCATTTTCGCCTTGTTAACGACGCCCTCGCCCTCCGCGCCGCCCACCAGACGACAGAGCCACCAGGAAGCCTCGAGCACCTGGCGATCTCGCTCACCATGGAGAGGTTCAACGTTAGCATCGAACACCTCGCGCCGCTGTCCGTCGGAGCTGCGCGGAAGTGGGCCCACTTCGCCGTCGAGCATGCTCGCTCTCAGGTCTTTCGAGCTCGAGATGCACCGGCCTTATTGGATGCTCCATCATCTTTCCAAGGACGAGAAGCCTGTGACGATCATGAGCCTCGATGGCCTCCCGAGCTCGGCGAAGCCGGAGACCATGCGGTTGTCACTAGACAACGCACTAATCAGGTTGCCCGCGGCCGCAGTGTTCATGTCGCTCAAGAGTCTCTCTCTTGAATCCGTGCTGATGGTAAGAGCAATGGCAGAACTAGAAAGAAAAATAAAGGGGGCCAGC
Organism: Digitaria exilis; assembly: GCA_015342445.1. Classification (NCBI taxonomy): domain Eukaryota; kingdom Viridiplantae; phylum Streptophyta; class Magnoliopsida; order Poales; family Poaceae; genus Digitaria; species Digitaria exilis. Next base: position 58,868 of record JACEFO010002685.1, read on the forward strand.
CAAATATTTATCGGTCAAAATATTTACAATTTACCCTATTTTTTCTTAAAATAGTGACTTTTATTAGGGTTTTCTTTGGAAAAAGGTATAAATTACTCCCCTCAAGTATAATCAAAGCTCACATATCCCCTAAACTATTTTCTTGCTTCATTTTATCTCCTAAACTATGCCATTTAGTTTAATTTATTGCCCCTAATATAATTTGGCCTTTTCATTTCTCCATATGCAAAATACAAGTGTGATATTAGGTTCAAATTTGCCAAGATGATGGTAGGCATCGTAACCCATATTCGAAAAATATAACTTTTTTTTGTCATTGATTTCATAGGATGCTATATTTAATAAGAAGTTAACCCTTAGGATACAGTATTATATGAAAAATAATGATGAAAATTCATAATATATTTTTTGACTCTCTAATTGTTGAAAGAGTTATCTCTTAAAACATATAAGTTAACACCTTTAACTATTGGAGAAGGCCTAACCAAAAAATAATTGGACTAGGAAATAATTTAGGCTGTTTTTATAGAATAAGAAAAGGGGTATGAAGATTTTACTTTTTTAGGGGGGGGCGTGGCCCCTGCCAGCCAGCCCCCCCCCCCCCCCCCCCCAGTTCCGCCACTGGGTAAGAGGCACTAGCCACCTCCTTGCACGTCTCCTGTCGACGGCATGCTGCCCCAGCTTGGAGAAGGTTAGGTTGACGGAGATCGGGCTTCATCTTGGTGGGGTGGAGGAACAGTTGATGTTGATCGAGGCGGCCGCGCTCTTGGAGCTGTCGCTGGAGGGGATGAGTCTAACAATGTGGCTTCAACTGGAGACCCCAAACCTCCGGGTTCTCTCCATGGATGGCTGCATCATGGAGACGCTCACGATCTCGGCACCGAGGCTGGATGAGCTCTACTTGAAGAGCCAGCCTGATTATATTTACGTTAATGGTGGTCTGCCGCGTGTGCGGAGCCTCAAGACTGAGCTACACTCGCATGGTTGGTTTGATGACGATGAGGATAACGACGATAATGATGGTACTATGTGTCTCCTCCATTGTTGTTGTAGGTCAGCCAGATACCTTGAGGTGTCTCTTCGTGTTAGTAAGGTATGTTACTAATCCCAAGGGCTGAATACTTTTTTAAAAAAATATAATTGCCATTTTTTAAGTAAGGTATTTTAAGAAAAATATGGATTCCATGAACCCTATATATTTCGTAAAAAAAACAAGTGAGGAAGGTCTTCAAATAACTCAGATGAGGGATAGATACTTTTTTTTGGACTCTGAAACTGGAATATGCCATATTGCATTATTTCCATGTTATATTAACTTCAGGGGCAGACCCAACAGCAAATTTTCCAGGGCTAGTATTTGTTTTTCATATCTGCTCCTTAATTTCAACTAACATTTGTATATTTATACCATATCTCCTTGCTAGCTCTGAGCCTATTTATTTATATACACTGTATAGCCTTTTTATCATTAGACAGATAAATGCTTTATGCTCCTCAAAGTTGAACTCTAATATCTACGTGCAACACAGCATGAACTGTGTCATATGAAAGAAAAGAATTTTTTTTCTTGTTTGAAGTGAATAAAAGACATATGGATAATCAAATATAGACTTCCTATAGTCCACTTAAAAATTATTTTTTTGCTAATCTTTCATGAGGCTTATTTACCTGTTTATTTTATATTTTATTTATTTGATTAGAGAAAAAACCAGATTGCTGACATCCCCGTTTAGTTCCCACAAAAATACACTATTCATCTAACTTTTCACTATTCATCCTATCCCTTCTACTCACATAACACTATTCATCTACAGTGTTTTTTTGGTGAACAGTGTATTTTCGCGGAATCTTTCCCCAATCTAAACGCACCCATAATCAATGGGAGGATACCACATCTTCCCGATGTGACTTCTTTGACGGTTCATGTTACTCTACCCGTGTTACATTCCCTTGGAGCTGGTATATCAGATATCTTGACTCAATGCAGCAATCTAAACTATCTCCAACTTCACTTACATTACCGAATTCTTATGGTAAGCTGAATGTTATAATAGCTAATTCCATCGAATTGAATTCTTATGTACCTTCTTTTTTATTGCACTAAATTTAACATAAAGTATCCTTGTCCTTACACCAGCAGGTTAATAAACCAGAATTGGATTTCTTCTGCCGTCAATACGATTGCAAGTCACGAGAGATCTCATTAGGCTATCCCCAACCCAAGAGATGTCTATGTGTGCCATGTCATATGGACACTACTCAAGAAATTATAATGTCCAATGCATCACATCTACCAAGAGTCTAAATAATTAATTAGCCACTTCATTCACTTTTTTTCTATGTATTCTATTGACCAATCATCTTGCTTCCTCATAAACTATATAGATACTACTCTCCCCCAATGCTAATATTAGTAGTGTCTAGTGCATTGATTTTCGTATAGACACTGGGTCTCATGCAAGACCCAGTTTCTTCCCATCTCTCCTCTCTCTCTTATTTAATACATGACACATCACCTAAAAATCTTATGTGACACTATAATTAATTTTATGGACACCATCCTACTAGGAGGGTTGGGGATAGCCTTAGCTCATCTACAGAACGTAGAGTTCAAGGGATTGACAGGAACTGAATGCGAACTATTGTTCGTGGAATCAGTGCTTTCAAGCACCACAAAACTTCAAGACGTGGCTATAAGTTTCAACCCAAACTACCAGCTAAAGAACAGGAGGGATGCTTTTGATCTTATGCCAAAACTAAAGGGTGGGGATTGGACTCATTGTTCTCGATGCCCCTATTCGTCATACAAGTGGAGATCTTATCATGTCTGTGAATAGAGAGAATAATTTATGTGGATATCTATGAATAATTGTGGTGTTCTTTGTTAAACTAATTCTTTACAGATAATCATTAAAATATTTTGAAAGTGTACTTTAAGAGACGATCAATGTACAATTGCACAGTGCATGCTCGATTACCGTTTGAACAAGTTTTTATCTGTTGCCTAAGGACGTTGCGTGAACAATGCCTCCGTGAGCAGCAGCGCGACGAATATATATATATATATGAGCTACCTAGTTTGCGATCAGGATGTGGATCACCCTACTGCACTGATGGTGCTATCTGTAATCTGATTGCGATGCTCCCAGGAGAGAAGTTCGACTCGGCAATGCATGCTTGCAGCATCAACAAATTCTTAGGGTATCACTAATTCCATCCTAGATCATATGCATACACCGAGAAAGAGGCCACCGTCGATCACCTGGAATTAATCTTGTTTAACATTAGAGGACCTGCCGATTTCCAAGAAGACATCTTGTTTCTCCTCTCTGCAATTGTCCATCCGATCCAAGCCGGATTCCGCCCCGCGCCCGGTGATATTTTCCCCGAATTTTGCTCGTTCTCGACCTTCGCAAATTATATATATTGGGATTTGGGAGAGAGAGAGAGAGATCTGGAGCGTGATGGAGAGATCTGGCAAGCTAGGCGTGATGGAGTACCGATGCCTGAATCGGTTTCGCCGCCGGCGACTCCTTGCCTTCCTCCGGTGCAACCACCTTCCAGCCACATTCGACGCGTACGTATTTCATTAGCTTATAATTTCTTGCTTTATCTCTCATGAACCCACGCCCTGATCGATAGATCTTCATCTATTTAGGTTGAAGCACGAGACGCACGTCTTCTTTGACGTGCGCTTCCTGCAGCGACTGGTTGTGCACGGCCGGTGGCACGAGGCGCGAGGGTATGTCCACCGTTTCCTGCCGTGCCGGGGCGACCAGATGTTGGTCGATGCGCCAACCGCGCTCAGATTCATCACTCACTTGAACGTGCTCGACGATCTCACCCACGGTAAGCTGGGGGGTAACGATGCGGCATACGATCTTGGGAGGCAAGCTATCCCCTCCACCATGACCGACTCGCACTACAGCCAGGCTGTACGCATAGTCTTCAACATGCACTCTCACCGAGCATCCTGGTTTGTTCTTTTCTCTCCGGAAGCTGGCTAAATGCTTGTTCATCTTTCTAATACTCCCTCTGTGTCCTCAAATATATACTCCATCCGTTCCAGAATATAGCTACGTCAAACATTAATAACTTTGACCATGAATGACAAAAGAATATAAAGATTAGCAAAGAATTATGTTTATACATTCGTCATGAAACCAACTATTAATATATAAAATTTTTACTTAAAATAAAATTATATTTTATAAATATTGTTTGTCAAAGTAAAAAATGTTTGACTTTAAAAAGTCTAAACATAGCTATATTCTGGAACGAATGTAGTATCATTTACGGAGGTCTTAAATATGTCATTTTTTAACTGACTGGCTTGTCCTAAAGGGCATGTATACTACAACAGAGGGAGTATTTGGTAGTATGTCGGCTTGAACCTCTCAAGGTTTCTTCGACGCAGGGATTCCTTAGACTGGGAGGTCATTAGGCTCAAGGCGTCGCAGACTGTCAAGACCTCATCACGCAGACTCCTGAGTTCAGGCATCTGCTTTGGTTGCCGTGGTGTCCAATCAACCCATGCTACACCATCCCCTTTGGGTTTGGGTAAGTACAGCATCCCCATTCCACTCTGGAAGGTCTAGCATGCCCTTTTAGGCCATTTACAGTTACACTAGTTACAGGCTTGTTGCCTTGTTGGTCATCTTGTTAATTGCAGGGGTCGCAAGAGGTATCGGAAGAACATAGGACAGGCATCGGCATTTCATCTTGCTCGCCGTTTTCTTCAGAAAAAAAGGTACTAATATTGTGTGCAAAGAACTGAGATGATAGCTGCTGTTCCGCTGTTTCCTTGTCTCATTGTCTGTGAAGTTCATAATTTTTACCTCTTTGCTTCGATCATGCAGGTGTCCTCTTCCATCATGGACTCAAGGTTTGTCACTTAGAACGCCATATATAATAAAAAACACATTTGATTGTTTCTGTTTATAAACATACCAGTTGATGATCTTATGTTTCATTTGCAGGGTCATCGTCTGAACCAATGGATTTGGAGGAGCTTATTAGTAAAACATCTGTCTTGCCTACGCTGTTCCAGATTTTTTAAGTTCATGCATAAGCCAGTGTTTGAAATGCATCATTTGAATTTGTTTATGCTCTTCAATTTTGTTTCGGTATAATTAAGAATGTTGTTTTGTTGTGCTCTTGTATTAGAAGAAACATTTACGGTGTGTTTGTTACATTTGTTATATCACTTCTTTAACAGCACCTGAGAAACATAATAACTCAATGGGAAGAATTGTTTTGTGTCCAAGCACTTGCTCTCCTCTGCAATCAATATTTTCAAACAAGCAGCATGAAATTTTCGAAAGTATTTTTATAGCATTGATTTCTACCGTGCAATCAATGTTTCCGGATTAGAAGCATGCTATATTTTGCAAAAGTAAACCTTTTTCCTCCAATGTAACTCTCTCTCTTGGTTGCCCTTGGCTCATCTTTGTGACAAAATCATACACGCAGTGACTGACGAACTCTGGTTTCAGATGAAACTTTGCTAGCTGGGAAGGAGGCCAGAGAGCATGCAGATTCTTGTAGTGAAGGTAATATTAAGGTTTACTTTAGTTACTTTCATTGTTTCCACTTACTATTTGTGCGTATATACTATATGTACTTTAAGCTGCAGTTTCCTTTCTAATGTGAATAGCTAAACTCTTGTAGGCATTCCTGGTTCTCCTGTTGCTTCATTTGTAGGTAAACGTTGTGGAATATCACCTGTTGCTTCAGGTAATAAATCATACTGTTTTTAATTTCTTGATTCCTGAACGTTTTCACTGCACCTTAGTTAAACTAAATGCATCAACTAAGTTGAGGGACATTATGCCCATGATACTTCATATAGTGATGCATTGTCGTTCTTTTGTGCAGTCACAAAGTGTTTAAGTCAAGAAGAATATTATGCTGAAAGTTCCAGTGGTGCAAAACTTCCACGTGCGACTGGAGAATTTTATCAGGTGCGTCATTCCTATACTTGCCAGCGTAGTTTACTTCATTAATCACATTCACGTAATCACACTCCAAATCAATAGCAGCAGGAGGTGTCATTTAATACTGTATAACATGCATGGTGTCCTATCAAGCTCATTTGATTATTTGTATTAAAGTTGCATAGCTTCTGTCTATTTTAGAATGTTTCTCCAGAGGCTTTCAGAAAAAGCGTAGAATTGATTGATGCATTATGTTGCTCAAATATGTGGTATGGAATGGGTTTTCTAGGAGGTGTCATGATGCAAATTAGGACACATAATACATTATGTTGTCAGGCAGGTAAATTTGGAACAATTAACTCTTAATAGATGCAGTATCAGATGGAGAGTTTCCTTTTGCAGTCTTAAAATATGGTGAGCACTGGTCAGGACTGTCTCAATTTAGATCAACCTACTGGCTGCAGCCTTGTAGGACTACTGGTTTAAGAAAGGATTATTTCTAGGAAAAAGTCCATTTTTGGACATTCAACTCTTGCCTCAGTTTGGTTTTGGCCATCGAACTCCAAAACCGAGTATCTTTGACCATCCAACTATCAAAACCGTTCAAATTGACCATCGGGCTGTTTTTACGGGTGGTTTTAACTTTTTTTATTTACAATTTAGTCCTTAGATCTTAAAATGATTAGTATTTTTTGCTCGTACATCCGATTTAGGTGATTCTTGTCGTCACGTGTTACTATAGTGAGCACTATATTTAAAGTGATCTTTGTACTATTTTATCACTATTTGTTATATTATTTTTTGTCATTGCGTACAAATAACAATATAAGAAAAGTAAAACAAATAATTATAAAATAATATAATCAATATTTTAAAAGATAAAGTTCATCGTTATAAATGCATGACCACTAGATCACTTAAATCAGAGATAGGAGAAAAAAATAATAATCATTTTAAGATCCAAGAATTAAAATGGACTAGTTTTGTGCTTTTTAGTCCTTGGATGTTAAAATGATTACTATTTTTTTCTTGCATGTCCATTTTAAGTGATTCTAATGGGCATGCATTTGTAACGATGAGCTTTACATTTTAAAATATTGATTATATTATTTTACAATTGTTTGTTTAATTTTTTATATTATTTTTTCCTACACAACAACCAAAAAAATAATTTAAAAAATAGTGATAAAATAATATAAATATCACTTTAAAATATAGTGCTCATCTTTCATAACACGTGACCACAAGAATCACCTAAATTGGAGGTACGAGCAAAAAGTAATAATTATTTTAAGATCTAAGGACTAAATTGTAAATAAAAAAGTTAAAACCACTCATCAAAACAGTCCGATGGCCAAATTTGAACGGTTTTGATAGTTGGATGGCCGAAGATATCTGGTTTTGGAGTTCGATGGCCAAAACCAAACTGAGACAAGAGTTGGATGACAAAAATGGACTTTTTCCTTATTTCTAATATTATTACCATGCCAGCTGTTTGATAAAATGGAGTTCATTTTTTGGTCTTTACAAGGTTGGTGCTCCATGGTTTTTTTACTCATAAAACCATCACCCCGCAGGGTCACCCACTCACCCAGCTAGACAACTTAGCATATGCACAATGCAGGTTGATTCCGTAAAAGGACGTTTCTATTTTTTTTCCTAAAGCTTTATTTTATTTTCAGGATGCTGTCAACGTGACTTCTGGTGGGATAGACCCTATGCATGTATTAAAGAAAATGAGTGCCATGGGAGAAATTTCTGGTGCAATGGCCACACTGCTGATGAACACATGCATTGGTCCAGCTCACAATATGTTTGTGGAGAAACTATTGGAGCAAGAGAAGCTGTTATCCGAACTGCGTGTAGATTGCATAAAAGCAAAACGCTGTACTTCGGTTGGAACGGGCTTCATCTGATTGAAACGCCTCAGCTGCGTCTACGATACTCACGTTTTGATCGTGAACCTCCTCTATGCCCCTCTTCTCTAGTATAAGTTATGGCCATTGTTCTTAGACAATATAATATTGGTAAGAGATCGTGTTGCCATTGTCCAACTTTTTCGTTCAATTTATCCAATGGAACAATTGTTAGGTAAACATTGTATACTTTCTAACAACACTTATGTGGGAAACGATGGGAGGTAACTGTTTACAAGCAACATCAGTTTTTTATTGCAGGCTTGAAAATCAAACAAAAGAAATAATGTGAATAAACCGCATCTACTGTATAATCGAATACACAAACAAGAAACCGTGCAGCTTACAGGAAAATGCTAAAATGATTGATTGGTATAGATATGATTCAGAAATCCAACAGAAAACTGTTCTGAGTAAGAAGTCCAACAGAAGAAACCCTGATCTTGGTACCAGTACTTTGTCGTTGCCTCCCGTGAAGTTGAGTCGTTGACGTGTAGGCCCGAGCCCACACGTCAGCGACCACCATCAACGGTAGCGGAGTCTCGAGCCTCGCCACTCCCTCATCACCATCGCCGCCGCCCACCTTCCCCGGCCAGCTGGCCGCCCCCGCATCGCCGCCTGCATTGCCCTGTTCGGTTATGATATCGGAAACGGTTCTCGAATCATAGTCGTTCTCGGTGTTCTGGCATTATAATTTATAAGGCAACGTATCATATGAGAACTCAATTTCAATTTCTATGAGAACTATGAGAACTCAAATATAAGCCACATGATCTTGATCCAAGGGGAGCACGTAAGGAGAGGTGGGAGAGTGGATTTGCAAAATCACCACCCCTTTAATCAGCCTAGATTTGAGTTCCCATAGTTAATTGAGTTCTCAAGGAGTACGTTGCAGTTCGGGAGCATGATGGATGGGGAGAACTAGCAGGCGAGACGTGACGGAGTTCCGCTGCCTGAGGCAGTTCCGCCGCCGGCGACTCCTCGCCTTCCTCCGGCGCGACAACCTTCCCGCCACCTTCAATGCGTATGTGTTGTCCGCTTAATCCCTTTCTCTATCTCGATCCGGTCCCCTTTCCTCCCATCTCCTAGCTAGCTGATGATCGATCGATGCAGGCTGAAGCAAGAGGCGCCCGTCTTGTTCGACGTGGGGTTCCTGCAGCGGATGGTGGTGAGGGATGGCCGGTTGCAGGAGGCGCGACGGTACATCAGCCGTTTCCTGCCCAGCCGGGCCGATCAAATGTTGGTACCCGGTTGACCCATGCTACACTATCCCATTCGGATTTGGGTAATAAGTACATCCATCCACATCATCCTGAAAATGATCTGTTGAGTCGGGGGCTACGTGAGCCCCCATAAAGGGCGGCTGTGATTTCTCGTAAGATTCGGGATGATACGACATGTGTCCTGTACTTACGCAGCCATCGGTGATAATGTGTTTGTAATCCATTTGTCATTAGCCGGAGTCTTTTTCTGGTCCACGTTGTCTTTGGCGTGTTGACTCACACCGGCCGGCGGCCGCCGTCGCCGCGTCGCTGCAGCCGCGACGAGGTAGGAGTCCGACAGCGGCCAGGTCGGCGGCGGATCAAGCAGGGGGCGGCCGTCCGGCTGCATCAGATGGCAGCGACGGCGGACGGCAAGTTCCGGTCGGGGACGCTTGCGAGGCAAGCCCTCGATGCCCTCCTCTCCTCTTTCGCCCGACCGCTAGTGAGCGTGAGTCGCATCGCCGCCGCCACCTGCGCCATTGCCGCACAGTTGTGCCACACCGTCTTCGCTCTTCCGTGCAGGGATTTCCCTTCCTCCGTACTCACCGTGTCCACCGCGACCTCCCGCTCCACGGGCACGAAGAAGGGCGGCAGGCGACGCTGCAAGGCGCTGCCTCGCCGATCTGCGATTCTGGCTCTCCAGGTGCTTCACCGCCTCCTTTCCTTAGTCGATTCACCCACAGACCGCACGACAAATCCCGTTGACCTGCCTTTTTCCATATCCACGGGTGCTCCCAGCAACAGGCCCTTTGATTGTTCTTCAGCAGCCCGGCGACCTTCCAGCCAAATATTCCGCTTCTGCACTGCTAGCCAAGGTAATTTCTTATTTCGATAACTAGTTCCCTTTCACTAGTCAATGTTGTGGTAATAGTTGTGGAATTGCAATTCCACAAGGACTTTCGTGCATTGGTTATGCATGAAAATGTGTCATATGATTTAACTAGCCAATTTAGGCGAAATAAAATGACTTCAGTCATGATATATTCTATATAGCCTTCCAGCACTAAACATTTATACAAAGATTTCTTTAGTAGTTATTGAAAATAACACTCTTATTGAGGATTGCAGATTCTAGCTGATTTTAACTCACTGTTTTTTTATCACATTCCACTCATCAATACAACTAGCTATCCCACAAACAATTAAATTAGAAACATTAGTTGTTCACTTACTTTACAACCACTGCTTTGTTACATATACTTTTTGTGCAGCTTGAGTTATGCAGAGTACCCACACTTATCTGCCAATATAGTGTACGTTTTTGTGCCATTATGCGCAAAACATGTAGTACTCCGTCTGGTTATGTTCTAAATTTGTCTAATGAGTTAGTTATTGTACATTTTCACAAATTTCATTGTTTTTGCACATGAACTTCAGTTCTTGTGTAAAATTATGCCATGTGATTTAAAATTCACTTACATAAATATAGCTACAGTACGTCACTATCCAGTACTTCTTATATATTTTTTATACCTTTTCAATCATTGTGTGTTAGGAGTTCTCTCTCCTTGTACATACGTATACACATTTATGGATTGAACTACTCAAATTATTCTCTTTTTTAACATTTGTTTGGGTTATTCTCTTTTTATATTTTTTTTGTACTGCTGATTATTATGTAGGGGTCTTTATATTAGCTTGTTGTTTTTGGTTTAATGCTCCATTTTCTTTCTTTTCTTTGGTGAGCTCTCCAGTTAATTTTCCATTTGGTTTGGTTGTTGCAGGCAGCTGGGCCCCTTTATATTGTATTGGCAGATAACCAAAGGCACACCAACAAGATATACTCTAATGCTGGAATAAGGGTTATATATGTTTTCATGCACATAATAGAGATTTTTGTGATGGGGTTTATATACAACATGTGTTTGCTTTTCATATTCCACATTCTGAACATATTCATTAGAAGTATTCTATTCCCACCATTTTCTTTTACTTAACTAAGTTGCTTCATGAGTCATTATTTGGGGACTTTATTTTTTAGAATATCTGTATGTAGTTGTTAAGTCAATATTCCATTTTTGGATTTTACAGGTGCATTATTGCCTAAAGCGTGTAGTGGGTCTTCTGGGACAGATTTTCTTCGGTCTGACCAACTTTGTCTGGACTTGCAATATTCTGACATGGGAGTGCAAAATGTTGGGGAATCTGCCAGCCTTTTCATATATTATTGGAAGTGAATCATTGAATAATGTGGTGTCTGGATCAAGTATAAATATGTTGACATGCCAGCGGCGTGTTTATAGGTTTCCTCGGTTCGGTTTGGGGATGACCAGTGAGGCATTGTTGGATACGGTTGCTTGCTCCTTATCTGGAGTGATTCATACAATGGCATTGCTGCAATGCTGCATCATGGTTGTGTGGCCGTTGCAGATATGTTGAGGAACATGCTTACAGATTTGGATTTTGAAGGAGCAGTCTGGTTGCTGCTGTCCTTGATATCAGCCAGTACAATACTTGTAGCATCTGAATAAACCAGTACAGATTTGGGGTGCTTATAATTTGGTGGGAGCAGGGTTTCATGTGCTTCTGCAATTGCAGCTGCAACGTGCTGCTCTGCAGTACATGGCTGGATGCGTTTCAAAATGATTTATGAAATAAGGTGTTGGTGAATCTGGGAAATATTACTGGATGTTGCCTAATTGGTGTCCATGTATAAGCTCCTTTGTTTATATTCTATTTTGGCACCATTAAACTTTTAAAAATCATCTTCAAATATTTGAGAAAGTTAGCTAGCTAGTTACCTATTACAAATGAAAATGATTTTCAATTTTATTGCAGGAGAGTGCAATTTTTGTTGGACTAGTGAATAAAAGGAGTTCCATTTGGGTGGCCCTATATTTGACTTGTCTCCTGGTGTAGACTGCATCCACAATCTTCAAGAGAAATGCCAGTTTCCTGGTCGTTTGCTGTGGTCAATGATTAATAGGTTGTTTGCTAACTGTTAGTATTGTAGTGGTTGGACATGATATATCAAGCCAGGAATTCTGTATCCCTTGTACAACCGATAAAGACATTGTAATTATTATCTTAATTCTATTTGCAGTTCTCTATTTTGAGTTCAAGCTTGTTCGTTTTGCTGGTGATATATTCTTAAATCTAACATTGATCCATTTCATTTGCACACAAGCAAGCCTGGAAAATATGCAATCCGTCATTACAACATTAAGTGTTTGAATTAATAAGGATGCCTGTAGATCCTTCACAATACATGATCCTTAATAAATATAGAAATCTGAAAACTCCTCACACAAAAAATAACCCATCACGATTCAACCATGCAATCTCATTTAAGCTCTTGTTGGCGGGTTGGACTCAGGCCAATCTGTTTCTCTGTTGTTCTTGGTGCCGGTTTTCCTTCATTTTTTTTCTTTCTCTTGGCAAGCGCTTAGCACAAGTTTGGTGGGGGTGACCTCCCTTGCTTATAGATCACGGCGGCTTAAGCTCTTTTTCTTGTTTGGCGGGTCCCTCCTCCCCTCAGGCCAAACTGTGTTCTCCACGGTTATTGGTGCTGCTTCCCTCTTTTTCTTCTTTCAGTTTGCAAGCGTTTATCACAGCGTCTGGTCGGTGGCCTCCCTTGATTGTAGCTCTGAGGAGTTTAAGTGTTGTAACTTGTTGCTCAGTGTATGCACTCTTGTGCAGGCTTATACCTTCCTCACCATCTGTGTTTGGAGTTGACTCCGCCAACACTTTGCCTGTATGGATCAGCTCCAGCCAGCATCAGGTTCATGAAAGAACATTGAATTCATTAAACACAAAAATTCTGATTTCTTGTCAAATCAATTCGAGATTTTTTTTAACTTCCATTGAACCAAATATAAAGATGCACTGCATACTTGCTCCAGAAAGTCAGATGCACATATAAAGCATGTAGCATCTTAACAAAGCAGCTGTAACAAATTGATTGATCTGATGTCAAGCAAAAGATGCATGGCTACGATAACTCAAGACTCAGCAGCTTAATGAAAAGGGCAATCACAGCCCACAACTACAAACATCACCTCCCAGCAGAACTCACAGCGTCAAAGGACGAGGAAGAAATATAAATAAAAGTTTAATATTATTTACCTCTGTGGTACGCACACCAACATCCCCCATGACAAGTATTTTGTTCAATCTGCCTCGCTGCAAGCTAGTGCTGGCGGCCAGCTTGAGCGAGTAGAATATCAGGTTTCAGCAGATTGGAGGATCATCGTTATGATGGCAATTACTGAGTAAACTAGTTGAATTGCCTGTTTTATGTATATTATTAATTAGCTTGTTTTATGTATATTATTAATTAGCATTCAAAATGCTTGGAACAGATGTTAATGGACTTGCAGGGTGCTCAAGCAATATGGTTGCCAGTAAGTGTTTTTTTTTAATTGTGGTACCTAATTCATATGAAGGCAATCTTAATACCTGACATGAGCAGACAACATCGTGTGTTGTCCTATACTCTTCTCCATTCTTGCGGCCCCGATACAGCCTAACTCCAAACCCCATCTCCCATGAGTAGAGGTTGTAGAAATCCTTGCCTCATTGACACTGTTAAATGTCGCTCCTTCGTGGGGATAGAATATCGCTTCGCCTGGTCTTGATTGTGTTGTTCGAATGGCTTTTGAAATAGTTGTCTCCTCGTTTGGTGCTATACGATAATCTGGACCGCTCCTTGGTTTCTTCCTGAAAGTTATCAGAGTGTTTTGGTTGTTAGTCCAGGGAATGCTAGTACCTGTATAGTTTGTAGCTTTGTATGTTTATTCAAGCTGTAGGTGCGACAAAATAGAAGTCTCACATGCTATCAAAAGGCTTTTTTTTGGTTTTGTCGTGCATAAGGGTAATTTATTTTTTATTATAGGGAAATTAATGATATGTAATACGAAATTAATCGTACAAGCAAAGTTGAAAGAAAAATTGTGCATGCTCGCTGAATGAGAATGGACATCCAAGCAATGATTGAATTGGACCCTGCACTATTTTAGTCTATTTTTTAACATTGTGAATCATATCAATCTATTGTATGTTGTACATTAAACTTGGAAAGCAATGTCAGTACATGTATGGTATCTTGTGTCGCACAAAAAAAAACATTGATAGTGCCATACCATTAGTTGTTCTAGAATTCGGTTTCTAAGCAGTTGCAGTTTACATGTGAAGGACCAATGTCTTATGCCCTGGGAAATATGTTATTTTGCTGTTTGTAATCCAAAATTGCTTATTTGTTTCTCTGTTAGAAGTAGTCTTTTCACTGGGTATCGCACACTACCGGAAAATCCTAATATGCCGAGAGCTTAAATCTTTGCCGTGAGCCAAATGTCGGGCTCTCGGCAAACCAGACGTTCGCCGTGAGCCAAGCCTCTAGACTCTCGGCAAAGGAACAACCGTCGGCAACAACAATGTTTGTCGTGAGCCTATAAGGTTGGGCTCTCGGCAAAGTTTGAACTCTCGACGAACGCAAACTTCGCCGAGAGCTTGAGCAAAGAGACTCTCGGCAAACAGGGACCTCTCGGCATACGTGATCACGTGCCACGCTCGTGCTCTTGCCGCCAGAGACGGCGTGTGGGGCGGCTAACGGCCGTCAACGTCTTTGCCGTGAGCCTACAAGGAGCTCACGGCAAAGGGTTGTTTGCCGAGAGCAGCGGACGTCCTCTCGGCAAAATTGGACACGTGGCACGGCATCAGTCAGGCCGGCATGGCCACGTGGCAGCCTCTTTGCCGAGAGCTTTCCATAGACTCTCGGCAAAGGCATGGTTTGCCGAGAGCTTCCCAAAGCCTCACGGCGAAGGGAATCTTTGCCGAGAGCTTACTGGCGGCTCTCGGCAAACGTGTCCCATATATTTCACATTTCAACGCCCAAACAAATTTTCTTAGTTCACACATCCTACAAAGTACAACATGTGAGCATTTGACTATTTTACCAATTTGTTTGCTATTTTTAATTTCTTTGTATCAATTTGTTGGGTTTATGGAATAATTCTAAGTTGAATAGAGAAACGATTTAAAAAATGGTAAAAAATGGAATAAGCGAGTTACAACACCTGTTTGGATAAAGGTTAGCCTTCGTATTTGAAACAAAATATCTGTTACCAGCATTTCTGCCCTTTCTGGTTTTGTTAGCTCAAAATTTGCATTTCTTTAAAACAGTACAAGGAACCACGGGAAGCAAACATGTTTGTTGATCTACTTCTCCTCGAGGTTTGTTTAGTTACTTTTCCTATATGCATTATGTGTGCATGTAATGCCAATATGCTTACAAATTAAAGTTGAGACTGCATTATCATATGAATTAATTTAGCTGTTGGAGTTTTCGTTTTATATCCCCACTACCTCATATGGCTGCTTTCGAAATTCAAACACATTAGCTCATGCTGACAATTTGGGTTTTAACTTCTTTTTCAAGTAAATGACCTTATTTTTCTTGTAGTTCAATGGTGTTGTATCTGAAGTCAAGCAGATCTTACATGGTATAATTCGGTGACATCAGCATTCTGATAGCACTGGCAGCACAACTTCCTCTAGAAGCAATCCAATGAGAGAAGACATGTTGAACCGATCAAATACACACCGTGCTAGAAGTCAGTTTTTAGAAAACAATCTAGCAAAGTTATTTGAGCAGAAAATGGAAATATTCACCAAAGTCGAATATACACAGGTGATCATTTGGAATTGCCTATTTTTCTCCTGCTTTTATAAGTAAAAAGATGTGGTTTTGGACTTATGTTTTCATTCATCTTTAAATCTGTTAAGCATTTGGGTTGGGGGCATCATACTGCATCGGCGCCATGGACATTTGTAGCTGTTGCAGATATTCAAACTTTTGAAAGCATGATCTGTTTGTTTTAACTGAGAACAGCCATTCTTGTGGCTTGCTTGCATAGGAAATAAGTTGTCCAACAGTGGTAAGTGATATTTTTTGTTTACTTGTGCCCCCTGTGACATGATGACTATAGCGAACTCGTACAAGTTCATTTCGGAGAATCGCTAAAGGATGACTTATTCAGAGGGACTACATAGACTGAAACATGTGACATGATGACATGATTTTTTTTTTCAACCTTTTCTTTCATCGATTTTTTTTTGAACGGAACGGCAAAAGGTTTGCCGTAATTTCTTTCATCAATTTATCATGTGCAATCAATGTTTTAAAACTAGAATCGTGATTATATGTTGTAGAAGTTTTTGGATGCCTTTTGTTGTTCTTTCTAGCAAAACTACACAGCCACAAACTCGTGTGATTTCAGATGAAACTTTGCAAGCTGAGGATCTTGAGGTCAGAGAACATTCGGATTCTTCTGGTGAAGGTAAATACCATCGTTTATATTCTGCAGTTGTGTTTCCACTTCTTAATATCTTTATTGGTGCATGATGTAGTTTAGTCAGTGGAAACAATCATTTGTTTCCCACTTACACTCTGCTGATGTAGTTTAGTCAGTGGTAACAATCATTTGTTTCCCACTTACACTCTGCCTTTTATCTCTTTTTCTGTCTGTGCCCTGCATTTTCCTGGACACCTAGGTGCTCTGTCCAGAATCCAGATGAAAAAGTGCTATTAGCTGGTTCCTTTTCAATACCAATACTGAATTCTTGCAGTTATTTCAGGTGCTCCAGTTGTGTCGTGCGCCGCTGGTAAAAATTGTGGGGAATCATCTGCTAATGCAGGTAACATAATCACACAATAGTTTCCAAATTGGTATCAGCTCACTGTCTGTTGTCTGCACCTGTGATCCCTGGATGTTCCTTCGTCATTTTGTTGACCAGCTACAAAGCGTTTGAATGACGAACATTGCTATGCTGAAAGTGTTGTTGGTGCAAAACGTCTGCAAACAACTGGGGAATTCCATCCGGTAAGTTGCTCATAACTTGGCAGTGTTGTTTGCTTCATTAATAATGTTTCACATTTCAAATTAATAATAGTACAAGGTGTATTTTAGTGATGCATTATATATAGGTGACCAAAACGTATATTTTGCCAATAAGCTCGTTAAACATTTCTGTATTACTTGAATTTTTTTATCTATCTTGTATTATTTTGATTTGTGTATCCCAGTTGCATACCTTTCATCTAATTTAGTAATAATTTATGATTTTGAGTTGGCTTCAATCATCATATTTTATTGGAAAAAGTCCTTTTTTGGCCATCCAACTCTTGCCTCAGTTTGGTTTTGACCATCGAACTCCAAAACCAAATAACTTTGGTCATCCAACTATCAAAACCGTTCAAATTTGGCCATCGGGCTGTTTTGATGAGTGGTTTTAACTTTTTTTTTATTTATAATTAGTCCTTATATCTTAAAATGATTATTACTTTTTGCTCGTACCTTTAATTTAGGTGATTCTTATGGTCACGTGTTACTAACAGTGAGTACTATATTTTAAAGTGATATTTATACTATTTTATCACTATTTGTTATATTATTTTTTTGGTCGTTGTGTAAAAAAAATAATATAAGAAAATTAAACAAACAATTATAAAATAATATAATCAATATTTTAAAATGTAAAGCTCATTGTTACGAACGCACGACCATTAGAATCACTTAAAACGGAGATGCAAGAAAAAATAGTAATCATTTTAACATCCAAGGACTAAGAAGCACTAGATTAGTCCATTTTAATCCTTGGATCTTAAAATGATTATTATTTTTTCTCCTATCTCTGATTTAAGTGATTCTAGTGGTCATGCATTCATAACGATGAACTTTATCTTTAAAATGTTGATTATATTATTTTATAATTGTTTGTTTTACTTTTCTTATATTGTTATTTGTACGCAATGACAAATAATATAACAAATAGTGATAGAATAGTATAAAGATCACTTTAAAATATAGTGCTCACTGTTAGTAACACGTGACCACAAGAATCACCTAAATCAGAGGTACGAGCAAAAAGTAATAATCATTTTAAGATCTAAGGACTAAATTGTAAATAAAAAAGTTAAAACCACTCATCAAAACAGCCCGATGGTCAAATTTGAACAGTTTTCATAGTTGGATGGTCAAAGATACCTGGTTTTGGAGTTCGATCGCTAAAACCAAACTGAGACAAGAGTTGGATGGCCAAAAATAAACTTTTTCCTATTTTATTACCATGCCTACTATTTGGCTATGTCTTTTTTTAAAAAAAAAATCTGATGCTCCAATTCTGTAGCCTAGCCTTAGCTCACTACTCCCCATTCTCCAACCCTCTGTTTCGTCCAGCCTACATTCAAACCTCTTTTTTAGTACTTATTATACATGCAAATGGCTGGTTTATTTCTAAAATGCACTTCGTGTTTGCTCAGGATGTTGTCGACACACCTTCCAGTCTTCCACTGGGATCGACCCTATGCATGTGCTCAAGAAATTGAACAAGATGCAGGAAATTTCTAGTGCCATGGCCAGCGTGCTGTTGAAGATCTTCGCACATGGTTCAGATCGCATTATGTTTATCGAGAAAATGTTGGACCTAGATAAGGTGATATACGAACTGCGGGTTGATAGCATAGAAGCAACCTTGAAAGATTGTACTTCCAGCTGAGAGATGATTACAGCACCCGAGAGCAATGCTTCCTTCAGTTGCATCTAGCTAGAATGACCTTGGTTAACTCATTTTGTTTTGTGTCCTGTATATGCCCTTCATTTTGTGTCTCTTTTTTTTTAGGGGGGAAAGTCCGGTTTTCACCCTTTAAGTATAGCAAAAGTCTGATTTTCAACCCGTAACTACAAAAGACCATCCAACTATCAAAACCGTGCAAATTTAGCCCTTTGGGTGGTACCAAGCGTGGTTTTCTGTTTTAACAATTATTTAAAAATAATTTAATTTAAAAAATTCATAACTAATTTATTTTAAGTAAAAAAGATATGAATCTTGTGCTAACTGTTTTCTTCTAGTATAAACTATATGTTTGTACACCATTTGAAGTTATTTGTATTTTATTTATTTCTATTCCAAGTATTTTTTTTAAAAAAATAGCAAAACACTAGCAACATAAACAAATAATATCCAAATAACTTTTCATGATGTATCAATAGGTAGCAGGTTGCATTTTTAGAAATCTTTTGGCATTGGTTTCATATTTTTTTGATTTAAAACGAAATAGTTAAGATTTTTTAGTTTAAACAAAATTGTTTAAACCACCTTTGAAACCGCTCAAAGGGTCAAATTTGCACGGTTTTAATAATTGAATGGTCATTTCTGTCCGGTTTTGTAATTACAGGTTGAAAATCATACCTTTGTTATAGTTGGAGGGTGTAAATCAGACTTTTCTTTCTTGTTTGGCAAAACCCTTCATGTTGTCTCTATTGTCGTTCTATGCAGGCGATCGAGATCATCTCCGAGAGCAAGGAAAGTCGTTGATTAATTTATTACAAGCACGTGGATTCGATTAGTGCTAACCAGTGAGCGTAAGGGTAATGAGAATTAAAAATGCTGGAGTCGTTAGTTGTTTAAGTAGACACGTACAGGCAAAGATGATGGCATCGATCAGCTGTGTGCGCCGCTTGCAGCTGTACGACGTGGAGGCGATAATTAAAAAAAAAACTACAGCTGGTAACCGCAACTGGTAACAGTAGTTTATCAAGAAAAAAAGTACTATACATATGACCGACTATAAATTCTGCATTGTGATGCATGTGAAAAGCATTGCAAGATCGGGTAGGAGGAGGAGCAGAGCGACTGGTACTTCTTCAGCTACAAGAAGCGCAAGTACCCGGCCGACGGGGACGGGTTTCTGCCTTTCTGAGTTTCTGGACTGGAAGACGCTTGTGTTCTTCACGGGGAGGGCGCCCAACGGCTGGAAGACCGACTGGATCACTTTCATGCGTTCGTTCGGTCATGTTCATGCCATATAGATTGCTGCTCCTGGGATGGGCTGTTGGCCTTTCCAGGTGGCAGGTCATGTTGGACCCCGGATCCTACAAAGCCCATTCAGGGGCATGTTGATTTCCCGGCCTGTTAAAGATTTGGCTCAATATTAAATGCTAGGAAAAAAAATTATGGTTCCTCAGTCAATAGTAACAAGGAAAATTGATTGGCGCGGCAAGTAATAAATCAGACTAAACATTCTATGTTAGCTATGCTTTCCTAAAAGGGCCGCACAAACTTTACACGAGTGGACTCTGAGAAGCATGATTTCGATCCCAAAGTTGGAAGGATGCCAGGAAAATCCAAAATTAGACTGATTTGCCTACTCAATGTTGTGTACAAAATTTTCTTCGAGGTTTTGACCATGTAGCATATTCCACTGTAAAATCACATGTATGCTACTTCACAATGATTGCTAGCATAAGTACGATAAAAGAGAGGCTAACCCGCATCAGAATCACCTGTACATAGAATGCCAGTTAGTTTTTATGCGATGGTACAAACAAAAAGAAGAATGATGAAACAACATGCATCATGGGCTCATGGCCCGTACGCCGTACCATGTTTA
Source organism: Digitaria exilis (assembly GCA_015342445.1). Taxonomy (NCBI): domain Eukaryota; kingdom Viridiplantae; phylum Streptophyta; class Magnoliopsida; order Poales; family Poaceae; genus Digitaria; species Digitaria exilis. The sequence continues at coordinate 79,371 of JACEFO010002685.1, forward strand.
ATTGGCTCTCGTTATTTCCTGTCCATCCTCTTTCATCCATATCTAAGCCAAGAATGTGAAACTAATGTTAGAATGCATGTATTCATGCTAAATTTACCTCCAAAGCTCAGAAAATGCACAAAATTAAGTTCATTGAAAGGGTTTAAAATGAACATAAATTTCATAAGAGCTATAAAATATAACATTGCAATTGTGATTTAGCAATTTCGCGAACTGACAAAGTAGTACATTGGAACGAAAAGCATCACTATAATTTTTTCATTCAAAAATTCCCATACAACTTTTGCTGGCCTCCATGAACCATGTTCACAACTTCACATACAGCAGCACTTCATGAGAAAATGATGCCGTACCATATCCACAAATTTTCCATAAATGTGATGGGATGGGTTAGGAGTAATGGTCTAAAGATTGTTCAATAGAACGCTCAGAACTTGAAGGCAATAAGTGCTAGAAAATTTGAAGATTAGTTAACTATTTGGTTTTTTATTGCATAATATTTTTTGTTCCACGGAAATAGCCTCTCGCCATATTGTTGCAGCTACATTAGGTACATTAGTTGTACCTTTTAAGGTAAGCCATATGTGGACAGCAAAGAAAAGAAATAGGAGACATCCACAGTATGAAAACTAACCTCTTTAATTGGATCTTCAATGACATTGTAATAGTAATGCTCATAGTATCTCATGTCCATCCAAAACTGAACAAGTGAAAGGATATATAAATAAACAAATACAGCTGAAGGAAAGGAAAAATCAAGTTGTGAAAAAGCATATTTCAGACCAGATTACGACTTCCCATCCACCTATGATACGGTACACCAACAACCTGATACAAAACAAGAAGCAACATAAATTTTGTTTCAACCACTTAGAAAACAGACACAGCAAATTCATAGCCTACCACTGCAAAAGCGTCTTTCAAACTTCTATCCTCCATACATAGCATTTGATGAAAATCCTGAAGTTCAAATAACTGATCAAGGTTTGGGAATAACATAGTATCCTGGAAGGTGATGTGTATGAGAGGTCATACCATAATTCCACGAATAACATAGTATCCTGGAAGGTGAAGCCCAGCAAACACATACTCCTCAAATTTGTTAACAAGTTCTGAGAACCGTTTCTTCCCCTACAAAAGCAAGATACAAAAAAAACATTATGATAGAACTAAATAAACAATTATTGATCAAAATATGAACCACTATCAGTGCTAGAAGTACCCATTCAATATTATCATCCACCAGGAAAAAATGTTCATCCTTCAGCTCCCGAATCAAACTCTTAAGCTCATTTCCCAGCTGAAAATTCATAGATTCACAATCAAATAGCGGTGAGAACACTGGGATATTGGATTCAACATGCTTTCAGATCCCAAAGAATGAGCTGTAAAGCCACAATTTACATTAAATTAATAAACTACTACATAGATCTTTGTGTTTCTCATTTATTTATTTTTATGAGAACACTTCATTTAGTCATCACAACATTAAAAAACTTTCTTGAAGTCTTTCAAATACTTTAAATTGTGTCCCACTTTAGCCTACATCAGCTTGCAAAGAAAAATGGATTAACTGAAACTTGATTAGTTGTCTAAAATCTCAGTAGTTCTATGCAGGCATCATGAATAATACAACTATCAAATGAAATACAAAGGGCCCCATGCATAAGGCCTCCTGCTCATGCCTGCACGGCTGCACTTTAGTAGTCAAACTGATTATGAATATGCATAGTAAGACAAGGATAGTGATCCCAATTCTTCCTAATTGACATGTACCCGAAATTCTTTCTTAAAAAAGGTGGGAATGGATCTGGTGTCTAGTATAACCTTTTTGTTCTGAAAAAAAAAAGGAATTCCATATATAAGTGATACAAATTCATGTACTTAAACTTGCATGGTTAACTCATTGGCCAAACAAAACTTGAATATTTAAGTTCCAAATATTCATGCACTATTACAGTAGCACATATACTCATGGCATGAAAAATCGAGGTAAAAGGCGTTCGAGTCATAAATAGATGCATATAACTTGAGGAAAAGAAACTAGTAGTAAACCAAGAAAACATCAAAGACAAGCAAGACAAATCAATTAGATACCTGCTCCTGCTCATTTGCAACTACAATTCCCATATGTTTGACATATAGGCAAAGTCGATCTTCCTCTTCCAATAATTTAGCTCTTCGCTGTAAAAGGATGGCTTAGAAACATTAAATAAATTATCACAGATACTTGCTTGAAAAAACTATTAGCCATGGAATTTTACCAGCAAAATATTACCTCAAGTGACATTACACGGAGAGCACAATCCAGATCTACAAACTGATTACCCAGAATACCAGTATCAAGAGTTTTCTGATAAAAATCACCCTGCGAACCATATGGGCAGCGATTAATAAATTGGTTCTGAAATGCAAAGCGCTACATGTGCTGGCATACTAGTGTACATCATCGTTCTTACCTTTGAAGATCTGATCCGGCGGACATAAGGATCTAAAACACCTGAAGCCAACTGCATATCAAACTGTTTATGCAACTTGGCTTGTTCTTTTGCTTTATCATACTGGGAGAAAGAAAAATACATTGGCACAGTCATTAACATTGAACTTTGGCTATTAATTGCTGAAACGAGACTATGATAGTGTGAAAATAACTGAAACAGAAGCACCTTTATAAAACAACGGAAGGTGTTATGTTCCTAGAAACTTAACAAAGACAACATTTTGTTAACAAAACAATAAAGTTCATTTTTAAAAGGATGCCCGATTCATGCAGGTGGCGGGCGGCTACTAGACATATTGGTGGCACTACAGGATAGTGCGGTGGTGGCGACGTGGCGTGCCTCTTCCAATGCTCTGGAGATAATTTACGCTTCATAATTTTTTTTTTGAATAAAACGAATGGTCAAATGTTGGTGTGGAAATAAAAAATGCTTATATTTTGGGATGGAGTATATATATATGGCATGGTTGTTTCACTAAAAGATATATGCCATATATATGTTTTACATGTTTATGTCATTGCTGGATCATGCCTGTCCTCACCAGTCACCACTGTGGTCCAAAGGGGGAGGAGGACGACAGCATCTGGGTCATTTCACATGAACCACCACATATCAAAAAGTGCAAAAAAAAATGGCATTCGGGAACACTGGCTGTGGGGACCAGATGGCAATTGGCAAATGGATACTCAACAAATGGGGAATATAGCTTTTGGTCATAAGTCATCCGGTTGGGTGGCAAACAGTTGAATATACCTGACTTGCATGCTAACAAATGTGCTAAAACAGAATTCGAAATGAGCTCTTGGGGACAGACAAGACCCTCTGTAGTTTACACCTCAGAATGAAAATCAATATGTGCAGCAATGAGCTTTCATCCCCCAAACGCACTTTACTTATGGCTTTATTCATTACCATGTGACTAATATGTTGGCCAGTGTTCATGGTTCCATGTGCCCTCCATGTCTAAGAGGAGCTTGTGTCAGTCTAGCAGAAATCAAGTGGATGTAGATGTGTGGTGGGAAAAAAAGATTCAGTGTTAGGCAAAGTGCCCACTAGCACAAGATGGCAAATGCACTACTGCAAATAAATAGACTTGCTGAATAAAATAATATTTGAATACAGAACTAACACTGGCAGAATCATAGGAGAGAATTCCAAATGACAGGCACAGAGAAAACCGTCCATACCGACAGTTTGGTTTCATGCTGTTACCGTGCTACTGTCATGTCACATACTTTTTTGTTCGCATAGAATAACACAGTATCCCAATACATACTGAAGCTATATAAGATTACCAGCATGCGGTATTACCTGGTATTGGTCAAGTAGCGGAGCATACCTACCTAATATTTAGTTCCTTGTTTTTTAATATGAATTTTGTAATAAAGAGAGGTTGCGCAATACTTTGTTTTCAGAGAATATCCTCATTCACTACTCATAGTTCCTGGTTTTCTTGATTTGACATCAACAAAAAATATGACAACCCTTCAGGGTCGATGGTGCACTAACTTAGCATAGCTCCACTTGGGAAAAAAACTAAACATAGCTAACGCCTAATGGCCATGGCATGAGAGGGTAGGGAAAGGTAAATAGCAAAGAAGAGAACACAGATTTTGCACTGGAAAATTAGGGAAACAGAAATTTTGAGTGGCAAATAAGGAGATTTTATAAGTCGGAAAATGAAACACTCAAAGTGGTCGGAGCCAAGAAGGGGAGCCTTGGCGCAGCGGTAAAGCTGTAGCCTAGTGACCATGAGGTCACGGGTTCGAGTCCTGGAAATAGCTTCTTGCAGAAATGCAGGGAAAAGCTGCGTACAAAATACCAAAAGTGGTCGGAACTTTCCCGGACCCTGCGCAAGCGGGAGTTACGTGCACCAGGAACTCACAATCTGGGTTATGCACTCTATTTATATATGTACTCTGTTCTACCATCACATAGCTATTATGAAACACTGAAAATAAGGAAAATCCTCTAAGGTGGAAAAATAAGCCTAAAACACAGAACCTTGATCTTTTGCTCTACTATTACACTATGTGACCAGAGCCTGGATACTGAATTATGTCCTACAGATCCTGGGTTATTTATATATGTCCTCTATTCTAACAATCATATATCTAATATGGAACATGAAAATACTGCTTGATTGAGTCGTCTTAGTGCATTCAGAAAATTACATATCAAGTAAACTACTGAACCAATAGAAATATTGTACGTATATATCAATCACACAAAAAATATATATCATACAAATACAAATAAAAAAGAGTTAGTTTGTCATGAAACCAGGAATGACACAAGTATATGATTGACATAAATAATGTCATTGCATAGCATACCCCAAATGTTTTGTTCTTGTCGTCAATATAATTCTGCGCAAAAGGTTGCAAATGTGCCGCAAAATCCGCTGAGTCTGGTTGGAATGGCTGCAAAGAGGAATAATTAATTTCTAATACAATTTCCAAGAACATGTAAACAAAGTGTAAATCATACCTCCACTAAATCAATATAATCCCCCAAAGTTAATTGAGAAGCGATTTCAATTAGCACATCCTTATGACCCTGCTTAATGAAATCACAATTAATCTGAGAAACTCAAGAAAATAGGATATAACTCAGACACCTAAACCTTTCATAAGTTACCTCACGTATCAGAGGATGGAATTGAGGCTCCCATAATTCCAGTATAGTACAAAATAACTGAAAATGAACTGAAATTAGACTAGTCCTCAGATAGTGTGCATGAGTGTGAACTTATAATAAAATGTGCACCTCAAGTGTAGAGTTCCTGCTATATCCAGCAAGTGTCGACCAGTCCTCTGAATTGTCCTCAAGAAGTTTTTGCACATTCTCATTGTAACCAAAATACTGCATACCATCCTGATGCATACATAATAGTGTTGCTGGCATGTTTGACAATAGCATATTAACTCACTTTATAGATAACGGAAAGTATAAATACCTTAATATAGGGTTCATTAAAGTTGATGAGTTTATGGAAAAACTCGTGTGTTTGCTTATTTCGTCTCTTCCAATGCTCTGAAGATAATTTACGCTTCAAAAACAGTGAAATGAAACAATTAGTTGGCATTATATTAACATGTGAAAAGTACACTATGCTACCAAGCATAGTTTATGACAAAGTACCAGGTGAACAAGTATATATTGTTGTACATATGCACTAAGTCAATCGCATCCATCAGATTCAAATATTAATGGCCCAAGTGAGGTGGGAGTTCCCTTGCCCCTCTTCTGCTGATGGAGGTGGACAAGGAGATGAGGAACGCGATTGAGTTTGTGCACATGTGTGTCTATCTATATTACCTCATCCTCAAAACAGCAGCTAAACAAAGTTGGCATGATCCTTTATCACTCTGAATATGTCCAAAATGAACTAGTGCAAATTGCAAAGGCAGCCCATAGTTGGATGAGATGCTAGCAATGTTGCAAGGCGCATGTGGTAGTAAGTACACATGAGAATACAAAAAAAAACACTTCTGTTACAGGAAAGATACTTACTGACATCATATCTGACACAGTCCACACATCGGAACTATCAACAGCATTCTTGGATAAAAAATCGTCCATAATTTCAGTAGGAGAATTCTGAAAAAAATAACCATCCTGCAAACAAGTAAAAAGACCATCATGTATATTTCGAAATTCTCCTTTTGTCAAGGCAGAAACCTAAACATAGATTTCTGATGTAGAAGTGAACTATAATTAGTTTACTTTCGAAGTCTGTGAATGAGTGCCACAAACATCTAATAAATATGTAATCCAATCACTAAAGCTTCTTATTTTGAAGTGCTTAGAGAGAGAAATGTCTTTATAACCTGATACTGCAGTATGTAGGCCATGGACAATAATAAACTAGTTTGAACGTTCCCCTAACTAAACATAGAATATATATAAACCTATACAGGGTGCGGGAGCCACACTACACATGATATGTCTAGGTGTATGCTTTAATGTCCCTTTGAATTTGTGTGCCCAAAGGTTCAAAACTATGGTCCTCTCATTGGGTGCAGGGCCAGTATAAACATATGAAACCACATGGCAACTTCGAGGTGATCTGCATACAACCAAATTTGCATGTCCATTATAGTACCTCCTTACACCATAGCCGAATCTAGTATTATTGACACCACAGGCTGATTGTCCAATGCACCCAATATCAAATGAGTACTTCGGTGCACTTCTTCAATTTTTCATCAACAACCATGGCCTCAGTCAACTCTAGTATTCAACTGTTTAAGACACCAAACCTTCTTGTCGGTTCATTTAGGCTCATGGAGATGACAGGATAGAGTATTAAATGTTGTTTAGCATCTATTTAATTTAATTGATGAGTCTTTGACAGAAGTGCTGCCAGTATCAAAACTGATCTACTTCATATACATGAAGACAAAATCTCTTTGACAAAGCTAATGCCAGCATCAAAATCGATCCATTTCCATATGCATAAAGACAAAATCTCCACAAAACTAGGGTTCAAGAATATTTCTCATAATTTTTGGAGGTAGAATACCAGGTTGTTAAAGTTCCATGGTGTTAAGTAGCAATGTGTATGACACCAACTTACTTGTGAAGTCCTTCAATTGAAATATTCAATCTTTGAGTGGTATGATTGATTCAATAAATAAATTACCTTTAGGTTATTAACAAATGTATCCACTCCAAGTAACAAGGTGATGTAAGTAGGAAGATAACTTGTGAAGTCTTCTTCTATCTGGTTGCAACAAAAAAAATTATATAATTAGGAAAAAAAACTCATACTATTAGCATATCAACATCATAGTACAATAGCTGAATGAAAAAATAAAAGATGTTAAAATACCTCCCAAATAAACATGATTTCTTCAGGTTCATCAATGGACTTGTTTTTACAATTAACCATCTCTGCTTGCTTTAACAACCATCTTCTAAAGAATCCTGCATGTTCATGGATTGTACCTTCACTTACTAATCCCTGAAAAAACACACTCTTGAGTTCAAGAATTTTCGTCTTTGCCTTAAAAATCAAAGGTAATAGAAACTAAACCATGAGTCATGTTATTAACACAAGAACCGGAATGACATATCAATTACTAACCTAAGAATAACTGAACTCCTAAGAAGGAAACAAATTACCTGATCTGCAACTTTGATCAAACTATTACAAAATGGCAATGATATTGTCCTCGCCATATCATCCGTCCAATAATCAAAAATATAGTTGATTAACCTTAGAATTGAATCTCTAATGTCATCATGATGTAGAAGATACCTATAAATAAAATTACCTTCTATTAACATAAATAAACAAATCAAAATATAGATTTAATCAAGTTGTAATGCAACCATACCCAACAAGACAGCTCGAGAGAGTAGATTGCAAATCTTCAGATTGGCGCTCAGATGTTAATCCATTATTTAAATCCGGCAACGCAATCGTAGCAAACAAATCGGATAGTCCACGAGTCAACTTAATCATAAGATTCAATCCTAATTTATCAAGTTCTTCTTCTGAGACAGAAGGATCACCAAAATTATCAGGAACATTCACCTTGTTCTTATATAAGTGATGGCACCATGAGCCAAATAGGGTATACTCGCAATAGTGAAACAAGGGCTTTAAAAGCATATCTAACCACTCCTTCCAAAGTTCACATGGACAATTCTTTACCAGTGGGATGATAACATATGTAACAAGCCAAGTCACATGACGAAACTCCATCGAATCAATATTCTTCATTAAAGCACCACAAACCAATGTGTTATCCAACAAATTATAAAATGCCCCCTCAAGATATGAGCAATTACCAATGATCATGTACCTATAGAATGTAATTATCCAACATACATATGAGCACAAAGAATGAGAAGACCAATAAAAATATCATAACTAAGCAAAGATCTCATAGGATTTCCTTATAAACTGAAAGCACATCAGTAATTAAAATTTTAGTAAAAGGCTAAGATTGAAACCCAGTAGAAAATTTAGCAATAAAGACAAAACTCAATAGAAAATTTAAGTATAAAATATAGACTGAAAATTTAAGCATTTAGATTTTTAAGGATCCATTTCAATCAAATAAACAATATGCCATGCTACCTATCTTAACTCTATTATTTGGAGCTACTTTCAATTAAAAATGCTCTGTAATACAAGCAGCACACATACCCTGTTTCGCGGATCTTTTGTAGCCATACTCTTATCTCATTTTCTAGATCAGAAGACTCTACAGAGCACATAATAAATTTAGCTTCCTCGAGTTCTTCTGATATGTTAGAAGCAACTTCATCCGTCCAGAGTGAATGTACATATTGAAGGAGCTGAAAAAAATCAAATACGATAAATGTGCAACAACTAGAAATAACAAATTACTTCTAATGTGCCTTCATAAGTCAATTTAACAAAAACTGGATATGTTAGATGCCTTTTTACCTTTAAGAGTATGGGAAGCATCAATGGCAGAAGGGATAAGCAACTTGGTTTCCCCTTGGGGCATGTTCCATTATATTTTTCTTGCACGTACTTTTTCAGCTCTTCATCAACCAATACAAGAATATTATGGACTGACGTCCTGAACCAAGTATCACAAAAATAATCCAGAAGGTTTATTTCCCACTCTGGTTGACTCCAGATTTTTGACAAAGGATTAAGTATACAGGAAAGCAACAGTGGATCCTTCTGAACCCTGTAACAAAAAATAGACATAAGCAAAACTTAAAAATAGAAGTGAAACATGAATGATCTTATTGTCAAGTACCTAGGACAAGATGCTACAAGAGTGAAAGCTTCAGCGAGGACATTATGATCTTCAACAAGGTGACAGCTCATTCCATCACTATTATCCTGGACAATAAGGATAACAACACATCAAAGATGGAACATGTCGGAGGATATTATTATTCATGTTGCACATGAGTATGCAGATGGATCACAAATAAGTTATTAGAAATCACCAATTATATTGCATGCAGAATTCATACCAGATTAAACAACCACGTCAGTATTAAAAAAAAACATTCATACTGTATGCACATAAGTAGACGACAGTCATTCATGAAAAGACACTACAAATGATGCACAACATCTACATACAAATCATCTGGAAAAGATCAAACATGGCAGAACCAACCATTAGTGTTGTGGTCGCTACTGGGGTCCCTAGCTAGTAGTTGGAGTGCTATCCCAGTTGGTCCTGGTGATATCTGTTTTTGGCACGAATGTAATTCTGAAGAAAAAAAAAACCCATTGAACCCGGGTAAATGGTGTGTCTGGGTGGATGGGTGGGTGGGTGTTGTATGGCTATTCTGGCCTAACTGTCCTCTTAATGCATATATGCACCTCTCCTGCATATTCGATAGAAAAAAAAGGTAGAACCAAACATCACCACAGCCAAGTAGCCAACACCTTTGGATACAAGTAACTATGTGCATCTTGAGTCTGGTACATCTACCAGCTTAAACACCAAAAGGAGCAAACTGCATCACAGGTTCTTAAAATTACACATATGTATCAGTATATCTATGAACATTGGAACTCAACCCTAGATATTGATTGGAAATGAAATTACTTAAATTAAAACACCAAAAATATGATATGGAATTTCTGTCAGAACACAAACTGTGCAACAAGGAATGGGCTCACCGCTTCCATTGGGCCAACGTGTCCATTTAACTCCATCGAATAGCCATTAATGCAAGTAGAGACATCGCTATCATCCTGACACACCCATATGTAGAAGTTAGTTAAGTCGATGCTTGAAATAGTCAAATATTTTGAGCTGTATGGGACTCCAGTAGATACATAAATAACGCAATCATCAGCAAACAGAAATTTGAGAATTCACCCAAACTTAATGACCAGAAAGAATCATCAACTTGTATGCAAACTATTGTGTCACATTTACTACATGACAGGTTTTGAAAAAAAAAAAAAGAAGAAGAAGAAAGAAACAGTTACATTTATTCGATGCAGGCTCCTAATAATTCAAACAGCAGCAACCATCATCAACTAACTGCCTAACCCGCAAACTATTGTGCCAAATTTACTACACAATATATAACACTTCAGAGCACTGACATTCATTGTTTTAATTATTCAAACAGCTATGCGAACAGTCCTCTAGCCGGATTGGTTAGGCGGTGACTCTTAGTAGCACTCTAGGTTCGACACCAAAGCACAGGTCAAAGCCCGGCCCAGGTTGTAACTGTGGTTAGTTTGGGCCCTCCTACATGGGGTAGTTGCAGTGGTCGCTAGCCTAGTGGTTGTCTCACAAAAGCTTGCGGATCCTGTGTAAGGATGGTGCAGAGGTTTGGGGCCTTTCTCGGCCTGCATGAGGTCTTCTCTTAGCAAATGCCTGTGGGCTGTCTTACCCCCTCAGGTCGAGTTTCTATTATTCAACCAGCCATGGATTGCCAAGAAATTGAGAAGTTACCTGCATGTCTGACGAACAAGAAATCTTACCCACAGCTTGAGATACACGAACTGGAGATGAGCATGTGAGCAGTCCATTGTGAGATTTTGAAGGATACTGTTCAAAATTGATGGTCATAGTTAACCTATCAGTGTCTGGAATATATTGATTTGAAATGAACTGTAGCATATAATACCCTCAATCCAAGTATATAAGGTATATTTTACTCTGTCCTGGTTTCAAAATAAGGTTTTAACCATTGTTACACAACCAATACAGCACCAAAGCACTTTGAAATATAAATTCTCACTGTATAACTTTTACACACAAGACATTACTTATGAGTTGCCTAGGTCAAATTACAATTTGACTTTCTGAAACCATGCATGTGCCATATTCATGAACAGGAGTATATCATGAATTGCCTGAATGCTTAGACATAGATAAACCACTTTTCTAAAGGTATAAAATGTTGGGGTGGGAGTAGGGCACATATATAATATATTACTTCTTACAAGAAAAAGCATCCAAATTCACCTCACATGTTGCAGGAACTGATCCGAACAGTTCAGAAAGCTTGCCCATAATTTTGGAATGTACGGCATGATATCTCAAAGAAGAACACAAAGCTTTCAGACACTGCAGCTCTGGTTCAACAAACTTCAATGAACCTTCTGAAATGTCCATCAATACAGGAGACACAGCACTCACTGCAAGATCATATTCTGCTATTGCAATTCCAACAGGCCTTTTGCTGAGGAAAATGCAAAGGCGGAAGCATGTTAGATACAGCAGAAGCGAATAAAAGACACCACGCAAAGCGTACCTCTGCATTATCGATTTGAAGAACTGCAATGCATGGAGGCGGAAAATATTGCTGTGGAGTAGGGATCCACATCTGTCATGAAAGGCCTCATATTATGATACAAAACATTAAAAAATAGTTCAAGTTTTTAACAAGTTTCAAACAACTAACCTCTGAATTAAACCATATCTTGCCAGATCAGTCACAGGTGTCCACTTTGCATAAGCTTGAGCGGTATCTAAGGCAGCTTTCACGGTACATTCATGTTGGTTAGCATCTTCCATGTATTGGTTTGATGGATCACTAAAAGAATCTTGAGTATATTTATCCAGCAACTGAAATGGGGCATCACATCAATTAACAGTAAGAAAAATGATTACATGGTACGTGTCACCCTACACCTACAATATGTGCTCTATTAGAAAACTAGTATATTGTTTAGCCCACCTTACTGATACTTAAACAATTAATTCCCAGAGCAACTTAAATCTTTCAAGTATTACAATGCTATTTTGGTAGAGCCAAAGTAATTTATACTTACCCTGATACCCCTTAAAAATGATCGTCCAATTTGTTCTAATTACATGAACTGAAATTAATGAATAACATGGAAGTAAGATAGTTGTACTTATGCTCTAGTATGATACCTAAAGTACCTTGCTTTATTCAAACAAATAGCTGTGGCATGACATAATGACAAACCCAACTTTATAAGTTGAAAAAAGGCTAAACTGTCCGGTTAGAATATTGGAAGTTAAGGAAACATGGTAGATCTGCCAAATAATTAACAGAAACTGTTCTAGGCTGACAATGTGTTAACAAAAAACTATAAGGTGGCAGATAATTAAAATTTTCAGAAATCAATGTATATTCCAAGATTAATGTAAAAAAAGACTGCAATGATCAGTAATTAAGAACTTACAGAACAAAGGAGTGGCAAAACTTGTGGAAGAAATTCACCAAGGCCATGTAAAAGCATTTCACGATCACCCACTGATTAATGAGAAAATTTTAGTTCGGCACTCAAAAACAAGAGCAAAGTTCAGGTTGAACTTGTGTGGTTGTCACTCATATACATAAACTGATAGTTACATTTCTAACTTTCTAAACTTGTATGAGTGGGTTAGCACCACTAGAGACAAAGATTCTGGTTTGATAGATGTGATGCTCCTCTAATCCAGTATGAAACACTTTTCATGTGAGCAGAGAATTGATGTAATTGAACTGAACTATAGAAGGATCAGCAGAAGTTTACTAGTCAACTTACTGCATGTGGTCAAACTGCCACTGGAAAAGTATTAACAAACATGTCATTACAAATTGTAAGGTTAGCTAGGTTTCAACATTCCTTGAGTGGATTTATGCCCCACCAAAGGCTGACACTCCATAAATGTCACTTGAAAGATCTGTAATTGATAATGCAACTAGAAAGATCTGTAATTCTTCTAATGCCACTGAAAAGAAATACAATGGTATTGTTGCCACTTTATGCCTTCATACTCTCTTTGTCTTTTCCCGTGCCTATGTTACCATTTTTGCCCCTGATCCCCCATTTTTTTCGTCCCCGGTCCCCTATTCTTTCGTCCCCTAAAATTATTCACCTCGCTGACCATGGCACTCCCTAACCTGTCCATGACATTAGCAATCTAAACGTCTTTCACAAGTTCACTGCAACCAAAAGCCCATCTTATTGACACAAAGCTTGTGTTATTGACGAACAACAGCATCTCAAAGATCAAGGACTCACTAACGAAAATTTAATCCAGATCTATTCATATCTGCCTGAGTTAGAAAAGTGCAGTAACAAGAACCTTAGGAAGCAAAGCGTTTAGGAGATTGGCATGGGAGTTAGGGTAAGAAAACTGTCTAGATTCATCCCCATACAGACAAACTGAGAAGAAATTACCCACCAAAAAAAAAACAGAACAAAAGTAGCAACCTTGAGCATTCAAATCTAAACTCACTTCATTCACCAGATCCATAGCAAGCTTGGAATGAAATCAAGAGAAAGAACGATGATGAAAATAAGGTACATGAACATAGCAAGGACTCTGACCTAAGAGTGCGTCGCGGGTTATTCCAACATTTGAAATTGATCTTAGAATCAAGCAAACAAGCTCCGCCTAAAACAACATACAGGAAAAACATAAATTACTAAGTTCGTTTCTGAATATAAACAGGCATTTAACATTGTCGAAAGTTACCTCACATGCACCTTTTGCGGATAGAGATATCAAGCGCGGGATTAAATCATGCAATAAAGAAACTCCGTGGTTCCAAGCCATCTGCAACATGACATCGTCATGAAAGAAAATAGAAGTGGAGAACTTGTGCATAATATTATATTCCATGAAACTTAAAACAATAATTAAGTAATACAAACCTCTGCCACAAAAGTAGCAACTGCTCTCTTCGAACCCATAATCGGATCACCACGCTGTAAGGCACGGCTCCAATGTTACAAGTGATATGCCATGGGCCCAGGATTTTGGGGCTGGGTATTCAAAATTTTGGAACTCAGCTCAATCATATATAGTAATTCATATTTAGTGCTCTGCTCAATCCCGGTTTGGCAACACTAAAGAATCAAGTGTTTCACCTGCTCAGTTTGTTCCACGATGTTTTCAAAGACAAACTTCCCAGTCTGAAAAAACAGAAAAGTGGTCCACATTAGTTGTGGCAGTACCTACAACTAGCAAAGTGACCAACACAAACAATGTAGATGCCTAACAAAATCATAGACCAACAATCCAAAAACAAACCTCAGGATTCAGGCCAAGAACTCTGGAAACAAACACAAGATTGTTTTCTTTGATGGCCTGAGAATAAGCGCTAGTGCTGCTGGTGCCTTTTCTGTCTGAATAGACTCCTTTACTGCTATTTTTTTCTCCGAAACTGTCATTATAGTATGTGAAACAGACCAAAAAGTTCAAACTCTATTTACACTTCAATCTTTAGAGACAAGCAAATGCCCTGCAGATTTACTAATTTGTTCCTTGGTTCACCAGCATCATCTCGCAAGTCGAAACCCATGTTAATCATGTTTTGTAGTTTGTAGTTGTTCTTTAGCCCCTGCTTTTAAGTTTCAAAAATGACAGACAAGTGACCTTTTCAGCTTAACTGCATTATTAATTGACTGAGCTAAGGTTTTTTGGGCAAATGCCACCTTATACCAGTGTGAAGAATCTTATACCAGTGTGAAGAATTCACAGTGGCATAATGAACGTGCCATTGCATTTTAAATGCATATAGCACTCTTGTAGAAAACTCGTGCTACTAAAAAGCATTATTGAGCATTACTGAGGATAATTTCTGGGACCCATATACATCCCAAGATCTCAGCCGATACGAAGCCAATAAAAACATAATTATGCCATATAGAAAAACATGTATGTGCTCTCTATTCTAGGTGTATTCAGCAATCTTCTAATCCCCAACTTTTAGCCAAGACTAGGGCCAAAATTCGGCAGCCAACTTCAGTGTTTAAAATTCAGAGAGCAAAAAAATGCATATATGACTTATCCAGCTATAGCATAATAGAAAATCAGCAATAAAATTTCCAAATTGAGAAAGTTCTATAATAGTGCAATACAAAGGCACTAGAGGGCAGAGATATTAATGTTCTACAGCTCTTCATTTTGCATCTGAAATTGATGTACCAAAGTTCGAATTATTACATCTAAGATTGCAGACTTGCAACTAGGGGGCAGAGATTAGGGGAAGATAAAATCAGTGTTACAAAAGGCGGTATTCCGCGGCCGCCCAGGCGCGCATAATCGCTGGGCGGAGGGATTCCGCCTTGCCTAGGGGCCTAGGCGGGACCTAGGCGTCCCATGGTGGCGGCGGCGGCGGCGGCCAGATCTGGCGACACCGGAGATGGGGACTGGCGGCGACGGCGGCGAAGGTAGGGCAACTGCTTGGAGGAGGAGGAGGAGGAGGAGGAGGCAGGGGATGGACCTTGGCGGTGGCGGAGGATGGGATGACGAGCAGAGGAGGCGGGACCGAGCGGCGAAGTCGAGAGTCGGCGTCGCGTCGGGAAAGGAGAGGCATCGCGAGAGAGGAAGACGAAAGAGGATATAGGGTAGAGCGTTTTGGGCTGCTTTGTTGGGCCTCATTTGGGCCTTTGTCAATGGTTAGGCCATCTATTTTTTTTTCTTTTTCTTTTTGTCAATGTGATACTAATGGGCTTCTCTGGGCCACAAAGGCCGTGGCCTGGGTGGCCCGGGGCACAGGAGGGTGCGTTTGGATTGTAGCCGGAGATTGCCCGCGCCATAACTGCGGCGCGCAGGTGCTGTGTTTTGGCTGCCGCCGTAGCTTTAGGCTGCGTCGTTTAGTCTGGCCAAGATTCTCTAAATATATTCTGTTAAAAAAAATACACTATAGATGAATAATATTAGGTGAGTGGAAGGGATAGGATGAATATGGAAAAGTTGGATGAGTAGTGTTCTTTTGAGAAATTCTTGGAACTAAACACACCCTTACGCGTGCCAAAGATTCGTTGCTTATGTGTAGTTCATTTTTCACGTCGAGAGATGCTAAAGTTGTGGCTGTCGATTTCTTCACCGCACCTGCGGCGTGGCCGCACATACGGCGTGGTAAAGTTATGCTCTCCAGTTTCTAAGAAACTATAATACTCTCCAAACCCCCTCCCTTACCTCTGCTTGGAGTTCTGCATTTTAAACATTTTATGGCCATGTTCAGATTCCCAACTATTCACTATTCATTCCAACTTTTCACTATTCATTCTAACTTTTCACTATTCCCCCCTCACAAAACACGTTTCCCAGCGAATGCTACAGTGTTTTTCTTATGCTACAGTGTTTTTTCCTACAATCTAAACACACCCTATACAGGTCTGTTTTTAGGAAAGAGTAGGGGGTCTGCCCTTTAACTATAAAAGAAAAATCAGAGTCTCCAGTTTATCTTTCCCCTACAAATAAAATTATTTATGACTTTAGCAATTAAAATTAGCTCAACTATCTTACAAGGTCCGAGTATTAGAGGCTGCCACAGCTACTCTCGCCGGCTCGTTGTCTGCGGCGATGTGTATGCGCTCGCCTCCGATTGCGAGCTGAGCCGCCCACGCCGAGCTCCGACACTCTGCAGCTGCTCGGAGCCTAGCCGCAGCCACCGTCGCGGGCACCACCAGGGTGGCAGGGCCTAGCGCCTGCGAGCTAGAGTTTGCGATACAAGGCGCGTCGTCGCCTCTAAGGTTGGCGCCGCCGCTTGTATGGATATTTTTTGACACCAGTCTTTTGGTAAGTACGGTATGCACGTACTATTAAAATAAAATAGAATAAAATAAATAAGTTTAGAGTCATTAATTTTATTTAAATTCTCATATACAAAATATATAAATATAGTATAGATGAAATGACATGTGAGACAAATTATAGAGTATTTAAGAATACACTATAAAGCTATAATTTCTTATCTTAATATCAAACACAAACTCATATAAAATTAATGTAGACTTTAAAAAACTTCTTTCATATTTTGTTTTTTGGGAAGGGTTGTCATGGAACTCAGGCAGCAGTGTTATCGAAGATACTTTTAACATCTCCATTTGTGTGGCGACATCAACTTTAATGCCTCGATGTGTATACCGATTCTAATTACTAAAAAAGTGATACATGATAACAATTTGGCTTGAAATAAAAAGATTTAATAATAAATCATTATTTTTATTAATTAACCACATTCGAATGCCTTCCAGGACCAATGTGTGTACCGTTTCTGATTTCTGAAAAAGTATTACACAATAAAAATTTAGCCTGAAATATATAAATATTTAATAATAACATGATCTTCTTATTAACCACCTTCGAGTGCTGACAGACATGGGTATATTCTAGCTTTTCATTAGCCTGAAATATATAAATATTTAATAATAACATGATCTTCTTATTAACCACCTTCGAGTGCTGATAGACATGGGTATATTCTAGCTTTTCAAAAAGTCATAGTACTAAGGTTGTTAGCCACCAAGCGCCCTATTGAATTTAAAACCCGTTGTAATGCAAAGAATATTATTGTTGGCTTTCTTCGTATTGTTCATCAGAAATAATTAAAAAGTCATGACAAATACAAGCACGTACTATAAAAAGAAAATAAAAAACTGATTTGAGAAGAAACTGGTTTTGAACCATTACATTCACTTTATATTTTCATAAATTCAATTTAGATTCTCATCAATTAAAGATACAAATATAGTATGGATGAAAGGATATGAGAGACAAATTTTAGATCATGGAAGCTTAAAAATAAAGTACAGAGTTAAAATTTCTTAATACAAATAACAAACTCATATAAAATATATTATTTCTAATTTCTAGAAAAAATGATACATGATAAAAATTTGGCCCCAAGAAATATAAAATATCTAATGACAAAACATTATTCTTATTAACCACCTTCAAGGTAAGGTCAGCTAGCGGTAAACTTTCAACTGGCAAGTTTAAACCAATTTTAATTGGGGCTTGCACATCACAATCTTGTACCAAAAGTGATTGCATACCTTCTCATATCAAAGAAAGGTTAGGTCCAATGATATTCCGAGCATCAATAAATTAACAGGGTACCAAAACAAAGAATGGTTCAAATAACATTGCCACATTTTCATATCATAATCAGTTTCTGATAAATGTCAAACCAGTACATGCACTTCCCAAAGGTCGAGAAAAGCATGAAAGCGAAGAATATAGGACCTTAAGTTGACTGGAGCTCAACACTCACTGGTTAAGGAATACAAATTTCTCTCAGTTTAGAAGATGCCATTATAAATTTCTTAGAAGGCTCAATAGTCATAATGTCATATTCTCCCAGAGTATATAATAGCGATATGCTAACAGGAAAGACTACTTTGTGATAGATATCCAATGATCATAATCAGGAACTAAAGGAGTCTAACTTGGCCCATGTGCTTAGATGATTACTGAAACCCAATTAATTCCCATATACTATTGGAAGAAATAGAAAACATGTTCTCTAAGCATTATTTTCTGCAGAGGTAGCAATATTTTTTCTAGCTTTAGAATAATTGTTAAAAACAAATATGTGATTTCTACTATTATGCAAACCAGACAGAGATTTTGTTGTATTTTTAATGCGCTATCAAGAATGAAAACTGGTTCACAGGTAAGTGACTAAACTCTCTGCCCAATAAAACTAACCAGGATGATTCATATAGGATATATGTGTTGACGCGCTTTTGGTCAACACACGAAAGCGCTAGATCGCGCGGTCGTCGAATTATCCTCGCCGGAGCTCCTGAGAGCAGCCGGTCAGACCGCCTGTAGAGGCCGGTCAGACCGCCTGTAGCAGGGGCGCCGCGAAAGCCTACGATCACAACCTCGGGAGGGACCCCGTCGGAGGTTGCGAACCTAGGGTTGTTCTAAGGTCGGCAAGGCCACTTAGAACGTCCTAAAACGTCGCGGAGACGAAGAAGGAAAGCAAAGGGGTTGGAAAAGCTAGGGTTTGGAGATAAAAAGTAGAACAATGATTTGTACGATTGGGTAGAGGTCCTCAATTGGCCACGGCCCTTTATATTTATAGGGTGGGGAGGTCTTGCCCCGCAAGAAAGTCCTTGTACAGATCTAAAAACGAGCAAAAAACTGATTCTACTCGGACTCGGGGACAGGCGGTCAGACCACCTGTGACAGGCGGTTAGACCGCCTGCCACATTGCCAGATCGGCTACAGGGCACAGCTGGTCTAACCGCTTGTACAGGCGGTCTAGACCGGCTGTCCCAGCCTGATCGGCTTTAAGCCATTTTTGGTCGTCAACATATGCCCCCCTGTTTTTTGGTAAAACTTTGTTTACCACAAAACATTTAATCAGACAAAGGGCGACCCTCTATTGTCGGCTATTTTTTCCCTAAGGGCGATATTACATATCGGCCATATCCTTTCAAGCATGTTGCCAAACACTTGGATGATATTTCTTCAAGTACTTCTCATTGAGTGCCCTTGGCAACTGAAATTCTTGCAAAGTCTCCACCATATAGGAATTCCCAGAACAAACCTTCACAATACGATATGGTCCTTCCCAATTCGGCGACCATTTACCAAACTTGTTGCTCTTTGTTCCTATAGGTAAAATAGTCTTCCACACTAAATCACCAACTTGGAAGGATTTGAGTTTCACCTTCTTGTTATATGCTCGAGCCACTCTTCTTTTATCCTTTTCAATCTCCTCCAAGGCCTCCAAATGCTTGTCGGTTACATCATCAATATTATCCATCATCAGAGCACAATATGTGTTAGCATCAAGATCATTTTGTTTAGCCAATCTATAAGCAGCCAGATTTACCTCAACGGGCAAAACGGCCTCTTGACCATAGACGAGCTCAAATGGAGTAACCTTAGTAGCACCATCTCTAGAAATACGATACGCCCATAATGCTTCAGATAATACCTCGTGCCACCGCTTAGGATGATCTTCAATCTTTTTCTTTATGAGCTTGATCAAAATCTTATTGCTAGACTCGGCTTGACCATTGGCTTGAGCATAATATGGAGATGAATTGAGCAATTTAATACCATAGGATCCAACAAACTCACGTACCTCTTTAGAAATAAACGATGTCCCTTGATCCGTCGTCAATGTTTGAGGAATCCCAAATCTATGAATAATATGCTCAGTAATGAATTCAATCACCTCTCTATGTGTCATGTTCTCGAGGGGAATTGCATCAGTCCACTTGGTGAAATAATCATAGCCACAATCACAAAACAATGACCCTTGGATGAAGGAGGATGAATCTTACCAACAAAATCTAAACCCCATCCTCTAAATGGCCATGGTTTAATGATCGGATGCATCAACGCAGCAGGTGCAATCTGAATATCCCCGAACTTTTGACACTCTTCACATCCTTTGTAGTGACGAAAACAATCGGCTATCATTGTAGGCCAATAAAAGCAAGCCCGCCTAAGAAGCCACTTCATCATCCGAGCTGATTGATGCGTACCACAAATTCCTTCATGAACCTCTGCCATGACTAACCTAGCTTGATCAGCATCTAAACATTTCAAAAGCAATCCATCCATGGTCCGACGATATAGTTCACCATCAACCAAAGTAAACTTGAAAGCCCATCGTCGGACTTTTCGATCCACTGACCTGCTAGTATCCTGTAAATACTTCACCAGAGGCTCCCTCCAATCACCAGCATTCGCCACAATAGATTGAAAATCGTTAACGGCCGAATTGGTGTTTTCAAGGTACAGGCAGTCAGACCGCCTGTGCTGGCGGTTAGACCGGCTGAGCCGGTCAGACCGACTGTAACAGGCGGTCGAACCGCCTGTTCCAGAGCAGACACGTCGGCTTCACGAAACATCGGCCTCTTTTCATGAAAATTTCTTTTCTGAACATTATAGCCTGATGCTTGCTGTGCCAACGCATTAGCTCTAGGATTCTCTTCTCTTGATACATGATAAATAACAAATTCATCAAAACAAGATACAATATCTAAACACTTATCAAGATAAGCATTCAAAAATCCATCTAAACATTGACAAACCTTAGATACTTGCTGTACTTCCAAAAGAGAATCTCCATATGCTTCAACATGTTTTACTCTCATATCATGTAAAATCTCCAACCCGAATAATAAAGCTTCATATTCGGTTTGGTTATTAGTGCATTTATGATTTAATCGGTT
The DNA here is from genome assembly GCA_015342445.1 of Digitaria exilis. Lineage (NCBI taxonomy): Eukaryota > Viridiplantae > Streptophyta > Magnoliopsida > Poales > Poaceae > Digitaria > Digitaria exilis. The sequence continues at coordinate 100,746 of JACEFO010002685.1, forward strand.
AAGAGCCTCAAAAACAACACCATTTGGTGATATAGGAATAACACCAACTCCACACCACTTTTGCAAATCGATCCATCAAAATGCAATTTCCATGGAGTAAAAGTAATATAGCCGACATTTAAATCAAGATGCTCATCAACCCTATGTTCAACAATAAAATCGGCAACGATTTGTCCTTTCATAGATTTCAGTGGCTCAAAGACTAAATCATATTCAATTAAAGCATAAGCCCATTTGCCGATTCTACCACTCAATATAGGTCTATGCAACATGTATTTAATTATGTCGGCTTGACTAGCAACTATGCAAGTATTTAGTAACAAATAATGCCTCAACTTTGCACAAGCGTTATATAATGATAAGCATAACTTTTCAATGAAAGTATACCTCGTTTCGGCGTCTAATAATCTTTTACTTGCATATGCAATAATATATTCCTTTTCTTCGGTTTCCTGGATCAAAACAGCCTCAATGACACTTTCTTCGGCGGAAATATATAATTTGAAAGGAACCCCTCTCCTAGGTGCCCGAAGAACCGATGGTGAAGACAAATAATCCTTAATCTCATCAAATGCCTCTTGCTGTTTTGCCCCCCAAGTAAATTCAGCATCATCTTTTGACGAAGCAAAGGAGTAAAAGCATTCACCTTTCCCGACAAGTTGCAAATAAATCTTCTCAAATAATTCACCTTGCCCAAGAATTTCTGCAACTCCTTCTTAGAGCTAGGCGCCTGCAACTTACCAATAGTGTCGGCCTTCTTCAGATCAATCTCTATGTCATTATCATGAACTATGAAACCCAAGAACTTCCCGGCCGACACACCAAAAGCACACTTGAGCGGATTCATCTTCAAACCATACCGGCGTATTCTTTCAAATGCAAGTCTCAAATCGGTCAAATGAGAACCACTTCCAGCCGATTTAACGACAATATCATCTATATAAACTTCCAAGATAATACAAAGCAAATCATGGAAGATTAAATTCATTGCCCTATGATAAGTAGCACCGGCATTCTTTAAACCAAAAGTCATAACAACCCACTCAAACAAACCAACAAAGCCCGGACATACAAAAGCCGTTTTGGATATATCCTCTTCGGCCATAAATATTTGATTGTAACCAGCATTACCATCAAGAAAGCTAATCATTCTATGTCCAGACGCAGCATTGATAAGCATATCGGCTATTGGCATAGGATATTCATCTTTAGGAGTAGCACGATTAAGATTTCTAAAATCAATACACACTCTAATCTTACCCGTTCCTTTCTTTTCCACGGGCACAATATTAGAAATTCATTCAGCATATCGACAAGGTCTAATAAACTTTGCTTCTAATAACCGATTTATCTCCTCTTTAACTCGGTCATAAATTTCAGGATTAAAACGCCTAGTCGGTTGTTTATAAGGCCTAAAACCAGACTTAATAGGCAACCGATGCTCAACAAGCTCTCGGCTTAATCCAGGCATTTCATGATAATTCCAAGCAAAGCAATCGACATACTTTTTTAACAACTTTATTAATTCAGACTTAAAAGCAGGATCTAAATTCTTATTTACAAACGTCGGCCTGGACAAAGAACCATCACCAATGCCTACCTCCTCAAGAGGATCGGCCGACGTAAAACCACATCCTAGTTTGCTTATATAATCAAAATCTTCAATGGCTTCACACATATCGTTCTGATGCGACCGATAGTGTTCAAGTCTCTGCTGCAACCACTCTCGATTATCAATCAAATCATATGAGATGATTCAACCGATTGTTCATCGGTTTTATGACAGCAGGGAGAAAGCCATTCTTAGTACAGCTGATAAACTCAAATTCAGAAAGATCTAAGCCTGACAAACATCTAACATCATCATGAATGCCAACCAAAGAGCTATCAGCTAAAGCAACACAAGCAGAAGTATCACCATACACAACTTCTACATCATCATCTACCCATTGAATTAAACATTGATGCAAAGTAGAAGGAATGCATTGGTTTGCATGGATCCAATCACGACCCAAGATTAAACTGAAGTTACCTTGAGTCTCAGCGACAAAGAAAGCCGTGGCCAAGGTCTTGCTCCCAATAGTAAACTCCATAGAAATTTACCCCTTGGCACCAATAGGCTCTCCTCCTCCAATGTCGCTGACGGTCATGTTGGTCTTGATCAGCTCTGAATCTGAACCACCAAGCTTCTTGTACAAAGACTAGGGCATTAAGTTCACAATAGCTCCTCCATCGACCAACATCCTTGAGATTAGCTTCCCATTGATATGTCCCTTCATATATAAAGCCTTCAAATGATTGTCTTCAGCTTTAGGCTTCTGAAATATAGCTTCCTTAGGACCAAAGTCAAGATGAGCAACCTCCTCTTCCGAAAGCATGTCCCCATCTATGGACATATGAAGCACATTCACATCAAGATTCATGTGCTCCGGAGAAGAACTATAATCTACAAGTTCTTCATCGTCCTCAGCAGTGGGAACCGATGTCAACTTGTCATCATGAGTCGAAGAACCAGAAGAAAAAACACCGGGCGCTTCTGTGTCACCCGGTCTGACCGCCTGGGCTGCGGGCTCTGGATGACAGGCGGTCTGGACCGCCTGTACAACCGGTTGGCCCGCCTATCGGTCTTCCTTCGGCTTCCACTCCTTTCTCTGTGGAATCATGGGTTTGACTTGGTTGAAGAATTCATCTCTCTGCTTCTCCAACTCTTGCTCTTGTTTCTCCCGAAAACGAAGTCTCTGGAGCTTCCTCTTTTGAGTACGAGTCAGCCCATCGGGACACCACTTTGGAAGAAAACGCTGCTGAGTCTTGGTAACACTAAACCCTTGATCTTCCACCATCTTCTCACTGGAAGTCGGCTTCATAACCAGACTCTTCTCAATAGGAACATCCATAGTTCCAACTTGAATGATATCGAACTCAGTAGTCCTCTCTGAGTCCACATCCATGCTCTGCGCCTCCTCCTTCTTCTTGGGTCGATAAACCTGCTTCAGAGGAGCCTTTGGCAGCTGAACCTGACGGGCGGTCTGACCGCCTGTAATAGGCGGTCTAACCGCATGTGTCCAGTGTCCTAGACCAGATTGGCGAAAAGCCGATCGGTCACGTCTGGGGTACAAAATCCTGTCCTGAACACGTTTCCTTGGACCTTCCCAGCCAGGATGAAACGAAGGCTGCATTGTTGAATGATATGGCACCCACATCACTCCATTGTCATCCCACACCGGATCTAAGTTCATGCGAGGAGGTGGAGGAATCCTCTCATGCTGAATCGGTGATCTCATTCTTTTTTTTAACGGCCGATCGCTCGGAACGGCCTTTTATTTGGTGTACTTGTCGAAAAGTATATCAAACGTGACTTTGGGCTTCTGAACACCCTGCTCCTTTGCCACGTTCATCTTCCAAGTACCAACTTCTAGATGCTTCGAAATTAACATTTTTGGACGTCCATGGGGACAGGCGGTCTGACCGCCTGGCGCAGTCGGTCTGACCGCCTGGCGCAGTCGGTCTGACCGCCTGGCGCAGTCGGTCTGACCGCCTAGCGCAGTCGGTCTGACCGCCTGTAGCAGACTAGACACGGGCGCCCGCAATTCAGGAGTAGTGACAGGCCCTTGCCCCCCTTGTCCAGAAGATTTCACAGTGACCATGAAAGACTCTTTACCATCAGCCGTCTTCTCATAAGTCACTTCTCTAACCGACTCTTTTGAAGATGGTCTTTCTTCTCCAATCACCACGTTCTTCCCTTTGGTAGATTCGGCTTGATGCGGCCGAACCAAAACGTTAGGCTGCTGCAACTCCATGGTGTTGACCGGAAAAGGAGTCTCATCAACTTGCATCTCATGAATCTTCAAACGGCTCTTATTAATAGCCGATTGAACCTGCCGACGGAAGACATTGCAATCATTAGTAGCATGCGAAAAAGAATTATGAAACTTACAATAAGCACGCTTCCTCAATTCTTCCGTAGGTGGTATAACATTAGAAATCTTGATGTAACCAAATTTATGCAATTCATCAAATATACGATCACATTCGGACACATCAAAAGTAAACTTAATGTCTTCTTGTCGATTCTTATGAATCGGCTTAAGAGATGAGCATGACATAGTTTTCTTATTAGCAGGCCATACAAATTCTACTAAATAAACATCATTATCATCATCGGTCGAATCATCGGATTCATAATTGACAATATGAACATTAGACCGACGTGTCTTAAAATTCTCTTTTTTCTTTATTCATTCGGCCTTCAGTTACTTCAGCTCTAACATGCACTTGTGCGACCGAATAATAATCACAATTATCTGTCTTCTCTCTAATGGAAGACTTCAAACCTCTAAAGCTCAAGCCAGCAAGATCAACCTCAGAAATAGACAGATTAAAACAACGGTTTTTAATATCCTTAAACCTTCTTATATATGAAAAGACAGTTTCATCTCGACCTTGTCTAACCGATGCCAAATCTGCTAACTTCATTTCGCGATTGCCATTATAAAATGATCATGAAACTTACGCTCTAGTTGATTCCAACTTGTAATAGAACCAGGGGCTAATGAAGAAAACCAAGCAAAAGCAGTACCAGTAAGTGATAATGAGAACAAACGTACTCTATATGCTTCATAGTTTCCCGCTTCCCCTAATTAAGCTATATATTGGCTAATATGTTCCCAAGTGGTGCGCTCATCATCTCCACTAAACTTTACAAAATCAGGCAAGCGCCACCCATTGGGAAAAGGAACAGTATCAAAGCTAGAATGATAAGGTTTTTGATATATTCTAGTATTACCAAAATCAACCCCTAGCTTGTTTCTCATCACATCAGACAATTCATCCCTGAATCTATTAAATTTGGCCCATTGAGGGTTTTGTTGAGCCGAAGATTGCATAGAATTCAAATAATTCAAATTAGGTGATTGCCTATTCTGCATATCTCTATGTGCATTAAAAACATCATCGGGAATACCTCCCGAATTCGCAGTATGCATAGTTGTGGAATAAGTAGCGCCTGCTATAGCTACTGGACCAGCACGGCCAGCGGAGACCGAGTTTGGAACAGTAGACAGCAGCAAAGGTTGCTCCGGCACGAACACTATAGCATTGGTCGAATTTGTCTAACCACCAGAATAGACGGTCTGACCGCCTGTAGCCCCGGTCTGATCGCCTATCGCGGTCTGACCGGCCGTGCTGGCGGTCTGACCGGCTGCAGATCCAACAGCTGCCGACCCACTTGCATTGACCGAGTTCGGTCTAAGCATATTGGATGGTGGTTGGGTATGTCCAGTAAAGTAATTCGGTGGCATACCATAGAAAATATTATGCTCAGGTAATTCGCGAGTATCAATAGATTTACCCTCTAGTTTTCCGAGTCGTTCCAATACTTGATCAAACAATGCATCACGATCCGAAAAACCCGAAGTCACAGGAGTAGATGCAGTAGGGTCAGGTGCAGAAGTGCTTACATTGCCAATTACATCAATCTGCCCTTTACTCATCTTGAAGGAGGGCATTACGAAGTCTCGAACACTTTTCGCCAAACGATCTTCACGACCCTTCCGAAACGTCTTCAAGTACTCCGCCTCAATGTGCTTCTGGAGCGCCATAAGATTTTCGTGATCTTCAACGGTAAGATCTTCAAGTGAGGTCGTCACGATGTTATCTTCTCCAATGTCGAAGCCATAGTGCTAAAGATAGTAGATCGGTCTTCAAAAACCAGATTTCTATCCCCAGCGAAGTCGCCAAAATATGTTGATGCGCTTTTGGTCAACACAGGAAAGCGCTAGATCGCGCGGTCGTCGAATTCTCCTCGCCGGAGCTACTGAGAGCAGCCGGTCAGACCGCCTGTAGAGGCCGGTCAGACCACCTGTAGCAGGGACGCCGCGAAAGCCTACGATCACAACCTCGGGAGGGACCCCGTCGGAGGTTACGAACCTAGGGTTGTTCTAAGGTCGGCAAGGCCACTTAGAACGTCATAAAACATCGTGGAGACAAAGAAGGAAAGCAAAGGGGTTGGAAAAGCTAGGATTTGGAGATAAAAAGTAGAACAATGATTTGTACGATTGGGTAGAGGTCCTCAATCGGCCACGACCCTTTATATTTATAGGGTGGGGAGGTCTTGCCCCGCAAGAAAGTCCTTGTACAGATCTAAAAACGAGCAAAAACCTGATTCTACTCGGACTCGGGGCCAGGCGGTGACATTGCTAGATCGGCTACAGGGCACATCCGGTCTAACCGTTTGTACAGGCGGTCTAGACCGGCTGTCCCAGCCTCTAACAGTCCACTATTTTCAAAATGAGAAAATTTTTAAAACTTTTGTTGTGCTTGAAAAGTTTGGCTTGCCCTAAGGATGCCTTCTTTTTTCTCCCCAAAAATTCCTAGAAAAAGTTTATTTATTGCCTATGGACCATGTTAATGCTAGGGTGGCATTTGGATTTCTCTCTAGTTTTTATTTGGATCTTTGTGTGGGGTTTGAATTTGAATTTAAATTCAAATTCTAAACCTAAAACTAACTTGGACTCTAACTTAAACCAACTCAGAATCCCAGCCTACACCTAGAACCGGCCCGACCCATTTCTCTCTTTCTCTCTCGCCGTAGCCCAGCAGGCTGTCGGCCCGGGCGCACTCGCGCGCCCGCTCCCACGGACAGGTGGGACCCACCTGTCGGCGCCGAGCCAACCCCATACTCTCTCTTTCTCTCTCTCTCTGCCGCCCTGGACCCACCTGTCGGCGCCACTCCTCTCCCTCACCCGCACAGCCCGCTCTCTCTCTCTCTCTCGCTGACGGGCCGGCCCCACCCGTCAGCCCTTTTCCCTACCTCCCGATAGGGTCACGCAAATCGCATGACCCTGTCGTCGCCGGCCGCCTTCCCACGCTCTCCCAGCCGCGCCGCGGGAACTCTCTAGAAGCCGCTCACGTGCCCTGCTCGCCCGCGCTACCCGTGACCCCTTTTGCCCCTCCAAACCCTAGCCGCCAAGCCCTTGGATGCACGCCGCGTGTCCATGCCGGCTTCACTGCTCACTGCCGCCGTCTACAAGTACCCGTGGGTGCCCCTACCTACCCACGTGGGTGCCCTCGAACCCTAGCCGTCGTCTACAAGTACCCGTGCTTCCCTTCCCTCGAACCCTAGCCGCCAATTTGGGGTTTTCCCCTTTCCACCTGCCGCCACCGGAGAAGGAGGAGACGGAGGAAGGAGAAAGAAGAAGGCCACGGCAAGGGGGTGCCTTGCCGTTGCCTAGGGCCAAGCCGAAGCTCGCAGAGGAGGCACGACTACTGCGCCACGCTACCGCGGGGTTTGAACGCCGACGTCGACGCCGCCGAGCCGGGGACGAGGACGAACGCCGACCGAAGCCGCGCCCTTACCCCACACCTGCCTGCCTCGACTCGCCACGGCCCCACCGATATTCCTGCGCCACCAAGCCCCTCTTTTTCAAGCCCAAGGTGAGCCCTTTTCCTCGCCACGCCTCCGCTCTGCTCCGGCGGGTCGCCGTGAGCCAGCCGTAGCGCTGCCGCCACTAGGAGCCCCTTTCCCACTGTCCGGCCGTCGAGCCGCTTTGCAGGAGCCCCAAGGAGGCATCTTTTTGCCTTGGACGCGACCGCGGGCGCGCGTAGCCGCCGCTCCGCGAGTTCGCCGTCACGGCGCCTCGCCACGCTCGCGCGCGCACTCGTGCACGGTGCGCTAGCTTGCGCACGCGAACGCGCACGCGCACACACGAACATGGGCCGCACGTTCACGGGAACGCGTCGAGCGCTCGCTCGCCAGCGTTCGGCCATGCCGTTGCGGCATTTCGCCGAACACCTGGCAGGCGCGCTCGCGGCGACGCCCCACGCACGCGCCGCATGGGCTACACGGCGCTGGCCGCACGGGATCGCTACGCTACCGCAGCGGATCCCTGGGCCCCATCTCGTGTGGGCTGGGTCGCGCCGCTGTGGGCCGCACTCGGCCCACGACGGCATACGGCCCGCGAGCGGAGCCTGCCCGACCGCGCTGACTGGCGGGGCCCACCTGTCGGTGACCGGCCCCCACTGACCGCTGGGACCCACGCGCTGACGTGTGGGGCCCACTGACCTCTGACCCTTGACCGTTGACCGGTCAACGATGACGTCAGCAGGGCCCACTGCTGACCTCATCACCCAGTGGCCCCTGTGCTGACGTCAGCATGGCGTAATGATGACGTCAGCAGGCCACGTGTCGCGCTGTGGTTTTTCCTGGGTTTTCCGTTTTCCAAAATACGTTTAATAATTTCAGAAAATGCTTTAAACTTAGAAAATTCTTAACTAATTCAGTTTAACTCAGAAAAACGTGACATCAACTTCTATAATTTTTGAAAATCATGAATAACACTTAAAAAATGCAATTGAAGTTATTTGGATCTTTCTTGGGTTCCATTTGGCTCTTATTTGCAAATAGGCCCCTAGACTTACACTAAATTACGATCAGGAGCCGCCGCCGGAGGAGCACTGACCGAGGAGGACCACTTCACCGAGGAGGACGACTACCCCACTCGCTCAGGTTCACGCCCGACTGCTTCTTTGAATTCCTATAGGCATTGCTTACTAGATACGCTATGCTTGCATGTGTTGCTTGAGCTGTGAACCTTGCATAGCCTGTTTTATTTATCGTATGCCTTGTTACCTACTACTTATCATATCGTACCTTGTTATATGATGATGATGAGATGCTATGCTTGCTTGTGTGTGGGATATGTGGTAGATATTCTTGGCGTGTGTGTGGGGATAAAACTGGGAAGGTGTATGGTGATTTTGACCTTACTAGGTCTTACCGGTGCGGGTAATAACAACCCGATCTTATATTAGGGTAGGGTGACTTCTGGATCACCTGGTAGACCCTAGGGGGGGTTGGACCCCCTAGTGGTTTTATGACTTGGAGCCAGGTGTAGGAGGTTACTTGAGAGGGTGAGGAAGGAAGACTGCCTCCCGTACCGGTACCTTAAACCATGTTGACTGATCTGTGTTCACTGTATCGTACACTTCAACTTGCCTGAGATGTGACCGGTAACGACTAGCCTTGCTAAGGTGGCACCCGAATGCGGAGATCACAGCTTGTGAATGTGTGAGGGGTGAGTGCCCGTGCCTTACACCCCCGATGGGCAGCCCTGGTAGTATGCTTTCACATCTCCCTGGGTGCTGACGACTGCTCGAAGGCAGCCAGACCCGGGAGATCAGGAGGGTGCCATTCTTACTAGGAGGCTTACTAGTTGTGGGTTGCGTCTCGACTGGTTGATCCCCTGTCGCAGCCCGGGTTGGGTATAGGTGTACAACCTCTGCAGAGTGTCATAATCTATACGTATAACCGTGATCTTGGTCATGGATATCACAGTGTTACTTCAGTCGGTCGGCCATTGTTTTGGGATCTGCTTCTCTTCCCCTATAGGTGAGAGTGTGAGGACGAAGGGGTATACGGGGAGAGGTAGGTAGTGCTCCGCCTGCCTTGGGATCCGGTTATCCCTCTTGAGATGCCAGGAATGAAGCTATGCATCGCCGAGAGATGGAGGTGTGTGTTGAGGTGAAGGACGCCGGGAACCCGTCTTGTGAGGGGACTCGCCCGGGGACAGTATCATGGGTTTTGGATGGGATGAAGTTGCTTATATATTTACATTGCCGCTTGCATAGGAAAACCCCAAGCCTTCTTCCTTGACCTGGATATTATTCTATACCATTAGTTGTTATTCCACCTAAAGCTGCATTCAGACGGTGACGTGTGCCTGTTCCATTCCTTGGGAACAGAGAACGAGTATCCGGGAGATGACGCGGAGTTCGACTCCAACTTCGACAACTGGTACGACTAGGCGACGGTCTACGCTCAAGCCCGCCTGTGGAGGAGACGTAAAGATGGTGACCTACTGCCGAGTTTCCTAGCGCTAGTTATCTTTACTTTGCTTGCTTAGCCCTGCGTGGCGAATAATTTGAACCCTGTGTCGGGATTGTAATAACTAATTAACTCTGTGATGCTTTATCGATGGTTTGGAACTGCTATTCGACTGTTTCGAGTTCTATACGTGGTAGCGACTGATCCAGGGACTGCCACAAGGGTACAGGGAGTCGGGTTTTCAGATTGGAAAATCCAGGTCGTTTCACAGCCTGATCGGCTTTAAGCCATTTTTGGTCGTCAACAATATGTAAGACCGCAAAGCATTCAGTTCAATAGCTTCGTAGTCAGCTTGGTTGTCGCATGCTCCCGTGTTGAGCTGGGTTGGGCGATGCACAATGCACTTTCATATTCTAGCACAAAGGAGAAGACATATAATTGAATACAACATTATCTCACATTAAATAGCTTCACACAAAGAGAAAACAACAACTGTCTAATTGCTAGCCACATTATTTGTCGTCTAGGAGTCTAATTGTCAAAACTTCAGTCGAAGTACAAAGAAATTGGGTTATGCTTACACAACTTACCATGGGGAAATGAAGGTTAGTTCAATAGGAAACATTTGAATATTGGATAAAGCTTCTGAGCATCTTCTTGCCTGCAGATTGTTGTATATTTAGTTCTTTACAGAAGAAGGGAACTATATCTCTTAGAATAAGAACTCACATCTTCTTGCCTGCACAAAACGGAAGTGCATGTCATCATGTACTAAAGCTTCATTTTAAGGAAAAGGATGGTTCAATATGGAGAGCATTTTGGAAATATGTGCCACACAAAGCCCTTTTTTGTGGAAGCTGTCCAATGATGATTTGTACAATTGGAAAGATCCATGATAGACTGACTCAAGTGATTCAGAAAGGACAAGCTCAAGATGAGTGAAAATGCATAGCTTTTGTTTTTCTAGCAGTCATCTGCACCATTAGAGTCTCAAATGTTTGGCGCATGCAAAATTTGTACAATTACCCAAACAATACAAAGGACAAGGCACAAAGAAAAATGGAAGTTGCTCTGGTTGCAGGCCTCTAGTTTGAAGCTTCAGAATAAAGAAAATAATTTGGTGGAAGGGTGTGGTCAGAGACACCTTTTAAAAGCATTGTTTTTTACTATTACTATCCGAAATAAATTTAATAATACCATATGTCTATTATACATGTAAGATACTTGCAATTTTTTCAATAGGCCATAGTTTTTCCTGAATAAACTTATAGGACATTATTGCTCTAACGGTCTCTCCGCAATGCATAAAAAATATCATGTATGTAGTGGAGATATGACAATAGTAGGTGATTAGCACGGAGGCATCTTTGTGATGCCAATGGTTCACAAGTACTCACCTGAGGTGATAAGGGAGCAGATGAGGAGGTGGACGTTGGACCCAATCAATGAGGGACACGACCTTAACCCCGCCATCTTCCTTTTTTCTCATCTCACAAACATGTTTAGAGGGTGGGACTATGGAGGTTGGGAAGGGCCAGTGGTTGGACCCTCTAGCGTGGTAGCGTGGTGCATGGCACACTATTCATCGCCTGGCCTGTTCTTGGATTCCAACCGAGAATAGGTTTGCCACCACCGCATCCTCCTCGTCTTCCTAGTGCTTACCTAAGCATCATCCCGGTCGGCTTCCCACTGATTCCAATGCACACAAAGGTTGTAGACATGTACCTGCAGCGTAATGGGGGAAACTGCCGCTCAATCAGCCACAGAGATGCCACAACCTATCGCCCTAAACACAAGATAGGTTGAAACCAACCCAACTGATGACATAAATAATCCATTAATCCGGCCAAATCTACGTGCCAAAGATTGGAGCCTCAGAGTACGAGCCCTAGAGGAATCCAAATCGGGAGGCATCAGGCAAGCCAAAGAGGTATACCCCCACACCCACCATCCTGAAGTTGTTCAACTTCCACCTCCGTAGAGCATTGCAATACAACGTGTCAGCATAGGGAGAGAAGATGCTTACAACTGGGAAGAGATGGCAATGGCTGGTTGCACCGAGGTAGCGAGCGTCATCCATGGTGTCACAGATGTTGTTGACCACCACGGCCAAGCTCGCCTCGTCGATGGCACCAATAGACTCCCGCGCATGAAGATGGCCTCCATGTCAACCCAGGTTGCCATTGCTACCACCAAATCAAGGCTCGAGGAGAAATGCCATGGCAAGGGTGACTGTGAGGGTGAGGAGCAGGAGGAAGAGCATGTCATTGTGCATAGGCATGACGATGTCGTGCTTGGGTAAGGTGAAGAGGCCCATCAGAGGCGTCTGCTACCATCGCGCATTGAGGGTCGGCGGCGGATCCATGGCTAGCCGAGGAGGAGGATGGGGGGAGAGGGAGAAGGGTAGGGGGAGGTTAGCCAGTTGGCTGCGGTGTGCATGCATGGTGTAATGGAGAATGGACTCGCGACGATCGATTTAGGATGGATGTGTCGAGAATCGAATGGTTGCGGGTACTTTGCAAGGAAAGACGAGGAGGGATTTCAGGAGGGTAAGGATTATGGCGATGGCATGATTTGGTGGGTGTGTTTGCATGTGCATAATTAAGGAAGGAAAAAACTACATCTTCCAATCCCTCAATCCCTTGTGAAAAGAATAGCTCATTATTCTAATTGATTCATGAGAAAAGAATGGAAGGCTCATTATTCTAATTGATTCACAAGCAAAGAATAGGAGGTTCATTATTATAATTGACTCATGAGAAAAGAATGGAATGTTCATCTCGACCAGAAAGTGTGTGAAGTTGATCAGAATGGCCTCCGATCGCCCATCTGAAGAATGGTCAAGAAGTTATCTTTTTTTAACTTTAGCTTATAAACACTTTTGTGTTTCCTAAAATTTATGGAATATTACAATCATGGAGAGATTGCTTTTATTTTGGCCATGGAGAGATATATTTCTTGCGTTAGAGAGAAGATCAGGGGAATTCCATTTTTCTTGCCATTGGAACGCAGAGAAAGCAAACGATGGTCATAGAAAGGTGTATTTTATTTCCTTTTAATAACACATCTTTTATTTTCTTTTAATAGCGCACCTTTCTTTTAATAGCACACCTTTTATTTCCTTTTAATAGCACACATTTTATTTCCTTTTAATAGCATCTCCTTTTATGTCCTTTATTTCTCTCATTGATATGAGGGGCTTTCCATTTTTCGTGCCATTGGGATGGGATGTAGTGAGAGAGGGGAAATGTTTCCTATTTTACTTCCATTGTTGGGTGTATTTGTTGGTGAAAAAAATTAGAGGTGAGGTGGGAGGGAAGTTTTTTAACTGGGTGAGGACGACCAAATCAATCTCCCCCCTCCCTTTGGTCGTCCTAGGCCCACCGTTCAGCCCTAGTAGGTGGGTCCACTGTGAGAGGTAAAGGGGTGTGTTTGTGGGTGAGAAGTGTCCTTAATTTGTTCAATCCTTTATAGTACTAGTCTTTTGGCACGTGCGAGACGCACGTGCTATTAAAACAAATTAGATTAAAAAAATAACGGATTCTAATGAGAAGCATTGCCAAACATACATGAATAAAGCATATGTACATTGAATGATAATTATAATGCACATAATAAATTTTAAATACAACACAACTCAATATTCCAAGACATCCCTATAGACAATATTCTTTGTTCCTTTTCCAGTGGGATCGATATCCTTTTTTTTTTGCAAGAACCCACGTCGTCTCTCGAGAAACACCTCTCGACAATACCACATACAACTGCCCGTGAGAAAAACAGGCTCAGGAAGGTATATACCTACATCAGGTATTGTCACCCTGTGCCTTGTTGATGGTCATTACAAAGCTTAAGCGGATAGGAAATTGCTTTCTCTTGAACTTGAATGGCAGAGTTAGGTCCTCAGAAGGAGATAATGGTATCCGTGGCAAAAACACTATAGTACCCGCATGTTGTCCATTAACTATCTCAGCATCAATGGCATTGCTTTGGAAACCTCTCACTATCAGTCTAGTGCCATTGCAGAGGCCCTTGTGAGGATATAGATTACGGAGTAGGATGACAGGACAATTCTTCTTTATTGTGAGCTCGTGTGGAGGCAACCCATTAGGCATGACTGAATTGAGAAAATCTAGAGGATAATTATTCCTCGGGTCATCCTCTACTGAGTCAAAGCTGTAGTACACCTTTTTTTCACCAGGAAACCTTTCAATCATCAGAGCATTCACGGCATCAACATGCTCATTTCTAGAAGAAAGGATTGCATGCTCACGCATGTAGGCTGCAGATGTACAATTAGCATTAAGGTTTGGGAAGACGCGATCAATGAGCATGTCGATAGACCCATCTTCTTCAGGTGTTTCAATCATAATACCATCAGGCAACTGTACATAGTCTTCCATAAACGTTTCCTCAGTCCCATTGCCAATCCTTAATAGATAATCAACAAACCATTTGTCTGACTGAGCTCTCATGTTTTTTTGTCAGGCGGATTCGCCGAACACTTTCCCATAGGTAAGACCTAAGCAAAGTAGCATCAGTGATTTAATCTCTTGTACCACGCGGAACGACTGGCAGGACTTGTCTAAAGTCACCACCAAACAACATGACCTTACCACCGAATGGCTCTGTGCAATCCATTACATCTTGCAATGTTCTGTCAAGAGCCTCAACTGCCTGCCTCTTAGTCATTGCTACTTCATCCCAAATTTTATTTAAGTTAAGGAAAGAAATTACCTCACGATCTTGTACTGGCTCCAGCGTCACAGGGATTCAAGGTAGAAGTCGCCTTGGGTTCTCGGCACATGGAGGGCCCAGTTCAAGAAATATTTAGAAATTCAAAATTAAACAAAATCTAGATTAAAAAATTAAGATAACCAAAATTGACCACATCAAATAAAATTTAGATAACCAAATTATTCTTCAAAAATAAAATATTCTTCCAGACCAAACTGGTATGTCTATGGCACATTAAATTAAACAAAATTAAGCTAATCACTAATGTCCACATCAAACAAAATTCAGATAACCAATTTGTTCTGCAAAAATAAAATATTCTTCCAAAGCCCTGTCCGCTCTCACTCTCACGCGCATACAAGATAATTAAACGTTAAAGTCTCGTCCGCTGTTGATCATGTACTCATAGACGTATCGCAGCGAATGTACGACCGACGGCCTTGCACGATGTCCTCTTGCGTTCGTCATTGTACGATCTTGCGCAGCAACCGGAGCTTTAATTGCATCATGAGCCATCATGTCTGTACGCAGTTCTTCCCTCACCGTTGCACGAGTTTAAACAATAAATTAAAAAACCTCCCAATAGATACTTAAATAAATATATACAAGAACAATATGGTACGTTCTGAGATCCGGAATCCTAAGTTATACCCCACTTTCAATCAATGTAATTGAAGTGTTAGCGGTCTCCTCAAAGCACCCTGCAAAACATTAAAGTTAAAAATTAGAATCATTATATATATCTATTTTATCCTATAAAGATCTATCCTATAAAGAGCGAGAAAATTTTGCAACGTACCTCTATCACGGTTCACGCGAACCCTCGTCGCATCATGTAGCTGTTCTGATGCTCGGCATTGATCAGCCTGCCACCGGTAACCTGGCAGTAATCCGTAATGATCCGAAGCAATGCGATGCGGCTACATCAAGATCCATTAAATTGTTTAGAGCACAGTGAGAGCAAACACAATTACAAAACAAGGGTAATGATGATATACACACGAAGCTTTTGTCCGGCAAACATATCTCCCTAGTGGTGTATGGATGCATTGAGCAATTGTGGGTCACTAGGCCAACGCTAGCTACTACAACAAATAGATCTACCTCGGATCCATGAACCATCTCAAGACCCTCAGCCAGAGTCACAAAAAACCTTGAATAAACCATTGTCGCTGAACAGCTTCTCTTCTTCTTCTCGTAGAAAAAATCTCAAAGAATTTGAGGCAAGGTGTGTACTGGTAGGTAAGGTGTGTGATGGCATAGAGGGTGTGTCTAGAACATACATATATAGATGGGGCGTGATGACATTGTTTTTATTTTCTTTTTTCAATTTCTTTCCTTTTCCACTTTCTATAGAAGAGAAGGGATCAGGAAGGAAAGAATTAAATGATTTCCTTTTTTTCCATTTCCATTACGTGGGCGTGATGACATTGTATTTTTATTTTCTTTTTTTTAAAATTTGCTTTCCTTTTCTACTTTCTATAGAAAAGAAGGGGACATGAAGGAAAGAATTAAATGATTTCTTTTTTTCCATTTCCATATGTGACCATCAGGAGAGAAGCTTTGTGTGGCAGGTGGGATTGTTGTTTCTTTTTTTCCATTACATGACCATGGGAGGGTAGGGGTGAAATATTGGTGCAAAAAGAATTAGGGTGGGGGAGTCGGATTGGAGTTTTTTAACTGGGTGAGGACTACCAAATCAATCTCCCCCCTTTTGGTCGTCCTAGGCCCACATTTCAGCCCTGGTAGGTGGGTCCGCTGTGAGGAGTAAAGGGGTGTGTTTTTTGTGGAAAGTGTCTTCAATTTGTTCGTTCTTTTATAGTATAGATAGATACGCGGGTGAGATCGTGCCAAAGTGCTCGTGGGAGTGTGGGGTGGGCCTTTGCGCAACAGCCATAAGGGGCTTCCTCTTGTTAGGCCTTGTCCAAAGGGGAGGTAGAAGGTAGCTCTTAAATTGTTTAATCGTTAAACAATATCAAAATAGTACACTAAGTTGGCTCCATAGTGTTCAATTAATAGAAAATGCTAAAAGGTGTCGAGGAGCCAACCTAACATACTGTTTTGATATTTTTCAACGATTAAACATTATAGCCTATTGTGGCCTTAAATTATCAGTGCCGCCCGTCGTGCCGAGGTGACAGCCCACGTCCAACGCACACTACCGGGCCGAGATAGCACGGACACCGAACACGCAGGTTGCCGGGTTAGGCCAGTCTTGCACCGGACCAAAATGACGGGCTACAATCACGCCGGATTTCCTATGGGAAGCAATTGATCCGCGACCGGCCCGGCACATCAGGAACGCACTTCTGTAGTTCTGCTACATGGTTGTTTAAAAAAGAACTTCTATACTAGAAACTATGGCGCGGACGTTGCCGCGCCTGCCTGAGGTGGCTAGGTGTTTTGGTCGTTTTGAGGCATTGTTCATAGTATGGATTTTCCAACTGGGACTAACTTTATGTGCTTCAGAATTTTTTTTCCCTTATTATCGGTGGATGTTTCAGTTGGATTTGCTTCGTTCTATCCAGGATGCGGTAGAAAAGAGACGTTAAATCTGTTATAACTAAACATGGTGCATTTCCTTGCACCATAAGGTGTCCACATCGGCAATAATTCATGGGCCGTTGGATCGGGCGATCCGACGACAAGATCGATCTTTGTTGATTTCGAGTATTTGACCCCACATATGGGCCTCACTGACATGGGCCCTACAAATGGGACCTGACCATGTGGGTCCCATAAGTGGGCCCTCCTTTGGGCACATGGGCCCATAAGTAGGCAGCACTGTGGACCCGACAACATGGGCCCTATTGTGGACCCATGTGCCCACAAGTGGGCCCCACCTTCTATGGGACCCGCAGACACCGGCCCATGAGGTGTGAAGTTCATAACAATTAATTTCCTATCTTCGTAGTGGCCGCACAATCTTCTAGGTACACATAACCCGCGCAAATAGACGCATGTATAAAATTGGTGCAAATGCAATTCCTTTCTGTCACCAAACTTATGTGTATGCTCAGTTATTCAATGTTTAATCAATTATCACAATTATTTTAAGCGTTGAGTCTTGTGACATCTAGAGATGCCTATGACCGTTTGCTCCTCCGTTTTTAAATATATATCGTTCGAACAAAGTTCTTTGTTCTAAACAGCATATATTTTAGAATTGGGGAGTATATCTCTGGAGGTTTAATTATTTAAGAATGACATCAATTCACTAAATCAAACAGGTAAATAATAATAGTGTGATCTTGCTGAAACAGTCAATACATCCATGCACACTTGAAGAACTTTCATTTTGCAATCTGACCATTTGAACTCTACATATACAGACCAAAGTGGTGCCATCTCTGTCTAATGTTTTTAAACAGAACACATGAATGAATTATTTACCTTAGTGGCCTTCCTTCAACACATTAACTCTGGCATAAAGATTGATACAAAAACAATCTGCTTATTGCTGCATCTTTTCCTTTAAGCAGAGCTTGTCTGTCGGTTCTGTCAATACTAATCCTCCTCATAAATAGAATTTTCCCTTTGTATAGATGTGGTTGTAAAGAACTGAGGGCCAAAGCTTCCTTAGTTGTTCGTCAAGTCTAGCCATTTGATCTGAAAGCAAAATCAAGAATATGTATCAAGGCTGCATATTAAATTAGGAGCAACACAAAAATTTCTACTGTGAATTGAAATAACAATCCTTACAAACGCTGATGCTGCAATCCTTCCTCATCGATGAATTCCAAGCTTCAATTGAAGCATCAATAGATTTGCTTGCAATCATAATGTAAACTTGTGATGAAGCATATCTTCCGAACTTTATGGTTAAGATGTACAATCAGCAGCTCAGCACAACGTGAGTATTTCTCCAATTGTATTAGTAAATATATATAGGAGATTAGATTTAACTGAACTTTAGAAGCAACACTAACATGAGTAACGTCAACGCTGAGAATGAACAATGGCTCTCAGGTCTTTGGAATCCAGGAAATTGGAGCCCATAATCCCTGTTGGATCACGCCTTCCAAATCCAATGGCAAGTAGCTGAACTCCCATGATGAAGCCTCAGACATGACTCTCTTTTGTGTTTTTAGTTATACATGAGTTGAGGGGTGGAGTAAGACTGACCTCGTCATCACCCCCGACCGTCAATCCTGGTTTGACGCACTGATAGTAATGGAGACCCTGAGTGTATTTGGTGCCTGGTCGACTTTGAGACCTGATGTCGAACATGTGGTGTGCGAAGTAGACCGGAGTAAGACTTGAAGTTCTCGGTGGAGCTAGCGTCCTCGGTGGAGCGATGCCGCAATTCTGTGCCTGCGGCGGTACTCATGGCTAGCGGCGCCGAAATAGTAGTCGCAGACTTCAGCATCTTCCTTGATTTTGAGCTCAACTCCGTTCGAGGGAAGGGACCGTGGCAAAGGGATGGAACCAGGCTTGTAGGGCAAGGGAGGGAAGGTGAGGCCCCACCGCCGCTCTCGGCTTCCGCGGTCCTAGCGGAGCCGTCGCCGTGCCTAGCTCCCGCATCTAGGGGAAGGGAGGGAGAGTGACCTACTGACTTTGCCGCTACGCCTGCCCTCGGCCTACGCACGGCTGCCGGATAGCGGCACTCCGCTGCGTCGGGCAGCACCTGCCCGCTGCCGCATCTCACGCGGGCCTGCCGCCGGACGCAGCCGCAACTGGTGAGGAGAGAGGGAAGCTGGACCACGGGTTGGTTTCATCAAAACATGAGGACCTTTTTGCAAAATGATCACAGTCGTGAAGGATCTACACCGTTCATCTCGCGATCCGACGGTTGAGAAGATAATGATGACGTGGCACGAGTGACGTGGCACGAGGTGAGAGGAGATCACCGTGCACGGTTCGTTCTTTAAAGATGTGCAAATGACGGAAGTGGTACAAAGGGAAAAAATTCCAAAAGGATATAGAGAAAGTTCCTAAAATTTCAATGGTACATAAGTAAAGTACTACCTCCGTTCTTAATATATGACACTATTAACTTTTTTTCTTCGTTTTACTATTCGTCTTTTCTACAAATATTTATGCAATTAGATAAGTCTACTAGTTAAATCCAAAGTATTATCAATAATAGATGTAATGGTACTCATTTTATGCTATTTAACAAAGTAACTAATAAAATATCATTGGTCAAAGTTGAAGGAAAAAGTCAATGGTATCATATATTTAAGAAAGGAGGTAGTATTTATAGTGGAAATTGGTACACATGTAAAAGCCTAATTATACCATCTCCAACAAGTTTTGATTCTTGCCATTGATACCCGAGCGCAAGAAAATAAGTAAATCCTAAAAATATTTCCTGCAAATGTTTCAAAATTTTCTATCTTTTTTTTTTGTAGAAGTTGGTTGTATGTAGACGCACACAGTATCGTTTGCATACAGTGCCTATGTAAAATGGAATTGCATTTAACAAAGTAGGGTCGACATTTTCATTGCAAATCAAACCTAATACGGGTTTTGTGAGATGCGCATCCTATCTAGTCAAGCCGATCACCACCACAAAGCTTGAATAACCTTGACGGCTAGACATTTTCTTGGTGGCCGAAATGGAACCGCAAATGAAAATGTATTTTCCTTGGCAATCCTAGTAAACAGATAAGAAAATTTGTATTTCCTAGCAGGAGATGAAAACCTGTATTTTTTTTTTGCCATTTTTGAAGAGCGGACAAGAAAATTGGACATTCGCTAGGCAGTTTTGCTCAATCGCAAAGAAATATATAGTTTTCTTGGCGACTGATAGCAAAGAATATCGCATAACCGCCAAAAAAATGCTTGTCATGTGCTTAGTATATAAGCATTTTTTATTTCCACACCAACATTTGACCATTTATCTTATTAAAAAAATTGTAGAAATGTAAAAACATTTATGATATACTTAAAATATTTATGATGATGAAACATGGTATAACAAAATAAATAATATTGTCATAAATTTTTTAAATAAAATAAATAGTCAAATGTTGGTGCAGAAATAAAAAATGATTATATTTTGGGACGGAGTATATATATGGCATGGTTGTTTCACTAAAAGATATATGCCATATATATGTTTTACATGTTTATGTCTTTGTTTAGGTTAAGGATATAATTAAAATGGATAACACACGTATGCACTTAAGCTGTTAAGATTGATTAAACTAAGGGCATTTAAACACATATCATACATGTCATACTTGTTTTAGTGAAACATGAAAATGACACATATATGAAGTATTTATGTCTTCACGATTTAGTTACACACAATTTGATGTTTATAATAAAAGTACATGCTCACACAATACACATCTATGGAGCCTAAATTTCACCTCACATAAACATATGTGCCGCTAAAGAGTAAGAAACGCCGGTTAAGTTCACATAATACAACACTATATAATTATATTGTAGAATCTAATTTTGTCAATGATTTTATGATACCTTATTTTTAGTATAACTCAAAATGCTCAAATTTATAAAAAAAATGAAATTTTGTCGTGGGACCAGACTTGGCATTGTTTAATTCACTTGAACATATGTGTCATATATTGTTCAGTGCATATTTTTGCAGTTCATGTAAATTGGTGGAACAAATAGTTGTTTGCTAAGTGATACAAATGAAGAAAATATTTATTTGCTTTTCTGCCCAATAGGTTTAGCCTGAAAAGGAAACAAGTCATTTTCACCTCCCTAAACAATTGGTTGAGTCCGAATTTTCTCCATAGACCCGAAAATTGGGTAAGCAGCTTCCCTCAATTATTGAAGTTGTCCATTTTACCTCCCTGACCCGGTTATAAGCTGTTTTGAAGGCTATTTTGTCTTTTTATTTTGGTTGTAAGTTCAAAAAAATCATAAATAAAAATATATATAATGGAATATCTATTTTTTTTAATCCCCATAAGTATATCAACATAGTAAAAGTACAATATGGTATATTTTAGTATAAATTTTTTCTGTAGATTTAGGTATATTCTTTTTTATATTTAAATGAAATAATTCGCAACTACATTTTCTATGATCCAATTGTGGTGACATTTTTATTGTGGTCCAATTATTGTATGTTCAACTGTATTTAAAAAAAAAATCCATACTCATTGGATCATGTATTTAAGAAAAATTCATACTCATCTAGGGTAATCTTATCTCTACTCGTAAAAGGAGTGTAAGGGATGTCGTGTCACGCTTCATAATCGGGCTTCACCATTTCGCGTCGCCCGCCTCCCCCTCATGCGGCTGACCGCTTCTGCGCCTCGCGACCCCTCTCCTCCACGTCGTTTGGTGACGCCCTACCCCCCTCCTCATCCATGAGAAGCCGTCCGCCTCGGCACCATCCCCCGCGCAGCCCCTCCTCCTCATCGTCACCCTTCCGCCGCCATCCACGAGGCCCCCGTCGCATCGTCCTCTGCAGCCGCCTTACCCGAGGGCCGGGCTCGAGTGCTCCGGCACCATCCTCACACTCGGCCCAGTGTCCCCTCGTGATGGGACGTCGGGGACAAGGTGAAGTGAATCAACCGCCCTACCCGCTCGGAGAATTTTGATATTTAACCCTATATTCGTAAGCCTTTCAAAACATGACACTCAATTTGTAAGCCTTCGAATTTTTAACGATGAACATACGAATTGTTTTGAAATGAGGGATTTCAGGCCCTTTTCTTGATTTCTTGATTTTCCTTAATGTTTTTGCCATCCAAGACACAGGACCAGATCGTTTTGCCCTCCTCTCTCTCCTTTCTAATTGGGTCCCACATATCAGATCTTTCTTCCTTCCCTTCTTCTTCTCTTGCTCCGTTGTGCACTTGTGGTCCACCTCCGTGTGCTCCACGTCCCCCTTCACAACCGCGCCACCACAACCTCCCTGCCTCGCGCTCCACCGCGCGTGTACACACTGTCAGGAAGGACGCAACCATCTGGATGCTCGTGCCCATCTTCGCCTCACTCGCTGGTGAAGACCACGAGAACCACCTTCGATTTGGCTATTTGGGGCAGCAACTCGTGGATTCAAAGGCGCTAAGCTCATCATCGATTCAAGGGCGCTAAGCTCATAGGCCTGTCGGTTGCGCGACCGCGGGGCCGTGCTTTGGTGCGGCGGGCTCGCCGGCCGGCCGACAACACGAGCACATGGTAAACTTGCAACCCTATGTGTGATGCTATGGGGAGGAGACCAGGAAAGCACAACGAGGCATGGGAAGAAGAAGGGGAAGGGGAGGAAGAAAGTGCTGACAGGTGGCCCCCAATGGAAGGGAGAGAGAGTAGGGGCAAACTGTCCATTCATATGGTCTGGATAGGGAAAGGAAAAACAAAATCATGAAATAGGGAAAAGGGTGAAGATCTCCTTATCAAAAGAATTCGCACGCACCGGGTTAAATATTTGAAGGCTTGCGAATTGGGTGTCATGTTTTGAAAGGTCTACGAATACAGAGTAAAATATCAAAATTTCTCGCCCGCTCTGCTCCTGTGGCAAGTTGGGATTTGGCTTCTAAGGGTGTGTTTGGATTGTAGGAAAAAAATATTATAGCTTTAGAAAAATACTCTAGCTAAGTCCTGGAAGCGTGCTTTGTGAGAGGAAGAAATAGTTGCATAGTAAAAAGTTGGAATGAATAGTGATTAGTTTGAAATCTGACCAGTGCCTAATTGACCAGGGCCTAATTGTTGTTTTCGGTTGGCTTTGTGCGCTTTGCTGCTGCCTCGCAGGTGTTCGTGTTGCTAAGCGACGGCAGGTTGGCGGAGAAAGTGGTGGTGCCGGACTGCCGGCGGGTTCGATTACGGACGCAGCCGGCTTACCGGAGGTGGCCTACATCTTATGGTCATCCGTATCCATGACTAGCCACCTCTGCCCATGTAAATCATTGCTTGCAAGAACATCCCACTCTTTCCATCTCCACAGCTTCGCCCAAGAGTTTCCATCAGCTGATGTGGTCATGTGGATGGATAGAATCCCAGTTCTTTTGTCCCAATTTTGTGTTCCTAAATCAGTAACAATCGGTCAGTACAAGTAATTTGATGAGTTAATTATTTACTTGTCGGTCTATGAATCTTATGCCTTCACTAGCTCAGCCTGAGAATAGTAAACCTCGCCTAATTTTAGTCCCAAGAAAGCTAAGCCTGGTTAAGGGTGTGTTTAGATTGTAGCATCAGGAAAACACTGTAGCATCAGAAAAACACTGTAGCATTCGTTGGGAAACGTGTTTTGTGAGAGAAGAATAGTAAAAAGTTGGAATGAATAGTGAAAAGTTAGAATGGATAGTGAAAAGTTAGAAATCTGAACATGGCCTAAATATAAACGTATAAATGTACCAAATGAGGGGCCAAATTCTTCACTGGTCACTAGAGGGCTGTAGAGTCTCTCGGCAACTACGTAACTATCAGCAAATGGTGCACACAATTGTTGTCCTTTACACAGGATGAAACCGAACCTCTTTGTCTCGGTTTGTTCCGGAGGACTGTGCACCTTCAGTTTTGCAGGTAAAGTGGAATTGGTACTTTCGCTATATAGATTGTCAAGCGCCTCAGAGTAAGATTTTTGTAACTGCAGGTTTGTCCAGCGGTGGAAGATACAGGTTGGCAAGACCAACAAGGACAGGCTAGAGGTCATCGATGAAAGCTCCAGTGAGTTTGATCCTTCCCTCTCCTATCCGTTCATCCGTTCCTTGCATCTGTTTATAAATATATGGTTTGGGATGTCAAGATTAATGTAGTATAAAACTACACCCCTGTGATCTAGGTGTAAGTTTCTTAGTTATTATCCCTAATTTGTAGTCATTCTCTAGGTAAAACAATCTCTGCTTCGTGCAGCAGGGTTCGGAGGTAAGCATGAAGATACCTAGACAACCAACTTAAGTTTGTTCAAGGAGTATATTGACATTAGCAGGGTAAGTGAATATTTCCTGGATTTACAAAACTGAATTTTCTCTAGATTTGTTGAAGTGAAATTGGTTTTTTTCCTTTCTCTAGATTTTTTTCATTCAGAGAGTGGAGAGGCTTCAGTCTGCACTACTTGGATGGACAGGTTATGTATTCTAGATGATGGCACTAATTTATTATTAATTTAGTTCATTTTATCCATCCTATATTTTCTATTTGTGTTGAGCTCATCTTAGCATTTTCAGACCAACAATAGCTGGCAGGTTGGAACTGAGCTTGGTTACACCCTGACATCAAGTGCAGCTATGTTATGAGATTGGTAAGAACACTGGTTAGTATTATTGCTTGCTGCTACGAATGGTTACGTCAAAACACACACGCACACAACTTTGACCACCGTAGCCATATACAGGATACTGTTGATAATGAAGGTCACGCTTCATCTTGTTGGACAGATCATTAGATGGTAATTGCATTTATTCTATTCAGAAGTGCTTATTATTTTGTTCCATGCATGTTTTGCAGAATTCAAATTTGGTTGTTATTGGCTCCTTGCAGACTGATTTGATGCTTATATTTAGGATTATGAAGGTTCATACTTCATATACATGGACTAATGTATTAATGTTGGCACATAATTATTTTACTGGAGTGATTAGATAATTCTAAAACTTTATTGAAAAACCAATTCCAGTACAGGATATCAAGTGTGAGGTTGTTAGATAAGGGGGTCTTGCACGCTCATAAGAAGTTACATACTAGATCAGAATAAGTTGCAAGCTGATTAAAAGTTATGTACATGGTGCTCTACATATTATGCAAAGTCGTCCCATGGATGGTGGGTTTCGGCTTACTGCTAGACCATCAATTATAATTTGATTCGCCAGGGGTGTGATTTGTGGTCAACTGATCACGCGTGATAACTTGGATAAGCACTGCTGCTGGCAATTGGTAGGAACATGACCGAATCCCCGAGCAATGTGTGTAGGTGTTAGTCTCTTGCCATTTCTACCATGGGTCTGTCAAAATATGTCCTCAAGATGTCTTTGCAATTTATCATGCATAGCATATGTATTGTGGTTAAATACCGTTGGTCTTTTACATCTCCCATTTTGTTTGGAGATGAATATTATCCTTACGGCTGTTGATTGCTTTAATTCAGTGTCATTGTCCAGTTGGTGTACTAAGTACAATAACACTTATTTATGAGATTAAAAGGTCTTAGACCATTTCATTGCACACCAATAATTACGTTCTTGTATAGACTATTTTCATCTAATACTCCCTCCATCCTCTTTTGATAGTCCTATTTCACCTTGACACAAAACCCAAGAAGAACAACCTTGCTTATCATTTTATTAATGCAACACAAATTTTTTAGTTGGTCATCCAGTGTTTTAATTGGGAACTCCTCGTTACTGGTGCTATTTATTGCCATGTCCCATACTAATAGCAAATAGGACTATCATTTGTGAAAAGTTGAGTTTTTAAAATAGGACTATTAAAAGAGGACGGAGGGAGTATGTTCTTACTTCCACACTACTATTATCTTGATGAATGTTTTGTTTATTTGCTTTTAATGTTTTTAGTCACCCGTAGCAACGTAGGAGTACAAACCTAGTATATATATAAAAGTCGGGTGAGGTGATTTATTTATCCGGTTTCAAATGCAGGGAGAAACCCATTATCGAGGGAGGTAGAAATTATTTTTCCGCTTGAAAGTGAATTCGCCCTGGCATATTCGGCGCACCTCGCCCAAATCTGCCCCCGCACTGTCTTAGATCGAACGACGGCTTGGGATGCACATGCACCTGGCCGGGCTGGCCTAGTAGGCAGGGAGGCACCATCAAAATTCAAACCCTAGCCCGTCGCCTGCATCCTCTTCCTTACCTGCCCCGCTGCGCCGCACGGTCCTGCCTCGCCCCTCCCTCTGCAGCGCTCGCATCGTGCCCCACGGTCACCATTGCAATGAGCTGATGCACGCTCTCATGGCCTCTTTCAGGGCCTGGGCTGACGGCCGCTCGGCATCGTCGGCGCCGGAGCTCGCGAAGCAGGGCGCGGCAGGCGTGGTGGCTGCGACGCCTGCGGCCATCCGCCGGTTCCACGACCCTCGCCTCCCTGTCCGGTGCGCCGTCCCGCACAAGAAGATTTGCGCGCATCCCTCTGTTTGGTAAGACTTGTCCCCCCATATAGCACTTCGCAGTTAATTGTTTCATATCCAGGTTTGGTGAAGATTTAGAATAAAAAATTTGTTACATGTATGGCTTGAATTTTTACTGAACTGTACCTGGGATGTTGATGTGTATGTGGAATTAGCAGTTTAGCAGTTCGCAGTACCGATGCTTGTCTTCATTAGTTGTTTCGATTCAATATCAAAGGACAAATTTGCTTGCAAAATAACCCTAATTTCTTCTTTCCTTAGGACAAGCTAATGAAACTGATTTATTATTTTGGCCAAGAGATAGCTGATATCAGTGCATTGTCAAATACGTGCAATTCTTTCTGTTAGTTCCATCTGTTAACACCAATCTTTTTTGCACTCTTGGTGGTCTGAATTAACACATGTTGGCTTTAAGATGAGAAGACTCAAGCAAGCTATTTTCTTATTTCAGAAACCAATACGGGCCACCCTGCATCTTTATTACTGCGGAGTTCTGCTAATGCTTAAAACTGCTGTTCCACCTCCATTGTGCTTCCTATCTTCATAAGCAATCATCCCAGAATCCCGTTGCGGTAAAGTGCATCTTTGTTTCATTCTCTTAAATGTTTAGCAATAATCCAGTTTAGTAGCAAGAGGCAATTATTAAAAGTCGAGAATCATATGAGCATGCAACTTCAAAATAAGTTTATAGTAACAGTTGGAGTAGCGGATTGTACCAAGTTGAAAAGAGATTACAATTTGCTTTGAAAGAGATATAACAAGTTGCTAGTAACTATGTTCGCATGAATCTTCCATAAAGTTGTCCTGCCTTTCATTTCTTGAGCTATTCAGTTATGGGGTAGATATGATTTCTCATGTTCCTTGGTAACATTGTCACTTTCTATTTTATATATTTTCTCTCGAAATGCATACAACATATTTGTTAATCTTAGTAACATGTTTTCACCATCTTGCCTGCTACTGCTAGAATATTGAATAACTTAGACATGTAAAGATATGTGATCCTTTGTACTGCATTCCGATGACATCATTGCAACCAATATCATGATCAGTGCTTTGATGTCTATTCTAGCAAACTTATCTTATGGTACTATGGTTCACTCTAGTTTCTGCCATGTGATCAAAAGGACTTTTGCAGCAAAACTTGTATTCAAGCCTCGAGTCAATCTTGATTTGGTGGGAGCTACAACACTCTAGTTGGTGTTTGATCGATTTTTAGCTGGAGATCATAGTTCACTTTAATAGTATGCTAGATGTCAGTTGATTGTAATGTCTTGATAGCCCTTGAAGAATTGTACATGTATGATCATGGATTTCAAATATATCAATTTCAGTTATGGTACTTTTGTAATCTGTTGATTTATATATATTTTTTGTTGGTAGCTTGTGTTTCCTTGGCGGCTGGCAGCCAAGACAACAAGTTTACCTTGGCAGTCTTGGGTAGCCAAGCAATTAACTTGGCGGTCCAAGGCAGCCAAGGAATATAATTAACTTCGCGATCATGGGAAGCCAAGAAATTTATATTCTTTGGCAGCACGAAAATTTTCTTGGCTGCATGAAACATTAGCCACCATCCAAGTTTTCTTGGCAGCTGAATCGCCAAGTAAATGATCCTTGGTGGCTGTCAGCCAAGCAAATTGCATTTCCAGCTTGGCGGAGCGGTTCCACCTTGCAGAGGGGGGGGGTGCCTGTACGCCGTCGGAGGAGCAGACTGGCAACATCTGTCGCTGATGGAGGTGGAGGCAAGGACGTCGGGCAGTGGCTGCGGTGGAGGGGATGTCAGGTGGCGGCGAGCTCAAATGGCAGAGGGAGTAGGTGGTGACGGTGGCAAGCATGGGGCACTGGAGGCTCCAGCAGTGGCGGCGACGGAGCAGGCTGGGACATCAGCTGCTTGGCAGTGACAGGAACATCGAGCGGAGGGGCGGGCAAAGGGAGAAGGTAGGGACGGCCGAACGGGAGGCGGCAGCGCGAACGCGGGAGTGGACACTAGACATAGAGAGGATTATTGAGGCCGGGTTGGGCTGCTTCGATGGGCCTTATTCCTAACTTTAGGCCCATTGTTCTCTATCCTCTCTTTTCTTTTCTGGACATACTAAACTGGTTTGCTGACCACCTTGAAACACCTAATCACTAGGTGGTGGGTAACCCTTTTCTAACCTTGTTGGCCGCCAAGGCAATTCTAATTTGTGGTGGCGAAACATAATAGTACCGTCAAAAGGACACAATGAAGTACCTTTTTGCGTGATTTTACTTGGGAGAGGTATATGGAACTCCACCCTTTGGCATAAACACCCCTCCTCCCTTGTACCAACTCAGAAAATCACTTGCTCCACATTTCGGCCTCTCCTCTACGAACTAAACCTCGCCGTTATCAATTCTATGCAGATATCATGTACACTAACTATGTTGGATTGAAATAATAAATTGCACAGGGCCGCGAACACTGCTATCCATTAACAATGGCTCCAAAACATAAGATTGTTAGGCCTGCTATACCTCCTCCCGACCCTTCGTAAGTTCCTCAAGACCCAATTGACATTTTCTTATAAAGATGACATTTCTCTATCTTATGCAGTTAACACTTTCTTAAAATGGTCTTTCAGGTTTCCAATAGAGCTTCCCAAAAATGCCACGGTAATTATTCTCTATATAATTTGTCTAGTTGTTTAATACAATAATTCCACGTTATGATTTTGTTTTGATTTCGCAGATTGAAATTCTAACTCAAAGTAGAAAATTGACTGTCACCAAGTCAAAAGTTCCAGGCACTGACGCATTTTATGCATCATTGGCTTATCCTGATGATAAAAAAGAAAGCTGTATTGCCTTATGCAAGAGGCCATCAGATGCTCGTGAAGCTTTCAAGGTCCTTACATTGTGCTCCAACAAAAATGTAGCAAAGCCTTTGGGAGTGTGGGAGGTTGAAGGAGAAAACATAGCTTATATTGTATTTCCAAGAATTACTGGAGCATTGAAATCAATAGACAGGAAGTCCTTATTTGAATTGGAAGACGAGTCTGAGCCAACTTCTTCTACTTCTTTCTTAACCGATCAAGGCTGCACAATTTTTGTGTAAGTGTCACTACTACACCACACATTGATTGTGATTAGTTGTAAATTTTTGCAATTGAATTGATATTTTAGCAGTTTATCCTGGTAAGATTGCAGGCCCAGAATCCTGTAATATGATGATAGTTGGATTAACACAGTTTCTTTATGAGTACAAAGACACCCACATGCACATATGCCACACATGCCCACACCCAGTTTGGTCTTGTGTGTCATAGTGGCAAGAAATGTTATTAATTTGGCAGGCTACCAAACTGAAAAATAACTTTTATATATATATATATATATATATATGAGAAAAATAACTTTTATATGTATATATGAGAATGTTGCCATGTTATATGTTGTTAATTGACATGTCAAATTGTATAGTTGATGAGAATGTTGTCATGTTATAATACGTGTCTTTCAATATACAGCAGATGTAAATGTTACATAACTTGTTTAAGTGATAACATTAAATGCCATTCCTATCCTTCTGCAGAGATCTTATCAAGGCAGTAAGATGTGTGAATGAACTAAATGAGCAGCAGTTACCAATGAAACCTCTGAAACTTCAGACAGGCAGCATATTTTATCAGTTGAAGTCA
This sequence comes from Digitaria exilis, assembly GCA_015342445.1. NCBI lineage: Eukaryota > Viridiplantae > Streptophyta > Magnoliopsida > Poales > Poaceae > Digitaria > Digitaria exilis. The sequence goes on from JACEFO010002685.1 coordinate 130,975, forward strand.
GATGGGGAGTATCATGTACTCTTATCTGACTTTGCAGACAAGGACAAGTCTCAGGGTGCAAGGGGAGGGAATCGGAGAAGGAACAAGGGGAAAGGTACATAAGTATACACACATTAATAAATATAAATCAGTTCACATAAGATCTAGCACGTCTAGCCCGCACAATTGTGCAGTAATTTATCATGACCTCCTTTTTTAACTACTACCAAACCTGTCCATATTGTCATAATATATATATATAGTAATATAGATATATTATAGTTAATGTACAGACTAATCTTTTAAGTAGCCCTGTTCGAAACAGTTTCAGGCAAAAGGGCTCAAACTGCCCAGCTAAAATTTGCACTCACTATTCTTGCTCAGTGCAAAATTTGCCATCCAGTTTGAGCCTGGTTGGCTGAAACCATTCTGAACACCCCTGCTTTCAAGTTTGTCTTTGCTGAACTAACTTTTACACAAAATTTCGTTTTCTAGTATCAATAATAGCACAGATTTTCAAAGAATGAAACAATATTTAACTATATTATAACAGTTCTTTTTTCTCTCTACGACAATATTCTCATTGCTACTGTAAAGTCTATATCACTTTTATGTGGCTCTGATAGGAGTCCCAACGGTCCGGCGCCATTTTGTCTTTCTCAACCAATATTGCAATTGATTTGTAGGACTGTCTCTTTGCACCAGTCAAGTTTTTTTAAGTGGACTTGTTTCTATATTATTTATCCATTGAGTGAATAACCAAAGCTTGTTTTTAACAGGCCCAGATTTGGAGACAATCAACTGGAATGGTCTTGGGAAATTCCTTACGGAGCTGGGTGTAAACATTAAGCCCATTTCAGAATTGGCAAACCTTGCAGCCCTTCTTGGAAAAAACAGTCTGAAGTAAGCTACTCTTTCTTTTGCAAATTATACTTATATATATCGTTGCAGCATTGATGAAATATTGGATAAATGATTTAACACAAACTAATGCTACAGCTTTGACGATCTGTTATGGGAACCAGCTCTCTGGAAAATAAGAACAAAAATGCAATTTATTAGAGAGGTCTCCTGGTGTTATGATAAAAATGAATCTAGAATGAAATTTCTTAATGGCAGAAGAGGCCTTGGGCTACAAAGCTGTATTGACAAGTTGGAGGCGAATAAATCAAGAGAAGAACACAAAAAGTTTGATGACAAAAGCTTGTACAGTTCCATATTTTTTCTTAGAGTTTATATGGTCTCCCATCAAGACAACACTATCAAGCATTCTAACCAAAAGGTGAGGTCAAATATCCGTACTGTTTTCAATTAACTTGGAGTATGATGTGAATTGAATACAGATGCTATAATTTGCTTTGCCTTGTGTTTGTAGATCTTGGAGTTTGTGAAGGACCAGAGAAGTATGCTGAGATTTTTGGCAAAAGAGAAAGGAGATTATATGGCAAACCTCATCCAGGAAATTCGACAGTTTAATTGGATTAAAACATCACCATTATTGCGCCGTATGAAATCTATATATGCTTTTACTTATACTAGACTCCACCCCCTGGACCCACCCAACCAAATTCTCATATTAGCTTCATGTGTGCAGAAGGCAACAACTACATGGAAGAGTTTTACCCATCAAGTGCAAAATGATCGCTATAGGTAAAATTGATTATCATACCTTGTTACCAAGCTAATAAACTTTACTACCCTCCTTCATGTCTGTTAATTTGCTAATTTCTGTGCCGCTTCTGAATGCCCTAGTCTGACCAAATCTTGTTTTATCATTTGTCAAGGATCAGATGACCTTTACCACCGACATTGGTTGTCATGGGATACAACAAACACTTCGACCGAAACAAGGTACTGACTATGCATAAAATTCTACAAAAAAAACATTAAAGAAATGGATGGCTGTGTCCCAAATGTTTTTTTTTGTCCAAACCACCCAGATTTTGGGCCATATGACGTATGCCAAGCACTGTCATGGGGATTTTGTTGTTTAATTCAAACCTATTATAAGCTGGACCCAGTATCATCATATCTGTTCTTTTACTACTATTTCTGAAAATTTAAAGGGTGAAGTGTTTGACCCTACAGAAGACTCGGGAGGATCACCCACATAACAAACACACCTCGTACGGCTATAGCCCCAAGCCTTAATGATGTTACTTCCGTGTTGGGTCGAGTTTCAGGGAATTTGATTGATTTGATTTTGAAAATTGTAAGGATCTTTTGGTTTACTTGCCCTTTGAAAAAGCCAGCCCTGTTCCTATCTCTTCATTAGGTTTTCACTGTCCTGTCTATGATAACTGGTGTTTGGTTACTGCTAATTGGCATGGTGATTAGCTAATTTTATTGTCTCAATACTCTCTTGTAAATTGCAATCAATTGTTGACTATATCATTTTTTTGGATTATTTAGCAACTTATGGCATAGCTGAAGGGTGTGGTCTGGCGTTTTCTGTTAATATTCTTATTTGGTTGTTAAGATTTATGGTTTTAGTCATCACTTCACTCTCCACCATAGCAACCTGTAAGATTGTAGGTGCTCACATGGCCATTCTAACGGCGATTCTGATATTGCTTATGTTCAAATACTGTGATTCTGATAACTTATGTTGAAATTTTCTCCTTAATATGCATTGCCCTTGTAATGATCATTTTTTTTGCAAGTTTTCATGGGTGTTCTTATCATCCTTTTACATTAAATAATATTGCGTACAGGATTATTTTCTGGTATTCTTTCTTTCTTTGTGATTTCATACTGAACTGGCATGTATTCATACCTGCGTGCACGTAAGTCAATCGAGTTTAATGCAGTCCCTATCATTACCGATACCGAGTCAATATTAGTGTATCAATGCAGTTTACAGTTCAATCTTCCTATTCCGACAAGGAAAATGTGTGTGAGTTGCATTGCAAGTATCAACGCTATACATACTTTTTAATGTTAATTGACCTGCAGCAACATCCCTTTTCCTTACCTGAATTTGTTTCGTACTTTCGTTCTAATCATTGTTGCATCTGTTCTCTCCCGGCCCGTTTGTAGGTTGTATTATAGGACCATATGCAAAAGAGAACATATCTTATATTAGTTTCGCAGAGCAATTTGTATGTTTGAGGTTGTTATTACAAGTGCACCAGTCACACCACATATACTTGAGGCAGCTAGCAATCTGAGTAAATTTTTACTGGTCTGAAGCTTCTATCATGTATGATACTTTTATGGGATATGTTGCTTGCTTGAGTTATATATTAGCATGCCTTTTAATCTTTTTTTTTGTTTGTTTAGATTATTGTGTGCATCATTTGCAAGAAGCCATAGAAGCTAGCTAGGATGATAGCTGGGTTATCATTCTCATGTTAATTGTGTCAAGCTTATTTCGACCACCATTGTGTAATGTGCATTTCTCAAGCACTGAACCCTCATTTTACCTGTTGTTCTCTTCTGTTTCTAGGCTCGTATACCTTCAATTGTACGCTTCTTAAAGATAGTTAATGCTGTTGATGATCCAGAGTTACTTGAACGTGAAGATGGAGCTGATGCATGCTAGCTATCGCATCTCTTATACTCTTTCTTCATTGAGTTCTGGAGATGAGTTGTTCCGAAATAGCATATCTTTTAAGTGGCACAGTTTGCTCCGTACTAAAAAATCGTAGTCGGAAAGACAGAACTGGAAGAGTTGAATGCAACGGTACAAATTTTTGTTGTGCATTATTACATGATATATGTTTCTGTATTTCACTGATTTGTGGTTTTCCTTGCCTTGCGGTTCTGACACTGAATGTGTTACATAAGATTTCTCAAACTTATTTTTCTTCGTAAGCTTCAGGTTTTATGATTTTGTTTTTACGCAATTAGCTGAATTTTGTTTTTTCTTGCCTAGTGACATGTAAAAGATCTGTGAGGCGCCCAAAAATTTTTTGTCCGGAAACCAGTTTAAGATTGAGAATTGAAATGTCACCTCTTAACATACGCGGCAACTTCTTAAAATAGGTGGACTCGAGCATTTGCTTGACTTATAGGGTTTGTCATTGCGCGCGTACGTTATCTACTATCTGTTGCATCATTACCTGTAAGCAGTGGCGGATCCAGAATATGCAAGGAGGGGGGCTGAATTTTTCATTCCTCTCTTCTTTCTCTCTTTCTCTTCTTCCTCCTCCTCCTTTTCTTCCTCCTCTTCATCCATGGCCAAAATTTCTTGGGAGGCTTGTGCGGGCTCCAATGGAGTACTTGGGGTAGGGGGGCTCCAGCCCCCCTGCCCCACGCTGGTACGCTCGACAGCTAAACCTCAACAGATCACGATGTTTGGATTTTTCACTGCTCATCAGTATCCCGTCCAACCCAACCCAACTAATCTTGAGAAGGTAACGCTGTTGGGTCTCCAGCGGCATTATGGGATTGCCATTTTTCGTCTCTGAACCCGATGACTAATAAGTAGTTAGATGCAGGTCGTTTGTCTCGTTGTCTTGTCACGAAATCCTTTGTCACTGGGTTTATGTGCTACTACATACTACAGTGCTTTGTAATAATAGACTAATAATAGATTATTTGTTAAAATAGTTTACTCCTCGTCAAGCACTATAAAAGGCCGTGGCGTTGCCGCGAATGGCCGGTGGATGTACTTACTTTTTTGGGGTTTGGTCATATATATAAAAGTTATTTTAATAAATGTTGGAGCACGTTGAACTTCTAAAAGCGTTGTTGAAACATTGTAGATTGAAATATTAAGTATCTTTTATTTTGAAATCCTCTATTGAAATATGAAAATGTATGCAAAAGAATTGCAAAGAAGCATTGAATTATGTATTGATTTTTAGATTTTGGTGTTTAGAGGAATTTTTATGTTGAAAATTATTTATTAAAAGCATTTTAGTGTTCAAATGTTAGCTATAATGGGGAAATTGGAGAAGTGAGTCTAATTTTTTAAGTTTGTTCTAAAAAATATTTTGATTTTTAATTTCGTTTTGGTGGTCGGATGTTAGCTATAATGGGGGATGAAAAAGTGAGTTATATTGTTTTTTAGTTTTCTATACAAGATTTTTTTATTTTAATTTTTTTTAGTTGTTTCTGTGGTCATGTGTTTTAGAAATGTTTTGGTATTCAAATCATAGGCTAGAGTTGGAACGAATTATGAAAACACTTTAAATTTTAAATTTTTGTTGCATACTGTTAGCTATAATGGGGGAATTGGAAAAGTGAGTTTGATTTTTTTAAAGTTTTTCTCCACAATAAATATGAGGTTTTTCTTCGGAAAACATGCTGAGAGAGGGAAGTGGGCAGTGGGTTATTTTTGACAAAGTTAGAGGGCTTTTCTGCGAAACTGTAGAAGATGGCCCAATCGCAGTCCTCCGCCAATCCGACGGCAGAGGGAAGCCAGCGACGTGGCCAGCTTCCTGGCCTCGAAATTAGCCACGGATAGTAAGGAGAAATTTGATATTATGTAAATCCATCCATCGGCGTCGGGGGACCGTCGGATCAGAATCAAACGATGGCGATTAACTTGTGTGTACATAATGCAATCCCGGCTCCCGCTCCCCAGACCAGTGCCATGTTTAGTTCCAGAAGTTCTTTTAGACTCTACTATTCATCTCTCTCAGAAAACACGATTCCCAGAAAAGTTTCCCTTTAACTCCTTTCAACTTTCATATTCATCCCTCTCACAGAACACGCTTCCGAGAAAAAGATCTTTTGCTGCGCTCCCAACTAATCACAGGATGTGCGTAAACAGAGCAGGGTTAACAAAACCGCCCTATTGCCGGTTTTTAAAACCGGAAACCGGTCCAGTAACCGGTGAAACCGGACCGGTTTACCGGTGGGAGCGGTTTTATAGTGTATTTTTAGGATCGGTTACCGACCGGTTTTGTAACCGGACCGGAGCGGTAAGACCGGTATTCGCGAAAACCGGATCGGTTTCACCGGTTTTGTTAACCTGAAACAGAGCAATCGGGGGTGTACACTGCTTTCTCACCCGCGCCCCGGCGCCCCCACGGCCGCACCCACCCCCACCGTTTATTTATTTTCTCCCTTCCGCAAATCGCGACGGCGGCGGCGCACCCCAAAGGCCCAGGCGGCGGCGGCGGCGGCGGCGGCGGCGGGCACTGGTTCTACACCCAGGTGTTGCTCTCCTTCCCTCCTCCGCATCTCTTATACCCCATTCCTCTTCTGCTGTCTTTGCTTGTGTAGATCTAACGAATTCACGGTTTAATCAGGCGACCTCTCCTACCCAGGTCACCTGCTTGGCTGCTTCTCCACAGCCGATCGAGATATCTCACGAACCCACCATTTCAAGCAGAGGCAGCTCCCCTAAGGTCCCCTAAGGTCACTGGCGGTAACCCCCAGTTAGCTCTACTCTCCAACTGTTATATCCAATGCTCTCCCTGCTATTGCTTGGTTTCCTTTCTGCATGTGCTCGCGAATTGGAACCTAACCCCGATCGTTCGCACCTTTACCAAAGCAGATACTCTGAAGAGGCGTGCAAGGAGCTCCTCCAACCACCCCATCCATCATAGGTACCATCATGGGTTCCCTTTTTTCCCCTTCATGTCTGCCTGTGTCTGACTGGTTAACTGCCGTGCGTGATGTAATAATTGGTCAAACTAGTCTCTATGAGTGCAATATGAGCAGATGGGTATCCTTCAATCCGGGAGCACTATAAGTGATTGTTAAAGTGTCATATCCATGTACTCCTACTCCATACACAGATATGTTTATCATGTGGCGTAACTAACTGACACAGTGACCAACCTAAAATAGTTGGCACACCATAATAAGTATTTTATATGAACATTTTGGCATGAAGGAATCTTTCATAAGTATGGTAAACATCTTACAACAGCTTGTAGCTATATATCCCCATCATTGCTTACTTTCACACATGTTCTCATGGTAATTCAAACGGAATGCTCATGTTAGGATCTGACCCAAACATCAAAGGACTACGTAAATATGTATAATATAACATGTAGATGCAGGACAAAGTGTACAATAGATTATGCAGAAGTTCTAATGTTAGGTTAAGTATTTAGACACCAAATTCTTTGAGTCAAGTGCTACTTAATTTCCTGTTGCGGCTTGGGTTAGTGATCACTCTGATTGTCATTCTCTCTGCTTATTGTGTCTTCCTTTGAATCCTCCTTGATTTCCTAGAAAATCAAGAAGCAGACGACAATTTCCTGTTTGTATTGGCTGAGTTGAGGGCTATGGTGACCGTAGCTTAGCTGGCTACTTGAGGGGTTTTTTTTTGTGTAATTTGCACTTTGTTACCACTATAGGGTGCTATTTGCACTTTATCACTTTATCTGATCTAAATCGGAGACTTGTTAGAGATGAGTTGCTCATTCCTAGCATTTATCATGTGTCCTAAATTAGAGACTTGATATTTTAATGTTTTATCGCATTGCAAACTTGATATATTTCAATATTTCCAGCTACTTAGGAATGGACTCTATACAGATGTCCACTGGAGCTTCTGAGAGCTTTGTCGTTAAGAGCGAGGTATGATTCTTTGTAATGCTAAACCATAGTTTATCTCTTTTACTGCAATTATCATTCATCAAATTTGTAGTTTAAAAAAATTATTTTGTGTTCATTGTAGGTTGATGGTACAACAGAGATAATAATATCAGATTGGTCACCTAAAAAGATTGGCCAGTCAAATGTTCCACTAGTCTATAATGGCCTTGTTCGATCAGGTACCGTTGGCTCCCAAGCAGTAGAAGCCTTTGTATTTGCTTTCAAGTGCTGTCAGGGTATTAATCAAATCGCAAAGAAGCTTCACCGACAGTGTTCAACATTTGATAACCCAAATGTTATGAGATCATTGGGCTATTGTAGAGGAGCAAATGGTTACTCAGAGTATATGTTCGTGGCCTTCCCTACATTTGATTGTACGTTTAGTGATTATCTTCGGAAAGGAAGCGCGGCTATTGAAATGGCAAGATTTTCAATCCCGTTCATTGAAATAGTCAGGTAAGAGCACTATCAATCCAAGTGCTTTTATGTATGTTTGTGATTGATTTGACACTAGGCTGGCTTTGTTTACTTATGAGTCAATTTTAGGGCAAATTCCTTATGTGCCATTGGCTTCAACTTTCATCGCTGATTCGCCACCTAAAAAACTTAATTCCCTTACATGCCATTGCTACTAAAATTTAATCCCTTCAAGGCCAATGCTGCCCAAAATCTGTTAGTTTTAGCTAACAGACACGTTAAAATGACCTATTTGTCCTTGAATGGATTTGGACGTAAGTACCAGGGATCCCTTTTATGCCAACAATCAGATGAATATGCGACGATCCTTCCACAATCACTTCATAACCTAACCAGTTTGTAGTTTTAATTTTGAAAATCACATTACATAGCATCCTAGCACTTCGTCATCAAAGGTTTTATTTACATTCATCCAAAATGCCCCTCAAAATCAGCCACCAACATAATCAAGTTTTGTTCTGAGAACATCCAATATATTCACAAAAGGTCTGGTTCCTTTTCGACACTAAAAGTAGAGTCCCTCCAATGTTCAGAGAAGGTCACTAAACATTTTTTTGGCCCTGTTTCCCACAACATGACTATCTTTTCTCTTTGTTTTCTACTAGTCCCATTGGCAGGACTATCTTTAGCTCTGCTTCTACTCCTAGTCCCCATGGCAGGACTATCAGGAGCAGCCCCCTTATCTTTCCCATTCTTCTGCATCTTCTTTGTTCCCATTCCCTTCCCCTTAGTTGCTGCTGTAGGTCTTGCTACACTCTGTTCTTATTGTTTGACTAGATGATGCAACATGTGCAAGAAGTGGTAGATGGCTTGGAGGAGCTTCAATCTGGTCTGGTACAGCAGCTACCCTTGGCCTACAAAATGAATGAAATGAGCTGTCTTAACTGAAAGTACCACGGCTAATTATCTACGAGTGTAGCTGTCATTTCTTGGTTTTTTTCTTTTCTTCTCAGCTTTTCTACAACATAAGTTGAAAAATATATTGATGAATCATGCACAACAAGATGAAGTCTTGAAAGGGAAGTGAAAAATACAAACCTTTGGGCTGCCAGCAGTGCAAGTGCTTCTTTAGCCTCTGGATCTCCTTCTCTACAAGTGTTCCAGTGATGCCCATGTTGGTGGCAGATTGGACACTCATGTGCACTTCCTCTTCTTTTCTTCTTATAGCCCCCTTCATGAGCAGCCTTGAATCTGTGAGTTTTTGGTCTACCAGCAGGTCTCCTTAGGAAAGGTGGATATGAGAAGAAACCCTTGTCAGGTTTCTTGTCAGTCATAGCAGGTATCATTCCCTCATATGCAGCCCTGAACTTCTCAATTATGTAGGCGCTATCGACGAAAAGCTGAAGATTTTCTTCCCTAAGATATGTTATGAATGCTATAGCATGTGGACATGGCTTGCCTGATACCTGCCATGACCTACATGTGCAAGTCATGTCTTTCAAATCAACCACATGTTTGAAGTCCACAAGCTGATCTTTAGCAAAGGTCCAATGCTTCCCATATACTTCAGCTATATCATCGTCACACATTTGGATTCTATACCTTAATCCATGACTTCTCATTTTTACATCATCATAAATGTGTGGCAATATTAGACCAGCCATGTTCCTGCCAATCCTCCTTCGCTGATCAAACTTAAGCATTAACTTTTCCCTGATCTTATCCACTAGATCACCCACATTCATTGCCTTAATCTTCCTTATCCAATTATTGAAACTCTCAGCCAAGTTGTTTGTCACATAGTCAACCTTAGTAATCTCATTAAATTTGCATCTCATCCAAAGGTTGGGATGATTCTCAGTAAGGTATGTGTGAACATCAGGATCTGCTGCAAGCATCTTGGACATGTGCTTCTCAAATTGCTCTATCTGCCATGCATCGGCTGCTGGCCACAAGTTCTCATCATACACCTTCCCGCAGAATTTCTCTTGAAGTTTGTTACTAAGTGCCTCATGCACTCGGCACTCCCTGTGCTTGGAATTTTTTAATACTGTCTTAACTGCATTAAGTCCCTTTCCTGCATCAGTACATATTGCAAGCCTATAGGATCTCCTATGCACTCATGCAACTTTTTCCAAGAACCATTCCCAGTTATCTCCAGCCTCACACTCTATTATTGCAAACACAACTGGAAAGAGCCAGTTGCGCCCATCGACGGCACATGCAGTTGCTAACTGGCCTCTGAACCTTCCAGTAAGAAATATGCTATCTACGGAGAGGTATAGTCCGCAGCCTGAGAATTCAATCTACACAAGCCTTGAAAGCAACAAACATCCTTCTAAAGTGGTGCTTTTCTTGCCGTAAATGATGCTCAATGATGACCATGCTGTCCTCTTCTCCACCTCGGCTTTCCAAGCATATAAGTTGTCAAAATTGTCATTCCAAGCTCCATACACTTTATCAAGTGCAAGTTGATAACCTGCATGCACTCTCTTGTTGTTAATATCTAGAAAGTGAGTCTGTAGGATCCTATTTCTCAAGTGCGAATTGATAACCTCACCCAGTCTATCACTTTCTCACAAATCCAAGCCTTTGTTGCATTATTAACTCGCTTGCTTCTTTGCCTGCTTGCACATGTGTTTCAAATGGATTCACCTTCACCTATGAAAGCATATTATATTAAACCATGTTTATAGGAAATAATTATTAAAAAAAGGAATACATGTTTTTTTTAAGAAAAAAAGCTTGTCTGAATGGTTTTTCTGCGTCCAAGGCAGAGGCATGGAACCTCCACTTGCAACCTTTATCCTTGGCTGTACAATAAGCTCTGAGCCTCTCAAGATCTGTCTTCTCTGTATTGAACTCAAATTCATGCTTAATGGCAGAATAGATTGATCCTACAGACATAGGTCCTGTTTGTCATAGGAGAATTTAGGAAGGACACATTGGTCTACCTCTTTTGCAACCCTGTCATCAACATAATTGCCATCGACATCTTCAGCTTGACATTTAATCTGTTTCCTTTTCCTGGTCCTCTCCCTCCTCTTCCTTGTCCTCCTCACCCTCTCCTTCATCATCACTGATGGTTCCTTCACCATACATTATCACTTCGTTGACACCAACATGCTCAAACATTGGAAATGGGTTATTCAGATAATCATTTGTAGTGGAAGAAACAGTCACATTGGGAGGATTTGGTTGGCTGTTAGAACCAATTTCAAACAATGCTGGATCCATCCTGTTTATATAATCAGCCAAGAATCAATCAGCTACATTTGTCCTTGTACTACTGATTTTTGACTGAAAAATACCAATAATTAGTTACCTTTGTCCCTTGTACTACTGATGGCATATAAAATCTAATTTTGTTCGGTACCTACCCAAACCCCACACAGATTCAAACTATGTTTAGAGATGCAACAACTTGTAGCAAAGAAAAAGGCAAAATCGAGGAAAGGCTAGTAGCCAGACCTACAAGTCAAGCAACGCTGCACGAGAGGGAGGGACCTTTGTCCCTTGTACATATGATCATCCAAGAATCAATCAGCTACCTTTGTCCCATGTACTTCTGATTTTTGACTGGAAAATACCAAAACTTAGCTACCTTTGTCCCATGTACTACTGATGGCATATAAAATCTAATTTTGTTCGGTACCTACCCAAACCCCACACACATTTTAGATATGTAACAGCTTGTAGCAAAGAAAAAGCAACATCGAGGAAAGGCTAGTAGGCAAACCTACAAGTCGAGCAACAGAGACGAATTTTAGTTGCAATGGCATGTAAGGGAATTAAGTTTTATAAGTGGCGAATCAGTGATAAAAGTTTAAGCTAATGGCACATAAGGAATTTGCCCTTAATTTTATTGTAGTACATTCAAGTCTTAGCCTCTTTATTTTTTGTCCATTCTTTAATGTTCTAATAGTTTTCTATTACTCTTCTTTTAGAGGTATTGTTTGCGGGATAGAATCTCTTGGTGATAATGGCTTCGGTTGTCCAACTTTGCGAGGCACTCACATTGGAATCAAGATAGAAGGAGATACCGCAACCGCAAAAATTTGGAACTTCTCTGAATGCAATTCAGGTAATCGATTAAAGTCATTTAAATTTTGTTGGTGTCACTGTTGTTAGTAGTAATTCTTGTGTTAGTTTACTTAGCTGTTAAGTTAGTATACTGCAGTAGCTAGTAGAATATTATAGAAGCAGTACTGTAGTGCTAACTATTGTAGCAAACCGACCTACTATAGTATCCAGTAAGTAATAGTAAGCTCTAGAAACTAGTAGTAGGCAGGTAGACAACCACCCACCCAATATCTATAAATAGCACCCAGTGTGCATTGTAAGAAGCTAGATGCTGCTGAAATAACACTTGCAGAAAATACACTCATGTGTGCCTCTACTCTTCCTCCCCATTTTCACATAGTACAGCTCTGCTCATCCTATAGCTGTTGCTATTCCCAACATTTGGTATCAAGAGCCTGTGTTGTGATCCATGGCGTCTGCTCTAGATGGGAATGGGCCAAGCCGAAGCCATGTTAAGCAGACTCATCGCTGTCGTTTCGCTTTCACGACACGACGCAGGAGGCACCGGGATGGACCAGATGTGGTCGTCCAGCGCGTGGTGAAGGAGGTGGCTGGCACGCCGTTCCCATAGCTGACCCGCAACAACTACGAGGATTGTTCCCATAGCTGACCTGCACGTCGTCCAACGCGTGGTGAAGGAGGTGGCTGGCACGCCGTTCCCATGGCCTCCTCATGAAGGTGACGCTGGAGGCCTATGGCCTCTGGGATGTGGTTGAGTATGGCGATGCTGATCGCCAGTAGGATCGAATGGCACTCGACGCCATTCTGTTCGCCTTTCTTGCGGAGATGATCCGCACCTTGGCGGTGAAGAAGACATCCAAGGAGGTGTGAGGCGATTCGCACCATTGGCAGCGATCGCGCCCGCAAGAGCACCTGGCAGCGGCTGCGCAGGGAGTGGGGGCTGTTGTCCTTCCGCGATGGCGAATGTGTGGACAACTTCATGCTCCGCCTCTCCGGCTTGATGAGTTCGTTGAAAATCCACGGCGAAACCATCGATGAACAAAGTGCTGTTGAGAAGCTGCTGCATGTCGCCCCCAAGAAATACTCGCAGATTACGATGTCGATCGAGACTCTACTTGACACGGCGGAGCTCACGATCGTGGAGGTGACCAGGTGTCTAAAGGCGGTCGATGATCGTGACGATATGCCGCCGCCATCAAACCCATATTATACACTATTGTCTGGTGGCAAGCTTTACTTCACCGAGGAGCAGTGTCTTAGCATGTGTTTGGTTTAGAGACGAGATGGGATGGGATGGTTTCATCCTAATTTTGTGGGATGGGATGATCCCGTTCTGTGTTTGGTTGATATGAGATAGGTTCGTCCCAATTTTTTGTTTGGTAGGAGTGATAGGTGGAATAGGATGGATGACAGGCTAACGTTGTTATCTACTTTTTGGTCGGAACCCACTGTCAGTTTCCTTTTCCAATCTTCTTCTTCCTCTGTCCGTTTTCCCTTCTTTCTCGTTAGAACTGCCCATCAATCTAGGCTGAAATTGCTCATCCACGTTGAGTACCAATTCAATTACTTGCAAACCAACCTTCATGGATGTCTTGCGAACCCATTTGACTACCTATCTTCGTGAATCCAAGGCAGGCTGTGCCAAATCGAGGGACCCTCGTGCGGATGCTCAAGAACGAGCAACGGAGGCAACTCCAGCCTCCGGCGACGCCACAACAGTGCAGCGCGCACGCACGGCCGCTTGCCGGAACACGCACGCAGCACGCAACATCACGCATGCACTGCAGGTAGCGCCATAGAGGGGGCTGCGAAGCTTCACCGGCAGCCATGGAGGGGCCGCACAGCAGAGCTCGACCCGCCAGGACTTAAGCTCACAGCAGCGGAGCTGAGCTCGTCGCGGCCTCGTGAGTCGCCCATTGGGGCTGGCGTCGCCCGACGGAGCTCACCCGAGGCTTCGCGCGTTGGACATCAGGCGTCGGGGTTCACGTCACCCGGCGGAGCACGCCCGCGGCCTCGCGCGCTGGTCCTCGAGCTCGCCATGGCCGCAGCGGTAGCAACCGCATCTGCACCACATCTGCGGCAAGACTTGCGCCTGGCCGAGCTCGCCTACATCTGCGCAACTCCAGCAGCTCTTGAGCCTGAGCATGCCGCCGCCGCCACGAGTCCCTGCTGTTTTTTTTCCTCGAGCAGCCACGACGATGAGCCGACGAAGGAGACGGCATGAAGAGGGACGAGTCTGTCCCCTCGTTTTGGCCGGACGGGCTCGTCCCGCATCTGAGGCGAATATTCGCCCTGCGGGATCGACCCATCCCCATTGTCCCGCAGCCAAACATCGCAGAAAACGGGACCATCCCGTCCTGTCCCAGTTAGTCCTCGTATCCAAACACATCCTTACTCGGGCGCGACGGTGAGGGGAGCTTCAGTCTGCCCAAGTCCAACTTTGGTGGAAGATGTCGATCCCGTGGCATGCTCAAGAAGCAAAATCGCGCGCCCGGCAGCAAGGATGGCGGCAACAACGACGACAAGGAAAGGTGAATTGCTGTCTCTTTGGGCATTGGGCTAAAGACTGCCGCAAGCACACCTCACTCGAGTTGATGAGGAACCCACGCTCATCATGGCGCGTGTCTGCGAGCACTTGGTGGTGTTGGAGGCTGTGCACCTTCAAGAGCCACACGCACACGATGACATGGAGCACCTTGATGGGGTGTTACCATGACACAAGCATGACAGGTCATGCAGAGGTCGTCTCTGACCTTGATCAGTACGTTGTTGGCTCCGTCAAGTTCGGCGATGGCTCGGTGGTGAGCATCCAAGGTTGTGGCCCCGTTGTCTTCACGGGCAAGCATGGTGCACACAAGGTCGTCACCGGCGTCTACTACATCCTAGGACTCCGAAATATCATCGTGAGCCTTGGGCAGTTGGATCAGAATGGTGCCACGACCCACATCAATGATGGGGTGCTTTGCATTTGGGATCGGCAACGGCAGCTGCTTACCAAAGTGCGATGCGGCGCTAACCGTCTGTACGTGCTGCACCTCGACGACACGCGGCCCACCTACCTCTCCACACGACAGGATGCCGACACATGGAGATGGCACGATAGTTTTGGCCACATCTCCTTCAATGCGTTGCAGCGCATGTCACGACACAAGAATACAAGATGGTGCGCGGGCTGCCAGAGCTCGAACATGTGGACCAACTCTGTGACGTCTGCATCACCACCAAGCATCGTCGCACACCCTTCCCCAAGCAGGCAACTTCCGAGCAGAAGGATGCCTCGACCTCGTCCATGGTGATGTATGTGGCACAATCACACCCGCGACACCCGTTGGGCGCCGCTACTCCTGGTACTAGTTGATGACTCCACTCGCTACATGTGGGTGGTCCTCCTAGCTGGGAAAGGCGACATGGCGACTTCGATTTGTCGGATCCAGGTGGTGGCGGAAGCAGAATGTGGCAGGAAGTTGCAGTCATCCACACCGACAACGGTCGCGAATTCACCTCTGTTGAGTATGCACGCCACTATGAGGAGCATTGTGTGCATCGCCAAATCACTGTGCCGTACACAGTTATTAGGACCAGACTGGTCATTGAACCGATGAATCGCCAAATCACCGTGCCGTAACCGTTGCGAACCGTTTGAATCGTTGGTTCGATAAGTTTGAACCGTTGAGCTGAACCGTTCACAAATACTTTGAACTGGTCCTCAGTAGAAAAACATTATCAACACACAATTCAGCAATCATGCAACAAGCTTAAATAACTATGACAAATAGGACAGGCAGTCAGTTACACGACAAACCACAAAGTTTCAAACAAATCAACCACGACAAGTTCACTAGCAAAGCTATAACTTGACAACTCAATAATTAGTAAAACATGGGAATGGCAAATTCACAACAATTGAACACTGACACAGTACCAACAACTATTTCACCGTATGGACGTTAAACAAGCTCGAATTAATTGAGTTTGGACATTATGTTAAACAAGCTCGAATTTCACTAGCAAAGCAAGCTCAGGTCTCCAGAATCAATGTGGACGCTAAAAATATATACGAATCGAATTAGAGTTACTGAGTACCTAGGATGCACAAATCTAAATTGTAGTTTGCTTCCTGTATGGGCACCTGGTCGGTGGAGGAATGGAGAACTATTGTAGTAGCTAACAGACAGGCAGCCATTGCCAGGGGTCGTAGGCTGGCTGCCGTACCCGGATGACCTAGCGGTCCAGGATCAACGAGCGACCATAGAAGAGAGGAGAATAGAGAACATTAGAAAAAGGGGCGGGCCTGCTGACTGGCATATAGTTCAAGGCACATGTGTCGCCGGTCGTCGGTGCAAGTGCCAAGTAAAAAGTGGTTTCCCCCTCCAAATGCCAAGTACTAACGCTTGTGACACATGAGTGAAAAACCACACCGATTCGCAAGGAACAACCGGGTTCACCGGTTCAGCAAAAAATCGTCTGATGCAACCGGTTTTTAACGGTTTGATTGCACAAACGATCTGGAGGATCTGGTTCGGTCTTTTACCGGTTGAACCATCGGTTCGGTCCTAATAACTATGGCCGTACAACCCGTAACAGAACGGCTTTGTGGAGCAGCGGAACCAGACTGTGGTGGCAATGGTTGAATCGTGCGGTGTACCTGTGGAATCGTGGTCCCACCAAGAGCCTGGACGGCATGACACCGTTCGAGGCAGGGCACGGAAGGAAGCCGGTTGTGCAGCATCTGCGGACATTCGGGTGTGTGGTCAACGTCAAGGCCACCCGTCTGCAGCTTCGCAAGCTCAACAATCGTAGCTTCGCCATGATCTTCATCGGCTACAACGAGCGCGTCAAGGGCTACCACGCCTACAATTTGATGAATAGGGGCGTGCATATGACGCGTGACGCCAACTTTGATGAAGAGACAAGCTGGAATTGGAAGTCTGACGACGCTACTCCACAACAACCGAGCATGCAATCTCTGCAGCACCAGTTGCAGCTATAGGGGGAGCATAATGCCCTGTTTCAGCGCCATCGGCCGTTGCGACTGATGCATCCCCTACTTTGCCACCACTTGCATCGACACCAGCTCCAACCTCGCTGCTTGCATTGACCTCAGCTCCAACATCGCCACCGACTATGTCGGAGTTTGTGTCACCGCTGCCCGGTGATGATGAGCGGTTGGACGCGAAACACAATGACACACCCTTGCACTACCGCAAGATCGACAACGATCCGATCCCGGGTTAGGCGGCGCGTGAGCTTGACAGCAGAGCACTCTGCCTCTTGTGTGAAGGAGAGCCAAGCTCTTTCGCCGAGGCGAAGCAAGACCCGGCATGGCGAGCGGCCATGAAGATGGATGATGTTGAGCGAAACAACACTTGGGAGCTGGTGGGCCTACCCCACAGCCATCGTCCAATTGGGTTGCGTTGGGTCTTTAAGTTGACAAAGAACGAGGCCGGCATCGAGATCAACCACACGACACGCCTCATCACAACTATGGGCATCGAGGTGTTGCGCTTGAAGAAGGCAATCTATGGGCTGCGCCAGGCCCCGCGCGCCTCGATGCAACTATGAAGAACCTTGGGTTTGAGCAGAGTGCCTATGATCACGCTGTCGATGGACACGGCCATAGTGGATGCGTCTGCTCATCGGCGTCTACATCGACGATCTGGTAATTACAGGAACCAATCCTAAGGAGATCAACCACTTCAAGGATGAGATGGAGGTGCAGTTCCTTATGAGTGAACTTGGGTTCCTCTCCTTTTACTTGGGGATTGAGGTGTGCCATGACGCCAAAGGAATTGCGTTGAATCAGAAGAGCTATGTGGCGCGCATCCTCGAGATCGTCGAGATGAAGGGCTACAATCCTGTGGCCACACCCATGGAGGAATAGCTCAAGTTGAGCCGTAAAAACACAGCGGAGGAGGTCGACGCCATGATGTATCGTCGAATTAATGGGAGTCTACGGTGTCTCGTCCACACACGGTTAGATCTCGCCTTCTCGGTGAGATATGTTAGCCGCTTTATGGAGCGCCCTACCGTGAAGCACATGGGTGTTGTGAAGCGCCTGCTGTGCTTAATTGCCGGCACCATCGACTATGGTCTCTTCTACCCACGTGGTTTGGGGGAGGCCATATTGGCTAGCTACCAGGTAGCGACCACGCCAGCGACATTGACACACGCAAGAGCACCCTCTTCTTCATCGGTGCTAGCCTGATCAGTTGGCAATTGACGAAGCAACGGATCATTGCTCTATCTTCTTGTGAAACAGATAACATTGCCGCAACCACGGCGGCATGCCAGTCCATCTGGCTAGCACGGTTTGTGGGAAGGAAGTTGCCACTGTGAAGCTGAAGATGGACAATATGTCCACGCTGGCACTTTGCAAGAACCCGGTCTTCCACGAGCGGAGCAAGCATATTGACATCTGGTACCACTTCACCCGCGAGTGCTTGGAGAATGGGAGCATCTTTGCTGAATTTGTCAGCACCAAAGACCAGCCCGCCGCCGTCCTAAGGAAGGCACTTGGGTGAGTTCGCTTCCATGAGCTTAGTGCAAGGATTGGAATGGTCAAGATCCAAGATGAGCACAAGGATTAGAAGGAGAATATTAGCACTAATCCTTGTGTTAGTTTACTTAGCTGTTAAGTTAGTATACTACACTAGCTTGTAGTAGTCTCTAGAATACTATAGAAGAGTACTGTAGCGTAGCAAAGCGACTTACTGTAAGCAAGTAATAGTAAGCTCTAGAAACTAGTAGTAGATAGGCAACCAGCCAGCCACCCAATGTCTATATAGCACTAATGTGCATTGTAAGAAGCTAGATGCTGCTGAAATAACACTACAGAAAATACACTCCTATGTGCCTCTCCCCTTCCTTCCCATTTTCACCCAATACAATTTATCTTATAACTGTTGTTATTTCCAACAACTGTTATTCTGAATGTCTAATTTTTTGAGTTATGTGTTGTTATTTCCAACAACTGTTATTCTGAATGTCTAATTTTTTGAGTTATGTTGATATTATGTCTAACTCTTTTTTATCAAAGCCAAATTGAAGGACAAGGCTTGGGTTGAGCTTGGAAGGATGCTTTTAAATGCAAGTTATAATAACGGTGGTGCCAGTTCAGAGTCCGTAGAAATAACTGATATGTGCACGAAAATGATTAATGGCAGCCTTAAAGGGTGAGTTAAAATATGCTTTTATTATTTCTAATTTGCAATGATATGTTGGTGTTAGAAAGTTGCATTTATTATATATGTTTTTTCTTAAAAAATTGTAGGTTGGACATCCTTAAGCAAAGCGCTCTTTTAACTGTGCAAGAAAAATTTGATAACGTTCTTCATCTCTGGAGATATGTGTCTGTTAATTGTCAGCCAAAAGTAAAAGAAGTGAGTGGGCAAGAACACCTGCAAAATCAATCAACGGTGCAAAATGTTCTTCCAGGAAATTCAAAGAAAAAGTATACTTTGGTTGATTATCTTGATCTAGAAGACACTGCATCACAAAGGCCAGAATGGATTGATATAATCAGGCGTGGGGCGTCACCTAAGACATTTAGAGAACTACTGGATGAAATCAGAGATATTCTCGAGCATGAGGATGAATATATACCATCAAGTGTATGAATCTATATTATTAAAAACTTAACTATTCAAACGTTAATTTTAAATTAAACTCACGATCAATTCATCTTATGCTACAGGTTACAAGAAAACTTACGGCTGGAGAGGTACTAGATGGTAAGAGAAATGTAGATCTTGAGCAGTGGATTCGAAAGGCATGGGCGGAAGACTTCCTAAAGATGCAACTTTGGGCCTCCAATCCGACAGCAGCACTGTAGTAGAAACTTAGCAAAAACAAATCTAAGGTGTGGTTCCATATATCCTTTTTTTTTTCTGTCACTCCACCTTGTTTATTCTAGCATGAATATGTTTTCTTTTCGCCTTTATCTATTGAGGATGCTATATTTGCTTAATGTATTGTTGTTATGATAGTATTGTGGATAACCAGGTTTTTGGGGTAAAAAGGTTTGGTGAAATTGTGTGACATTGATGTTTTAGTGCATATCTTTATTTTGGATGCCTTTGTTATTATATTGCTACCCATGCTACATTGCCTTGTTCATTTGGGTGTGCCCAGCCTCTTTCTATGTGCGTGTCATTTTTTTTGTGTTTAGTCATGCTTTACTATGCACATTGTATATTTGGTGGTGGTAGGGTTAGACTAGTTGCAATTTTCTGGGCATTCTAGTATCTTTCAAATATGGTGTGTTTTGGAACAACAAAAAGGGTGACTTTAGTTATCTATGTTCTCCTTTGTCAGGCCTCGAGGAGGAACCACAAAAGTTGGCAAGAGCTAGAACTTCCATCATCTTGGAGTGAAGCTAATGAACACCATCTTGGAGTGAAGCTAATGAACACCTTCAAGCACAACGAAGCATGTAGTTGTTTTTCTTGCTTTTCTGCCTGTAACTTAATTGTTCTTACATGAATAGATGGAAGTTTATCTCAGTTGTGTATAATTAGATTTCTTCGTTTTGCTGTAAAGCTTGTTAGTTTCTTACCTTTCGTAACCAGTCTATTTATTGTACTGATAGTTTGTAACGGAGTTCTTGGGCCACCTGTTTTGGAGTATGATGGTTAATTCAGTTGTCCAGAGATCATCC
Organism: Digitaria exilis; assembly: GCA_015342445.1. Classification (NCBI taxonomy): domain Eukaryota; kingdom Viridiplantae; phylum Streptophyta; class Magnoliopsida; order Poales; family Poaceae; genus Digitaria; species Digitaria exilis. Next base: position 151,577 of record JACEFO010002685.1, read on the forward strand.
TCTGTTGGATTACTATGTACCTATGTTTGAACGAAGCCAACTTCCTGCCACGAGCTTTGGGACGTGCATTCGCATACCGTTGGCAATGTGCTCTCTAGCTATTAGTCATGTGCTAGTAAACCTCGTGCATGCATCTTTCAGTACTAGTTACATGTAGTTATATTTACTAACGATCCAATTGTGCATTATTGAAAAGGCTGGATGTGGCGACACGGTGTATGGGAGTATGGGACTTCATTTCATTATACTGGAGTAGCAGAATACATGGATCGTCGTCGTTCAGTTTTGGCAGTCCTCGTCGGCGGAGCAGTTGTCCTCGTCGGCGGAGCAGTTGAGGCCTAAGCGCGCGAGCTAGCGCCGCTGTCCACCTCTACCTCTCCCAGAGCAGCGGTACCCACCAGGCCACCATGGCTAAATGAGCACTACACTGTCCCGAGCGCTACTGCTTCGACGGACTCTAGGTAGACGACGGCAGCCATGCCGGTTGTCCGTGCGGTAGAAGCTGATCGAATGGCGCACGCCAGAGCTGAGCTCGCCGTCAACCACTTCCGCGAGCGCAGCCGTTTAGAGGAGCTCCACCGCAGATGAGAAACGAGAGTATGGGTAGGGCGCCCGGAGAAGCTCTGCCTCGGTACTGCGTCTGCGTGGGTTCACTCTTTCTTGGGTGCCGTGATATCAGCTGGCGACGGTTTCGTCGCTAGCTGCCATGTTTTCGGTGTTCCTCTATCCTCCACCTCAGCAGAAGTCTGAATCAGCGTGCAACGTCGCCGGCCATTCAGGCGTTGGAGAATTGGAGGACGCCTTACAGCCGGGGAACTGCTGGCCGGGGTAGTTGGCGCAGGTCATGTACGTTCTGTTCATGCAGAGGAATCCGCACTCGTCGTCGCCGAGCGCCACTCCCACGACCAGAAGCCCTGAATCAGAATACACACGCATGAACAAAACGCCATCAAAAGTTCACGGTTCTGTTCCTGCCTGCAAACCGAGAGATGTTTGGGGAAGGTAAAAGAAAAGCCATGTGAAAATCCTACCGGAACAAAAGGGCAACAACAGCTGTGACGGACGAGTAGGCCATGATGCTTTGCAGCTGCAGCTACGCAGTGTATTCAGTGCCACTGACTATGAGCACGCGCTAGCACGAAACGCTGAACTTTTCTCCAGCTCCAGACCACGGACTTATTATAAAACGATCCACGAGACTTCTTACCAACTAATTTTGTTGAATTTCCAATGCGTCATTGCTGTCCGTCCCAAAAAAAAATTTTTTGGCGTCGACGGTTCCCTTTAGCTTCCGTTCCAGGAACGCTGATGCCAGCAGGTGTGTAGTCGTTCATCACGCGCCAACTTCACAGTGAACCCAAGAAAGCAAAAATGACTGGACAGCAAACTCCTCACACCATGAGAGGAGATACCTTAGAGCATCTCCAGTGGAGCATATAAATTTGGGCTCCCAAATCCTATTTTACAAGCTCACATGTAAAATTTAGGAGTCCAAATTTGCATCCAACTCCAATGGGGCATGCATCAATACACTAATGAGGCATGCAAAATGATGGGATCCATGGTTTTAGAAGAAGGATGATTTGAGAGGGAGGATGAGAGGCTCCCAAATCTAGGGGCTTGGAGGGGAAATTTGGGAGGACATGTAAAATAGGAGGGAGTTTAGGAGCTCCATTGGAGAAGGTTTTTTTTTTGCTTTAGCTCCTAAATTTTAGAGTAGGAGCTCCCACTGAAGATGCTCTTCGACGAGATTACGTGTTGAACACGAGGCCAGCAATTGTAAAGGCCAAACGACATAGCCAAATGCTTAAGTGACGAGTGAGTCCGTGGGGGTTCTTTTCCACGCACTGCCCCCCCCCCCCCCCCCCCCAAAAAAAAAAAGAACCAAAAATAGGACAAGGGTTTACTTTTACTGTCCAGAAATCTGGCATTAAGTTACAGGTTCCAGTCATAAGCTACAAGAATAACAATAGTTGTTTTTCGCCTGGAAAGTTTTGACAGAAGTTCACTGTAATAACAAAGACAGCTTCAAGCCTAAGCTCTAGCTGAATTTACTTTCCTACTCCTTTTGGCATTGCTGCGGATTCTGAGTGGCCTCCTGTGGAAATGGTGGCCTCTGCTGCTGTGTCGGAGGGCCTCTTTGCATTGTTTCTCTTCGCTCAACTTGGACAGTCTCCCGCCGTCTGTCATGGCGAGGACGAGGCCTACTCCTTACCTGCTGCCTCTCAGTAAATCTGAACTGAGGTCTGTGTATGACCTTGCCATCTATGAACAGATCACCTGCCAAGTGTAAACTTAATCTGAGTACAAGCCAACAGTGACTCATACAGTTTGGGACAAGATGCAAGTATGCAACTTCACTTGTAGGATAACATATTGAGCAAGAAAATAGAAACGTAGAGAAGAATGGCCAATGAAATTTCACTTAGAAAAAACAATTACCAACCTCCATAATCCTTGTTAGGAACATCCAGATACGAATCAGGTAACACCCAAAGAACTCCCGGCAATCCTTCAAAAGGTAGCCAAATCAGAAAGATAATTCAGTTCAAACTTCATTGTGCAAAATAATCTTACTTTAAATTATACATTAGAGCAATTTAAGTTTCACCTTTAACTTTGTACGATAGCTCCTCTGAAATCAATGCACCAAATCCTGTGTATGTTGTAGTGCACACTGAGTAGATTTTCTTCTTTGCTTCCTCCTCACTGCATGACAGGACTAAAAGTAACGTTTTGATTCTGGGACAACATAAGGGCTACACACATACATCTTCTGAGTACAAGTGTATTAAATAATTATGACTTAATCAGACCATACTGAGCAGTGTGTTGACAAGAGTATCCATGAGTTAAGAAGAAAGGAGCCAAAATATACTCTTATAACCACTAAAAATAGCCTCTTAGCATGCAAATGACAATAAGTAATAATTTAATAAAAAAGAGACATATCAACATGAATGCGTGTCATGCAGCCAGAAAATAGTCGAAGTTGGGCTCCAGCAATCCACAATGTCACTGAAAAGAACAAAGCTCCACAAACTACTGTGTTTTTTTGCCGTGTTGCAGCTGCAGGGTTGCAAATCGGCTGGAGCCAGCAAAAAGCGGGTCCTAACAGCGTTTGAATAGTTGAAATGTTTGATATGGAACTTAAGTTACAAACATACAACTAAACATTGTAAAATTTATAGAAGAGCAAATAATCCACTGGCCACTGCATGCTTCATTCAATTAGAATGTATCTCTACCTATTACAGAGTTATCTGGTCACAAGGGAAAAGGTAAGCTAACAACATACCAATACAGTATGCACAAGGTTTATATGTAACTCAAGCTCATAAGGCACATTCTAAGGTCCATTCTTGACAACTTACAATGAAATCGTGCAAAATACCAGAGGTGGCAACAGACCAAATACAAACCGGATAATCTGAACACAGTAGTTGGTGAAGATTCAGATGCATCTTAACTGACATCCAAGTATCAGGTGCCACCTACACACAAGATCTATCAATCCCGATATCACATTTGCATGTTTGCCAGAATATCAATCTGACAATGCAATATGAATGTATGTAGCATTGCCAGATAGAAGACTAGAACCGGCAAGAAAGGTCAGATCTCTGTCATTATGGCAGCAAAGAGCAGTGAGGGCTGGTTCAGCCAGGGGCAGATATAGGGGGGTGGGGTCTAGCCCCCCTACTGCTGGTATTTTTGTGGACAAATAAGGAAGATGAAGAGGAAAGAAGAGGGAGGAAGAAGAAGAGTGGAAGGAGAGCTCCCCCCTAGGTGCTAGGGCTAGCTCCGCCTCTGGGTTCAGCATTGTTCCGCAATCTGTATAACTTATTACCCTCACAGTGTTGGTAAGTTTGTGTCGCGGAGTGGAGATGGAGCTTGCATTGATAATGATCTAGGTTAGTTGTCTGGTAAACTATCCAGTGCAATCAGAGGCACATGAGGCAGCATGCCTAGGCCGAATGTGACATTTAGGTGAAGGGGCACCAAGCTAACAAGGCCGTCAACCTGAGCCCAGATGCGATGTGAATTCTTTCAAAAGTAATGCATAGGTCCTGCTGTAAGATTCCTGGGACAGACCTTACATCCTGACGGATAAGGACAGAGAAAACTAGAAGAAAGTAGTAGCTAGATATCTCTACTAGTGCATGCCAAAATGGATGAAGGGCATGCTCACTAACACTGTAACTGACCACATGAAACATTCGACTAGCAGGGCATTTCCCAATGTCAATCAGATCGTGAACAACCTCAATATTTACGGATTCGGTTAATCCAGCGCTATTGCACAATTAAACAGAATGAATATTTACGGGCTCGATTAGTTCGATGCGATTGGTCCAACAAAATGCATAATGGTCCACACATACACATACCTTCCGACGACGGCGGTGAGGGTCTTGACGTAGGCCGCGACCATCTCCTCCTCGGACGGCTTGGGGTCGGTGGGGAACTCCATGACGATGAGCCAGTGCTCGTAGTCGCAGCCGTCGAGGAGGATCGTCTCCTTGGGCGGGCGGTTGCTCCAGTTCGGCGACGGGTCGTTCAGCGGCGAGTAACCAGACCCACCGGACGACGCGCTCTTGGCCCCGCGCGACGCGAGCATCGCCCACGGGGCGAGGTGGGCCGAGCCAGCTGCGGCGGCGAGGGGGCCGAGGCGCCGGGGGAGCGCGCGGGAGGAGGAGAGGAGGAGCGCTGTGAGGCTGCGGCGGGTGGCCGATGCGGCAGCCATGGCTGGAGGCTTCAAGCCGGTGAAGAGGGCGGCGGCGGGGGCGAGGGCGAGAGAAGAACAGAGGAGGACGGACTCGGAATGGACTAGATGGGCTGAATGGAATGGACAGTGCAATATTAGATGGGCTGAATGGAATGGGCTGGGCTGTGCCAACAAAACGATTTGACCTCGTCGCCGGGTTTGCAGCTCGTGAGTCGTGAAGTCGTTAACGTGCGGTGCAGTTGCTTCAGATCTGCGTCCCCCTGCTGCTTGGGCCACGGGGAGTTGCGGCTAGGTTGGTGCTACGGCATCCTGTTCAACTTTCCATGCACGCGTGAAACGTATTTTTGCATTATTGTCTTGTTTTCATTCCAAGACTCATTGACAGCAGAAGCTGCTACTGTGCTACATTTAGATGGCGGGTTGGGCGTCTGCTGGACAGATGGATAATGTTTTCGCGAGAGAAAAAAGGAAGAAAGAAAGAAAAAAGGAGAATGCAGGCTGGTGGCAACACAGCGAAACGCTTATTCGTCGTGTGTGCCCTTACTGCTGGACAGGTGGAGAATGTTTTCGCGAGTGGAAATGGAACGGATCTGCAATCTAATCACGTGAAACGCAACCCCCTGCTTTCCAGAAAGGACTAGCGTCAAGGACGGAAGAAGGAGTGGAGGACCGCACGGTCTGAGCCGCCTCAGCGCCACACCTGCGGTCTCAGCACAGGGTTTACGTAACCGTCGGGAACCGGTCCGGTTTGACCGGTTCCCGACCAAACCGTCCCGGACCGGTAGCGGTTCAGAGCGGTTTGAACCGGGCAAAATTTAAAATTTTCAAATTTGAATTAAAAAAGAGAAAATATCGTAAAAATTTCTAAAAATACTTCAAGGTGTGTGTAATCTGTTGGTGTAAAAAGTTTTCAAATATTTGCTCATTTGGTATTTTTTTTGGCAAATACAAGTTAAATCAAAAAAGAAAAAGAAAAAAAAATGGCTAACCCATTAAGGCCCATTTTTTTTTGACGCAAACCGACCGGCTAACCGCCAAACCGGTCCGGCTAACCGGTCAAACCGAGCGGCTAACCGCTCCAAACCGCCGGATACGTGAATTTGAATTCAAAATTTGAATTTGTTCGGTTTCCAGCGGTAACCGGTCAAACCGGACCGGCTACCGCTACCGCTGGCCGGCGGTTTGAGGTCCCGGTTCGGAAAATAAAACCCTGCTCAGCACACGCCTTGGCTGCATCTGCAGCTCCCATGCCCTCCGGAGAAAAGCAAGTAAGGCGTTCACCAATTTGGTGTGCCAAGTTGGTACCAAGTTGATGACCTTGTCACATCGACCATTTAGACACTAATCAAGAGTATAAAATATAGATTAATTATAAAATTAATTACACGGCTGGACTCTAAAGCATAAGACGAATCTTTTGGACCTAATATTGACCATCATTAGCACATTTTTAATGACGGAGTTACTGTAACGTAACAATGTCTAATGATGGATTAATTAGACTTAATAGATTTATCTCATCATTTATAATCTATTTGTGCAATTAGTTTTATTTTTAGATTATGTTTAATACTCTTAATTAATGGTCAAACATTGATGTGACAAGTTCACCAAGTTAGCATTTGCCAACTTGATAAACTAAACAAGCCCTAAGCAACGGAAACAAGCTCTGGGCGTGTTTGGATAGGGGGGCTTTAGCCCCCTCATTTAGCCCCTAAATTAGTTTAAGAGAACCAAATGTTTTAGCCCTCTCAAACTTGTAGGCACCTTAGATAATTTAATTGGGGCTAAACTTTAGCCCTCGTGATCCAAATATAGATGGGCTAAAACATTTAGCCCTGGCTACTATTCATTTACTACGTTACATAAAATTAGTCCATAGCCTAAAGGAACCAAATACGTCTCTGGTCTAGTTCCGCCCGCATGGTCCAGGCCAAATTCCGAAAGACCTTCCTTGTTCCTTCTGTTGCCCAACCACTTTCTCTCTCTGGTGGGCCCACTGCATGCATGGAGATGCGTGTGTACGATCATCAATTATGTTAGGATCTTTTGCAACTTTCCCCTGTCGAAGAGCACAGAAAAAATTGTTCAGGCTAAATGTTTTTCTTCATAACAGAGCAGGCAGTTAATTTATTTATGAGCAAGACAGCAAATTGCAGGGAAATGCATGCAACTTGTTTGTTTTTTCTTCGAACAATATGCTAACTGCAGGGCAATGCATGCAATTTGTTTGTTTTTTCTTCGAACAATATGCTTACTTGCTTAGATAGGGTATGTCTCCTTGTAATTACAATAAAATTACAAGGACTTATATGTGACAGATTATGGTCTAATGCAAAAGACTTTTTTAACCATTGGATGAGCATCCAACGCACGATATAAAACTGGAAATTTTCAGGTGACTTATATTTTGCATTCGCGCAAGTCACTGTACTAGGTCGTTGGATTGGAACATTTTTTTTCTGATGGCGGAACAATTGTATTATGAAGGTGGAACAATTGTTCTGAAGGTTCCACATCACAATAAAATTGTTCCATGTTCATAAAATTGTGTTCCATCACCATGTTCATTATCCTATACCGCTGGATTGGAACATTTAAATAAAAACTAAAAAAATTGACTTATACAAATACTAAATCTAAGTCACCTTAAAAAGGAGTAAATCTGATATGGGTATGCAACTTGGTTGATTGTTTGATTGGCATTAAATAAACAAGTTGCTTCCTCCGATCCATAAGGCCTCCTTAGTGATTAGAGCTAAGTGCCTAGCTCTAAGCATAGTCTAACACTTTAACTACTCTTAGCGCGTAGTTCATAACTTCATATAATATGAATGGCATCACAGATAATTTTCATAAAATCTCCAAGTGTATATAAATGTACTACACTATCTCCTAATTAAAAAATAGATCTTCTATCTTTTTTAAAATATAAAAAACATTCTAAAAGCCAGCTAAACTGAACGTTGAAAGAGGCCTAGTTTGTAAGTAACGTAACAATTTCCACCCGCGGGGTACGTACGGACGTGAGATGCATCATGCATGCATGGGTGATGTACTTTCTGCATGCATGCATGTACACGTGGTTGAAATAAACAATAGCTCCAGCCATTACACATTTGGCCTAGCCGTCTTTATTTATGCCGCAGCCGTGGACGGCCTCGGAACTGATGAGTTAATGACACTGGGCGCCTATCGGCCGGCGGTTATTGAATCAACTCAATCAAGTGTGGCTAGCTGCCTAGCTCGATACCATACCAGCTGGAGAGAGGACGACCGTCGATGCCCGCGATGCAGCAAATTATCAGTAATTTAGCGAGTTGAGGAGTGCCTACTACTACTGGGCCGCGATACAAGCAGTTGCCACCATGCCAAGGATCGGGTCGGATCGATCGGAGGTGGGCAGCGACAGATATATATCGATCGAGCTGCCTTTCTGCTTCATCTGCAGGCTGCCAGGCTGCTTGCGTTCATGGTGCTAGGCTGCTAACTTTATTTGCTGCGCGGTGGCAAGTGGCAACTGGTGGCGACCACCCAAAGCAAAAGCCACGGAAATAAACTGGCTGCCTCCATCCATACATATGGGGGCGTCCAAGCAAACCGTCAAGGTTTGCTTGGAAACATATTAGGAGTCTGTTACGGTTTGCCTGCTATGATCACCAGCTTATCACAAGAGTCTTGGGTGATATAGTTAAAAGTTAAAACAAATCTTTTCTTTTGCAAAAATGGAGTATTCTGTTATGGGCTCATGGCAAGTAACTTTTGGAGTATTCTGTTATGGGCTCATGGCAAGTTACTTGAGCTTGGTTATCTCAAAAAGTTACTTGTCATAAGCCCGTAACAGAACACTCCATTTTTGCAAACAAAAACAATCGCTGCCATCTTATTTCTCATTTTCCATATCACTAAAGCTGTAATCGCAAAACAGAATCCAAAATTAATTTCCTTTTTATTAGTAGGAGGCCAAGTTAGCAACTTAAAGGTGTAATTCAGTTGGTATTTACATATGTGGTTGCAACCCAAATGGATTGGAATGGTAACTTATCTTTTCGGGTGTGCTATGTCCAGGCAAAGAAGGCATTTAATCATGTATTGTTGGCTACCAGACAGTCCATCGTTCCAAATGTCAATCGAGATGAACTGCAACAGAACCTCGTGAAGGCTGGAGATTTCTTGGAGTCCTTGATCAAATCGCTGGAAGCATCAAAGGAATCTGCCACAGGGCATCAATCATCGCCTCAGATTACTGATAATCAACCTGCTCCCAGTGGACCTGTACCTCATGCAGCATGTCCAGAAGCTGAAGGTGATTCTGAAGTCGAAGCAACAACACCATTTGAGAGATTTGGAATGGATAATGGAAATATGCTCCAGACTGACTTAAATCCACAGCAGAGGGCAGATGCCGCTAATGCAGAAATTGGTTTCTCACCACCACGGGGATCTTCTGCTCACCAAATTATGTCCGACAGAGAGCATGCCTTCACACCAGAGAAGTGTCCGAGCCACGGCCAGCTTCACTCACTCTAGCTTTGGGAGTGGTTCTGCATTCCAACAGCTGGGAGCTTCTACAAGTGCTTCTGAGCACAATCATGGTGGCCTTGATTCATCTTCTTGGTGGAATGACTACTACGATAACCTCTGAGCAAATCCAGCAAAATGGCCCTGAAGATAAATGATCTAGGCTTTTGAACTTTGTCAGACCCTGAACATTGGCCATTCTTGTGAACATTTCATCTTCTCTTCAGACACAGGAAGTCGGCAACAGAAAGCTCTATTTGGCGACTTCGATCTTGGCGATTTATTCGGCATCCTACCGCGGACGGCTTTAATGGAGTAGTTAGCCTAAGTGAATCATTGTCATATGTTAATTGGTACTTTACTGTAGTCTCGTTTTCCCTAATGTAAGTTCTGAACCGAGTACTTGAGGCCGAAAGGCAGGACCTGAGGGTCAGAGATGAAGAACTAGAAAATTATCTAGGTTAGTAGCAGTAGTTGTAGCCCTGCTCATATATCTGGTGATCGTGTATCGGATCCATCGTTGTTCTTCAGAAATATCTACAGCTACTGTTGCTTTTCAATTTCTAGTTCAGATTCGTATTCTCTTGTTTTCCCTGCACTTCCTCTTCCTCTCGGTTCATGCTCATCTCTCCCTGCTCTTTCTTTCTGTTGTTGACAAACTTAGATGGCAGGTGCATGTCTGTCTTAGGTTCATATTACATAAACAATGTCTTGAGTAATTTTGTTTGCATATATTTTTTTTAATCGAAGCTGCATAGTTCCACTGCATTAATACACTGCTGCTCCATGGACTTTTTCAGTTATAACTTAAGTAGTAGAAACTAACAGGCTCTCTCCTTTGTTTTCAAATTGTGTACAACACCTGCTGGCTTGAACTTTCCCTCTGATATATAAAATAAGTACGGGTTTGTTGTAGCAGGTGGTGAGAGTTACTCATCATGGCACTTTCTGATTATAATGCATTAAATCTAGCTACATTATAGGGCCAATAAAAATAATTCAGAGCAACCACATGTACAAGAGCCAGAATTCAAACGGGAGTGAACATTTTGTGAGGTTACACATAACTACATAAGCGGTTTAGAGCAACCACATTGCCTAAACAAGTTCTACAAAGCGGATCATACAGCAATACGTCTGATTACTCCATGGTACTAAATAACATGTTACCAAGTTTCTTCTCAGCATGCCCTCGTTGATAGGGTTCCATGACAAAATTACAGAGAGTTCATGAGAATGCTAAACATTAGGACTTCCTAGTTTCTGGCAGATCGCAGGCTCGCAGCGGGCTTAACTCAGCAACAAATGCCCCTTCGATGGGTACCACCAGCAAAGCCGCCATCCAATCAGGAACTTAAGATTTCAGGTGGCGAGCTACAATCAACAATTCGTGCGCTCCAGCTGCAAGAAAAAATACAGATTCAGTACACCTTACAATGTTCACATTGAAGCACTGAAACATACTAACACACTTTACTCCACCCACAGTGATGGCAGCTACATGCTGGGGAGTTAGAACAAAAAAAGCTGGCAGGAAGCCAGAAGCAACCAATGGTGTTGTCTTTCCAAAATAACTTGTCATGCTTGCATGGTTACACGTAGTATGAGAAGTCTATGGGTTTGAACTCAAGTTATGCCTCATGCCTTAAAATGAATTGAGTCATTAAAAAAATTCCAAACAATAAGCTCAACGAATTAGAAATAGTAATATTTATGTGTTAGTGCTGCAGTATAACCTTTTTATGTTGCTTCCCACATCTCCAACTCTCTCATCCCCAAGCACACAGTACGCTTGAGACCTTAAGCCTGAATGCTGTCATAGTGAAGTAAATAGTCAGCATACACTATAGTACAATCTAACTAGAAAATGTTTCCAATTAAAACTAGCACTCACAACACCACAAGGTTGAACTCGTAAAGTAGCCATTTTCCAATATATAAATATTTTCTTTTCAGGATAAAGTAGTCCTCTCATGCATGTCATAAAGTTTGCTTCAGCTTTCACAAAAAGAAATACTCCGTGGAAGCATAATTTGATATAAACGCGTGCAGATAAATGTTAAGTAGCCTAAACGATTGCTGAATTGCAGCTTTTGCTTGTTTTATGAGTTTCAGTACTCAACTTGTTTAGTAAAGAGTAAAAGACATGGGCGGTCCCTAAACTTGTTATGGGGTGTCTGTCATCTAGGTCCATAAACACTCAAAGTGCATTTTCAGGTCCATAAACTAGTCTTTTGGTATCATCCAAATCCCTAAAATCTCAAAACACGATTTTAAGTTCCCCAATCAAGCGCCAAGCAACGCATGCATGATCACTAACATGGTTGTGAAGGCAATGAGTAAGGAGAAATCACTGTGTTTAAACTCTCAAAGTGTATTTGAAATCTTTTTTGAAAGTTCATGGACCCGAATGAAGCCCAAGTACAAGTTTGGGGACCTAAATATGCACTTTGAGAGTTTAGGGTCTCAAATTACACCTTGAAATAAGTTTGGGAACCTAAAAATGCATTTTGAGAGTTTAGGGACCCGGAGGACACCACATGACAAGTTCATGGACCGCTGGGCATTTTACCATTTATTAAAACTAATATCCTGGAACAGTATACAAGAGAGAAACCAAAAACTGCTTCTGCCTATTTGAACTTTAAAAGTTTAAATGTTATTAGCAATCAAACACACAAAAATAGCATTTCACAAAACTTACTTGAAGGAACTCCTCAGTCGTCTGCCTCTTTCTTGTATCAAGCACTTGAAGCTCAGTTGTCCGTGGCCTTTTTGGATTGCGTCTTGGAACAGAGTCAAGGTCAGCCTCAACACACATTGAATGCTTTGTGCCTGCAAATGAGTACTTCTTAGGGATAACTGCAATACTGGACTCTCGACTAAGTATTATGAGCCTTCGACTAAAGGTGACATGACACTTCCCATGTGAAATCAACTATCTGTGTTCAATTAGCTCATGCTCCCCTATCAAGATCCAAGGTTTATAATGAAAACTATTCAGGTGACCAAAACTCTAAGAAGCTATCTCACGATTCCATTCCACAAGATTAACACAGCTGCCAATGCAAATCAAAACCAACTTTGAACACAAGTGCAAAAGAAAACGGAATTCAAGATTTGTAATGAAAAACATATTTAGGTGACCAAGATTCCAAGAAGCTATCTCACAATTCCATTCCACAAGATTAACACAGCTGCCGATGCAAATCAAAATCAATTTTGAACAAGAGCGCAAAAGAAAACAGAAAGTACACAAAAGGTGTAGAAAGGAAAGGTAAACGTTTATCGCATCATCTTAAAACTAGTACATGACATACAGGGGCAAACAACATTTGCAGGAGAGTGGAAAGGTAACGACAGAAATATGCAACAGGGCAGCTACAGAAATGCTATTAAAATTATAGAATAGCACAGTATGTGATCAATTGTAGTTTTGATTGTTCTAGAGCTATGAATAATTTCAGGGAACATAGTATGCAGGTGGCGGTCCATCCTCCTTTTGACCAAAAAGAGAGCAGTTCAATCAATTTACCTGCAATATCTTCAGATGAGATCACAGAATTTTCAGGAGGGCTTATCATGGTACTTAAATTGGCCTGTGTAACTGGCACACCAGGAACACCTGCAATCAACTCTAACTGTAAAGGAATCCTGGTACCCAAAACACAAAATCACAATAAAATCTGGTGCATTCTCCAATCTGAATTACCATGTGCAAGCTTTTCTTTAAAAATTGGTTGCAACTGGATTTAGTATGAGGTATACAGGTGCATAGGCCCACAATTTCAGAGATAACCTTAGCATAAATAAAATAGCTGGGGCTTCGAGGCTAAAAGAAATGGTGGAGGGCTTTCAGATATAAATAGTAAGAGGCACCAATGAAAGGTGACCTATGAATTTCTCAGCAGTGACACTTGAACACTCTCTAAAAGAAAAGGTTAATACATTATTGAGAACGCCCATGGAAAAAGCGACCTTAAAGGCCAGCAGCATATATAGTAAATGTACATAATAATGAATTGATTTAACTAATGGCTTGATGAAATTGGAACATACCTTCATTGCAACGATATGCACATGGACATGGATCACGGGGCACTTGACGCATACCAGCTTCCACAGATTCCGCTGGAGATGGAAAAAAAATAGTGGAGACATGATCCAAGTGGTTTTACACAAGAAAGAAGAGAAACTGTACAGGCAAATTGGAAACATTTATTTCAGACAATGTCATAAAAAACGGATTGACATCATAACTATTTACATGAATGTTCATGTGAAAGAGTCCTAACAAGGTTTTCACAATTGTGGATGCACAGCCTGGATTAATAAAGGGAAGAAGGCAAAGGGACAATAAGTTGCTTACCAAGAAGATCTGCCAACCTGGATGTGGCCTCAACTGATAGTCCTGCAATTGACAAACATGCTTATAAGCTAGCACGAATATAGAAAAAATAGAAAATAGTGAGATGAGCTGATTGGTTATTATGAGATGTTTAAGCAATATACCAAATGAAACTGTCTCCAAACAATGATCTTTAGAAGGCAACCTGAACAAAGCAAATCATATATGTGAAAGAATGAAGGAATATAAAAAAAGCAGGAACAGCAGAACTTAGGACTACCACTGGGGGTTCTTTTCACCTTTCCCTCACGGTACTACTTCGCTATCGGTCACCCAGGAGTATTTAGCCTTGCAAGGTGGTCCTTGCTGATTCACACGGGATTCCACGTGCCCCATGCTACTCGGGTCAGAGCGTAAGCTAGTGATGCTTTCGGCTACTGGACTTTAGCCATCTAGGGTGCGGCACTCAACCGCTTCGCCTAGCAGCACAACGCTTGTATTGCTCTCCCACAACCCCGTTTTCACGGTTTACCTAACTTCCACTCCGTCTCATTAATTATTTTATCTTTAAACATAACTTGCTTATCCCCTTTCAAATTCCACCACCTAATCCTAGGCTCCCTTGCTCCTTCTCTTCCATCTCTTAATACTAAGATAGAGTACTAAAAATCTATGTTGGGTTGCTACACTCTCTCCAGGTATCACCCTTACAATCCTTGAAATACTTCTGATCTGCTCGTCGCGTTAGGAAGCTCAAGGTACGCACAGGAAACCACATCTTGAACCACGGAATTCGCCGTGATAGGTTTCTTCTTCCGCTCGGTACTCATCTACCTAATCTTCTAGAAGCTTGTGCTTTTCTAAGGGAAGCTTGCAAAGCTGCCAAGGTTGCCTGAATAGAATAGGAGCTCCGCGTTCTTTACTAGCTATTCGTGCGTATCTGTGAGTTGCCTATGACTTAGTCATGACATATTATATTGGACCTCATCTTCTTCTCAAGATAGAGGCGGGCAAGATCAGATGCTTGGAGACGATCCACTCCCTTTACATGTCGCCTCGGACGAGAGCTGCAAGAGGAGATTATAAATGTAAAGGAGATTATAAATGCAACACCTGTAAAACTAACAGTTACAAAGGGATTGGGAATCGACCAGATTCAAAACAAGTATACAATACAGAAGCTTAGGGTTTAAAAAGGCCGCAATGGATCAATCAGATTCAGAACATAAGACACGACTGAGGTAAGAAGAAGGGGCATACATGAACCCAATGGGAAGAACATCGCGCGGTCTGGTTGGACAGTTTGGCATCCGCAGCAGGTCTTTGAACTCTGGGACCAGAGCGATCAAGTCCTCGAGCATGTCTGCGGCTTTGTCCCTCACGAGATCCCAATTGACGGAGGCTCTACATTATTAGAGTAGCATTTGGTCAGCAATGTAACATTATATGGGGGGGGGGGGGGGGGGGGGGTTGAGCACTTATGGAACGACGACAGCTTCACAACCTGAGTTTGTGGGAGTTGAGCACGGACAAGAGGATGCGGGCGAGCTTGACGTCGCCGGGGGGAGCGTTGGGATTCTTGTCGAGGTAGCGCTTGTACTCCCCGGCAACTAGGGCTCCGTGGGACTTTCCGGCGACGATGCTGTCGATGACATTGTGCATGTGAACGAAGTCGACGAAGAGCTGGCCCTCCTGACCGAGGAGGTGGTCGGACGGCGCGAAGCGGGCGATGTACTTGATGGCGTCGAACCACCTGCCGCTCCTCCCAAGGTCCTGTAGGTGGTCGATGCGGAAGTGGACGAACGTATCCAGAGCCACCCTGCGGCGCAGATCCGAGAGCGTCAACCTCCGACCCGGCGTTGCGAACGGAAGCTCGAGGATGCAGACAGCAAGGCGAGGGAGGAGACTTACGATTCGAAGGCGTCGTCGAAGCGGCGGGCGCGGAGGTAGGCTAGGAGGCGGCGATGGCGGAAGCGCGAGACGCAGGGGTACTCCAGGGAACGCTTGACGGAGCGCCTGGTGGAGCGCTCGCCGGAGCCAGATCCAGCGGTGTCAGGATGCTCCATCGCGGGCGCCGAGAATTGGGGACGAGACGGCGGCGAGTCGCGCTCGGGTTGCCGAGGCCGAGAGCGGGTTGGGGAAAGCAGCCGCGGCGAGGAGGAGAGCACCGCTTGCTCCTTTTGCTATATATAAACCGGGCCGTTGTGGGCGGGACCCACACGAGACGTCCTCTCCCTCTCATCGTTTCCTTCGCCTCCCCTTCGTCTCCTCCCATCTCCCTCGGCTCCTCTCCTCCTTGAATTTCTTTTTTTATTATAATTTTTTTCCACCAATTTACTATAGTACTACGAGCTGAGTTGGGCTCGTTGGGCCAAGCAAAACGGCTGCCGCTCTATGCCCATGTGATCCTGGGCTCCAGGCCCATGTTTTATTTTTTTTGTTTTATTTTCATGGGAGTTGAAATGCACTTTCTTTTCTTTTTTTTTCGAGGAGAAATTCACTTATTTTTATCTCCCTCCCAAGTCGCGCTGATTCACAATGAGGAGCGTATGATTCGCGTTCACTTACAGTACAAAAGCAAGCAGTAACTCTTGCATTTCATTATATCACGGTAGCAAAAAAAAAAAAAAACAGTTATTCATCGCTCGAACAAGTCATGCCAAGAAATTGGAGCAGCAGAGCACATGGATCGCCGTTCAGTTCCGGCGGTCCTCGTTGGCGGAGCGTGGACGACGCAGCCCGTCGGCCCGCACACGCAGTTACATCGGGGGAAATGTTGGCCGGGATAGTCGGCGAACGTCACGTACGTTCCATCCACGCAGACGCAGAGGAACCCACATTCGTCCACGCTGGCTGCCGCCGCCCCCCACGACTGCCCTGAATTAGAATACACTCACACTAACACACGCATGAACGAAACACCATAAGAAGTTCAGGATTGTGTTCATGTTCTTCTTGCCTATAAATGTAAACCGAGAGATAATTGGAGGCCATGATGCTTTGCAGCTGCAGCTACGTACTACGAGTAATATACGTTGCCTCCATGTGTATGTGCTGCGACGCCGTGGTGAAACATGGGTCAAGGCTGTCCACGCTCTGAGTAGAGACAACACAGGATCTCATATTCTCATAGGAATCCTCTGGGCCCTGCTATCCTGGTAGATATTTAGTACTAGCAGACCTCACTTGGCACCCCATGATTTTCATCATGAGCCTGGTCATTTAGAAGCTAGTGGCCAGTCATTACCTAGGAAGAATTTCTCAGTAAAAAAGAGAATTTAGGTGACATATTTGAGGACTACATAGAGAGGCTTGCCCTATGTTATTTTGCACTAAAATATTCTTCTCCAAAATCCTGCAGCTACATCCAGAAGGTAGTTGTATCAAAGCATCAACTGTTCTGGTATTCATTTTTTATGAGAATAGTCTTTTCCCCAGCCACATCAACACTCTCATGTTATGCCACCATCAGTCAAACATGTTGTACAGTTGTATGTGGTGATTTGGTGAATGTCCCTGACAGGAAGGCGGTGAAGTTGGAGGCCAGCAATTTCCAGTTTCTGGTCCCTACCATCATATAAAATCTGGCAAAATAACTATGAAGTGTAAGTGTTTGCAAATCGTGAACAATATGGTGTCAGACTTTCATCAAGAGAACTCTATAGGAGATCTTGGATATGCGGTTAGTTTACAATGTCAGGTTACAATAGAATGCACAAAGGAGGAAACATAACATAGGTATATTAAAAAACAGCTCAAGTTTTTGGTCTTTTTAAAATAGCACCAAGTTCATAGCTAATCTATCTTTGACTGGCAAACTGGTTTCTTTCTTCTGCACAAGTTGTATCCACCCTAATCTCCAACTCCCAGACTCCCAGTGATGGGGGTTGAGTGCTTTATCTTGTAATATCTAAATCTTACAAAGGAAAAGCAGCCAGATACTTAGGAACTCAGGATCTTAGTTGGTGAGCTGCAGTCACCACAGGATTATATTTATAAAATCATTTGACAAAACCTACTTAACCGAGCTCCTCAGTTATCTGTCGCTTTCTTGTAGTAACCTTTTGGTGTTCTGTTGCCCGTGGCCTTTTCAGATTGTGAATAGCAGCCTCAGATACCATTGGATCCTTCATGCCTGCATAGAAGAACTGTTAAGCGTAACAAAAGCTCTAGACTCCAAATAAACAATCATACCAGCATAGATCAGCTCAACTGCATGCATGACAGTGGCTTTTCAGAGACTTGTTTATTCCTATGTGAAATCAAGAGGTGCACGCAGCTGACATGAGTTACTTCCCAATAAATAGGTTTTTAGAAAGAATTTTAATGACAAAAATATTCAGATGACCAAGAAGCTGCATCTCAAATTTGCAGAGCACAAGGATCATGCAGGTGCTAAATGCTAGGCAATCTGAACTACACAATATATGCGGGAGTGGAAAAGCAACCACAACAACGTCATCGCCAATTTAGGGGCCAATATAGGAGCTTCTTTGAGTCGGTAAGCCTTCCTGAGTCAAAGGCATTCCTGCATGAACACAAGTGACCCTGTGTGTATTAACAATTTCAGGGGGACGAGGTGAAGGCTAAGGCTGACCCTTTTGTCAAAATAAGCATGTGAACTTTATTAACTCAATTAGTTTCTGAAGAGATACAACGATATTTAGCAGGATTTGTAGTACAATAACCACTATCCAAGTGGCCAAAAAAGCATTAAGAGCACAGCAGGGGATGGGGGAGAGACACATAATTGAAAACCCAACAGTAAACAACTAGAAGAGCACATAAAGGCCCGGACATATATAGAAACAGCATTGTTACAGCAAGATCAGTGATTTAAGATCAAGCAGTTGCCAAACCTTTTGAAACAATATTAGCAAAGAGGTGGCAGATATACAATTCACACTGAACAACCAAGAATTAAGTTAAAAAGAAAAAGGGACAGGTAGACGCAAGGTATATGTAAAAAATGGCTCGGGACAATATTATGCAGAGATACCTATAAGGCTTCAGTAATTTTCAAATCTGTCAGTAGCTGAAATATGATTGAGCATTGAAAAAAATACAAACCTTCAGTGTAAGAACTCTCGATGGTATGTTTTCCATTGCGCTCCTGGTGTTTTCCAGCTTGCAAACACTCATCTGAAGATGACCACACGTGCTCATTGAGTTCTTCAGCGTAAGCACTCTCGGTGGGAAGTTTGTCATTGGGCTCCTGATGTTTTCCAGCTTGCAAACATTCATCTGAAAAAAAAAAACCACACGTGCTATTTGCTGTTATGCATAAATAAATTTTAAATGACATGTCATGCATGGGTGCAATGGTACCAGATCGTTACAACATGCATGTTTAGCACAAGGTTGTATTGTTGCACATACAAGAAGTTAACAAACAATTAGCAGGAGAGTGTTACCGATAATTCCTGCCAGTCGATCCATTGTTAATGGCTTAAGTGGTAAACCTGTCAGGAGAAACATGCTTATTAGGCTAAGAAGTCCTGGTCGAAATTTGGTGTTTCTAAAGGGTAAAGAGAGTAGTATTTTGTAGCATTGTCAAGTAACAGACCTGATTGATTTGCCACCTGGCCTGAAGAATACATCCTGCAGAAAGGAAAATATTCAGTAGCAGTAGACAACAGCCTTAATCGCACCTATATATATTGTACCTCTTCTTGGAAAGAAAGGACCGGGCAAGAGAATCTGCTGGCATCCGAGCTAAATTCTTCTTCTGAAGACTGATGCGACCCCTTGAACTGGCAAAGATTACAGAACAAGTTAATATTAACGGCGACTATCTTCTCCCAGGATCCAAAGTTAAGGGTAATTATATTGGAAGGAATTGTCATGCCTCAGGCCGATAGGAAGCACTTTGGCTGGCCTGGTGGAGCAGAGCGGCAGTTGGCGCATCTCATCAAACTCTGGAATCTGAGCAACCAAGTCCCCGATATCTCCGCTGCCTTGAACCTTACGAGTGGCCAGTTAATTGAGCCCCTGATGTGAACATTGCCAAATGTTAGCGTTCATGCCCTCGATCGTGCAGTGTATGGAGTGTGGATAAGCAAAAACAAAAAAAAGTGCATCAAGCAGACAGCTTAAAGATGGAGGCAGACCAGGCTTGCTTGGAACACACAGAGCGGATGATCTGAGCGAGTTTGACTCCTCCGGCACTGACGCCTCCTTGGCGACCGTCCTCACAAGGCTCATACGGATCGTATTCAGGGAAGGTGGAGGGATCCGTCGGGTCGTATGCAGCGATTTCCCATAGGAAGTTGATGAACGTGACAAGGAATTGGCCACCGACGGGAAGATCGAAGGCCGGCACGAAGCGGAACACGTAACCCATGGCGTCTGACCACAGGCCCAACCGCACCAGATGCTGCAGATGCTCTACACGGAACAACACCCTCGTCTCCTTGGAGAGCCTGCATAAGAATCCACACATCAAATGCAAGCCAAAAAAAACGAAGGCGCATCCAAGGGGAGGAAGGAAGGAGGAAAAGTAAGAAGAAGAAAACAGAGGGCAAGAGGGAGGGAGGGAATCTAACGAACGGCAAGCCACGAATGGTTCATCACAGTGAGAAAACAAACGATCTAAAACGAAGGCGCAGGAGCGATGTTTAGGGTTCGTACGATTCGAAGGCGCCGTTGTAACTGTGGGACCAGAGGAAGGCGAGGAGCCGCCGGAGACGAAACCGCCTCACGCAGAGGTAATCCAGAGAGCGTATCAACGGTCTCTTGCGCTCAGCAGCGCTGGAGCGCTCCATTGGTGACGACGAGAGGAGGCTGGAGCTGACTAGCTCAGGAGGAACCGTCTCCGTCTCCAATGGCAGATTGGGGAAGGGCGTGTGCTACAAAATCCGGTGATTCGTTTCATGGCAACACGGGACGTGTCAAAACATAACACGTGTAATTAGTTTTGCTGACAAAAGTGGCTACTTTTGGGCTTTAGGCCTTTCCTTTTTGTTCACCGGCGTCCCAGCCCATCGACTCCGATGGCCTTTTCGTACGGTAGAATCAGCCCATTCATCTCTTCAGCCGGGAGGAGGCCTCATAACGCGGTTGGCAGGAGTTACCGGTAATACTCGCCTGCCGTGGTGTCTTGTTAACATCTTGCATAAGATGCACATACTCATCGTCATCGCTCATGTATGCCTTGAACTTTAGATTTTTCGTCATTTCGTGGATACCATATAGTGCACCTCCAACAACTTAAGATTCGCAAAAGCTTTGCTCCTTCGGAGATTCCAGGCCAGGCAACAGATAAGCCACAATTTGGCTGCTCATCTCAGTGCTACCTCTGTCAATCACTTGGGTGTTCGGTGAAACTTCAGCTCGCAAGCTAGCAACTGAAATGCAGACTTTAAGAACAGTGGTTGGACTAGAACCACCTTTTTCTGCTACTACTCTTATTGTTTGGCCTTAACTACTGGGGAAAAATTGTTACATCACTGTTCTTAGGCTGATGTACATTTGAACTGGGCGATATAGCGGTAGTATGATATCTTCTGCCAAGTCGGTGCTGGTGTGTTTTCATTCTCGGCGGCGGAGAAGTTACGAGGTACCGGCCTGCCCGGACGGGACTTGATCGTGTCGTCGTGCACAGCCATGCGTTGGTGCGGAAGCAAACACTTGGGGTTTAAGATTGAAGAGTCTTCCAGCTCCGATCCTCTTCTGGACCAAAAGCTCCAGATGCATCTGATGCTCCCAATCAAGTGCCCTAGCATCAAGCCACTCTGGAAGCTTTTGCATGTCAAGTCTGCATCTTGCAGCGATTATTGGCCTGTGTCCTTGGCGCTTGGCTGGTTTGCTCAACCAAGCACATAACTACAACAGTACTATGCAGTTTTGTCATTTTCACACTATCGTTCTTGCAGTGACAACTGTGTTTACCGAGTGCTGTTGCCTGGTGTCCAAATGGCCAATTCCTCCAGACGGGTAGACCTGCAAGGATACGGTCTAGTTGTCCATGCTTTCCGCCCAAACAATAGCCTTTCAGCAAAGCGTAACGCCACTGGAGCACAAATGCTTCAGGAGCCAATCGAGACGCAGAACTTCTCCTGAAGCGACGCTTTCCGGAGAATTGCGAAACCTGTCACTTGCCAAAAACGAACAGGTGCTCGTCTGTCTGATGTATTCCTATCCCATTGCCCCAAAAAAGAGGTTGTTTTGTTATTATGAACCACGAAAAGGAAATCGATCCAAAGTGGCCGTCTTGTTATCGTGCTCCATTCCGAATTGAATTAGCAGCTACCCCTTTCCACTTTGGATGGCTCTCCGCTCATACACGGGTGTGGGTGCTCTGCTCATACATATCCGCGCTCGATTCCATCACAAGAGTACGCCGTGTATGATTGCCGGAGAACCTACGATTAGTTGCTGTTTTTGTTTACTGATCATCGGTAGCGACGAGAGCTAGTGTCCTCCATTTTTCTTCTTCTGATTCCATTATTCCAGCTCATCGACTCCACACGCTAACTAGCTCTTGCAGCTTTAGTCCCGTTATTATCTCCCCCCTCGCTTTTGGGAACTTTGTATCTGCAGAAATGGATGGTCGACTTGCAATCCTGATCTCTGAATTTGGCAGAGGAGCATCGTTTTTTTTTTTCCTCGGAAAGCATCGAATTTTCTTGTACAAGGAGAAATAGGCGGAGGTGTTTTGGACCACTAAGAAAATAGAGGAATTCAGTGCGTGCTCTTTATTTCGTCCTAGCGGAGTGGTTGGGAACAATGGCAGCAAGTGTGCCAAATTGAAAGCAGGAGCTGAAAATATCTGGCCAAAGACCAAAGGAGTGGAATATCAGAGTGGGAAATATTGTTAGAAATTAATTGCCTGGTTAAAACTTATGGAACGACCCCGTTTGCATGAGTGACTGGAGTCTGAAGATATATGTTGGCCCATATATCGGAAAATTTTTGCACTGCAGCTGCGAAGATGGACTTTTTGGTCATCTGACTGAAGCATTAGAGCGAAAACCTGAAGCTGACAGGAAAAATGGTAACCAAATCAAAGACTTTCAGATCGAGAGGATTCCTCATCTCAAAAGCCCTGACTGTATAGATGAAACTAATCCACTTGAAGATGATTGATGATGAAGGAAAAGAGGGAAGATTTATGCGACATGTATATGGAATGAACATCTCATCGATCTGGACTTACATATGTACATAAGAATTATTACACAGAAGAAGAAAAGCAAAGAAGAAACAAATGGAATCTCTAGAGGAGCAAGAACACTGACAGCACAACCCACACGCCTGCACAGCCACGCGCCTCAACCCTCAAGGAAATCGATCGAAAGTAACCGCTACGCTAGGATCTGATCTCAGTCTCAGCTCAGACGACGACGGTGAAGTAGGCGAGCGCGAGCCCTCCCTCTCCGGCGCCGGCGCCGGCGAGCGCGCCGAGGAGGCGCCGGAACGCGGCGGCGGGGCAGGGGATGCGCAGCGGGCCCCGGCGCGCGTAGCCGTACTCCTGCGCGGCGCGGCGGAGCAGCTCGGCGATGGGCGGGCGGCCCAGCAGCTCGGCGGGGACCACGAACCGCTCCGTCTCCTCCCCCTCGGCTCCGACCTCCACGGGGACGTGCCCCGCCGGCACCTTGCTCCCCCCGTGCCACGACGGCGACGATGGC
This sequence comes from Digitaria exilis, assembly GCA_015342445.1. Classification (NCBI taxonomy): domain Eukaryota; kingdom Viridiplantae; phylum Streptophyta; class Magnoliopsida; order Poales; family Poaceae; genus Digitaria; species Digitaria exilis. Next base: position 174,804 of record JACEFO010002685.1, read on the forward strand.
TCCGCCACCGCGCCCGGCGCCACCCTGCACGCCCCCGTCGACACGCACCGGAGCAGCCCCTTCATCGTCATCGATCGGCCAGGTCGCCGCGCGCGGGCCTCACAGGCGACGGTGGAGCTCGAGGCGGAGGGGACGAGGCTAATAGGCTGCTGCTGCTGCAGTGCCGGAGCAGGAGCGCGGCGTAGGGACGGACGGGACGGCGGGGCCGTGCGCTGCGCGACGCAGGCGCTGCTATATAGCCGCGCGCTGTGTCCGGCCGGTGGAACCGACAAGTGGGGCAGCTCTGCTTGTGGCCCACGTGGAGGTGGCACGGAGGGGGGGGAGTGTACGAATAGTACCACGGCCAGTACCCGAGGCGTGAGGAGAAGAGAGAGAGGGTGAAGCTGAGTGGGATCAGGTGCGCCGGGGCTGGTGTGGTGGGGCACTGTCGCTCGACACGTCGCGGCGAGGCGTGTGCTCCGGCCGGCGGCGTCGGCGTCCCGACGTGACGCCGGTCGCATGGCTGGTGGTCCGGCTTGGAGGAACGCGGCTCGCCGGAGACCCCGACGTGTGGCCAGCCGGCTGGCACGAACGCGTTCTCTCTCACGTTCACATTTCGCGGTCGAGAGACACACGGCGGCGGGCGACATCCACCGCCGGGACGGGTAGGGAGTTGCCGTCGCCGGAATGGTGGTACTCCGTACTCGCCTAGGGCGACGGCGACGTCACGTGAGCCCGGGCCCGTCGCTGTTGTGGAGGTGGGGGGAACTTCCGTACGGGTGGCTGTACGGTTCCGTAGCCACGGCGGTACGGCACGTGGGGGTCCCCGGCCGTACGTTACCCGTCGCTTTCCGGCCTTTACGCCGCTGCCTCCCCGCCCCTACCTCGTCAAGCGGTGGAGCAGGCAGCGGCAGTGGGAGTGCGTGAGGTGAATGTGGAGGTCGCGGCAAAGTACAGACATTGTGGCGTGGAAAGCGTTGCCGACATGGGAGATGTCTCGTGTAGCGTCAAGCGTGTGCCCCTCCCTGTTCGTTGAGCGGAATTCTTTTCCTCTAGAAAGGCAACACTCATTTGGTTGAATTCTCTCTCTTTTTTTTTTACCTTTTCACCATTTTGTTTTTTGTATGGTGTGTATTTTTGCACGTCGTTTGAAAGTTAGGGGGTATGTATACGTGTGTGGGAGGGAAGAGCTGCAAATTCAACGGCATTTAATTAGAGGGGTCCTTGTTCATCCGTTGTTCATATTTATATTTATTAGTAGAGCGCGTACGATATTTGACATTATGGGTAGGTCAATCAGCACATCACTTAACGGGATAGTATCTTCTAGCGAACGGGTTAATCTAGACTTCTAGAGCACTTGCAAGTTGCATACGAACCACTGCTAACCGAAAACACCGTTTCTAATCCACTACTGACCATCACCCACTATTTTCACTTCCTTGCATCACAGTCTCCCTCCGTATATGTTTTACTCGTTCTGTGAAAACGTTGGCGGAAGGTAAAAAAAGACGTTGGAGGGAGCAGGAGTGAATTTGGACTGTCTTGCCCTCGTAGCTTGGGCTCCCGTGCGCGATTAACTCTTGCTCCTGGCTTCGGCTCCCGTGCGTCATTAACGCGTGCTCGTACGTTAAGCTCCAACGACCTCGCCTCACTGAGTCACTGGGGCCTTTTATCTTGCCTTCCGCCCTTCCCTTCGCCCTGCTCCAAACAATGGAGTTCAAGCTGGACTCACAAATAATGAGATAAAGCACTCACAGATGGCGCCAGAAATCGCAGCCTCGCGGGAGCTCACGCCGGAGCTCGCTGCAAAAATTAAAAACAAAAAAACAAAATACATCACGAAAATAAAAAGAACAAAAAAAACAAAATACACCACAACAACAGAATCGAACGCCCAACCTTCGGCTTTACACAGGCCGCTGTAACCAATGTGACGAAGAGAGAGTGCTGTAAAGATTGGACTCCCCAAGCTATTTAATAAGGGTAAACATTGTAGATTACACCCAAATTAAACACACCTTGGTATGCGCAATCATGTCCTAAACGACCTCTAAAAGCTATAAGGAGGTTTTAATCTCTCCCAACAGTTTATTGTCACAAATGGTCGTCAGATTTAATATATTTATCAACCAGTATAACTATAGATGGGGAATGAGATTGTTGGGGATCATGTGTTGTGGGCAACTACAATAATTGTAAGGAAATATACAGTGATTATATTAACAAAATGGTTGACATTTTTTTTGACGAACAGTTGACAATTTTAAAAAATATTAGTAGATCTAACATCAGGGTATCCGTAGAAAACTGTTGGAAATATGTAAAGTCTTGCAGTGACGAGTCTATAATAAAAACATGCATAGTACAAGTAGAAAAAAATTGCAATGGAAATATGTAAAGTCTTGTAGCGATCGCGCAAAAAGTCACAGACAACGAAGTGGACGGTAGCCGAGAGGAGCTCTAGGTGTTGAGACCTTTTGCGCGCACTGCTGAGACTTGAGACACGGAGGGTCTCGATCGATCTATCCGCGTCACTCGCAGGGCCACTGCCGTACATGTCGTGCCCACACACACCATCACCACACGGTCGAGTGTAGTCCATCTGGAAGACGCCAAGAGGCACAGAGGTAGGCAAGCAAGCAGCATTATTTCTTGGCAGCTCTTCTGTGAACTAACGCCTACAGTACAAGCGTTTGGACCCGTTGTAGCTGTACCCACCAGGCCACCGCACGCATGTCAGCACGCTCACCAACAGGCAGAAAACAAACGGACACCCTCATATGTTTTCGTCGAGTGGTAATGTCTCTCTCGTGCTTCCGTCGTGCGCAGGTTTTCGATCGCCAGCCTGGAGCCAGGGGCTCCACACAGCACCTAATCTCATTGTCAGTAGTAATAACCAACAGCACTAACCGATCAAACAGAATAATCCAATCGACGGGGTGCCTGAACAGCTCACGAGGAACAGACCAGATCGATTCCGTACACGAAACGGGCGTTGAGCTTACACGAGCTGACGAGCACCGTTAGTTCCCGCGACAAGACGGGCAGACAGCGACGCCTCCCATGCGAGACGATCGATTTCTTCCGTGCGGGCGTCCGTACGGGGAACGCAAAGGCCGTGTGGTGTGTGGTGTGGGCAGGCAACGAGAAAGGCGCGCGCGAGAGGGATGGGTTGCGTGCGTGCGACCAGCAGAGCAGCCGCTGCGCTTTGGTATTGTTTGTTTTGGGTTCGCCTTCGCCGGCCCGGGGATGATATGTCTGATGGGCAGGCATGGCCACAGGCCACCGGCCGACGCCGGTTAGGTCGGCGGCTCCCTTTCGCCGTGCCGTACGGGCGTACCACTTGACCGTACGGAATGGGCGGCAGGCGGCACTCGATGATGGGGGCAGGAGCCTCCGGTGGGGGGGGGGGGGTATCTTGGAATCACGTCACATGGCGCATGCTACTGCGCCTGCGCTTGCGGGGCAGTTCGTCGTGGTGGTCTAACTCAGGTGGAGTGATTTTGCTGCCCTGGAAAGCTTCGTTGGGCCTCCACGGTGGGGGAGAATAAAATAAACCCAAGGCAAGGAGAGATAATTTTTCTTTTTAGTGGAACGAGATAGATACAAATGTTGGTTTGGTTGGTGTCGTGTGCTGATCCAAAAGTCCAAACAGAAAATGCTGCTTGCATGGGACGCGAATGCTACCGGACTCGAGTACTCCACACAGAACAGAGGACACAATCACACAAGTCAGTCACACAACCAAAACGGAGAGGGCTCGTGAGGCCGTGAGGGGGGAGGAGAGAGAAAAAGAAACGCAATGCAAGCCGTCGATGGGCCGGCCTACTATACGAGGCTAGTCTGCAGAGCCCACCCAGCAGGAAGAAGGTCAGACAGACAGGTCCTGTGAGCCAATGCCAAGCAAGGAACAGAGATGTTTGGGCTGTAAATTCTCGCTTGGGCTTATAGTAGTATCCGATATCCCACACACGGCCCATCGGAGGAGACGGTTCGGCGAGGTAATGAGCAGCGCTCAAGCCTGATCAAACTACTGACCAACTGTTTGCTTCGCCGCAACAATAAAACGTTCGCATCTGAATGTCTGATAAGCACATGCTTCCAATCCAGTATCCACCCACCGCCATTATTTGAAGACAACATCACAGTCTCCACTTGCACGTGGTTTCAAGGCCATTGTTTTCAAGCCATCGCATCGCCGTTGTCCTGTTCGATTCAAGAGCCTTCGGCTTCGAGCATGCATGCACGCCTTGCCTCCATTGCTGACACAGGGTCAACCCTTTCGTTCGCTTTCAGCACGATGCTGCCCGGCTCAAGACTTGAAGTCAATTATCCCGGCCTCTGCTGCCAAAAATTTCAAACGGGGTGATAGGGATGCCACACGGCTCGGGACACTCTCTCACTCCAGACCCGGCCCGCTCTACAATTGTAGCCGTGGCCAGCTATCGATCGAGACTGGCTGTCCATTTCAGGGGTTTTCAAGTTGAAGACTCCTCTCTCAGCAATCCCGCTCCTGTTAATTTGTTGTTTCCCGTTCGGGAGAAAAGACAGCACGAGACGGGAAAGATTTCCCCTGGTTGATTTGGTCGGTTTTCGCAGCACAGATGTACGTCGTCAATGCCTTCGTCAGACCAACGAAACTTGTTGCTCAACAACTTTTGCTTTTCCTTTTTTCTCGAGGTGAGTGTTTGAAGACCTGCTGCTCCTGCTCGAATGAAAAAGGAGATTTTGGATTCGGCCATTGAAGTACTGAACCCGGCGGCGGGGAAATCAGATGGAGAGCCTGTTGATCGGCGTAGAATCCGCGGCTGGGACTGAACGTTGGAATATGGAAAGACTTCGCGCTCGAGAATCTGGCGTCATCATCGCCAAATCGTTGATCAAAACGGAGAATGCCGAGCTCCGAATCCGGCTCGATCGGCCGCATTTTCAACAGTTCGACGGGGTGTGTTTTTTTGTCCAGATAAAGAGCAGGTCGACACTGTAAACAGCAGTCGATCGAATCGGGCAGACGATTTTCAGGATGCAAGGCGATCGATAGGAATTAATTTCAGAAGCAGGACCGGATCTGCAGGCTGCGGCGGCTTAACAGTTAACACTCGAGATTTTGGGGCCGGCATTGTCCATCAGGAAGCTCGATGGGCTGCTCGGTCTCGGCACGCGCCATGGGTTCTAGTCGCTGCAACTTGGAAATACTCGAGGCTCCATATCCGGGCGCCGCCGTGAAAGATTGAGCAACGAGAGATGCGGCCGCCTCATGGCCCGCAGAATGGTTCAGAATTCAGAAAGACTAAAAGAGAATGGAACCTGTGTTGGCGCTCTAGATTTTCGGCGTCGCCGCGAAAGATTTTCCACGAGTTTCTCAGCTGCTTTTGCCCCACGCGCAAATCTGGTCTGGCCCGAGTCTGACTGGGGGTGATCCAACGGACGGAGATAACGCACGCGCGCACGCTTGGCATCAACAACCACCTCGCGACTTCGCAAAATGTGGGCTTTACTTTAGTTTAGGACCCATTTGCCATTTTATTCCCCCCTTGCTGCTCTCTGGCAACAGGTCGCGCTGTGTCGTGGTGTCTCTGCTGCTGCTGAGAGGCCGTGGTGGATCTGGACCGGGTCAGAACCAGCGTTTTATTTTTTGTTTTCGCATTATAAAACTGTGTATTTGAAGTTTTGAATTCGGCTCACGTACACGGCAACACCTGGGCGGCTACCCACGTCAACCTTTTCTGCGTTGCTGACCCGCTCTCCGATCCGGTCTGTCTCGCGCCTCGACCCGGCCACCAGAACCACGCCCGGTTGGCCCTCTTGGTTTACTTTTTTCCTGTCTCCTTTTGAAGGGTACACTTACCTTTTGTACCTAATTGGTTATTAAGTATTCATACAATTACTATACTATTACAAATAGCACATACATTGATGCATACACGCGGACTACAGGAGTAGCCCCCGTAGCTGCATAGAAACCGGGTAGCGCCGCAACTTGGTTGGGCCGGACCCGACCGGCCGGCCGGTCAGCAGGCCTGTTTGCTTGCTTGCTCTTTCTCTCAGTCCTGTCAACAAAAACGAAACACACGGTCAAGGATTGGACGACACGAGGCGATCATCATGTCCCCATCATCTGACATTCCTACCCTCCCCACACGTTGACCACTCACCCACCCTATATATACGCACCCCATCCCACCCCAACCTTGAAGCAATCACACAACATCCTGTCCTGCTGCGAGCGCCTGCCAAAGTGCCAAGCGATCGACTCTATATTCCTCAACCAGGCCGGCGGTCAGCTCAGGTCACCATCTCTCTCCGCGGCGTGCAGCTCGCGACGGTCCAAGACACACTACTCGGCTCGATCGTATCCTTGTCATCCTCTCGGGTCATGATCTGGAAGCGCAAGAGCTGCGGCGGCAGAGGAAGCGGAAGCAGCAGGGAGGGGATGCGAGAGCAGCTGATCCAGCGGGAGGGCAGCGGCGGCGGGAGCTGCAAGCAAGGAGGAGGGTGCGTGCCGCGGGGGTGCGTGGCGGTGGTGGTGGGCGGCGGCGAGGAGCCGGAGGAGCGGGTGGTCGTGGAGGTGCACGCGCTGGCGCAGCCGTGCGTGCGGGCGCTGCTGGAGATGGCGGAGCGGGAGTTCGGCTACGCCCAGCAGGGCGTGCTCCGGATCCCCTGCGCCGCCGACGAGTTCCGCCGCGCCGTCGCCGCCGACACCCAACGCTGTGGCAGACGCTGATCAATGAGCCATGCGGGATGCGGCCTTGCTGTATATATGTGGCTCTCGTGCGCCGTCCATCTGTGCAGTGATCGATCATTCGATCAACGACGACCTGATCACTTACGTAGAGATATGGAGGGTAGGCCAGGATGCAAAGCAATTAGTGCTTGCTTCTCTCGATTTAGAAGAAGATGATGATGATGAATTTGCAAATGTTCAAATTGACAAATAGCAGTTTTTTTCTCGACGATGTTTTAATAGCAACAGTCTGGGGATGTGCGGCATTCATCACTGTGCCAGCAGTAGTGCTACGAACGAACGAGTCTGCAAACGTGCGTGCGTTCAAACTGCAGGGACAAGTTTTTTCCTGCCGTTGTCAACCAAAAACTGTTGATTGTTGATCATCATCATTGATCGATTCACTACTGTCTTCCGATCGCGAGGTCCGTCCGGCTTGTTTGAAACGCCTCCGGTTCCGTGCGGGCTGCACCGTAATAAAACTCGACGTCGCCCACACCGGCCCGTTACGCTACGCCTACGCCGCCGTGCGCGTGTGCATTCATTCCCTCTGTCCCCTCGCCGCCAGCCAAGCCCACCGCGTGGTCATTTGACAATTGGCTCTCTCTCTCTCTCTCTCTCTCTCTCTCTCTCTCTCTCTCTTCTCTCTCCAGCTTGCCGAGGCGCCATGGCCTGACGCGCGCGCTGCGGCTGGGACCGGACGCCGCCTCTCCTTGCACTCCGCGCGCGCCGGTACGCCGGCGCATGGTCGTCTACTCGTCACGCCATGTCGGCAGATCAGACGCACGCTCAGCCGATGTGACTGTGACAGTGAGCATGAGGAAGCCGGACGCATGCAACGAGCGGTGTGAGCGCGGCGGAGCCGGGGCTACGACATGGCTGCCTATCCGAGTAGCCAAGTGCGCCGCACGCATCGCTCTCCTGGGCCCCAGCAGATAGACGCACACGAACAATCTCCGGGGCGTATACGACCGCGCATATACAATCTCCGGCGTACGACCACGCATATATACAATCGGTACAAGCGTCCCTGAACCTTTTTTTCTTTGACTTCTCGTCCCTGAACCTTAACTAGGAGGGAACACCAAACCGACAGGAGACTATAAGTACTGTATATCATTCAACGGGGTGACGTCGCCGAGCTAGTGCACACGTGCGCGAGGCATCGGGGAGTACGTCTACGTCCCTTCCGTAGTCTAGACGTGGCACGTACGTATAGTACGAGCCGATCCGGCCATGGAAGAGTCGACGACGTACGACGACACGATAGTTACTTCCCCGGTTGCCGTGGCGAAGCAGCCGTTTAAAATTCAGACTTGGCATCAGTAACAAATGAACACAGCTGCATAATCATTGGCGCCCGTCTGGCCTCCGGTCAGCGAATGATTCGCGCCATCGTTTACGGGAGGCGCCGCATGATTGGGCGAGCGGCTCCCCGTCGCGCGGTCGCGCCCCGGGCGTTGACGAAGCCCCGATCGCCGGGGTGTTTGAAGTGTTCAGTTCTCTGATAATCATTTTTTTATAACAGTTCTCTGATAATCTGATCCCGTCACGGACACACAGCAGTAGACAGTAGTGCGATGTTAGCGTTAAGAAAATTCGCAGCTCGCAGGTCACGAAGACGGGAGAGTGAGATCATCGGAGAAATAAACCTGCTTCTTATTTTACAAAATGGACTTGGCCTGACAAGCTGATACCACCGATCGAGCTTTGTATGCTCGACATATCCCGTCACGATGTGCAGATATACGCGGCCAAATTTCACGGGTGACGAATAAGTCGACAAATATTTTTGAAGCGGTACAAACCTGATGATGTGTAAACGGATCGAGAAGACAGTTTAGCTCATAACACTGACACTACTCAGTCGACGTTCAAGTGCCCACCGCACCAACTCACACAGCAAGAAAGAAACTTTCAATGGCCACCCTTGACATTGCGCTTCAAACAGATTGCTCATTCAATATCACATTGGGATTATAGTTCTTCACGTGAAGAATACTTCAAGATGACATATATTATTTATTGAATGTTTGCATTATTCTCTTTAGGACGAAGTGCAGTGGCAAATGTAACTATACAAAATTGATGCACAAAAATTTTGTGAGTCATCTCACGAAACCTAGATACATAAGAAAGAATAGTAGGTAGTCTGTCTTCTGGTTGGTCTACGAATGCTGCTATATCATGATGTTAGTTGATAAATCCAGGACATGGTGGTATAATTGTAGCAAGAAAAAACAAAAATGCACAGATACATAAGTATCTGGACATATAAATTTGGGGAGTGGGTAGTAGCTTAAGAATGTGAACCTTGGGGGGTGCTACGGTGGGACATATTAGCTAACATCACCTAGAAGGTCCTTCAATCTTCTGTCTCAGCTGTTCGTAATTTTGTAGCTCCTCCATAGACAATGATGGTGAGATATCTCCTAACACCTGTAAATAATAACATATTATTTCCGCACATGCAGCCGCAAAAATGTTATACTTACTCAATATGATCTGGAGTTTTACCGTCATAAAATCATCAATCTCCACAATGACCTGTTCCGCGCTGGCATCATCATTTTTTGAAGGGTCAGTTTCAAATGTTTTAACCTGAAAAAAACCACGAATATGATCAGCAAAGCAAAGCTAAAAAAAAAGAAATACTCACTGATCGCTTTGCTGCATGAAACCAGGCATCTGCACAAAGTGCATAAATGTCAGCACCAGTAAAGTTTGGAGGACAGCGCTGGGCAACCGACAAAAGAGAGACATTCCTGTGGAGTTTATACTTGCGTGTCTGTGCTTTAAGGATCCTGCACATAAATTATGCTGAGATCACAGCTTCCACAAATTTCAAATCGAAAAGTTGAAAACTCTCAACAACAACCTTTCCCTGTATGATGCATCAGTATTTACACCAACGTAAAGAAGCTTATCAAATCGGCCAGGGCGAAGAAGAGCAGAATCAAGGAGGTCAGGTCGATTGGTAGCCCCAATAATGAAAAGGTCCTGCAAACATTTGGAAATACTTTCACTTTATGTCCAGCATCCCAGATATTCCAGGTAAAAACAAGTAAAAGCATGGTGTGAAGAAACAACCTGGCTGTTATCACTCAACCCATCTATCTCCACAAGTAACTAATAAACACAAAAAGAGTGGAAAGTGAGATGAGACTGATCCAGCATTTTAACCAGAGAACTTACGAGAAAAGGTTGTGGCACCTCCTTAGAGACAAAGTTAATTTTACCTGGGAAACAACTCTGTCCATAACACCACCAGAATCTGCCGATGATCCTCGGGCAGGAGCGAGGGAATCAAGCTCATCAAAGAAAATGACGCATGGACGTGCAGATCTGGCCTGAGATTGAAAGTGAAAAACTAATAATTAAAATTCTATGGATTTTTATGATGACTATGTCTGTAAGTTTCTATACCTTCTCAAAAATGTCTCGGACATTCTTCTCTGATTCTCCAACATACATGTTTATAAGTTCTGGACCTTTCACGCTAAGAAAGTTCAACGAGCACTCAGTTGCTACTGCTTTCGCTAATAAGGTCTGAAAGTTCAAAAAATGATAAGCCCTATATCATGGTGCTTCTGGATGCATTTCTCTTGCTAGGTAAAAATGAAAAATAAATCAATTCAAGTATGAAATCCTTTAAACCTACCTTGCCTGTTCCTGGAGGTCCATATAGTAGGACACCTGATCGCTTGCGCAATTTAGAAGAAAAAAGGTGCTTGTACATCAGAGGCAACTGAAATATCAGGTACAAAAAAGGGGTCAATATCCCTAAAAATTGGTGTCAGCTTCTAGTGCTGAGGACCTGAAACTATAATCGACAAATCCCATTTTCATCTGTGGAAGCTTGTACTCTCAACATTGTGAATATTTACAGCTGAATTAGGTCAAATTTACCTGAATAGTATCTAAAATAACCTTTTTCACTTCCTCCAGCCCACCAACATCCTCCCATTTCACATTAGGAACCTAAAAGACAAAATCGAGTTATCAAAGGGAGAAAGCTAAAATCAATGTACATATATATCAATGGATATCTGCTGATAGTCCTGAAAACCACATGAAACTGTTTACTTTGGGTGTGCCTAATGCAGCACGATTCCTTTTCTTGGCTCGCTCCAATGAAGACATAATATCTTCTTTGCAAAAACGTGTTTCCTCATTTTGAGTTGCCGAAGAACATTCTGGAAGGATCTCCTCAGGATTACTGATTCCTTTGTTATCTTTCTCTGCTGCAATTTTAAGTGCAAAAGACACCCCAGCATCGGCAACCAGTGCAAGTATGTCCCTGGGCATGAATCCTGATGTTTGCGCTGCTAAATCTTTTACAAATTTGTCATCGATACTCTGAAAAGTGAAAATATATAAGCAGGACATGCACTGCAGGAGGGGGGGAAAGGTTCTGGAATGAAAAATGACTAAAAGGTACCTCATCAGCAGATTTTGCAACGCCTTGAAGTGTCTCAGATATCAGTTTGTTTCTCTGCTCTTCATTCAAAGTCTTCATGTCAATCTCGTGGCGAAAACATCGCCTAATTGACTGTTGCATTCCTTCAGCACTGTCTGCAGTTGCAACTAGTATATTCTGAAGAGGGCTTACACATTCAGGGTTCACAAAATACTGCAAGAAAGACGACTCAACAATAAGGAATGTGATGTAAACACAGTATTATATACACAGATCTTGTTAACAGTAAGAGGAATCAAGACTTACTGAGTTCCCATTTACATCTCTTCCTAGCATCGAGTCCTTAACAACCCAACGCTGTCCAGTGTACTGCTTAATAACAGATTCAATGTTCGACGCCATCCCAGATTGCTCAGATTGTGGGCCTTCATTGGAGGATGCATTCCCAATTGCATCAAAGTGTCGAAGAAGTATTATACAAGGGGAGTACCTTCACAAAGAAAGTTATACAATAAAATACATGTCAAAGATATAAATAAAAATCATCTGAGAGTGGATAAATGCAATGTATTTGGCATAAGTAAAAAAACACACAGAAAGGATGATATTTTCATAACTGAAAACAGGAATAAGTTTCAACAGCAGCGAATAAGAAGGTGAAAGACAGAACGGGAAAGTACTTCTGAGCTTCTTTGAAGGCAGTTGCAAGTGCAGCAGGTGCCCCATTTTCTGACGATGTCATTAGATCATGACAGCTACACTCAACCACGTGCAGACCAAGATGGCTAGCAGCATGCCTGACCATTGTGCGCTTTCCACAACCTGTTAACCAACCATTTTTGAGGGACATGCTCATTTGAAGGTTGAGTAGTAATCTTTAGAGATAAAATTTCATCAATTTATCATTGAAGTGCACTAACCTGAAGGGCCATATATAAAAGTGGAGAACTTGATTTTTGGTAAAATATCTGAAGGGCATAATGCTGGGGCGATGATAGAGGCTAAATGCTCCACCATTTCACCATGCAAAGGAACTGAATCACCAGAAGCAGCAAAGAAGGAGTAAGGGGGGATTGCAGCAGAAGCAGCTCCCCCAAGCACAAGGGCTGTCTCATTGCAATTGACACGAAGAATAGGTTCATCTGATGGTTCCATGCTGGTTACCTAGAAAGTTCAAACATTAACAAATCAAAACTTTTGTGTAATTATGAGCAAATGCAGTGAAATGTAAGCTAAGTGTTCAATAACATCTGATGTATTTATGGATTATAGTGTTTTTGAAGTACGAAAAAATAGGTAAATTACCTTAAAGTATATCATATTACGAGGATGCAGATTATCATCTGGCTTATTGCATGCTAGACAGGAGCTCACACCACAATTCCAATTGTTCCTTACGCAAAAGACATCTCCTCTTGCTAGGAATCTATCAAACTTAAAGTACTCGTTCAAAGCTTGATCTACCATGTCTTGGTAGTCACTTCCTCCGACGGTCGAATTTATCTTTAAAGAAGCGAGCACGCCGCATTCAGGAATCCTTACAACAGAAACCCGTAAATGCAAAGCATATTTTGGAACTTGAGGGCATGGAAGAAGGTCTAAGTAAAGGGAATGATCGATCCCAGCACTGGAAGAAGCATGAGGTTCTTCAGCTAGAGAACAAAACTTGAAAGGCTCCCCTCCTATTTGAATAAGAAGCTTGAGGCAAGAAACATGAAATCCCAAGTTGAAAGCTAAGAGTGGGCTGACATAACCGATGCCTTCATCCACAGATGCAAAACCAGTAGATGGAAATGAGCAACACGGTAAGACGCCCATGGCATGACCAAGAGGAGACGCAGAGGCCACATGATCAATCTGTTCTGTCTTGGACTCGTCAAGGGGTGGGTGATCAAGTAATATGGCTTTAACAATCCTCCCAACATTATTGTCAGCATTCTTGACAAGCACCTGCAGAACAATAGCAGCATATACCTCACCAATATCAACAGAAGGGAACTCCGCACAGGAACAAACTTACCATCTACTCCCTCCGTTTCCAAATTATTAGTCATTCTGGATGTCATTTTGAGTGTCTAAATTCATGACATCTTCTATGAACCTAGACATATATACTTGTTTAGATTCATATCATCTCCAAAGAATTTGGTAAAAAGCTAAGATGACTAATAATTTGAAACGGAGGGAGTACCATATATTACATCAGACATTAACTCGCTAAACCATTGATCACAATATAAAAATATGAGACTTGACCACAATTGCTAACTTTTATAGTTGCAATGCTATTAACAAGTTATCCATTGCACCTATTCAACAGATCAGCACAGTACCAATTTATTACCTTATCACAAAAAAATTTGCATTATATCAGAGATTAACTTGTTAAGTCACTGATGAATATACAAACATATGACCACAGCAGTTAATGTTAGCAGCTGAAATGCGCTGAAATTGGACATCACACCCATTCCAAATCTGGGTACAGAAATCACCAACTCACATCGGGGGACACATTCCAAACCCAATTCACTCATTCCAAAAAGCACCAAGCAGACCATAGTAGTTCTACCAATTTACCACTAAAGCTTAAATGGCTGCAAAAATGTTTTATCATCAGTTAAAGCGCCTAGCATCCTGATTGAAATACGAATGCACGCGCCAGTTTTCGCAGTAGCCTTGTTCATGCAATCGGTGATCAAAATTAATCAAGGAGAGCCTTCTAGTTATAAGAGCTACCAAATCCCATGAAACCCGATTTCCTCCTCAAAGGCAACACGCGTAGTTTGCTGATGGAAGCCCCTAAAGTATCGAATTTCGCAGCACGACCATTCGATTCATAGCACACAGTAGCTCTTGGTCCGAACTGAAAGGGGAGGGGGGGGGGGGGCGTACCGGCGAGCCGGTGACGACCGCGAGCCGTCGGAGCGCGGAGGCGGGGAGGGCGACGAAGGATGCGAGCTCCTCGAACTCGGCGCCGCCGCCACCGGACGGGAAGCGGAGGACGCCGGCCCTGAGGCGCACGGGCTCCCGCGGCGGCGGCGGGGGGCGGTCCCCCGGGAGCGAGTCGAGCAGCGCCTGCGTGGAGGCGAGCACCAGCGGCTTCCTCCGCGGCCGGCTCTCCACCATGGCTGCTGCGGCGGGCGGCCGCGACCGCGCGACGGCAGCCGGGAGGTGGAAGCAGAGGAGAGAGACCCACTTGACTTGAGTCCTGAACAAACAGACGAAAAGGGCAGTTGGGCTGAGCTGGAGTCACCAGTAGAGGAAGCACAGGCCCGTTCAGACTTCAGACGGTCTCGATCGATGGATTTGGATGCGATTTGGTAATATTTGAATTTGATTTTATGTAGAATTTGCAGTATCGGTAGTCTTTACCTGAGATTTTCGAGTTTAAGGATCAATCATCCCAGTGGTGGATCCAAAAAAAAATGGAAGGGGGAAATTTTAGGGGAGCCGGATTGGGTGACTTGCAAACGGCAAGTCACCACGTGACTGGCGGGCCCATCTCTATTGTCCAAAAGCAATCCAACTGATAGAATGAGTTTTTTTTTTCTCCCTTGGATACGCATGTTTCTCGTCCTGTTATCGCTGCCGCGCCCGCGAGAACGGAGAGGTCTGGGCGCGCCTTTTTAGGCTTCTCCCGCGTCGGGCCGCACGCGGCCTTCTTGGCGGCAATGATTTTTTATTTAATTAATCTTTTTTAATGTATAAAATATCATAAAAAGTTGTCCCCAACTAATATTTCAATGGGTGTGTTTATTTCTCAAAAGATTCCCCAAAATACTATTTATTTAACTTTTCTCTGTTCATCTCATCCCTCCTACTTATAGAATAGTATTCATCCACAGTAGTTTTTTTTCTATATTGTTGAGAGGATATTGTAGATGTCTAGAGGGGGGTGAATAGGCATACCTGATAAAATCTGAAAATTCTTTCTTCACAAGTTGTCAGTGAAACCGGATCTTCCGAGTACCACCAGGAAGATCCGATGACCGGATCTTCCAAGTCTTACTAGGAAGTTCCGATGTGAAAATAACCTTTGCTCGAGGTTCAAAATCTAACAAGTTATTCGTAACTCCACTTGAATAGAAAGTTCACAGAGGTACTCTAAGAGCTATATATGATGATCAAATACAGCGGAAACCTTTATAGAGATAGATCGGGCAATATATAGCAAATATGAGAATATATGAACAAAATAAAGTTAGCAACACAAAGAGACACGAGATTTGTTCCCGGAGTTCACTCCCAAGGGAGCTACGTCTCCGTTGAGGTACCAACAAAGGGTAGAGTCTCTTTCAACTCGTTTCCTCCCACAATCGACCACAAAGATCAAGATTGAGTCACTTACTAGATGATTCCACACAAGGAATGAGTGATACAATCCTCCAAGACGCTCCCACAAGCTAGGTGCTACACTTGGTGACCTCTAACCGTCTAGGAGCTCCAAGAGTAACAAACGCGAATCACAAGCCAAGGATGCTTCAAGTGCTTCTTGAGATGAACAAATGCTTCTCCTCACTCAAAGTCAACCCACAAACCTCAAATCTCTTCTCTCAACCAATCCCAAAATGAATCTTGGCTAAGGCAAGGTTTGGAGGGGAGTGGAGAGAAGAGGAGAGAGCTCAAGAAGTGTTTCTCTGTTCAGTTTTGCGAGGTAGGGTTGAAGGGGTAAGAGAGGGGGTATTTATATCCATCCCCAAAATCTAATCGTTATGTTCTGAATCGGGCAAACCGGAACTTCCGAGTACTACTCGGATCTTCCGGATGGGCTTAGGTTAGCTGTAAAAATTCTAAGTGTACTGCCAAACCGGAACTTCCGATTCACAAAATCGGAACTTCCGATTTTGCCAAATTTTACTCAGTACCTTTTCGGATCTTCCGATTCACAAAATCGGATCTTCCGGTTTTGCCATTTTCTACTCAGTACCATTTCGGATCTTCCGATGAAGAAAACCAGAACTTCTGGTTTCACGCAGAACCGAACCGGAACTTCCGGGAACAGAACCGGATCTTCCGGTTTTTCCCTGAAAAACTGAGTTTTTCCCATTTTGTTCTCTCAAGGTTAGTTTTCATCTCAATATAGCACTTTAGCAACCTTGATTCATCAGACACGTCCCCCTTGATAGTACAGTGATTCCTATACTCAAATTCAAAGAATAAATTCAATTTAAGTCCTCCATATGAGCTTCACATCATACAATTTAAATTGGGGACCTCCTTTGTATATAATCTTTTTCTTATTTCATTTAGCATCTGCACATATCTTTATAAAAGTATGAAACTTTCAAATTGTGGTTGTTATCACGACCAAAACCACTAGGGGGCCAAATGCACTTTCAATTGTTTCTTCGGGAATCTTTCCCAATCTAAACACACCCAAGAAGTAGCTCTTTTGGTTGCGCCAACATTTTGGCTTCACTGACATATTAGTTGTGCCAAAAA
Organism: Digitaria exilis; assembly: GCA_015342445.1. NCBI lineage: Eukaryota > Viridiplantae > Streptophyta > Magnoliopsida > Poales > Poaceae > Digitaria > Digitaria exilis. The sequence continues at coordinate 191,375 of JACEFO010002685.1, forward strand.
GGTTGGCACGACGAAAAGAGCTAGTTCTTGGAATATTAGTTGGGGCTGGGTTTTAAAAATATTTTAGATTAAAAAGGATTAAAATGATAAAAAATATCTTGCGGCGAACAATAACTATCTGTCTCACTTCCCGAGAAAACACTTTGGTCAATTATATATGAAAATATATTAAAATTTATTGTATAATATAGATATTATTAAATAGATATTTAGATATAACTTTTTATAAAAAAAATATTTGAAGATTTGAATATTGCATAGTCAGATTCGTGGCATGAACATCGAAAACGACTCTTATCTTACCTGAGACCCGTCACTTGATGGCATCACAAAGGAAAATTTCAGAGTTTTGTAATCATAGTTGCACGTGCTAGAGTTTTGGATGGAGATATGCGTTTAGATTGGGGAAGATTCCCTAATAATACACTATTCATCTAAAAATATATTGTAGCTAAGTTTTGACTTGTTTTGGTGTTTATGTATTGAACGTAATGGCAATTCTGTGAGTATCTGTTGGCCTAATTATTTTAAATGTTTCAATGGTCTTTTGTATGTTTGATTAGTCAGCTGTATGTTTGAATGGAGCAAACTCATTCTGTCCGTTGGATTGTCTTTGGACAGTGGAGATGGGGCCGCCCGTCACCCAATTCGGCTCCAATTTTAGGGGGTGAGGAGGGGATAAAAAGAAATTGTAGGATGTAGGGGGGCTAGAGCCCCCTATGCCCCTTAGATCTTCCCTTGGATCATCCCTACGACGTAGTCATCTGGTTGTCTACAGTTCATCAAATCACGGTTTAGAGCAAACTGACTCATTCCGTGGCACGATGTTCAAATGAGACGTCAAAACAAAATTCAACAGTGGATGTCATGAATACCTTTAAGATGTAACGAAGGGCAAAGATGGAATTTCACACATGGTCGATGACATGGCATGCTTACGTTGCGCTTCATATCAGATGAGGAACAAAATTGACTCGTAAATGTAAAGTTAGAGAATCAATTTGGACTTTTGACAGTTCGAAGATGAAGTTGATTCTTGACCGATAGTTTGTGGATGAACTTGGCTATTTTGCTTTCATTTTTAGCATACAGTTCATTTGTTTATGAGAGCCCAAATATCTGAAGCTCGATGGGCCACACCAAATACGCCGCCCGGCCATCGATACGCTCACATTCCGTTAGCTTCAGCGTCCTCATCTAGAATTGGGCCCAAGCTCGTTGTAGAGAAAGTCGGTGTGGAACAGATCGAACTGTCCGTGTACTAGTCAGAGTCAGAACATGCAAGCGCGGATGCTGGCGGTCCACGAAGCACATGCAACGCGTGCCTCTTCCATATTTTGGCATGTGTTGCTATGCTGCCTGGGATCATGACACACCGCTGCTTCCTCCAAAGAACCACCACCAGTATGCAGAATAGAAGCTGTAGGCTGTAGCTGCCTGCCGTCTCATCACGGCATCGAGGAATCTGCTGACTGCGCTACGATTCCCGGCATCCAAAACTGAACTGAAACTAGTACGCCTCGCCGGTGTCCACTTGATGATTGTACTCTGGCCATTGGCCGATGGCCATTTGTGTTGTGTGTGTGGACGATTCTACTACCTCCGGCGTGCGAGAGGAGAGGAGACGGCAAGGCGAAGGCACGAGCGAGCAGGGCTTTGGCACCTAAAGCCGACAAGGACGTGGTCGTAAATGCGGGGTCGACGGTCATCGGCAGCATTAACTAGCTCGCTCATGTTTCCGTCGCTGGCACGGGTCCGTCCGTCCGTCGGCGGATCGGATGGATAGTCGTCGGAGCCTTTTGCTGCGGATGTGGCTGTCGTCGATCCCATGCGCCTCCTCCTTAACTCCCGTCGCCGTCCGTCCCCTCGACGGTCGCCGTCGCCGCCATCAATGCGGTTCGGAAGGAAGCAAAGCTCGCGTCGTGCTTCAATGCGCGCGTCGTGTCGTGGAGAGAAGGCGGGCGCCCGCGCCGACGACTCGAGCCGCACCCAAACTCCCAAAGGCGCCTAACCCTCCGCGACTCGCTCCCCGGCCGCGCGAGAGCGACCGTCATCTGGAGGAATAAAAAACGAACGAAAATTAAGCATTGATTGTCTGCTCGTGTTCTGTTGTTGGGTGCCGCTGTTCAGTGTTGGGCGGATCCTGCAGGCGTCACACGGGAAGCTTGGAGATATCGCATCGGTCGTCAGGCGAGCGCTGGCCTGCACGAGCGTGACGGGCACTGGCCTACACAACCGAACAAGAGTCGAGCTCGATCACCGGACGAGCGATCCGATGCAAGGCGGTTGTGGATACGATCTCATGCTGATATGGGAGACACCACACCAGGCACGTAGATAGGTGCGCGTGCACAATAAATCGGGGGGTACGACCATCACCGCGCGGGTTGGGCTGCAAATCTCGTCACCCATTAAATGCCGGTGACGACGGTGATGCTGTCGATCGATCTCCCGCCGGACCTGACCTGACCTGACGATCCGAAGAGACCAACAGCCCAACACATGACAACAGGGCGGCAAGAAGCTTCTCACACGTTTTTGCTACGTCCTGCAGACCTGTCTCGTCGCCAACAGCTCTGCACTGTGCATCCTGATCCACCCACCCCGCGGTGTTACAGCGCAGGCTCGCATGAGAAGAGCTCCGATCAGTGGCACGGAAATGCTTGGACACATTGGCTCAGCAACAGCAAAGCTTCCCATATGTCCTATGTGCAGGTTAGAGTGCAAGTAGAACTGTCGTGATGACGTGATTTCCGTCTGTCGGAGATAGATGCTGGCATCAAGCTAGCAACCTCAGCGTACCATAGAAGCATGCAGGTACGACTAGTCGTTAATGACTTAAAAAATGAGATAGGGTGCTTCGTCTAATCGAATAAACCTCTCTGTACCCCCAAGACAATGAAACAAAATCAAACCTCTCATCATCAGTTTTCTCCCACTGGAAAACGAAGCCACTACCACTAGTCATGATTATCCAAACCGGAGCACAGTGGAATAGTACGTGGCAGGCCGAATTAATTAAAAACCTTGGAACGCCAGCGCTGACGACGCGACACCATCAGGGCAATGAATCCGCTGCTATTAGCTAGCGGCCGCCGGCCGGGGACGATCGAAATCGATCGCCGGCGTCTCCGTGACACAACCTCACCTGATTAGCACCCACGGTTGCGAGTCCAACCTCATTTAAATTCCACCGTCAACCAAGAAACCACACACACAGAAAAAAAACCAATTAGGTGGACGCAGCTATCGCGAAACGAACTACGCAAATGTACGTGCCGTTAAAAAAAATAAGGGGAAACTCATCACTATCAGTAGTAGCCGTGATTATTTTTCCTAATCGTCATTATCGGGGTGATTAATTAAGCGAAACCCCCCGTGGATGGGGATTAATTGGGGGCGGGTGGGTCTCCGTCTGCATGGATTAATGGGGCATTCAATGCGGGGGGCGGCAACTAACCAGATGGATCGACGACGAGCATGCCTCCTGGCTTTACTTGAATTGCACTCGCCAATCGGTGCCTGCTAAATAGCCATGTTAATTGCGTGCCTTTGCTTTCCTGCCACGTACTGTATGCTGTGTATGTATGTGTGCTATGGCAAGCTTAATTGCACCCTTCCATCCCATGCATTAATTGGATATCTCGTCTGCGGACGTGTAGATACGAGGATATCTCGTTGGATCTTCGGGATTTTGAAATTGAAATTTGTTGCAATTCTCTTATTCAGGATTTTATAAGATAATTCGCTCGATAACTATTCTTGGGGTTCAAAAAAAATAATTTATTAGGCTAATATAGTTTTGTCTGTTTCGATCTTTTATCACAACTATTCTTTGGACTTCTCAATAAGTATAGTGTTTATGTGTTTCGATCTTTTATCACAACTATTGTAACTTGAGATTGGGGTACTATCTTTTGACCCATATAAGTTTGACTGAACTTGGTTCTCGAGAAAAAAAATTTTTGACCAACAAACATTCTAACGCACTCAATTGGAAATTAAAGATGTGGCATGCTGATCTAGAGAATTTTCTGGTCATTCCTTACTAGATTTGTTTTAGAAGATATCTATATGTCAAAACAGATGGAGTAGAAATCGTGTCAATAATTCAATATCTAACATGATAGAAGAGAACAAAACTAGCCAGTATGACACTACATATATCTTGTAGTTTATCTTTTGAAAGGTTGTGGTTGAATATGAGAATTATAGTATAGTGGTACTACTTCATCCAACAGAGTTAGTTTGTTATAGTTTTTTTTTATATTTACTGTCTTTCTAAAAAAAGAAAACTCTTCACATCACTTGCCAAGTTAGTACAGTTATTTGAAGTCCCAAAAACGTTAATAAAGTCGATATATGGACTAAGGTTGCATAGCATCAACCTAAATAGCATGTCACTCACGTATTGTTCAAGAAAATACAAGTGGGAAATTAAAATGGTATCCTATAACTTTGTATCGATTGTCAAGTCTGAATTTATATCCCTTCACCAAAACGTCAAGTCTGAATTTATATCCCTTCACCGAAACTAAATGATTCTACAGCTCACATGATTTTGTATCTCCTAGCGTATTTATTATCACTATGTGTTTCACAGAAAAATGTTTGTTTTTATGCATCCAAACTATGGAAAAATATTACTTACTAGTAATAAACATAGCAATACTAAAAAATGGAATTAAGAAACGACTACTGTTATATTGTAGTACATACAAGACTTAAAAGAAAACGAAGAAATAAATGAACAAAATAAATCGAGAAAAGTTCAAATTTTACCCCAGCTGTTTTTGATCCTACGATCACTTTCTCTACAAATATAGAGCCCTATACTATAATCAGGTAATTCTTATCAGACAATATAAATATTGCCTAAAAGAACATTTTACTATTTCTATTTCTTTTTTTTTTCCTGCTTCTCTCTTCCTCCATTCACTCTGTCTCATCGGCAGCCGCATTCAGGTCAATCCTGGGCTTCTTCCCGCCGCCATCCCCGGCGGCGATCGAGTCCGACTTGCCGCCGAGCGGTGGCACCCTTCCCGCGCAGCGCGGGCAGCGAGGGTCCGCCTCGGCGATGAGCACATAGGTGAGACAGGACGGGCACGCGGCAGCGCGCATCGCGGGAGTCGCGGTAGCCACCGGCGGCGACCGGTTGCGCTTTCCGGCGGAGGAAGACGACGATGAGGTGGACGCGGAAGATGTGGACGACGTTGCCGGCGAGGCGGCGGCGGTCCTCCCGGCGGCGGCGCGCTCGAGAGCCGAGCGGACCATGTCGAGGGTGCAGACCGCCGCCGAGGTGGTTGCTGCCGCGGCGGCCGGCGGAGGCAGGTTGAGATCATGGTGATGGTGACCGTCGTCTAGGACGCTCGGGTGGCGAGGAGTTAGGAACGTCTTCCCGGACTGCAAGGAAATCAACAAGATTGAGTCTGAGATCTTTCCAAAAGAAATAATTTCTGGAAACTGTTCGCCGGTGGATATGCCACCATGATTAACCAATGAAATCTCGTCTATGTATCTATCTCGAATGACAAGAATCAAAATAAGAACTCCAGGGATATGTAAAATTTAAAATATACGAACTTGAAAAAGGATAGGATCAACTCACCAGAAGGTCAAGCCGTCGCTCAAAACCGGCAGGCACCGAGACCTCGAGGTCCACGACCTCGTCCTCGGCGGCACCGCCGCGGCCGCAGCCGCCGAGGAGATCCATCGTCACGATCTCCGGCCGGCCCTTCTTCCCCGCCTCCCCGCGGAGCAGCCTCGCGACAGAGCTCACATCCGCCGCCATCGATCCCCACGCGCGGGCCTCCCAGGCTTCCTTTCTCGGCGGCGGTCGTTGGCTCTATTCCAATTCCTCGTTTGCGCGTTTGCTCTGCAGACTGCGGGAGAATCGGTGGGGCTAGCATGCCTATATATATCCTGGAGGACGCCGCCCTGGCCGACAAGTGGGCCCCGCGCGCCAGGGACTGGTGGTCAATGAATATGCTAGGGAAGGACTGCTCTATTAATTGGCATTGTTGGGAAATGGTTGGCAATTTATATTCATCAATTGGCAATTAATCGAGTACTAGAATGGATTTGAATTTATTTAAACACGGCTTTCCACTCATAAATTCATGCATGCCATATTGGCACACCACATTTCATTAAAGCTTCTGGGTTGCCCGTTAGACAATCACATATTCATATCCACCATTTTATCTTTCATCTCATAACGGCATACTACTAAACGACTTTCTGAATCGCCTGTTACTCTATTTTTTATTGCATAATCCATAATTAACATATGCACCATTCTGCATCTCATAACAGGTGATTCGATTTTCTTTAATGAAAGATATACTATTTAGCACATGTGTTGTTCTTAATCTCCTAACGGTACATTCCCTAAAAAAAAAAAACTCGTAACGGTACGGTACACGTACAACTTACTTGATGTTGTCAAGCCACATCATTTAATTTACAGCTCAATACTAGATCATCATATCATCTGGAGATTTAAATTTTTGTCATATGTTTCTATTAACAAAGTAGCCCGGTTCAGTAGCCTATCCCACCGCGTCGACCCATAGTTGATTTTTCACAACATCTAGTAATGGTTTTATTTTTCTGGTGACATGTATGTAAGATTTAAACCACATAAATTTCCAATAAAACTTAATCTTATAATAAGTACAATTTTGTTGGCACAAGCATTTTTCCTATATCATAAGACCAATCAAGGGTCAAAGTGTAGTTTTGAAACTTGTACCAATCAAAGCACATCTTTATATTCAAATATGGAGGGAGTAGTTATTGATTGTGGCAAATACCAGATACTTCATTCGTTTAAAATTATACTGCATAATTTTATTTTATTGGAACAAGTCTTTAGGCAACAATTACTCTGCCATTATAGAATTTTGTGTTACAAATTTGGTGCCACCACATTTGTATTCAAAAACACTTTCTGCATTCGGATAAATAAAAAAATGGAGTAATGGTTGCGGTTGATCAAATCCTTCCTAATGAAATGTACCCTCATAATTTCAAATCGAGAAAGTACACTTTTTAAAATCAGCAATAACAATTATTTTAAAAGCGGATTTATGTTCGTATTCATTGTGCAATTGTTGTTCATCTATAAGATGGCATGAGACATATGTGGTAGTAATTAAAAAGAACGGTTTTGGCTATAAATAAAACAAAACGATGTTAATTGTTTCACCACTTAGTGAAATGAAAGGACATTTTATCGCTTTAATTAAATTGCCAGATCTTGTACGTTTAATTTATCCCTAAGAAGATATATGCATATACAAGTGGAAAGTAGGAATGAAGAAAATAAACACAAGCAGAGCATGGTACTACTACTACTAGTAGTAGAGTGAATCAACGGGTACTTTGTCATTAACAAGCGGTAGGCGATTATACTGAGGCCAGTCTCAGTGGGGGTTTCATGGACACAGTTACCTAGACTGGAAACTAGGTAACTGTGCCACAGGGGTTTCGTGGTGATGAAACTCCCTCACATTCTATGAAACTCCCCCTCTTAATTACCCTGCCATGTTAACAAAACTGCTGATGTGGCAGTGTATTTAATGCCCATAAAACTCCCATGAAACCCACATTGAGACTGGACTGATGATGAGGAAGAAAGAAACGAAATTGGGTTACGTATCTTTCGTATTAAAAAGACGTACTCCTACTCCACAACGTAATCACGCTCATATCTTATCACGACTTGATGGTGAAGATTGTTTTCCATAACCACCGAATAGAGAAAGGCTTTTAATGAGCAGCAATAGCAACCCCTGAGAGAGCTGAGACGATCTGTACATTGCACGCAATTAAGCTAGAGAAAACAACGATCGCGAACAGACCTGCCGCCTTGACTGATTCGATCGATCATTCATCGAGTGCTCGTAGAATGCAGTTCGCACACATGGACTTGTGCAACTATTTTTAGCCGTGCACGGTTAGCCACCAAAAGCTGCTACCTTTAACTGTACTCACTAGTTACAGCTGTATTAAACATGCTACTTTCAACTTTTGAACTGATCAACTTTGTTCATGCAAAAATTCGACATGGCTATATAGATGATTTGCAGATGAAGATATGCATGGATAGAGTTGCAACAGTCGTCTCTGGTGTAGTATCATTTTCCGTTCATTAAATACTGGCTGCCAACAACAATATTTGTTTATTGTACTATATGTCTCCTTTAGATAATTAGGTGGGGGTATTTTTCTTCATTTCTGAAAATACATTTACAGTTGGGTCAGAGTGCTCCATTTCGCTGCATTTCCTTGAGTGTGGGGCCGGATAAAATGACCCACAACAAACGCATTAACTAACCCAACGGCGACTGAATTGTCATGGGAAAAGTAGCTTCCTAAATCTTCACACCCAAGAGTTCAATTGCTCATTCAATGCAATCAATGTCTTCATCTTTGCACTGCACTTATTAATGAACGGATTGTTAGGGCCTTTGGTTATCTCCGCATTAATGGCGGGGGCAAGTGCCAACCCAGGATCTTCTGCCTTCGGTAGCTCAACGACTGGTTATCGGCCATGAAGTGAAAAAATAGGCAGCACTACGCCACTACAGAAGTTGGAATAGGACACGGGAAATCCTGTGGAATTTGATTGCAGGACTTAAAATTGGAAAAAAATGCAAATTACTCCTCGGCATCAAGTATAGGTAAAGTTTAGATAACCCCCTAAACTATGACTTGGTTCAGTTTACTCCATAAACTATGTCATTTGTTTTAATTTACACCTTAATACATTTTTATATTTTTTTCCTTATACACAAATGTAGTCTCTTAAGTTAAAATCTTAATATATTTTCTTGACGTGCATTATGATGTCTCCTACCATCATGTAAAATTTTGAATTAGAATTCAACTTAGACAAGGAGGTATACAAAAGACAAATTGCATTAATGGGTAAAATGAACCAAATTGCATAGTTTAAGGGGTTAATTAAACTAAAAAATAATTTAGGAGGTTATCCAAACTTTTTGATATACTTGAGGGCAGTAACATGAACTTTCCTTTTAAAATTTGCATCTATGAGTATACTCCTCTACAAAAAGGTATAAGTACGTTTGTCCTTGTTTTTTCCCCTTTCAGAACATGATTTTTCTGAGGTCAGGCCCGCTTATGTCTGGTAGCTCTCTAGGACCTTAAGACTTTCCTCACATACCAACACATGTCTTTTCAGCTCACTCTGTCTCACTTATGCACACCTGGGATGAACTTATCGATCGATGTCCAAAATTGCTCCGGTCCCAGCATGCTTAACCTCGAAGTCCTTTTGGATAAGCTTCTGGAAAAGAAGCTACAATTTGTTGGTATGAGTATTTTTATTTTATCAATCCTATTATGTTACATCATGCTAGATACCACAACCTGGCTATATCTCTCTCTTATTTTCTTTCCATAGATGGATCAGTTTTTTTTTTAAAAAAATAAGCTTCATAAAAGTTTGCTAGCAGTTCGTCCCATTAGATGCATGCTTTGTACAAAGCAACAGATATAATCATATAAATATACTTGTTTGGCAAATCTTTAAACGATTTTGTAAACTTTAATATATAATGAAACTAGACAAGTTGCGAACGTAGTTGCAGCAATAATTAAACCAACAACTTAATAACATGTGGCATGTGGGTGAATAAAAACCCACCGCATCGGCAAAATGGGGAAGCAATCTATTTTTAAGAAATGTATTCCATTCCCAAAATATCATATTCTTAAATTATATAGCTACATCATGGTGAAAATCATAATATTTGGAAATAAAAATATGGGATTTTGTCAAGAACTTTGCATTAATAATTACAAAAATTATGAGTACGTGCACGTCTGTCCTCGATGAGCACCCTTGTCTATTTCCACCAGACCACCACCATTCATGCTATCAATCCATGAACTGTTTTTCTTTTTTGACGAAAAATCCATGCACTTTTTTTAAAAAAAATCCCTCCATGAACCATGACTGTGCACGCGTCATATGACTGTCTACACCTTTGACCGCCATTAAGCTGCTGACGGAGCCTAGTAGACAGATAGAGAATGAAATGTGAAATGACGCATCCCAGTTCATATTCTAATATTAAATAAATTTCTGTTGACAGTGGAGAAAACATATCCGTCCGACTATGCGGCTTTAAAACATAGTATTTTACCAGATGATGGGATGCAGGCCATACCCATATAATGTCAACTTGTTGGGCAACCAAATCCTCAACAACAATTGCATGAATAGTCGAACTTGAGGAAAAGGGGGAGGAAACCATGCTGATTGACTCTTCAAATTCATTTTGAGCAAAAGAAAAGAAAAAAAACATCGTCAAGGTTTTTTTTTTCATTTTTAATAAAGAACATCTCAGGTTGAGTGGCCTCCCATGTGTCAACTTGCTGACATGAATGGAGTATAATGTTATTCTAGGCCGCAGCCATAGCTGCTATACGTAATCAATGAATAGTTAGGAGTAGTTCACAGCATGGACTTTCTGCTCTTTGCAAATTGTTCAGAGGTCGGCTGATCCTTAATAACTGGATGACAGTACACAGTTTCTCACACAAGCAATAGCAGTTAGCGTACTGATCGACCTTCCAGGATCAACGAGGACGGTCTGACCTGGGACCAATTGCAAGAAAAAAACAATTGCAGTAGCGTATCGCAGATGCAACCGATCGAATGCTATTACTGCCTCAAGTACGTGCATGATCATCAGCGGAGCTAGCTTGAGCCCTAGTGTAGCAGATACTGCACCTATATATATCTATCAGCGATAAATTTGAAGAACCATTATAGCAATTGTCTCATATGTAGTCTCCAGTACGTGCCCAGTGTACAAGCTCTGCAGTTAATCGTGCGTACAAGGGCTGCTAGCTAGGCCTAATCCAGCCAAATCTTGGAGCTCACTCGCTGTGCTTCGAATGTCAATCCTTGTACTCGTGTCATAAAACTGTCATGGCGTAATGCGTAGGGCTTTGGGGGAGAAGAAATTGCAGCAGCTGATGGACCAAACTAAAAATATGCGTGCATGATGATGCGGGTGTACTGGCTGTAGCAGTTTAGGTACGGCGAGATGCATCTTTATTTTCTCTGCAGCGATTATTGTATTCCCCTACTTTCTAATTGTCACCTAACGTATACAGTATGATGAGCTATAGTGTTGTTTGACAGTTAGGGTTGTTCTCCCATCTCCATGCAGGGATTGTGGGTTGCGAATTCCCTGCAAACTCTCCTCGAGTTTGAAACTTGCAAGTCAGCACAACCTCTGATTATGATTATCAGAGAGCAATTATCAGGGTGCATGCACCTGTGCTTCGGATGATGGCAAGGAAAGGAAAGATAATCCCTGTTTGACAGAACAAAACAGTGTCAAATCCTCACGAGATTAGTGCATGGGAGTACTGTGTGATGGAGCATGCGGCAGGTCGGAGAAAAGTACTACGAGTCTTCAATAATACGCCCGCGCAATAAATGGTTCCATGAATGCAGAGTGGTTCCTAGTTGAAAAATTTATGCAGGTGATGGGTGGAGGAGTCGTTTTTAGGGATTCAATGAGTAGGGTTAGGCTAGGGCGGGACCCACCGCTCATCCTCCCCTTCCTCTACGCGTACAAAGGAACAAAACACATGCGCATTTATCAACCCGGCTGATCCAAGCAAAGCATCCACCGTTCCTCCAAGGAAAAAGTGTGTTTCATCCTTCAAGTATTGCCAAAGTGTGATTTTCATCCCTAATGTTTTAAGTGGTGCAAATCAATCCTTTAACTAACAAAACAGGTGCACTATTCATCCCTACTCCGGTTTAACAACGGTTTATGCCACATACTCGTCTAACTGGTGGCCATGTCATACACTAACTAATCCATGTCGCATAGCTAGCGTGTGCCTGTGAATGTGTTGGCATCGACAAATCTTTGTGAACAAAATACAATACGGCTTAACCGTCACTTCAAGTAGAGTTAACAAATATGTCAAAAACTAAAATTAAATAAACCATACATATCCAAAGCTCAAAAAGCAAAAGTAACACAGTAAAGATAGATAAAGCACGCTAATTTGCCATGCATAGCTGACATTACCATCCCTACTCTACATGAAGCCATGTTCTTGATGCTCACGTCCTTCCGAACACAGAACAACATAAGAAAAATAAGAAAAGAGAAGGGAGTATAGCACCTGAAGAACCGCAGGATGTGTGCCACCAATCAATCCTGCGTTGTGGTGTGCCACTTCAAAGGAGTACAATAGTAGGAATTTGCTGCCGCCGCCGCCGGAATTTTATCGCTGCCGTCGGCTACATGTATGTTGTATTAGGGTTTAATATAATCTAATCCTGCGTTGATTTGACGTGGTCACTTGTCACATGGTTAAATGGCATAAACCATTGTTAAACCAGAGAGGGGATGAAAAGTGCACCAGTTTTATTAGTTAAAGGATATATTTGCACCACTTAAAATATTAGGGATGAAAGTCATACTTTGACCATACTTAAAGGATGAAAAACACACTTTTTCCTTCCTCCAGTCCATTGAACCCATGGCTTGGCTTGGTAGCTGTGGCGTGCGTCAATTTGCTCCAACTGTTCCAATAAATGCGCCTTGAATGGCTGCCAATCTCTATCTCACCTTCAATTTCCTCGCACCCAAAAAATGAAGAAAAGGCTATGGGTTTATGGAAGGAGCACTGCGTCCTCGTCTGGGAAGAGGGGGGAGGCAAAGGACAAGTGGGACTGTGGGAGTAGGACTCATCGCTGTTCCTATTCGGTTTGCGTGATGAATAAAAATCATGGAGGTTATCGATTGCTATATTTGCTTCTGCGTAATCATTCACCACCAACAAGAATAGTTGTACGTAGCCATTCCTGCACAGCTGTCCCCCTACCGTATTTTGTTTCTCTTTTATAAAGGAAATATAAATACCTTGTAAAAAATAATAGAAATACCTGTTCAAATCTATTGGAAAAGTGCAATTGCATGTGCACGTCTGATTTCACTATCTTGATCTAAACGCGTGCCGTGCCAGCCTGCCAGGCTCTGCTGCCAGCGTAAGCGTTGATCTTTGTAGCGACTAGAGACTCCTCAATGTCCAAATTTCGAAGTTTACTAACGTAGGTCAGTCTTAGTAGTGGTTTCATGGACAAAGTTACCAAGACTGAAAACTAGGTAACTATGCCACAGGGGTTTTATGGTGATGAAACTCCCCCTCTTAATTACCCTGCCATGTCGGCAAAACTGTTGATGTGGCAGTGTATTTAATGCCCATGAAACTCCTATAAAAACCCCCATTGAGACTGACCTTATGGACAATTAGTCGATATCAGTCCATTCTCAACCCATCTACTAGGATGGTGTCTATAGCATTAAATAAGCTGCCACATACGCAATTTGATGATGTGGCAAGGGAATTAAAGAGAGGAGAGAAGGACATAGTGTCTTACGTGAGAAACAATGTATGTCTATATAAGAACCAAGAAATGAAACTTGATGATAGGAAGAGGAAAGGAGAGAACATATCTGATTAGATGATAATTTATTTTTAAGAAACTATGCATTGGAGGGAGAGATTTTTTTTACAGGTAGTGTCTATATGACATGGATATATAGAAACTACTTGATGCTATCTTGGGTTGGGGATAGCCTTCCAGGAAGATTCGGATTTATTTTAAAAAATCAGAAAATAATAAGCTTTTTTTAGGAACGGAAAATAATAAGTATAGGAAGGAAAAAGGTCCATTTTACAACCTTCAACTTTTGAGCTCGTCCGAATTTCAACCTTAAAATACAAAACCAGAAATCTTTCAACCCTAAACTATTAAAACCGTTTGTTTTCAACTTTCTCCGGTTTTGAAGGTGGTTTGCGAAACAAAAGTTCATTTTACACCCTTAAACTATAGCTTTCGTTTAATTTTCAACCTTGAACTGTAACGTTCGTTTAATTTTTAACCTCTACCACGACGGACTCTCTCGTCCCCGCCATGGCGATGGCGACACATGCGAGCATTGACTTCTCGTCACCGTTCTCCATATCCTTCTCACCCATGCATACCAAGGTGCGGCGTGCCCGATGGAGGTTGAAAAATGAACTTAGCACAAGCGCGATTAGGAATCCATACATAGAGAGCAATCATTCTAGGGTTGTAAATTGAACGAACGTTACAGTTTAAGGTTGAAAATTGAACGAAATCTATAGTTCAAGGGTGTAAAATGGACTTTTGTTTCGCAAACCACCTTCAAAACCGGAGAAGGTTGAAAAACAAATGATTTTAATAGTTCAGGGTTGAAAGATTTCTGGTTATTAACGTTGAAATTCGGACGAGCTAAATAGTTGAGGGTTGTAAAAAGGACTTTTTGCTATAGGAAACTAGTAGCATTAAGCGGTGGCCCAACAAAGTGTTTTCTTCAGACAACCCAGAAAATGAACAAACTAACATTTTCTGGCCCAACTAGTAAGCAAACCGCCATGTGGGTTCTCTCAACAACACCCAAGGCCCAACAACGCAGGGGAGTCCACCACACTTCTCCAGCCCCCCACTGCGCCGTCCTCCACTCCCTCCGTCCCTTCGCACCCAGCAAAGGCCGGCCGCCGGCGAGCTCTCGCCGATGACCACCACCGCGCGGTTCGTATCCACCTCCCCTGCCGGCCTATCTTACTCACCGGCGTCCAAATCCTTGTGGAGGGCAAGCGGTCGGGTCTCTTTCCCCGCTCGGCCGTACGGCGCCCTGCTCCATCTCAGTTCGCCTCTCATGGCCTCGGCCGGCGTCGGAGGCAACGGCTCTCCGAGCGCGCACGAGGACTCTTCAGGTAGTTGCTGTATCCAACGGTGGACTCTGGTTCACTCTGTCTGCCGCTTCTCGTATGATTTATTCCTGAGTTATGCTCGACAGATGTTTGTTGTGCTTTGTACTGTGCTCCTCTCGCTCACAAGTAGTGAAAATTGAGGTTTCCAGTACTGTATACGAGTTTCCTGGACCAGTTTTATCAGCTAAGTTCAGTTTTTACTAAACACTTTGTAGGGCCCTCTAGGATTGGGGAGGTTAAGAGAGTAACCAAGGAGACAAATGTGCATGTGAGGATCAACCTTGATGGCACTGGCCTTGCTGAATGCAGTACAGGGATACCGTTCTTGGATCACATGCTCGATGTGAGTATAGCTTACTCGTGCTGTATCAACAGTTATGGAATTGGGGGCATCTGTATAGGCAGAATATGCTTTTTAATCTATGGTTTTTTTAACCTGAGTGTTGGTTCTTACCTGCAATGCGTTATCTGTTTCTACGGAATGGTGGGAATAATAACAATAAAATTCTTTACAAAAAAAGGAAGTGACACTTTATCATAGATGAAATCATGAAAAGAGGAAATATCCTATGTCAAATTCATAATATGTATACAAATAAAAAAGGTCAGTTAAATGCTCAATTTCTTATATGTAAACCCTTGAATAGTTGAATTTTTGCTGTTCTAACTCGAGATGTTGAAGAGGACCACCACTAAAATCATATTAATTTCCAGAGAAAGTGACAAACTGTACATTAGAGCCTGACACCATCCTAGTTTGGAAATTTGTTCTGCTATTCTAATTCCACGTGTTGCTGGTAGTCATTCTCTGAGAACTGTGCTATCAAGCAATTGCTTTCAGAAATGCTTGTTCCATTTTGCCTTTTCTTGGTCCACAGAAAGAGTTCTACTTTCTCTTATCAGCTACTGTACTAATCAGTGAAAGTAAGGCTCTGGTTATTCCATGTAGATGATGTAAATTTCCACTGCAGGTTTAGCACTTACTACTCTGATCAAAATCTGAAGAGAAAGAAGTTTAAAATACTCAATACAAGCCGAATGTAGCATACCAAAATTCATCTAAAAGGCCAGCAATTTCCTGTATATTCCCTTAAAAAGAGTTTACTTTTAACAGTTTGTTGTGCTTTGATTGGTCTACTATTGTATTCATCTTATGCCATGTGGTGCAAAGAAGAAAGTTCTTGCTCATGTTAGATTAGTATGCTTTTTCAGTCAAAGTTGGCCATTAACTTTGAGTTTATGACTTACAGCAACTGGCATCCCATGGACTGTTTGATGTTTACGTTAAGGCAACAGGTGACACACACATTGATGATCATCACTCAAATGAGGACATTGCTTTGGCGATTGGAACGGTGATTGACTGACTGTTGCTTTCCTAGATTATTTTTTCACTTGACATTTCAAATTCTAGAAACACTTATAGGGATAACTATCAAGTTGAGGTTTTGGATATCCGGACTTTACTTTTCTATCCCTTGGCTATTTTCACCTACAGAGACTGTTTATTGTTTGTACCACATGGCATGTTATTTCAATTCTGTGCAATCTGTGCATGTATGCAATCAACCAATGTGATAGCCTTATTTATTCTGCATGTAGGCACTACTTCAAGGACTCGGTGATCGCAAAGGAATTAATCGATTTGGGCATTTTACAGCGCCACTTGATGAAGCAGCGGTTGAGGTTATACTGGTAAATCACATCCTCTTGCTGTAGTTACATACTTTGAATGTATGATTTTACATTACCATGATATGCATGCCTATGTGCATTTATGCAGTCATGAGCAAGCGCATACTGTACCTGAGTTTATATATGTCTGATTTCTGCATCTAGGAAATGCTGAATCATGGAGTTATCTCATTTTCATGAGCATACAATAGGCAGGTCCATATGATTCTTTTGATATTTTCCACTAGCATTGGGAATGATAATACTTTTGACTTTTAGTTTGTGTTGAGTTTTTCCAGACTCATCTATGACACTGACACATAAGTTGAAGTATACCAAAATAATTGCCTTTATGCTGCACATATTGTGTCTTTGTATGCAATTTTTGGCTCATGTTAGCTTGAGCTATTTTGTTCAATATAAACAAGTCTGATGCGTTGCCAATGTTTTGACTTGTTGTCGTTGTGAATGTACAAAATTTAACCACCTTGTCTGGTATGCTGAGCTGTGACTTATTGAGGTTTCACCGGTCATTATTTTCCATGTATCCAGGATCTTTCTGGTCGTCCTCACTTAAGTTGTGGCTTAGATATTCCTACTGAGCGAGTCGGCACATATGATACGCAGGTGATTTGTGGAATATGTCAGCTGTATCATTTTTTTAATTTCCTGCTCTGTTGTTTTTGGTTCTTGGATTATCACTCCCTGACAGCCACAGCTGAAACACTTGTACATTGCCTTCATTGTTTCCTTCTACTGTTTTTTCTTAATACAAGTAGATCTACTTTGTTTTTTAATTAAGTTTTCTTTGACTCGTCACTTCACTTGATAGTCATATTTTTCACCATTAGCTTTGTGCAAGCCTTTATGTTCTGTACACTTTTTGCGTGAAGTCAGGCAAATATTGATTTAGGGTGTGTTTAGATTGGGAAAGATTCCCCGAAAGAACACTGTAGACTCAAGAATACACTGTAGATGAATAGTATAGTGTTCTGTGAGTAGAAGAGGTGGGATGAATAGAGAAAAATTGGATGAATAGTATTTTTTTGGGTGGGTGTGGATGAAACTAAACGCACCCTTATTTATTTTTGGTTGCAGCTAGTTGAACACTTTTTCCAATCTCTTGTGAATACATCTGGGATGACACTTCATATCCGTCAGGTATATATTCTTTTAGTTTTGAATCAAATTCTCTTCAGCATTGCACCAGTGTTGAAACTTCTGTAGTCCTGAGCAGTTGATAGCATCGTAGGTTGGACACATATGGTTAGATAGTCCTTTTTTTCAATTAAGTCAATCAGTGTAAAACTTGCCCCTCAATCACCTATTTACCTTACCTGCTTTCTCTTTTGCAGCTTGCTGGGAAGAACTCACACCATATCATTGAAGCGTCTTTCAAAGCATTTGCTAGGGCCCTTCGACAAGCAACGGAATACGACTTGAGGAGACGTGGCACTGTCCCCAGGTTTGTTTTAGCTTACTGGTTTTTTTAGGAAGATCTATTGTTCATGGCAAGTAGTAGGTGGCATGCATGGAATTCATGTCACTTGTGTGCCCCGTTTAGTTCCCAGAATTTCTCCCCAAAAAACACTATTCATCTAACTTTTCCCTGTTCATCACATCTCTCCCACTCACAGAACACTATTCATCTACAATTTTTTTTTTGTGAACAATGTATTTTTGGGGAATCTTTTCCCAATCTAAACACACCCTGTGTCTGGCACTGCTACACCATATAGTCTCGGATTATGACTCACTTGCATCCCTAATGATATCTTGCTTTGCTCGCTGGCAGCTCAAAAGGTGTCCTGTCAAGGTCATAGCGCTACAAGATTCAACGAACCGATGGGTGTTGTTCCTTGTAAGTTGCAACGGCGAGACAGGTTTCAGCTAAGGCTTCTTGATATCTTCTGCATACACTGAGAGTCTGCATCATTTTCGACGACAAAGCATGGAGTCCTTGCTTACAAAAAAAAAATGTAGTATACTCAGTATTTATATCCTGTAACAGTGGTGTCATGTACTGCGATTGTCTCCGTTATCTAAAAAAAAAATGTACTGCGATTGTCTGGTACCTGGAGTTATGGGATATGATTGAAGATTGATGAAGTGCTATGATTCTGAGAGCAACTCCGGTCAGGAATAATACTGCCACGCCATGTATAAACCTTTGCGATGTGGATCCTTAATTCGTCCGCATCTATTATCCGTTCAGAGGAATAAAATGCAATTTGCGCGTCTATTCTCTGCCGTTTTCATGTAACAATCAGTCACTGAAACTTTAACTTCAGTTTATTTCATTCATGTAGAGGCAATGCAACATTAAAGTATTTGTAGTACACTGGTGCGATCTTTCTTCTTTGTATGCCGCGAATTATTCAACCCGATCGAGAGCTACTAACTCGATCAACAACACAAACGCCATTGCGGGCGCACACTAGCTAGAACACTACGGCGTGGTGTGGCACACCTGACCATTTATGTATACGTATATGTATGAGTATAAGGACCTGTATGTGACTCCATGTTTGGGTTGTCATATACGTGTACTATACGGCGGCCGGATCTGCACCTGCTGCCTTATGCAGCATGGTAGCTTAGGGGTACCCTGGGTAGCCACCGCCGGAGCCGTTCCCGCCGGGGTAGCCGCCGCCGCCACCGGGCATGCCGCCACCACCGGGCATGCCGCCGCCACCGCCGGCCATCGGTGGAGCGCCGAACGCCTCCTCGACCCAGTCGACGGTGGCCTTCTCGAGCATGAACGCCTTGGCGAGGATGTCGTCTTGGATGGGCGGCTTGGACCCGAACACGGCGTTGGCGATGGTGATGGTGCCCGGATTCTGGCTGCTCAGCCCGGCGATGGCCACGGCGGGGACCTTGCCGTTGTTGAGCTGGAAGTGGATGAGCCCCTGCGGGAAGACGAACACGTCACCGACCACCAGCTGTTTGGTGAAGAGCGTGTTGTTGAGCAGCTGGTTGGAGGTGACGAACCCAACCAGCAGTGTGCCCTCGATCACCGTCAGGATCTCTGAACCGCGTGGGTGCGTGTGCGGCGGGTTCTGACCGCCGGGGATGAAGTCGATGCGCGCCAGCGAGATGCCCAGCGTGTTCAGACCCGGGAGCTCCGTCACCGCCACCGGCGCCACACCGGAGCCCTGCGCGTTCGGGGTCGCCGGCTTGATGTGGAAGAAGAAGTCGTTGGCCGTCACCACCTTGGCATTCTTGCACACCACCCCATTCACCAACACTGTACATGCATGATATATAACCATGTCATCAGTATACGTACAAATCTCAGGATAACACGAAGATATGCATGCTGCAAATACAGAAATAATGTAGTTTGCAAAAATGCAAATAGACTTACAAATCCACAGTATTTTTACACGTCTAGTATATATATATATAAACGTGACAGGATATAATTAAGAAAAACAATAATAATTGATGGATAAATATATTTACCAGCTTGGTTGTTATTATCAGCAACACAGAAGTCTTGGAGCTGAGTAGGGTCAGTTGCCAGAGCACGGGGGACTGAAACAAACCCTACAAATGCTACCACAGTGAGCAGCGCAGCCAAGGCACGGGAAGCCATGGCTTCTTGTGTACACACTGCAGCTAGGTATATGGCAGTGTTTGCAACTGATCGACCTGCTGCTGCTGCTTATGCTCTTCAACATTGCCACGGGCACCAATTTATAGTGTGATAAAGGTAACTCTAGAGTAGTGGACTGCTTGCACGCTCTACTCCACTATTCACCTCACAGACTCCTCTCACTGTGTATGTAGTTTGAGTAGGCTTCCACGATACTACCAGTAGCTTACGTGTGATCTGTTTGTGTCTTGTTGTTACAGTCCCACTAACTGTTTGTTGTTTACATAGTGCAATCACGTGCCTGATGTTCCTTACATGCGTGTGCACGATATGGTTGGAAAAATGTGGGAGAAGATAACGAAAAATTTCAATCGGTGCAGCATTCAGCCACTAACAGAGATTTATATTAGCCCACTTGTGACTTTGCATCGATCTGCATCCGCAAACAAGTGTTACTCTACGCTGAAAATTCTACGACGCACCTCCTGAGAAGGTGACTAAAATTTTCTTAAACGTATCCATTCAGTAAAAACTCAAACCTAATTTGCCACCTCTTCTGTTTCTGTGTAAATTAATGTCCACACTTCTACTCGCGCCTCCCAAGTTCTCTGCCACGCCACACTAGCTTTTCTTCCGTCTCCTCCTGTACATCGACCTCTCGAGTGACGCCTCAATAATATATATTGAAAGCCCACATGAGAATACACCTCACATATGCTTATTTCCTCTACGGCCACCTCCACCTACCCCCCACATTTAGCGTTCAAGTGCATGTCTTATTCTCTACCTTCAACAACTTATTCTAGTGTGACTTTGGCACAGTTACGGTGCTAATCCCTCTCATCTTAGTTTCTCACAATATTACCGACTTCCAGTGCAATAGAACGGCTTGATGGTAATAAATCTCTCATTCGCATCGTCGTAAACTCTATTTGACACTATCTAATTCGTGACTCAATTATAATATTCAAGTTAGTGCAAGTGGCTTGTGACAATTATCTTAAAATGTCGCATACGGCTCTATTCCACCACATACCAAGCTCATCAATAATGGCTAGTATGGAACAACAACAAGGCACCACAGTTACCATCCCTTAATTGAACCATTCAGGCTACTATTACTGTTGTTGATCCGCCATGGTAAATGAGTGTTACCATGTGCTGAAAATTCTATGGATGCACCTCCTGAGAAGGTGACTAAAATTTTCTTAAAAATGCTCATTGAATAAAAAACCTCATACCTAATCGCCACCTCTTCCATTTTGTAAAAATTAATACACACTCTTTAACTCCTGCCACCAATTCCTCCTCCCCCCCCCCCAAAGAAAAGACCAATATTATTTATTAATGAATTAGTTAAATAAATTAAAATTGTTATAGCTACATCTGTCATAAAAAAATAATTGATTATTAAACTGTAGATTTATCTAATTACATAAAATTTTATAGGATACTGAAATGAATAAAAATCAATGGTATCATATATGTGAACATGTCAGAACGTAGTGTTATTTATATATCTCAGATGATTAATAGTCGCTACAGTTGCTGCAAGCGGTTGAAGGATGATATGATAAGAGCATCCTTAGCGGTGAGTCGATTCATGGCATGAAAGGACAGCCACGTAAACATTTTGGTTGAGCCGAATCATATGAACAATGCAGCTTTGTGGGCCTCAAACGTAATAAAAAATTGTTGCTATGACTGTTGGTGGCTTTGGACTTTGAGTCGGTAGGGAGGAACACCGGCTGCAGGTGGGCCTGCTCTGTTGTCAACTGAGAAAGAATCGGCTCAAAAAAATGATTCGATTCGTTCTCTCTCTCCTTCATGATTCGTTTCCTCCAGTAGTTGAATCGGCTCATCCACACGCCACGGAGGACGATGATCCGGCCAGTACAGATGCTCTAACTATTATCCTACTAGACGACTCTATTCCACCACTTAACGTGCTCCTCAATTATCCCGCTGCTGTCATCACTCCAGATCTTTCTAACCATTCATCCTGATTTATTAACAGTGCCAATAAAGTCAGCCAGGGTTTTAGTGAGTAGGGAGACTTCTCAAGCAAATGATACCATCAATGGAAGCGCATTATTAAGCAAATTGACTTATGCATCAGCAATTTCTGGCAGATTGATCTGCTAGCAAAAGTGCAAAACAAAATGTTTGAAAATAGGCAGAAATATTACAAAAAGTTGTCACATGCGCGTAGTTTGCAACATGCATCCATCAGACCACTTACAAGGGTTTCCAGGAGCTCCACTTCACTTGTGACGTTGGATCCGATCAGTTCGTCAACAAGTACATACCGGTTTGCACTGGAAATCCCACTCGTCGTACAGCACTCCGAGACAGTACGATGAGTGATGGCAGTAGGTCACAGGCCATTCCCCAGTGCTTATCCTCCCCAGTGCATTAGCATTTGACTTTTAATTGCCCATGATTAGTGAGTGGCGGCTCTGCAAATTAGAGGGGGGTCACGATCACATAGATCTTGGAAAAAAAGAGCGATTCATAGCATCTAGCTGAAATTTTGTGTTTATGTAGTGCAGGTTCGTGACCTTTGAGGTTAACTTTTGATGTAAATCATGTAATGCTAGAGCTAGCATACGAGTATATATAGGACACGTATCGAGCACACATCTCTGGGTGTTTTTTTTAAAATACGTACAATCGAAGATGCTTATATACATTCACGCACATTCAGTCTTATAAATACACGAAGATAACTCTATCACTATGAGTGTCATCTCCAGGAGTGAGCCAACTGATATCGAGGTTGACAAAGTCATTATAGACGGCTCGCTAATGATGGATATACCTACCAGCTAAGCGACGTTCAGTTCGCATGGGACTTCACGTTTTTGGAAAGAGAATTCAACAAAATTGATATCTCTGACTTGAAAGAAGCTGACTATATCTTTTTTTAGAGCCGCGTTTGGAAAGAGAATTCAGTTGTTAACAGGACGCCAACCGGATTGGGGTAAGTGTTGCAGAGGATAGATATGTGGAGGGTTTGTGTGGCTCTGCATTTGCTAAGCCTTATGACGGCCTCATCCTTCTCCGCTTTGACCTCTGGAGTTGCAGGCCCTGTTCGCGGGGCTGGAGCTGTGCTGGCTGGGCTGTTCCCAGCTGGACTGCTGCTTGTGGCCGTTCGGCTGGCGGGCTGCAGCCGTTCGGCTGGCGGGCTGCAGCCGTTCGGCTGGGCTAAAAGCTAATAAGCCTAAAAGCCTTTTCAATTTTTCTATTTCTCATATTCCCAGCCTGCTCTCTTTCTCAACTCACACGTGCAACTCTTCTTCGGTTCGCTGCCGCCAGCCCTCCGTCCGCGCCGCCGTCGATCTGCTGCTGGTGGTCCCAGTGTTGGCGGCCGTCCGTCCGCGTCGCGGCCTCCGTTGTCCAGATCGATCCGGGGGCGGGTTGTTCGTCGCCAGCCGGCGCCGGACGAGTCGCCCCCAACGCCCTCCACTTCGGCGGTCGTCCTGGATCCAGCGTGGGCGAGCATTGAGGCACACGCCCGCGCACGACGGCGAGCAGGTTTGCCAGATTAGCAGGTAATAGTCCATGCCTTTGCCCTTCCCTTCGTCCCCTTTCCTCACTCTCATTCTGTTCCCCACTCACACGCTAGGGTTCCTATCTCCCTCTCGCCCACTCGTCGACACCGTCCACTGTCGTCATCCCGGCGTGGAGAGTGAATCCGTGCCCCCAGAGCGCTCCCCGACTACGCTAAGAAGGCTGAGGCTGCCGAGAAGCTCGCCGAGGTCATGCTCCTTGTCTTCACTGACACTTTCTCCTTTAAAGAGTTGACATTGTATTTGATTTCCTACAAAATATGAAATCTCACATATGCAAACTATTGTATGACCATGTGCACTGAGCAATTTAATTGGATGTTTGTTTACTTACAACTCCAAGTCTATATGATATCTGTTATCTCACATATCCTTCTGAAACAATGTAAAGAGCAAGTGCTTTATAGTTGTTCGTGACTCAATGCTTTAGAGTTGTCGATACTTGCTGCATACAACAATTGTTTTTGCCGCACACAATTAAGTAGTCTGCTTTTTTCATTGGATGTTATATGCTTCTTTTCTTTCGTGCCTGCTTTTAATTATTCCGTTAGTTCAAATACCTTGTTGTGACATTACTGTTACATCAGTAGGTTCACACCGGTGCCCCACACTGGCAACGTCATCCAGTTCCTCGTCCTCTCCCCCTGAAGCCAGGCTATACAATCTTCGTTCGAAACGCAAAAAGACAGTTGCCAAGGCAAGTGCCATGTTGATTACATACTCATGATTCTTTGTTTACTTTATTCAGTTATCTGCATTGCCTTCTTTGTTCAATACAATTTCTGCACCTCGGCACAGATGCCTAACGACCGTGCCAATTGGAGTGACATGGCAACGAAAACATTGCTTGACCTATGCATTGAGCAGAAGAGGCTATTCAACTGGAACAGGCTTGGCCCCAGCCCGCACGGCTGGCAAAACATCTATCCCAAATTCGAACAGCAAACAGGTCTGCATTATGGCCACAAGCAGGTGCAGAACAAACTTGGCACCTTGAAGAGGGCGTACCAGACCTGGAAGGAACTTCAAAACAGTAGTGGACTTGGCCGTGACAGGAATACTGGCGGTGTTGCCGCTGATGACACATACTGGGTACCTACACAAGGGGTATATGCTTCCACCATTTCATTTGTTCTGCACTCAATAGGCTAAAACAAATTTATTATATACTAATAATTGTTATCTTATCATGTTCACCATGTCACCTACAGGACACCAGTTCCGAACAGCAGACTCATGGGAAACCACCACCATTCCTTGAAGAACTTGAGTTGTTGTTCGGCCACACACCCCAAGACAGGGGGACATTACTGACCGCCGGAGGTGTCCGTGAATCAACACCCACTATTGGGAGTGATGACACCCCACAAGAAATATCAGAAGATCCCCATAGTGCATCTGCTGTTCGGAATACGTCTAAAAGGACAAGCAGGGACGAAGTTGTGGATAGCCCTCAAAAAAAGAAGAGTGCCAGCATGGAAGACTACGTCAAGGAGATATCCGAATCTGTAGCCAAGCGATGTGAGAGACGCAGCCGTGAGCAGGAGGAGTGCGATCGTACGCTGCAGATTTTAGAAGAGGATGGTATCATGGAGGGGTCTGAGCTGTACTGCATGGCAACATATCTATGCACAAAAGCAGCAAATCGTAGGTTTTTCACTCAAATGAAAACCAAAGAGGGTCGTCTGAATTGGATCAAGTTCCACTTGGAGAAAGGGACCAAGTAGTGCAATGGATGGGCGGCTGCTTTCATACTAGACTGTTGTTGTGTGTACTCAATTTGTAGTCCTGTGAACTGTTTTAGTTGAACTGATTCCCGTTTGTTTAAATGTGAAGCATGTAATGTGTCGTGAACAATGTGTGCTGTGTTGTGGCAACATTTCAAAATAATCTGTGATCTATGATGTCCATGTATCTCACAGATTATCCAAATTTCGTCCTAAACTTGTTGGTGAATGTTTCCATTATTAAGTGACTTAGTTTTATATATCTGTCATTACTTTGTAAATATGAACATGTTTTTAAAGGGTGGTTATCTTGCAGAAAAGTGGAGCTAAGCAGCGGGCTTCGACCCATTGATCAGTTGGCCTGCCGTCCTCCTCGACTCCTCCTGGCTAACCAGGGAACAACAGATCAGTAAGTTGGAAGGAGAATAGGCAGAGGTAATGGTAGCATTGTTCTTGTCCAGGTTCTTGTTCTAATAAATAGGCAGATGGTAAACAATACTTTGGGTGTTCTAAATAATAAACAGAACCTGCATAAATTAAGTAATTTGTACTTTGCTAGTGTCAATGTAGACTTTAGTGAGGTGAAATTTTTACTTCTCCGGTTTCCTAAACTACAGTGAAGTGAAATTTCCTAGTACCATTTCTATATGCAGGTTGTTATCAATGAGCGGCGCTGAAGAATCGAGCGAGAGTGACACTTCAAGTGATGCTAGCTCCATCATTTATCAGATGGCCACGGTAGCCGCCGTTGTAGGAGCACAAGCAACAATGAGCTCTAATCCAGCTCCAGGGCAGCTTCCTCCCTTGCTTCCGCCCTTGCTGTTTCCAATTATGACGGGACGACAATGGGTTGAACTGAATTTGCGGGACGCCAGCCGATCCTACGACAACTTTCGTATGTCCCCAAACGAGTTTCTCCAATTGCATGATATTTTAGTAAATCATCACGGGCTAGAGTCATCAGAAGGTGTCTCATCTGTAGAGGCTTTAGCTATGTTTGTCTGGGCTTGTGCTACAAAACAGTCTTGTAGACAGATACATGAGAGATTTGAGCGGTCTCTGTCCACAGTATCTAATAAGATGGGTATGGTGGCAGATGTCATGTACTCCTTTGCTCAGACAGTTATTTGTCCAAAGGACCCCTCGTACAGTAAAGTTCATCATAGTCTCCAGCGGTACGCACCGTACTTTGATGGCTGCATAGGAGCTTTGGATGGAACACATGTCAAAATACGGATCAATCATGACTCCCGTTTGGACTACTTGAACAGAAAAGGCTGCACAAGCTATAATATTTTAGCAATAGTGGACATGGACATGCGGTTCATATTTGTAGGTGCGGGGAGGGCTGGGTCTAGTCATGACATGTCCGTGCTGACAGAGTGCTTGGGGCAACCAAATTACCCACATCCACCACCAGGTATGTTGGCTTGTTAATTACCTTTGTGACACTACTTTGGTAAAAATGTTATTGCTAATGGAGGGTACCATTAAAATTACTGTAGGAAGGTACTATTTGGTGGATTCAGGTTACGCAGTTCGTGAAGGATACTTGGGGCCATATCGCAACACTAGGTACCATCTTGATGATTTCAGGGACAGAGGGGCTGAAACTGTGCGTGAGAAATTTAACTACCACCATTCTAGCCTTCGCAATATTGTCGAACGGGAATTTGAGGCGCTCAAGCCAAGGTGGCAGATCCTAGAACTGGTACCATTCTATCCAAGAGAGAGGCAAGGAAAGATTATCCTTGCTGGCTTTGCACTGCACAACTATTTGAAGGACCTGGAATTGGAGCATGATCCAAACATGAATCGAGCCGTAGATTACAATATGTCCGAGTGGGTGGAATTAAATATGACATCTGATATGGCAAACGTGCGAGATTGGATTGCCGCTGGAATCTGGTTTCGTTAGTGCGTATGTGTAGTTGTTATATGGTTGTGTATGTAATGTATTGAAGATGTGTACTTGCTGTATGGTTATATAACTGAATGTAGTACACTTTGAAATTGTTGCTTATTTTGAGTTTGAAGTGAACGGTGCTTCCTGGGAAAATTTGAATTTTTGAATGGCTGATGGTTGCTGGTGGGTTGCCGCCATAATTTTCAACTGGGCATGCAGCCGCTGGTTGTGCTGTTCTGTTGGCTGCTAGCTGCAGCAGCAGTAGCTGCAGCCCAGCGAACAGGCCCGCAATTGAAGCTTTTCCTCCCTCTGCCTACTGATCTTAATTGGTTTGCCCAAACCTTTAACGAGTAGGTTAATCATCTCTCTTTCTTTCTCCCTCATCTCCCCTTCTTCCTCTTCTTTTTTTCTTCACAAAATAGTACAGGAGCTCAAGGGATATCCATTCTTTTTTTTAAAAAAAACATGACGGTGGGACAATGGGAGGGAGTATTGGCGGACATTACGAGGAAATGAAAAAAAAACGACCACGATGGGACTCGAACCCACAATCTCCCGCTCCGGAGGCGAGCGCCTTA
The DNA here is from genome assembly GCA_015342445.1 of Digitaria exilis. Taxonomy (NCBI): domain Eukaryota; kingdom Viridiplantae; phylum Streptophyta; class Magnoliopsida; order Poales; family Poaceae; genus Digitaria; species Digitaria exilis. Next base: position 219,241 of record JACEFO010002685.1, read on the forward strand.
TCCATTAGGCCACGCGGTCATGTTGAACGCTTGCTTCTATAATCTTATATATTTATCATTAAATTACGACAATTGGGCTTCCTACGGAAGAGCCCATCAGACAAGGCCCACACCATCCTTCCTGGCGTCGTGCTCTCTTTCCTGTCTGGCCACATCGCCGCCGGGGGACGGCCGCCGCCTCCGCTTCTCGCCGGCTCCGGTCCCTCCTCTCTCGCCGCTGGGCGGGTAAACGATACGGTTGACCTCCCTCCTGAAAAGTTAGTCCGTTCCCCTAGTGAAGCTTGAAGCCGGACCTGATTCTCACCCTTGTTTGTCTGCAGACCATGTCGAGATCATTAGCGCGTCGCCCGGTGCCTCCTTTCATGAGACTGCGCTCCACCGTGTGCGATGACGGCTACTGGATGGGCAGATTGGACCACAAGGACTGGCTTGCCCCAAACGAGGTGCTCAAGGTATTTGCCAACATCAGGGACCCTAGCCTGATAACCAGTGTGTTCAATAAAGCATGCAGCCGAAGAGACTACAAGCCCAGTGAGGCGCTCTACAGCTTGATGATTGACAAGCTGGCCTGCGCCAGGAGGTTTACTGATGTAGAGGAGTTGCTGGCCAGGGCAAGAACTGAAAAGTTCAGGTTTTCAGATGAGTTCTTCTATAGGCTGGTTAAGATGTATGGCAATGTGGCAGAACATCCTCAGAAAGCCATCGATACGCTCTTTGCGATGCCTTCGTATAATTGTTGGCCTTCTACAAAGACATTCAATTATGTTCTTCACATGCTTGTGTGTAAGCGGCAGTATGAGGTTGTCCATGAGATCTACTCGAGCGCACCCAAGCTTGGGGTGACGTTGGACACATGCTCCTTCAATATTCTTGTCAAGGGTTTGTGCCAATTTGGTAAATTTGATGATGCAATCTCTTTGCTGCATGAGATGCCAAAGCAGGGGTGCCAGCCTAATGTGACGACCTACTCTACTCTGATGCATTTCCTTTGCCAGCGCTGTCAGGCTGATAAAGCATTTCAGCTGTTTGAGAGAATGCAGGAGCAGGATATTGCCGCAGATACAGTTGTGTACAACATTTTGATCTCTGGTCTCTGCAGGGAGGAAAGAGTGACTGAGGCATTCAATCTATTCAAATCAATGACATCTGAAGGGTGCTATCCTAATTCAGGGACTTATCAGGTACTTCTTGACGGTCTCATCAGTTCAGGAAAGTTTTTGGAGGCCAAGAATCTTGTTAGTATCATGAGTAAAGAAGGCGTGAGGCCTAGCTTCCAATCGTACAAGCTGCTGATTGATGGCCTCTGTAGTGATGACTGCTTAGATGATGCATATCTTGTCTTGAAGCAAATGGTGGGCCAAGGTTTTGTTCCTCGAGTGGGCACTTGGAGAAAACTTCTCACATCCATATGCTAATATTTGTTGTCATGTCGGTGATTTTATCGACCTAAGAATACAGCTGAGTGGAGAACTTCAAATTTTACAAGGTAAATGTGTTGAGAACTTAAGTTTTATCAGAGGATTATGGCCTATTGGGATCAATCCTGGCTTAGTTTCTGCTAGTTTTGCATATTGTGGCTATATCTAAAAAACTCAGTGATATCAGGCACACCAAAATTAGCATATGAATGCTGCTAATAACAACTGTTACATGATATTAGTTTAGTTTTACCTTTCACAGATGTCATCCTAAATATATTTGGACACAGTGATGCTGACAAAAGACCTGTTCAATTTGTAGGTTTGTGACTTCAAAATAAATACTTTAGATGCAAACGACATAACTATCCATTAAAATAATCGAAGGTTGAAATGTGAAATATCAATCTGAATGTGTGTCTGTGCATTTGCAGGTGCTCTGTGCTTGAGCAGTTGAGGCGCACCTTCTCTGGAGCTTCTTGCTATTGTGAACTCCGGCAGCCATATGAAGATGCATGGCATGTGGTAGTCTTTTTGGCCTTCTACATGCTTGATAGTCCTTTTCTTGGCTCTCCTACGTGCTTTTCAGCTTCTTAACTAGTCACATCACTACTATATTCTGCATGCTAGGTTGCTTGATAGTCATGAAATCCCCATCTTAGGCTTTTACGTCAAATATATGGGGAATTATCAGGTTATGGATCTTTGTGCATAGAGGGTCTTGTAAGGTTGCTAAATGAAGAATTTCAAACCATTCTTCTCCGTGATTTAGTTATTGCAACTTTATTTGCATTTTTGATAGGATCCACTTGCAGCTGGGGACGAGTTTGATGAATACTGAGTAAGGAAGCAGCTGCATAGGACAACACTGCTGTCACTGTTTCACATAAAAGAGAAAAGCCTGGGTTAAAGCCTTTAAAGGAGACAGTGCTTATTTGCAAAAGCCTGCAATTTATTGTCTGAGTATATAGCATGCATATTGTGTGGTTGATCTGTACCAAACTACCAACAAGTGGTAGAATCCGAACTCTTGTTTCAGTCTGCATCATTTTGCGGCAAAGGATTCACTCAAATTACAGTTGAAGTGGGGACAACAATTTAGATGCCCATATCCTTAAGAAATCAGAATTACTTATCATGTAATCTTCATGAGGATGAGGAAGCTGTTGTGGAAGCATCACCAAATTAAGTATTGGCTGACTAATGTGGACAAGCTGTACACATAGTCACCATTTGTACTAGAATAATAGTGTATTGCACAGGACATTGACTGGTCAAATACTCAATTTCAACAGATCCTCCATGTTTTCTTTTCAAATGCTGTGAAACTGACTTTTTTTTTGGAAATCCTGTGAAACTGACTTGTTGATAATCTGGTGACACGATAACCTTTCCAATTACCCACTCTGGGATTATTCTATTCCCATTTCTATCTTTTTTTTTTTCCTCTTTCGAAAGGTGAGGTTCCTACACCTGAATCCTGAGCATGTGCTGCAGGGCTGTATCCACGTTGAGGAACATGTGCTGAACAGTTCCATACGACGCCAACAAAGCATTCCTCCCTGACAGATCATCAGGCAGCTGCAATTGAGCATACTAGTCCAGGCTTTTGGACCTTGGTTGCTTTCACATCATTTCGCTGTGGCCATCTCATTCATGTTTTAGCTGGGCGTCGAACATGACTACCAAGCCATTAGCCGGACTACTTGTCACCAAACCAAACCTACTGAAGATGAAAGCTCAGAGGTCCGGGCAGCTCTCACTTCTTCATTGCAGATCTTCGTCTTGGCTGCCATGCAATTGAAGTCTGTTAATGCCGTCGAACAAGGCAAGCAAGCGAGCACCCCTCACCTAACCCCCAGTAGAAAAATGCATGAGCCTGGCCAATCATCTCTCCAGGCGAGCATGAGTGATTGCCCATGACGCAGGCAGGTGCCGGTGCACTATTGCGACGGGCCACTGCTCACCGGTGTCGAGTGAGCCCTGACCAAACTTTTGTCACCGATTGCAAGCCTCCCTGACGCACGAAAACGAAAATCCAGTGCCTGCTCCAATAATTCTGAGGAGGCGTTAGGTTAGGCAGGAGGCGATCTAGTCGTCATGCCGAGTCGGTGAGGTCCCTTCCAGCGATGGAAGATTCCCAGAACCAGACAAGGAAAAGAAAAAGGAAAAACGAGAGAAGCTGAAAAAGAGAAAAAAAAACAAAGGAAAAAGAAATGTAATGGATGCATCAAAGCCTAATGCTACAGATTAGGAATTGTTAGGTACGATCTCAATCTCGACGACAGTGCCGTTGACCGGCGCCCAACCCCAACACGCACACACGCCCCAACCAGTGCTTGTTTAGTAATGCAGAATTGAATAGCATCCACCCTAGTGGCATACATTTTTCACCAGGAAATGCTGAGTTCTAACCCAACGATCACTGCTGATTTTTTTTTTTATACTGATCACTGCTGTGCGTTGTCGAGGGTGCAGCGCTCATCACTGCACTGACGGGCCCGGTCGGCGAGGCCGGGCACGCACGGCGAAGCTGCCGAAACTGGTGCGTGGTGGCCGTGTGGAAGCCGAAGGAAACGGCAGGGGAAGGCACCTTCCAATCAACCCGGTCGCCGCGTGACATGAGCAACACGGACTGGACCCAAATCCACGGGGATGAATTGGGGAGAGCCGTTGACTCGAACGAACCTTTGCCTCTTTGGCTCTTTCTCGCTGCCAAGCTATTCGTTCTTTCTCGCTGCAAAGCTATTCGTTTTGTGCAAAGCTCGCAAGTCGCTACGGGAGTGAAGTGAAGCAACATCTACTCCTAGTCCTTTGGAAGCACTTAAGACCGTGTTTAGTTCCCAAAAGTACTTTTTACTTCCTATTCATCCTCCTCACAGAACACGCATCCCAAAAAATTTTTTTTTCTCCTTTCCTATTCATCCCCCTCACATAACACGTATCCCAGAAAAAAAATAACTTTTTCTCCAGCCTAAAGCTGCAGGATCCCCGTTAGAAGCTGTACCTCGTGTCCTTCTGAAATAAGCATGCCAGTGTTCACCTTTCCCAGGCACGCATGGCCGGGTGCAAATCCAAACATATTTTTTGCGGTACAAACATTTTGTAAAGATTTTTTTTGCAGGTAAATACATTTGTGTAGAGATTAACTTTATTTAGTAATGAACGGTTGGACAGGCAGCAATGCAAAAGTCAGTTTATCTGACCAAATGAAAAGCAACTGGCGCTAGTTACGGATTTTGCCTGAAAATTCATGAGTTTGGCGGATGACGCCGTATGTCCTGTACTCCTGTCCATATGTAACCAGTGACCCGGAACGAAATTGCTAGATAGAGATATAAGAAATTCAAAGAAAGGGAGAACTTTTACAAATACGCAAGAAACGTTTTTGGTTTTTATAAATACTCAAGAATCCAACCCAGCCTACTAGTACTCATCAAAGATTCCTCAAAATAAAAAAAAGAAAAGAAAAAAAAAGGGAGAAAAGATTCTGGTACTGCCACATATAATAAACCCGCAAGCTAATTATGACCCGGTAGTAGAAACGCCACCCGAGGCGAGGCCGCCCCCGACGACCTGCTCCTCCTCCTCCTTCCTTGCCACCTCCCTTCCCTTCTTCCCCTTCCGGTCCCATCTTGGCCTGGACACCTGGGCTGCCTCCCTCCGTTTCCGCGCTCCCGGACGCGCGCCGATCTCGCGCCGCGCGCTCAGTCGCCGCCGATTCCGGCCTCCCTCCCGTCGCTGCCGGCGTCGATCTGCTCGCAAGCGCAAGGTGTGGGCTCCCTCCCTCTCCGTGATCCGTGTGTCCATCGTCTTGCAATAGCCTTTCGCCGGGGATTTGGGTTCTCGCGACGCGTTTTGGGTCGGTATGCGCGGCGCCGATCCTCTGTAAAAGCTAGTGCCTTTTTCCTTCTTAGTGGAGATTTGTTTCTTTCGCGCGCGCTTGTTGAGATGGTACTTGGACTTGCAGAGTTTTGGTTTGATGTTGAGACGGATTTTGATCAGGAGTACGTTGCGTGATACAGATTCCAGAGTAGGACGAGCGAGGTCGAGCTCTTGCTTTTCTCATTCTTGGTAGCCGACTTCACATGCCAGCGACCCCGAGGAGCAGAAGCCAGGCTAGGAACACTAGGCCTTGGATCTTGTCAGGTACATCAATTTCGTCTCTTTTTTATTTGTTCTTTGTTTCATTATTGCTTTTGATTCCACTGATCTGGCTTTATGCATGAAAAGGTAATTTAATGAAGGAATACCTCCAATAAAAAAAAGAATTCAACTGGAGTTTCTGATAATGTAAATCTAGTGTTTCTAGTGTACTCAGCTTCCAAATTTAATACAAAACGTACTGATTTCTCGAACGACTAATGTTGCATACAGCGTAACCTGTGGAATTAGCTCATCTTTCTCGCTCACAGGCCCCATTACATGTTTACTTGCACAACTTTTAAATTCTCCCTGTCTCTTTCGCAGGGATGGACTTTGCTGATTCTAGGCGGAAGCCTAATTTCACGGGGAAGATCGCCGTGGCTGCTGCGCTTACGGTCATGTGCATAATCGTGTTGAAGCAGTCGCCTGGTTTCAGCGGTACCAGTGTGGTACGTGTTGAATCTCTCCACACCTAACCGTGTCACTGTCACCAGTTGTTGAGTTGGAACTTGCCATTATTCCTTCTGCCAGACGACTTAAGTGCAATGTTTAGTTTCCATAAAGCATTAAATCAATGAATTCATCAGGGAATTGCCATTGCAGTGATTGGAAGAAACACTTGTGCGATGAATGATGCCTTCTATTCTCATCGCTGTTCTAACTCCAGTGTGTTAGGGTTATTTTCCTCAATACATTTATGGATCATTAGTAGTTACAATTCTGTCACAAGTGCATAGTTTCAGCAATTTCATAGAAGCATTTCTGGCTGCCTTTCGATTCACTAGTTTGCATTCCCTTGCTAGGAATTTTACTCTTTCAAACTGGAGGCATTTTGTTAACGCACTCGCTTGTCCTGCAGTTCTCTCGCCATGAAACTGGGGTGACCCATGTCTTAGTGACAGGAGGTGCTGGGTTTATCGGCTCGCATGCCACTCTTCGTCTCCTTACGGACAACTACCGAGTTACCATTGTGGTACATTCTTAATACCTAGCTTGCATTCTATTTCTCACTATTGGAATTTGATAGATATGTCAACTTATGACATTTAATCTTTTCAGGATAACCTTTCCAGAGGTAACATGGGAGCTGTAAGAGTTCTTCAACGGCTGTTTCCACAGCCTGGAAGGCTTCAGTTTATTTATGCTGATTTAGGCGATGCCAAAGCTGTATCCTTTGTTGGAGCTTAGTTTTGTCTCTCTCTTTTTGTCTGGATTTCTGCATTGCTGAGATATGTTTTGCACTTAACCAATAGTAGGTGAACAAAATATTCTCGGAGAATGCATTTGACGCTGTTATGCACTTTGCTGCTGTTGCTTATGTTGGTGAGAGCACAATGGAACCACTCAGGTAAAGGCTTATTTAGGTGTTTAATATGCTGTTCTTCTAGTATTGCTCAAATATTTCAAAGCTTGGCCCTATATGATTCATGTGCATTTTATTTGATGTGTGTGGAGCAAAGCACCCCTATTTTCTTTTATTTTAGGAAGATAATTGCACATTAAGGCTATCAACTTCCACAATATTGCATTATGTCAAAATTCATTGATAACGTAATGCATGTCACACCATTGTCATCTCAAATATGCATCCATAATTTAGATGGATGTAATCATGTAATAGAAGTTTGAAACACTTTCTTTTCTTCTTTAACTCCTGTGCTGTGTCCTGTGTAATACAGTATTAGCGCACGACTGCACTCTGCAGAAATTATCTAAAACAAATGTCTACTATGCATATGCTCTGCTAACACTGATATTACAGGTACTACCACAACATAACATCGAATACACTGACAGTGCTTGAGGCAATGGCAGCACATAATGTAAATACTCTGATTTACTCGAGTACCTGTGCAACATATGGTGAACCTGATACGATGCCCATTGTAGAATCAACTCCTCAGGTTGGCCCCTCGATGCAAGCTTTTACTTTCTGAACTTCAGATATTTTCTGTACTATCCGATTCTAACTATTTTCTAAACCAATGCAGAATCCTATCAATCCTTATGGTAAGGCAAAGAAGATGGCAGAGGACATCATCTTAGATTTCACAAAGTCAAAGAAATCAAACATGGCTGTGATGATCTTAAGGTTTGTTTTCTGTAGCCTATATGGAATAGAATCCATATAATAATTCTAATCCCATCCCTGTTTCCTATCAAATTAGATACTTCAATGTGATTGGATCAGACCCTGAGGGGCGGCTAGGTGAAGCTCCAAGGCCTGAGCTGCGTGAGCATGGACGGATTTCTGGCGCTTGCTTCGATGCAGCTTTGGGAATCATTCCAGGACTAAAGGTACTCCACATGCTAATTTTAGTGCTATCAATTTCCTCATAAGTAGCTGTATTCATTATTTTCACATTAATAACGATTAAACAACTTTTCTCATTCAGGTTCGTGGAACTGATTACCCCACTGCAGATGGAACTTGCATCAGAGACTACATAGATGTCACAGATCTTGTTGATGCCCATGTCAAGGCTCTTGATAAATCTCGGCCTGGCAAAGTTGGAATCTACAATGTTGGCACAGGCCAAGGTTGTTGAAAGATCAATAACCACATCAACAGTTTCTATTTCCCCGCAGCATCCCATTTATTCAAGGCATACTTTATGCTGATTCTGAACATGGTGTTTCATGTCTTATCAGGTAGATCAGTGAAGGAGTTTGTAGAAGCTTGCAAGAAGGCAACAGGAGCTACCATCAATGTTGAATTTCTTGCCCGTAGACCTGGAGATTATGCTGAGGTGTACAGTGATCCATCAAAAATCCACAGCGAGCTCAACTGGACGGCCAAATACACTGATCTTGGCCAAAGCCTTTCCCAGGCGTGGAAATGGCAGAAAGCTCACCCGAACGGATATGGATCAGCCTGATTCAGAGTTTTATAGGTCCATCACGAAGATTCATGAGTCCATGTGCAGTGATGTAGGCTTGAGACAGTTGGTTCTTGACCATAGAAAACACCACGGACAGCCACAGAAAGTCCTGGATTTTTTGATTCATGGGTCCATGTGCAGTCATGGAAGAAGATACAGAATCACAATCACAGAGAGAACGGCTTACATGTTCCTTGATTAGGTTCATATATAATAGGTTCTCTTTTGATATTGACATTTTATCTGTTTTGATATGTGCCGAGGCACTATATATAATAACACAAATGCAAAATTGTGTTGTAGGTAGAGTAGATCTATCTTGTGTACGAAACCTATTATGGTGGTGGAATGAAAAGATATAAATAAGTTTATGCATCTTTCTTGTTTCTACTATGGTAGTAATGTACACAAGCCTGTCTGCCATGCTCAGCGAGCGAAATTTTTTCTTGTGTTTAGTGATATGACAATGCATCTCTCCAGAAGAGATCTCATATGCCCAAAAAAAAAGCTATGCATAAAATACGGTTACATAGGACTCCTAAAATAAAAAAGGAAAATGAAAACAAAAGAATGCTAGCTTTAATCAGAGGCTCAGCATCAGTACAATTTCACGTTTTATTAGTCCTGGCTAATGAGCCATGACAGACGTGGAGGGAAACTAGATGAAGACGCAGCAGCTAAAGCCCACTATTTTCCAATTTTATTCACTCTGCTGTACACATTTCATGTCTGGATCATGGCCCCCCGGGCCCCAGTACTGGTAAATTCTCCATTTGGACCTTTTTGTAAAGTTTCAGTTAAATAGTAGGACAGAGATGTAAAACAAAACGTCCGAGTACTAGAGAGCAGTGTAGCACCACATCTTAGCCCTGCCTAAACTTGGTACCTCACAAGTGGGTCCGCCGTCCTAACTTGAAAAACAAACGCAAATCACATGTCCCTTTCCAAATTCACTGTTGAGGTTTTAAAAAAGGACCATATGGAGAGTAGTAGTACCAACAAAGTCTGCCAAAAATCCCCACTTGGCACGGACATGCAAGCGCTCTGATTTTCTGCAACCTGGTCTGAACTCTGCAGCTCTGCACAGGACCTCGGTGGGAGCCGTCGTCAGAAGAAATCGAACCAGGCTTCCAAAAACGGCAACACGAGCAAGATCATCACCGGAACCAGCAGCCTCTCCGGCCCACCCGCGTGCAAGAGCGCAGCGCCGGCGGCGTCCGCGACGCGGCGGACGAGAGGTGGAGGCCGCGCGCCTCGAGGAGCTCTCATGCCGTACATGACCATGAGCAGGCCGGTGGACATGAGCCCGAACGCCAGGATGACTTGCCATGCGGTGCCGGAGCCAACCGGCGTTCCCCCATGGTCGCTGCCGCCGCCGGTGACGACGACGACGACGAAGAGGAGGTACGACATGGCCGTGGCCACGGCGGCGAGCCCCGTGGCGACGAAGTCGGGCCGCGCGTTTCTCGCGTGGTCCATGTGCACTGGCACCCTTCTTGCCACTGTTGCTGTTGCTCCCGAACGGGTTGCGCCTTGGGGTTCAATCGAGCTGCGTGTTCTGCATATATACTCGAGGAGCAGAGCTGTCGAGACTCGAGAGCAGGTAGGAGAGTGCAGCTGCGTAGAATCAGCACGGAAATTGTACCTCCGTCGTGACAACTGAGAAGTGTCTGGGAAAATGTACTCTGCTTGTCGAATTGCTGTCACGATTGCAGCACAGTCCTCCGACAATTACCTTGCCTTGATGTCAAGGTTTATTCGCACTAATATTGGAGCTGCACACACATTCTGTGAATGAGCGGACGCAACGTCCGATTTCTCTTCCGTTGCATATCCTCTGGCCTGCGCGGGAGTGAAACTCCGTGCTTTTTCCCTTCACACTACGTCCGCCCCACCCCCAACGCCCAACCCGCCTCCCTCTCCCTCAGTCACCACCATGAGTCTATCGCCTCCACCGGCATTGCCACCGTTTATGACATCCGAAACGGTTCTCGAATCACAATGGTTCTCGGTCTTCCGGCATTATAAAGAGAGGCAGGGAGATACGGTGTAGTTTGAGAGCGCGATGGGGAGATCTAGCAGGCCAGACGCGATGGATTTCCGCTGCCTGAGGCAGTTCCGCCGCCGGCGACTCCTCGCCTTCCTCCGGCGCGACAACCTTCCCGCCACTTCGATGCGTATGTGTTTGACCGCTTAATCTCTTTCTCTGTCTCGATCCGGTCCCCTTTCCTCCCCTCCCCTAGCTAGCTGATCAGACACCATTGATCGATGCAGGTTAAAGCAAGAGGCGCCCGTCTTGTTCGACGTGCGGTTCCTGCAGCGGCTGGTGGTGGATGGCCGGTGGCAGGAGGCGCGACAGTACATCAACCGCTTCCTGCCCAGGCGGGACGACCAAATGTTCGCCGACGCGCCCATCGCGCTCAGATTCATGGCTTACTTGAACGTCCTCGACGATCTCGCCCACGGAAAGCTGGGGGGTAACGATGCGATCGACGATCTCGAGAGGCAAATCGAAGCTATCCCTTCAACTATGGACGAGTCCCACTACACGGAGGCTGTCCGCATAGTCTTCAACGCGCGCTCTCTCGGGCGCTCTCACCCGGCATACTGGTCTCGTCTTTCTCTCCTTTACCTAATTGCGTTTGTAATTATCTATGTTGCTTGACCCTCTGGAGGTTTCTTCCATCGCAGGGATCCCGTGGACTGGCAGCTTATTAGGCTCAAGGCATCACAGATTGTCAAGGACTTGATCACGCAGATTCCCAAGTTCAAGCATCTGCTGCAGTTGCCGAGGTGTCCGGTTGACCCATGCTACACCATCCCCTTCGGATTTTGGTAAGCACAGGGTCCACATCCCCTGTTACGAATTACTGGTACAAGATCTAGCGCTCCTTTTTACTCCTTGTGTGTCCGTTACAGCTACGATTGTTCTCTTGTTAATTTAGGGGTCACCGGAGGCATAAGAAGAAGAACATGCGACAGATGTCGGCATCTCTTCTTGCCCGACGGTTTCTTCCAAAAGAGAGGTATAAATATTGTGTGCGTGGATTTGATGTTTCCTACTTTGTAAAAATCATACCTTTTAACTTTTTGTTTCATGTAGGCGTCCTCCTTCACCGTGGTCTCAAGGTTTGCCACTTGGAACATTATATGACCAAGAAGGGTGTCTGATTAGTCCTTTTTTTTAAGAATGCTAACTGATGATCATGTTTCTTTTGCAGGATCATATTCTGATCCTACGGATTTGGATGATCCTAAAATCTTCCAGCCTTTTAAAGTTCATCACAAGCCATCTTGTGATTGCATTGCTTGAATTTTGTTTATGCCCTGTTTTGTTTTCTAGTATAATTTATTGCGTATCAATTTTTATTGAGTATCAGAAAAAAACAGTTATGGCTTGTTTGGTATATTGTGCTATCATTACATTAAATAAAATATAAAAACCGTTTGTACTAACCAAATAATGCACTGTGGGAAGATTGTTCTTTTCGAACTTTTCGTTTCATCAATTTATCATGTGCAATCAATGTTTTAAAACTAGAAGTGTGACATATGTTTTAGAGGTTTTTGGCTGCCTTTAGTTGTTCTTTCTAGCAAAACAGTACAGGCAATGATGGACAAACTTGTGTGATTTCAGATGAAACTTTGCTAGCTGGGATGCTTGAGGTCAGAGAACATTCAGGTTCTTCTGGTGAAGGTAGCATACCATTGTTTATACTCTGCAGCTGTGTTTCCACTTCTTAATCTGTTTATTGGATCTTGCCATAGATGTAGTTTAGTCAGTGGTAACAATCATTCGTTCCCAGTTACACTCTGTTTTTCTTCTTCTGGATGTGGCGAGTGGCGTGCATTTTCCTGGACATGTGCTGCTTCCAGATAAAAAAAAAAGTGCTATGTGCTGCTTCCTTTCGAATAGCAATAGCTGAAATCTTGCAGTTATTGCAGGTGCTCCAGTTGTGTCATACACAGGTAAAAATTGTGGAGAATCATCTGCTAGGGCAGGTAAAATAACCACACAATAGTTTCCAATTGCTATCAAATCACTGTCTGCACCTGTGATCCCTGAATGTTCATTCGTGGTTTTGTTGGCCAGCTACGAAGCGTTTGAATGAAGAAGATTGTTATGCTGAAAGTGCTGGTGGTGCAAAACATCCGCATGCAACTGGGGAATTCCATCCAGTAAGTTGCTCATAACTTGCAGTGTTGTTTTCTTCATTAATAATGTTTCACATTCCAAATCAATAACAGCTCAAAGTGTCATTTTAGTGATGCATTATATATGAGGTGACCAAAAAGTATGTTTTTCCAATAAGCTCGTTGAACATTTCTGTATTACTTGATTTTTTTTATTTATCCTGTATTATTTTGATTTGTATACTACCTTTCATTCTGATTTAGTAATTTACGATTTCATGATTTAGTAGTAATGTGTGATTTCATGATAGGTCTCCTTGAGAAAAGTTGGATCTTCAATATTTTATTACCATGCCTACTATTTGACTAATGTCTTAAAAAAAGGCTGGTGCTCCAATTCTGTAGCCTAGCCTTAGCTCACTACTCCCCATTCTCCAACTCTCTGTCTCGTCCAGCCTCTTGTTTACTACTCACTGTATTATACATACAATGCAAATGGCCGGTTTATTCCTAACAAGCACTTCCTGTTTGCGTGTTTGCTCAGGGTGTTGTCGACACACCTTCCAGTGGGGTGGACCCTATGCGTGTGCTCAAGAAATTGAACAAGATGCAAGAGATGTCTAGTGCCATGACCAGCCTGCTGTTGAAGATCTGTGCACATGGTCCAGATCGCCGTATGTTTATCGAGAAAATGTTGGACCTAGATAAGGTGATATACGAACTGCGGGTTGATAGCATAGAAGCAACCTTGAAAGATTGTACTTCCAGTGGGACGATTGCAGCACCCGAGAGCAGTGCTTCCTTCAGTTGCATCTAGCTAGAATGACCTTGGATGACCCATTTTGGCTTGTGGAGGTTCCATATATGTCCTTCATTTTATCCAAGCGGTATTCCCCATCTGGACCTTTTATAAAGTTTGCCATAAAATTGAACAGACATGTAAAATGCACCCAAATAATCCCAGTCAATCTTTCATTGAGTCTCTGCCCCAAGTACTTAAAGGGAAATCAGCATCAGGTCAAGATTGCACGGACCTCTTGTCAGCACTACATACACTAGTCAGCCTCCTGTTCGTTCAAAAAAAAAAAAAGTCAGCGTCCTGTTGACCATGGCACTGACAAGTCGGTCCGTGCAATCAGACACGATGGTGATGACTGCGCGGGGGCAAACTGACTAACTAGGAAAGATCACGCGCATTTCACATCTCCCTTCTTATCTAGAGGCCTCCAAAAATTATGATTCTTTTTGTAGATGCTAAAAATTATGCTCATGAATGCTCCATATTATGCTTAGTAATTTGGGTCGTTACAATATTCATTGCTTGTAAATTGATATATGTTTTTGTAGATTGAGATCCACCGTACAGACCTATTTTCTCAAGGATCAGCTTGATAATAAGCCGTTCCATAACGTTGTGTTCAGCTATGTTCAGCGAACTGAACTCTTTAATTTGTGAATGCGATGAAAGTGACAAAATATGTTTTTTCTTTGGACAAGTGGCCTCACATGCAAATATTAAAATATACTATATATATACAGGCGACTGTGGCATATAGCATCACTTAGAAAGGGGGACAAGAAAAACCAAATAATGGTAGCTTAATGCCTTAATCCGAACTTCTGAAGCCCAGCATCACTACACTTTTAATCCAAGGATGAGTAGACAGTGGTTGCAGAGAGAGAAACTAGAGGAAGCATTACCTAAAACCCACCAATTTGATATGCTTTTAGCCTTTTACACACTTATTCACCCTGCGTGTTCTGTCTTTGAATCAAGGCCCTTGTATCCAAGCGGTATTCCCCATCTGGACCTTTTATAAAGTTTGTCATCAAATTGAACAGACATGTAAAATGCGCCCAAATAATCCCAGTCAAATCTTTCCTAGAGCCTTTGCCCCCAAGTACTTAAAGCAGCATCAGGTCTAGATTGCCAGAACCACTTGTCAGCACTGGGCACTGCATACAGTGATACAGATACACTAGTCAGCATCCTGTTGACTATGGCACTGACAGGTGGGTCCGCACAATCAGACACGATGGCTACGACTCCACGGGGCAAACTGACCAACTAGGAGAAAGATCATGCGCATTTCACGTCCCCTTTCCGTTGACAGTAAACCTTATAAAAGGTCCAAATGTAGAACGCCCCAAAACAACAAGAAGCCCATGAATCCCAAGTGCCGTGTTTAGTTCCATAAGTTCATTTCAACTTTACTATTCACCCCTCTCAGAAAACACACTTCTAGAAAAGTTTCCCTCCAACTCCCTCCAACTTTCCTATTCATCCCTCTCACAGGACACACTTCCTAGAAAAAGTTTTTTTCTCCCCCCACCAACTAAACACACCCAAGACAAAGAACACATACACACACCTGGTGGGGGAAAAACCCATCGAAACACAGGGGGCATCGAGTAATTTCCTAACCGCTTGCCCTATTGGCCGGGCTATGCACAGATACCGATAAACCATGCTCTGAAGTCTGAACTCTGCATCTAGCTCGCTGGGCACCATGTTCAGAAGAAATCAAACCATGCCTCAAGAACCGAGCAAACGAGTACGATCAGCACAGGGAGAAGCCTCTCAGGACCATCCCCGTTCCAGAGCACGCCGGCAGCGGCGTCGGCGACGCGTCCGGCGAAGATTGGGTGCCGAGCGTGGTCACGAGCCCGCATCCCGTGCATGATCAGCAGCAGGCCTGCGGACATGGCCGCGAAGGCCAGCAGGACGACCTGCCACTGGCTGCCGGGGCTGAGAACCTCCTCGCCCCTGTCCCCGGCGCCGACGATGACGGTGAGGAGGAAAGACACCGCGGTGAACACGGCGGCGAACCCGGTGACGATGAAGCCGGCGGCGTCGGCGGCGGCGCCACGGCCACGGCGGCGGCCATGGCCGTTGCGTCCCGGATGCATGGTGGCGGATGGCGATGATGGATTTGGGAGCTAATACGACTAGAAATGCTTGCTCTGGTGACCGCGCAAAGCTGTGTGAAGCGATGATGGATTTGGGAGCTAAGGCTGGAAATGCTTGCTCTGGTGATCGCGCGTGTGAAGCGATAGTTATAGATCGCTGGAACGGCACCGGGTGTTCCAAGGAAATTGGCAGGAAGTTTTACGACGCTCCGTTGAAATGTCTGAGATAATAGTGCCGTTTGCGCATACAATAATATATATGGAGTGGTTTTTTTTCAGGGATCGGAATAGATGCTTCACTGAACTACTATGTTAACTGATTAACTCGACCATTTTGATGGTTTTTTTTTACAAGGATAGAAATGGTATGAACGCAGGATTCATATATGCTTATCGCCGCAATCGATTATTCATGTGTTACATTTAGTTATAAACAAGAAATAGATGAAATTGAGGAGGGAATACAGTTTTTTCAGTGTGTAAAAAACAAAATTACCACATAGGGAGTACGATGTTTCCCTGAAACTCTGCTGGGAGCCTGGGACATGGCCATTCAGATTCAGATGTGAACATAATGCAAGAGAGCTACACAGCTACCGAACACCGGTAAGAATTGCAAGGATCCTTCCTTACAGCATCCTTGCTACTTGCTAGCTTCAAACTGCCATGGTCTTTGGAAAATGGTAGTTCCTCACTTGCAGTAGAGCAGTTGCCATATGAAACCAGCAAGCCCACAAAATATTCGCCAGGTGGCATGAAACCAAGAGAAGAAACGGCATTGACTTGTCGCAAGTTTCAGTCGATTAAACTACCATGCGCTTGTCACTTGTTTATACGGCCAAATGCTGACAGGACTAGTCGAAGCTGTTTGCGTGTGTTAAGCCGTGTTCAGTTACAAAATTACTTTTTACTTTCTATTCATCTCCCACAGAACACGTATTCCAGAAAAAAAAAATATTTTCTTCTCCCATCAACTAAACACGCCCATGTGACTGCCGTTTTAGTGGCTGGCAGGCTCAGATTGATGGATCTGCTTCGATTTATTAAGAAAGCTCTTCGCATCACCAAGGGGCAAACGTAGGGTGTGTTTAGTTGGAAGGGGAGGAAAAGAACTTTTTCTGGGAAGTGTGTTCTGTTAGAGGAATGAATAGAAAAGTTGAAAGAAGTTAAATGAAAACTTTTCTGGGAAGCGTGTTTTCTGAGAGATGAATAGTAGAGTAAAAAAAAACTTCTGGAACTAAACACGACCGTACTAGCGGTCGGTACACATCCTCTAGAGCTTTCAGTCTCCAGAGGATACTGCCACAACCACCAGACCAGAGAAAACCTTCAGAATCTATCTAGTCCAAATTCTGCACCGCGTAACTTCTGAGAGAAAAACCTATCGACAATGGTCTGCAAGTACAGTTTTTTGGTGAATTCTGAGACCCGTCAGGGGCGGAAAAAATATGGGCGCATATGATAAGCTGCGAGTGGATGAGAAATAATTTGCAGAAAAAAAGAAGTGGATGAGAAAACCCCAATCTACAAAGCAAATAAACTGCGAATTAAACGGCGCTCTGCTACTACCCGTGCACTGCACCAGGGAAAATTTGGTGATGAGTCTTCAGACTACCACTGAGTGACCACTGGATCTGAAAGCCGTCAGGTGTGATTCTGCACCAAATTGAGGATCTCGTAATTTCCGAGAAGTCATACCGACCAACTTTGCAGCGCCGGTGAGTACTAGTGCGATTGCCTGATTGGTACGATTTGTAAAGGTGTTTCTTGTCGCCATTCGCGTGCCGGCATGCTAGTTCCATGAGGATGGCCCTGTGAAAATGACTGGTCCGGCGTTGTTTCGATGCTTAAGGGTGTGTTTAGTTTGGGAAAAATTCTCCGAAAAAACACTGTACATCCGAAAAAAACACTGTAGATGAATAGTGTTCTGTGGGTGGGAAGGATGGGATGAATAGGAAAAAGTGGGATAATAGTATTTTTAGGTGAACTTTAAGAAGGATGAGATGAATAGAAAAAAGTGGGATCAATAGTATTTTTTGGGTGAACTTTTTCCTATCTAAACGCAGCCTTAGCGAAGAGGCAAGTTTGCGAAAGTACAGGGCGTTCAAGCGTGGGCGGATTGTGGACGTAGGCATGTAGTAACATCTGCGTCACCCGTGCTGTCACGGTACGTGCTGTGCTGGAAGTGCATATTCCAAAATCCAAATGCCAAAATGGTCGGTGCGCGGAGGTGGTCGGAAGGATCGAAGAAACCTTGAGGCTTCTCTCGGACGAGTCGCTGTCGAGTGAATGGACTAGAGACAGCCAGGCAGAGCAGTAGTTCCATGAGAATTCATTCACAGGCTCGTGCATACACAAGACACACGCACGCGTCCTTGGGGCGTTTCCTCTTCCACCACCGGCGGCGTGTTTACAGGACAGCGACGCCAGCAATGCCCTTCCCTTTCGTTTCCACACACGTACGCCTGTGTCCTTATCGCACGCGACGATCGCCGCCGTTCTCATGCATCGATCGATCGGCATGCAGTTTCCTGGCTGGCGACGCAGGAGAACGATTGATGAATCCGGCGCTGCCAGCAGACTGAGGTCGTCAGCTTTGCTTCACCTGACCGTTGGGTCAGCAATGTGACTGACTGACTGATTCGGCTGGGCATGGCAGTTTCCCGCGAAAGGGCCGCAGCTAACCACCCCGGCCGGCCGAGCAGACGACTACGCTGAGCACAAGGTGCGCTGGAACAGCGTACGTGCCGCGTGCGGAGCGCGGCTGCCCACACGGGCGGGCTCATATGCTGATCCGACCATGCACGCAGTCTCGCACCCTGCTTGCCGCACGCACATGGAACCCAAAGCCATCTTATTTGCCGTGCAACATGTTTTACTTGTCAAAAAACTAGTAAGGATGCGAGCCAAGCGGGCGATAGCCCATGGTCAATGGAAGGTTTCTGCGACGCAATTGCCTGCTGCCAAGTGCCACCGAGACAAACCCGGCCGGGCTGCCGAGGCAGACTGTCAGTATCGTTGTCGTGCGTTCCCGGTCTCGTCAGAGTCCTGACAACGAACTGCGAGTGCAGGCCCCAACTCTGACATCTGATACTCGTGCGCACGATGGCGACCGCCGCCGCCGTTTCCTCGCATCGACAGGCAGCTTCCTGGTTAATTACCATACGCCCGGGCACCGACCCAACCAACCCAACCGCCCAGCCGGTGAGCCTTGTGAATGTAGTGTGATTGCCTGATTGGCACAAGGTGTTAAAGGTGTTTCTTGTCGCCATACACTCGCGCGCCGGCATGCAGTTTCCAGGAGTCTGGTGTGTGAAAATGACGGATTCCGGCGCTGTTCTATCGGGCGCTCAAGCGTGACCGGTGCGGTCATACCTACTACTACGGTTCATATGCTGTGCTGGAAGTACGTGCTCGGATGTCGGATGCTCCAAAATGGTCGGTGCGTTGGAAGGATCGAAGAAACTTTGAGGCTTCTCTTGGTCGATCGAGTCGCTGTCGAGTGAATGGAGTAGAGACAGAGCACTGGTTTCCACGAGAATTCACAGGCTCGATAGTGCACACTGGACACAGGCGTCCTTGTTCGGGCCTTTCCTCTTCCACCGGCGGCGTATGGACAGCGACGCCGGCAAATGATGCCTTCCCTTTTGTTTCCATAAACGCCTGTGTCCGACTGACGTTGTTGATCCCGGGCCCGGCTTCTCGGTTGCCCGGAAGCGAAGCCAAGTGACAATGTCCCGGCGCCGGCAACTAACCATCGTCATCTAGTACAGTAGTGTAGCTGAAGCCTTGGCTTGATCGCGTCGCCACGGCACGGCGAGAACGGGCGAACCTGGCCAACCGGCGGGGGCGCCAGACGCAGTTTCCTGGATGTGTCATGGCAGGGTGTGCGGGGCGGGGACTGGTAGTCTTGCAGCAGGCCAGAAATTGCCTTGGGCTATGTTTACTTCAAAAGATCTTTTCAACTTTCCTATTCATCCTCTCAGAAAACACGCTTCCCAGAAAAATTTTCCTTCAATTCTCTTCAACTTTCCTATTCATCCCTCTCACAAAACACGTTTTCCAAAAAAAAAAACTTTTCACCCCAATCCAACTAAACACAGCCCGTCATCTGTGCCCATGTCGAGCGCACGTACGGCGAATGTCTGCAGTTTCCGGACCGCCGCGTGCGGAGCGCGGCTGCCCACTCGTGAAGACCGCAAAGGGGCGAAGCGCGCGGCCCGACCCACTCTCCGTGCCGCAGTGAGGCACGTCCATGGAATGGAACCCAAGCGGGCCAGGCCATCGTCGTCTTCGCCGTGTGCCATGGTTTATACTGTAAACAAGCTAGGGAGTAGAAAGGAACCAAGCGCCAAGACGTCGTCCTCGAGTGACTCATGCCATGCCGCAGCTGACAGCGCAATCTCTCAACGAGCGCGTAGATTCGATTCTCTGATGTGATCTGCAGAAGGATAATTGGACGGCTAGCTCCACCGACGCGTCGCATCAGACACGCATCCAGACAGACAGGTCGCGCCGTGCCGTGCCGTGACACGGATGGAAATGGGATGGAGCACGAGCGCCTCCAGCTTGCTCTGCCGTGTGCAAAGAGTACGTTTTCTCGCTTGATTGCCATGTCGGAGTTAGGTATCGCCACGCCAGGCGCGTCGGTTGGAACACTCCTTTTTCCAATGATTCTTCGCGGAACGATAATCTGGCCGGTGGACCGATCGATCGTGACCTCGAACGAGAGCAAAACGAGAGAGACGAAGAAGAAGATGGTCCCGGGCGTTCCCGGCCTCGTCAGAGTTCTGACAAACAACTGCTAGTGCACACACTTTTGACATTCGTTGCTGCCCTCGCACAGCACGACGACCGCCGCCGCCGCCGTTTGCATCGGCACGCAGCTTCCTGGTTATCACGGGGAGGGAATAAGAGGAGACGTAGGCACGCATCGCCGCACGCACGCCCAGGCCGGGGACGACCTCGTCCCACCTGCAACAGCGTACGTGCCGCGTGCGGAGCGCGGCTGCCAATGCCGTGCCCTGCCCTGCCCAGTGCACACACGGGGGAGAGGAGCTCATTGCTCAAGCCAGGCGCACACGAGTAGCCGCGTACGCATCACATCAGACACTTTACTATAAGCACAAGGCACTACTCGACGGCCCGCTTCACTCTGCTACTGGGTCTGATCCTGCAATGTCGCGGATCGAGGCGGCCATGCAACGGGCGGGGGCGCTCGTGGTGCTCGCGGCGGCGTCCGCGCTCGTGCTCCTGCCCGCGGCTCACCATGCCGCCGTGCTGTCCCTGCACGCCGTCCTCCTCCTCGGCCGCGCCGCGATCCAGCTCGCCCCGGCGCTCCGCGCCGTGGCCGGCCTCGCGCGCCGCGCCGCGGAGGCTGCCCGGACGGTGGTGGTGGCCGTCGGCGAATCGGCCGCGTGGCTGCGGTGGGTCGGCTTCACCGGCGTCGTCGTGCTCTACGCGCTCTACCTCTACGTGGCCGGCGACGTGTGGGCGGAGGAGGCGTCGACGCTGGGCAAGGTGGTCCAAGGTTTTCTCCTTTTCCTGGTTTTCTTGGCGGCGGCTTGGGCGATCTACCTGTCCATGATCACGGGAGGGCCGGCGGCAGCGGCGGAGGAGGATGAACTTGACGGCGGGGAGGTCAACGCCATGGCCACCTCGATCTGCTAGTGTCCCTGATTCAAAGGTATGGAATATTCCTGGCTTCGTCTCCCGGGCGTTGCTGGGAAGAAAAAGAACTTTTTCTGAGAGAGTGGGATGAATAGGAAAGTTGAAGGGAATTGAAGAAGAAGTTTTATGGAAAGTGTGTTTTTTTAGAGGGATGAATAGTAAAGTTGAAAAGGTTTTTTGGAAGTAAACATGTGCTGTGTTCAGATTTAGGAAAAAATACTTCTCCAACAAATTTTTCATATTCATCCCACTCACAGAACACACCTCCCAGTACACTATTTATCTAGAAAAATTACATTTTAATTTTTCGATCACAGCCATGGCAACTCGATCGACTCTCGGCAAGTCTGGGCGTCCGTCCTTTCGAGTACTAATAAACGTATCTCTGTTTTTCCTCAGCTCTGACTCTGAGCCTCTGCCCTCTGACCATGGCGGCCGGAAGACGAACAAAGCTTAACGTTCTGATATGGTGATTGTTGTAACATAAATAAAGAGCAGGAGCCACGGGCGGATCGTATAGCACTACTGCTGCTGCTTTGTACAGTCGCAGCATTTGTTTGCATCCTGCTTTGTACAGTATTTTCCCCTTTGTACAGTATTTTCCCCGTTTGTACATTATTTTGTCGAACGGAGAACCTCTGTATAGTACTGGTATGGTGGGTTTGGTCATGTCTAAACTCTAAACTTTGGAATTCATTTCATTCCAGCGGATTTCTTCAAACGTTCAATTTGCCACTGGCCTCTTATAAGTTATAACCAATTTAAGCTTGGTTTAGTAACTGTGCTATTTGCGTATCATACCGACCTCCAATAATGCAAAGCAGTCTGTTGCATTCAGTTTGTTGTTTATGTGGTCGAAAGACTCTGCAGTTTAACGTTGATGGCATGCAGTATGCTTCTCTCTGCTGAAATAAAATAGAACACAACCGATCCATCGTCCTTTCTTGTTTCTAAAGAAATACTGAATATCATCTGTTGGACTCCTTTATACGCTCGAAGCAAGTATGATCCAAGTAGCTCATTGTAGTACTGACAGATAGCGTGATCGTGCACGTGTTAAAAATGTGTTGTGCACGTGTTAAAAATTCCTCATCAAACCCCTCCATGCGTCATCGTGCAACGACTGAATGTGTAGTTGTTTCGGCTACCATGACAAGCCTGCAGATGGAAGAATATTGTGGTTGCCATGCCCTCTAGATATTGAACTTCTAGAGCGTTGTCTAGCCAGACACACCCGTGACCCGTCCATTATCAACTCACTGTTGAATCTTTTATAGAAAATAAAATCGGGTTGTTTTTTTTCCGCATCATAGGGCCGGGGCACGCTGGTTGAAGAAACTTCGTTACAGTGATCGGCCGAGCCGGACTCTGCTGCTCACATCGTGACAAAAGTAAAGCTCAAACCTTCTTAAAAAACAATATTTCGGTTTGACCACTCAGCCAGAATCCGTGCGCTTCGCGCTTTCTTCACCATTTTTTCTCCAGGTTCTCCACGTCAGTCGCTGTCTCCTACAGCTATGCAATTCCTCGTGTTCACATGGGGTATGAGGGGAAACGGCTCCTCTGCAGTAGTGCGAGTTACTGCAGAGGCAAACAGTGCAATGAGTCTAGTGCTACAGTAAGGTAAGTACTGTAGCAAACGAGGTGAAACAGTGTTTCGCTGAACCGTTCCGTCGGTTCTATTCATCACTGTAGCATGTGATCTCATTCATCTACTCCAGATCGAACGGCCACCGGCACTTGTACCTCCCTCTGAGGTAACTTTCCTATGCTCCCTCCGTCCCACAACAGATGACGTTATGGGATACGTGCACGTATTACTTTCATAACTTTGACTCGATTTATAGAAAAATATGTGCAATATTTATATCTCTAATAAATTTGTTAAAAAACTAGATTCAAATATCTATCATTGATACTAATAATGTATTATAAATATTAATATTATTTTATATATAATTAGTTAATGTTGAAAGATGTTGTTTTTCTTGGGAAACGAGAATGACGTGCACATATGAGGTCCTGAGGTCCCTCGTGACTCGTGAGCGAAAATTGGGATGCTGCTACGTACGTATGTTGATCTCACCATGGCGAGTCATCTTCATACAGAAAGAGTTGGATGTCAGTTCGATTCTTCGAAGCTCAACAGTTGCTGCCTTGCTGGCTTCTCGTTCAAAAAAAGAAAAAAAGAAAAAGATGCTGGCTGATCTCCCGGTGCGCTCCAGTTCACTGGACCTGCTGGGTGTTAGTGCCACACTGCACTGTCCCACTGATATGCACCACTCCTACTTCGTTTGAGATCATTTCGTCGATGTCCTAACCTTTTGCACAGTTACTACTGTTGCGACCCAATTTCGTTCAGGTCGCCCTAGCGCGTGCGCCTGAATTTTTTGCGACGCGGCGAGCAAGTTCGTGCGCCCATTTTTTTCTCCCTGTAATCCCATTGTCCCTTTTTGTCCATGATCTAACAAGAAGAAGAAGCGTCGGGGGTGTTCGGCTGGCTGTAAGCCAGCCAGCGCTGGCTGGCTTACAGCCAGCCGAACAGGAGCGATGGCTTTGTTGATGACACATCAAAGTCGTTCCTCAGGTCTAAGAAATGCGGCGGGAAAACGATCAAATAAACAAGAACAGAGTAGCACAATAAGAGCACCTTTTTGTGTTGTTGATCATGTTTGAATATTTTTGATGTTCTGCCTCTGCGTTGGTCTAGGAGTCAGCAGTTGATACATGGATCTGGGCATGTTCAGTCGCTCACACGCCATGTTTGCAAGCCAGGCCCAGACGTAAGTACTATGCAATTGCACGTTGTTAGAAATGGCAATCGTTCGCGTTTTCCAAGCACACAGTACATAGCTGAAAGACGAGAACAGACAGGCCTACTCATTGATTTGCGGATTTGTTTGGTGTCCGAATCGTTGCAAAATTATTTTGGATAATGAGAGAACAACGGCTTCTTTGTTCTTCTTGTCCGTTGGCACGACGTTAAAAAAATAATTCGCTAAAAGAAAAAAAATATCCGACCTGCCGGATTCGAACCAGCGACCTAAGGATTCATCTGCAACGACTACAGTCCTCCGCTCTACCAACTGAGCTAAGGTCGGTTTTTGTTGGTTGGCTTCATGAGGTTTAATACATCTTTGTATAGCATGTGCCGTTAATAGTTGTCATTTTTGCCATCTAAAGTTCTAATGCAATGAGGGAAGGTTCTTCCGAGTTCCGATCCGAGGAGCATCAGTGAAACAACAAACAAACGTACATAATCCCAGTTGCGTACACATTCGCGCGAGCAAGCGCGCACTTGTACAACGAGCTGAGGCCGGCGAGCCTGCCCGTGCACAACGCACCACGGCGCATTGCCTCATTTGCCTGCAGCATGCACCGCCGCCTTGCTCGGCGGTTGCGAATTGCGACCGTGAACGCTCGCCGACACGTGACGCGCTGGGACTCGGCCGCCGCCCTTTAGTTTGAGGTGGCCCCGGTTGCAGCACACGCCGCCACGGCCGAAGGAAACCGTCGGTCCCATGCGCGGATGCGCCTGCCGTCCTTCTGCAAGCACATGCCGATGCCATGCATGCCCCCCGCACTCCCGGCCCGTGAGGCGTCACGCCGCCAGAGCCTGACACGAGTCACACGACGACACCCGTTCCCCATCCGGCGCTCCACGCATTCCTGGTCCACCGCTGCATCTCGGCTATAAAACGACGACGTCGCACAGCGCAGGCTCATGCAACACCACGATCGCTATCCATAACACAGACACACGCATCAGTTTTACTGGACAGCAAACAAGTGAAGAACACTAAGCAACATTACGGCAACGATGGCAAAGGCTCCGAAGGCCGTCGCGCTCCTGCTGGTGGCGGCGCTCCTGCTGATGCTAGGCCCTTGCGACGGCAGGGAGCTCAAAGGGAGCGGCGCTGCTGGCGGCGAAGAGAAGGCGACGGGGTTGCCGCTGCTGCCGCCCGGCGTGCTCGGTCCGGTGCTGCCGCTCCCGCCCATCGTTCCTGGGATCCCTCCGGCTCGCGAGGCCGACAAGTCGTCTCCGTGATGACCATGTGCACGGGTGTGCCGCTCCGAGCTCGTCCTCCTCGCCAGCCGACCAAGCTTTCCATGTTCAGTTGCTCATCTGTAGCTGCCGTAGCTCCAGCTTTCGTGCTTTTAGCTAAGTTTGTGTACGTTGTGTGTGATGATGTACCGAGCCACGCGTCAGAGCGTGTCCTTGAAGCTTTGCCTTCTGAGATAATCAGAGTTTGTAGCTCCTAGTACTTCGTTTGAGATCATTTCGTCGATGTCCATGCGCCTTAATCGATGAGTTCTGTTCTGCTGCTTCCGTGGATGCTCGTCGTGAACACAAACACACTAGCAACAATGAGACACGGAAGCGTAATACCAGTATATCCCAACAGAAAAAAATACTCATAGATATATTGATAGCACTTCCATTATAAGGCTATAATTAACACGTCTGTATCTAGGACCAAGCATTCTAGATGCATCGGATCCAACCTCTTTTGCAAGCTCCCTTCCCCACCTCTGTTTCCTGTGAGGACCTATTGCGAATGCAGGGAGTTCATCTGAAACAGTTTGAGCTCAAATTAATCCTGTAAGCTGTATGATGGAGATCACAATCCTCTTACACACCAGTATAACCGCATCGTCCACGTTAACTTATTATGCAATGTAACTGGCAAATTGCCATGCTGGATTTGTACAAGCCAATGAACCATACAGAGTTGTGGATTTCGTTTGTGCTAGCACAGCATCAAATATCACACTGGACTTGCAAAAAAATCATACAGCACAGGCAACATAAACATACCAATGAAGTCTCAATACCGCCAAACAACCAATACAGAATAGCAGAATTGAGCTTGACAACTTTCATGATACAGATGCCGCCCACAAGTTTTTAAGTATGTAATTCACATTCTTTTTACAACTGTTCTGCTCATCGAAGGCATAAACAGTGTCGCCTCACCCATTTGCTCTGTGCATCTTAACCTCTGAAGTTCGTTTTAAGTTAGGTCATCCTCATCCAAGGATTCCTCGCCATCATCAGCTGCTTTCTTAATGGCCTGCACATCACCTGTTGGTAGCTTCCGTGCAAGCCTAATTACCTGAATTGATGTACCAAATGTCACCATGAGTCCCAAGCAAAGACAACTACTAATCAAGTAAACGATCAAATAGTGAATATTGCACCAGACAGAATGCAACCCGTTCTAGACTCTAGAAAATGGAATTATGTCATGGTAATGTGGTCGGACAAGTGTGAAAGAGAGCACTAGTCGTTTGTTGCACGCGATTGATTCCATAATAAATTAATAAGGGACCATGCGTATCACTGCTGAACCAGTGAAAATCAGGAATGAAAGATACATTATTGCTGCAACAATTTTTGTGCCTGCTCTTACTTATGACCTACACAATAGAGCACACAATCAATAGACTCTAAGACTTAATTGTGTCCACGGATATTAGAAACGACAGTTCTGCCAACGATTTCTTTGGCTCTTTGTTCACCATTGTACAGACATGCAACAGAAGAGGGCAACTTTCTGATATAACCATTTCAACACTAAAGCATTGCCCATACAATTCAGGGATGCATGGCCTTTTATAAAGAAGATGAAAAGAATTACCACATGGTCAAGGTGATTGAAGGCACTTGATTGACCAATACGTTTGATTTCTTCGGCGTCACCTTCCTCATAAGCAGATAATAGTTTCATTGCACATCGATTCTGATCGCTACTGAGGAAGGCTTGAACCCTGAAATATAGCAGAAAAAGGGAAATGAAAAGAATTTCCTTTGCATTTCACAATTTGATGGCAAACCAAACACAGATGGCACAAATATTATTATATACAGTTTTTCATCAGGGATAGTAACTACCACTAACATACAACTTACTCTGAGCAGTCATTGTAGCATTTCTGAGCTTGCTGAAAATCATGCGCATAAAGATAGATGATGATCGCACTCAGATAAGCCTGAATACAAGAAATGCATTTCGAATCAGACAAATTTTATTTTCAAGATATCACACCCCTTGCATATTCGATAATAAGTTATCTTTAAAAAACTAAGTAAGCACATTTTGATGAAAGAAAAGAGAAGAAGATTACCTTGCACTGGCTGTTGATAGCATTGCACTTATCGGCAGCTGAACCAAGTCTTAAGAAGAAAGCAGCAGCGTCTGAATACCTGTCAGAAGGCCAAAGATGGAGATGGTTATATTTACTAATTGGGTTTGAGGAAAGTGTGCAAGCCCAAATTGTATCCATCATTAGGTGTTAGCAAAGGATCCAAATTGTACAAACTTGAAGATCAAAATGTTCCGAAGGAAATAATGAGTGAAATATAATATAGATGTAAAGGAGGAGTTACGTTGTGAATTACAATAAGGAGGCATTAAGGTTCTCTTACTTCTCCATCTTTATGTACAAAGCAGCAGCTGCACGATACAAATCAAAAGCCATTTGTTCTTTCCCATCTTCTTCTAGAACTGAGCAAGCCTCGTCATACATTTTAATAGCTTCTTCTGGAGATTTCTCCTCCAAGGCACTGATTTCATCACATCATTTTTAGAACATAAGCTTCCACAATGTTCATAATTATAAGACGTGTTAAATTTACCTGGCACCCTTTGCTAGAGCATCAGATGCAGGCTGCAGCCTTCCACATTCACGGTATAATTCTGAAGCTCTGCGATAGAAATCAGATACTTCATTCCAGCGGCCAAGCTCCTTTGCTAAAGCAGCAGCAGATTCCATATGCTTAGCCGCATCCCATGGTCTATGAAACTAGTTAAGGGTAATGATGTGATTGGAACTTGGAAGTACCAAAACTGTATGAGAAGTTCCCAAAGGATACGAGGAGATCATTTCTTGTCCTTTTGAGGCCTTCTCAAATGCATCTTTTGCTTTCTCATTGTCCTTTCTGAACCTATACGCAATTGCTTTAAAGAGAAGTGACTTTCACTTGTGTGCTCCATCAAGAACAAATTGCTATCAAGAAAACAATAAGGATGGTAAACAAAGTAACCAACCAGCTTGCTCATACAAGGAAGTAGCGCTTTTCCAATCAGCATTCCACCTTGTAAAACTCAATTTTGTTCTGCGAAAAAAGGAGAGTATATTCAAGAAAAAATTCGAGGGAACATGCTTTACAGAGTCAATTACTCAATTATAGATGAAACAGGACTTCCTTATGTAGCACATCGGTCTAGTAATATAATTTGCAACAGGAAAATCAGCATGTATACAAGTGGCAATCAATCACAAACAAGAAGAAAATAATGTTTCAACAACAAAACCTGACCATATTTACAATGTATATTGAAATAAAGTAAAACTGACTTATTGAAAACTAACACTATTATGTCTGTCTTGTTATAGTTTGCCAGTGCAAACAATGTGCATTCTGGTGTTAAGTTTCAATGAACTAATGGATCTTGGAGAGGCGTGGATCACTGAGAGGCTAGCTTTTGTGCAAGACAAGGTTGTTCATCTAATACTGTTTGATAGAATGGACCAAGCTAAAAATCGATAAGTTAAAATTGCACCTATCCAGTTGATTTAGCACAGCATAACCTCCCAAGTCCCAAACAGCGCACTTACATGGCCTTCAGGCTACACCACATAACCAATACTGAACTGAAGAGACAAGGTCTAGAACAAGGACTGTTATGCATTCACTCGTATCTGCAAAGATTTCAAAAGCTAGCGCTAATGCAATGCGATCTAGTCATCTTGTGAGAGTCTACCACCAGGATAATATGAATCAGAAACAAAATCGCCATTTCCTGCTAATAGTTTGTCTGCAAACAAAGCTGGACCAAACTAGGATGAACCAAGCAAATTGATTAACCCCTTTAAATCAATCCAGTATAAATATAGCTGGGAGAGCCCCAAACCCAAAACATTTGGGGCAAGTCGGGTAGGCTCTCTGAAACTACTACTCGAAACTTATCCGTCCCAACCAGTTGGAGATCTGATCGTCTAAATGATCCCGAGACCAGCGGCATAACTGCGCACGAAGAGGCGGACCTCCGTCTAACAGCAGGGACAGATCCAGGAACTCCCGGATCGCTTCAGATACTTGTACACGAAACTTTGACACGATCGGCTGAGAATTACAGATCGTCGGGTTCTAATTAGACGCACTAAGCGCCCAGACAGCTTTGATTACTTGGTCTACACGAGATGAAATCCCCATTCCAGAGGAATACGCCCAAAACCGCAATCGGTTTTTGGCCGCGGATCAAAAAACCGCAGGAGAACTCAAAAGGGAAAAAACAGCGGACGGAACGAGAGAAGCGCGGGGCTCACAGCTTGTCGGCTTTGGTCATGAGCTTGTCGGGGTCGGAGGAGCTCGCCATGACCGGGACCGCCGCTTCGCCGCTGCGATTCCCAGATTCCCACGCCTTGGTGGCTCGAGCAGTTGAGCTTGGGACAGCTGCCGTTCCGTTCGCTGGATGAGGACGAGGAACCGTTCGTCGAGATTCACGCAGGGCAGGTCGATCCAACCATCGCGTCGCTATCGGATGACTGGGGGCCTTGGAAAAAATCCGGCCCAGTAAAACATCCAAGAAGCCCAGCATAATGGTAGGCCGGGCCCAAAGGCTCGGTTGGCGGGCTCTCGTGGCCCACTTCACAGAGCCCCACGCGCGCGCAGCGTCGTCGACAACAACACAGGGCGGCGCACGGCGAGGGAGGATCGGGGCGGCGGGCTCTGGCGCGCTGCCCCACCCAGGCGGCCAGGCATGCCGCGCGCGGCTATACTGGCTGCTCCCGCGCACGAGGCTGGCTGGCTGGCCTGCATCGAGCCCGATCGCGACGACATCAAACGTTAGCTACGTCGCGTCACGGATTTCACGAGCCCGCCCGGCCGGGGGAACTGCCTGCCCATGCAAGTATGCAACACGCACGCGTGCGGTGGCGGTCACCGAGGGCGCTGGCCGGGCCGGCACGCACACATGCACGCGAGATCATGCGCTCTGACGAGCTTCTGACCGGCCTTTGCACGAGACCTGGGCGCCCTAGCTGGGAAGGTGGTGAGCTAGGACCTATTCGTCGCGGTTGGGTTACGAAAGCAGCGACATGGCGGTGACTGCCTCCCTTGTCCCCTTCCTGCGCCTGCCGCGGCCGGGCCTCGCCATGCCGCGCCGGCGTCGGCGTGCGCTGCCTGCATGGGCGCGGCGTGGACGGTCCCGGCCTTCCTCTCCGGCCATCCAGCCAGCCACCACGCATCTTTTGTAATAGTTCTTTTCCTTCCTTCTCCATGCTTTCGTGCATCGCGTCGCGTGTTCTGCGGGGGGAGATGCATGAGCATGACATGATAGGAGGCGAACAAAAAAAAACACATCGGATCGGACTACCGGAGGAGGAGAGATTGGCTCGTCTTGCTTCACCATCCTGGATGGTTCTCCCACGGCTGAGGGTCTTTTCACCAACAGTGCATGGGCCTTTGCCTTGGTGCCTCCTTCATTTGCAGCGTCACATGCATATGCTTACATACTGAAACGCTGCAACTCTGAATGAACCTGATTTCAGTGTACACAGCTGCATGCATGCTTTCATACCTTTTGTTGTGCAGAAAAGCTACTGGTTGCTAGTGAACAAACAACAACTACACGCCTCGGTACTTTGCAGAAGCAATAGGTTCAGATTTAAGGTCGAGAGCGAGAGACTTCTCTCCTTTTTTTTGCACGTCAAGTTTGAGCCATTCCCTGGTAAGGTAGGTGAGACGATTGGCCAGATGGGCACTGTGTAAAAACCTGTAAACATGCACGCTTCCGTCAGAGACACCACCAGATAGTACATGGTCGTAGTGGTCAGTGGATCGACACAGTCCAAACGAGAAACTCCACGGCCGGTGAAAGATAAGGATATAGCTGGGTGTGTACAGCCCTGCCATGACGCAAAAGCTTGTGGAAATCAGATGGCATATATACTATCCAGGTCCAAAGGTTGGGGTGGGTCGAACAGGCCAGGCAGGCTATCAGGTCCATCGAGAAAGCTCTCTCATGCTGTCATGCATGCTCCCCCCATTTCTATAGGCTAGGCTAGCCTAGGGCTGGACCAGTCAGGCACGCAAGCACCGATCGGTTCATAAGAGGAGGAGGCGGCGGCGGCCATTGAGGGAGCAAGTAGAAGGCAGGCATCTCGCAACGAACGGTATGCATTCCAAGGAGGCTCTCTCAGCCGTTGCATTCAGTTTCACTTCTCGAAACTCGAATGCATCGTTCTTGTTCGGAATCAAAATTGTTTCTTATATGCATTGCGTATCTTGTTGTCAGGAATCTGGTGAAGAGCTTCGTCAGGAGCTCAAATGGAGGATGGTGGTGTTCCAAGAAGCAGGTCTACTCCCCCTACCCGTAGAAGTAGATCTGCTGAGTTCCACAATTTTTCAGAAAGGGTATGCTACTATAACATGTAAATATATCGATCGGTCATGAATAGTTGGTTTATCAGCATTTGGTGTTCCTGATGTTCTTATCTGAAACATTTACAGAGGAGAAGGGATAGGATCAACGAGAAGCTGAAGGCACTGCAGGAGTTACTTCCAAATTGCACCAAGGTAATATGCCGATATGCGTTGCGTCTCTCACCAAGGTAATATCCTGCGGGTTTTTTTTTTTTGTCTGATCTAAGAATATATAACTTGTTCAGACCGACAAAGTGTCCATGCTAGATGAAGCGATCGACTACCTTAAATCACTTCAGCTACAACTTCAGGTACTGGATGGCATGATATCATATGCATAAGTTGGTTACAGTGGACACGCCCCCATCTTTCTTATTTTTCACCTCTGCATCATTCAAATGTTTTAGTAATTAAGTCAGCCTGCAGATCTGAACATGTAAACCGTGTGATGCAAGCTAACTGTTATATTTGGACACAGATGCTAGTCATGGGGAAGGGAATGGCGCCAGTAGTTCCTCCTGAGCTGCAGCAATACATGCACTACATCACGGCAGATCCTACCCAGATGCCACCATTGCGCCCTTCCGGGCAGCAGCCCCGGCCATTTCAGATAACTCAGGCCAACCCACAGCGACAGTCTAACGTTGAGTCAGACTTCTTGAGCCAGATGCAGAATTTGCACCCTTCTGAACCGCCTCAGAACTTCCTCAGGCCACCAAAATTACAACTCTATCCGACGGTAAGAGGTTCAAATTTCATGTCTGACACTGTTAATTTGAGCATTTATTTTTTTTAAGTGTGCTCTTTATTAGTCTTTACCGTGATGTGAATTTGTGGGTTTTTCCTAGATTATTTCTTGCCTTTCCAAAATTAAAGATTTTTCCCCTTTTTTGGAAAGAAGTTTTAAGCTGCTAGATAAAGGGATAATAGGTCAGGTGCTTAAACTGTCAGAGCTTTTTACATGAACAGTGCTATCTACTCATTATGTCTCATGAGAGGATCGTCCCTGATTCAGGAACAGAGAGGTGGCCTAGCTAGCACGAGTCACAATGGTGTCTGGATTCCTGAGAGGAGTTCCTCGTACAACTTCATGGAATGATGTGCTCCTGATGACCAAATTTGACTCCAGACGCATGCTGCCTTCCACTCCGAAGAGGGCTTTCGATCAGGGACGCGCAGCGTCGTTCTCCTCGTAGGAGTTCATGGGTGTTTAGTAGTTAACTAGCTAGTTATGTTTTTAAATAAAACGATGTGACTGTTATGTTGCTCATTTTGCTATCTGAATCTCGCCCTTGGATAGTTGAAAATGTCTCCTTCATGTTGAGCTCATGCAAAGCCTGATAGGACCTCTTTGTGCTGTCTGTGTTCATCAATGCATCAATCTACCATTGCCTGTGTCTTTCTGACAGTCAGAGTAGCATGGCTACTTTGAATCCAGTGCATTAGCTTAATTGCAGGTTCAGCATGCAATGACAATGTCTAACAGACACATAAAGTGAAATATATAGCCAAAGCGGCATCCTTCACTCTTCAGAGAGAGAGAGAGAGAGAGAGAGAGAGAGAGAGAGAGAGCGAAGAGAGAGAGCGAAGAGAGAGAGCGAAGAGAGAGAGAGAGAGAGAGAGAGAGAGAGGGAGGGAGCGAAGAGAGGGAGATGAGGGACATTCTTCTGCCCACCAATGAGCTGTTGCCGGCAATTCATGCGACACATCTACTCCTGAGTCCTGCTGCGATTTTGCATTATCATGTTTGATGTGATGGACCCTTTTGTTTGCATCCAATCCATGGAGATGAATAACATATCCTTTCTCCCCCAGTCCCACAACTTGACCGAATCTTTCGGCTTCCATTCTTCTGCGTATGCAGGTATGTTGTTGCACTGAAAGTTAAGAGTCAAAAGCAGAGCTTGTGGTACCACTTCAGTCCCATACCGTCAGGCAGGATGGGCAAGACTGATTTCAGTGGACCATTCCTATGGCAAATGGCCAGATAGTAGCCTAGAATCTAGCTCCAAAAAAGTTCTGCTGATGTTGAACAACTTAACATTACAATTACAGACTCGAACATCTCAATCTACCTGACATTTTGACGTTTATCTGACCCTAGATCTACTGCAGTGAGCAGATTATCCCCTTTCTTCAGATCACATTGTGCTAAGCGACTCGCTGCATATCATCAGTTCGCGTTCTGCAGATAAGGCATTCAGTCTAATTAATCTCCACTGACCTTACTCATCTTCAGCAAGGTTGAAAGCACGCTGTCCATGTCAGGCCGGTCTGCCGGCTCGAACGCGGCGCACGACAGTGCCAGGCTCAGTACGTCCGCCGCCATGGACAGGTCTCCCTCGGTGGCCACCTTCATGTCGGGGTCGAGGACGTCGAGCACCCCGTCGAGGCCCCTCGAGAGCGCGTTGTCCACGTACTGCTGCAGCGTCAGCGGCACGCCCTCCTCCTCGATCGTCCCCGTCGGCCTCCGCTTGGTGAAGAGCTCCATCATCAGGACACCAAAGCTGAACACGTCTGCCTTTGGCGAGACCGTCCTCATGTACGCGAATTCTGCGTCAGAACGATACATAGATAAAAGTTT
This sequence comes from Digitaria exilis, assembly GCA_015342445.1. Classification (NCBI taxonomy): domain Eukaryota; kingdom Viridiplantae; phylum Streptophyta; class Magnoliopsida; order Poales; family Poaceae; genus Digitaria; species Digitaria exilis. The sequence continues at coordinate 253,417 of JACEFO010002685.1, forward strand.
AAGCAGACGCGTCATCAAGAACTTTCAGAGATAGCGAATCTGAACACCATGTGATAGATAGATAGATAGATAGATTACCTGGTGCCATGTACCCGACGGTGCCCCGGAACGCCGACGACGTCGCCGACTGCGCCACGGTGGCGCCGTCACCACCCGTCAGATGGACGCCGAGCATCCTCGCCGTGCCGAAGTCGCTGACGTGTGCCTCCCAGTCACCATCGAGCAGAACGTTGGACGGCTTGACGTCGCAGTGCACGATGGGGAAGTCGTAACCCTTGTGCAGGTACACCAACCCGTGCGCCACCGAGACGCACACGCGCAGCCGCTCTGGCACCGTCCACCGCTGCGCGTCCCGGGCCGGGTCGTGGATCGCGGCGTCGAGGTCGCCGTTGTCCATGTACTCGAGGACCAGGGCCTTGATCTTGCCGGGCTCACACGCGTACCCGACCACACGCACCAGGTTCTTGTGCCTGACGCGGCTCAGCGTCGCGAGCTCGGTGAGGAAGGACTTGTCGGACTTGGCCGGGAACTGCGCCAGGTTGAGACGCTTCACGGCGACCACCTTGTTGCCGTCGACGAGCACGCCCTTGTACACCGTGCTCAGGTTGCTGCTCCCGATGACGTTGCCTTCGTCGAACGTGCCGGTGGCTTCCTCCAGCTCGCTGTATGTGAACTTCCTCAGCTCCGGCACGACGAAGTCGTCTGAGAAACTTGCGGCACGGTTAGAAGAGTCTCCCTTCTTCTTCTTGTACCTCCGGTAGGCAAGGAACAGAATCATCACAAGCAGCAGTATCAACAGCACGGCCAGCGACAGCAGCACGATGAGGATGATGAGTCCTGTCCTGGAGAACCCCTGCTTTGATCCGGTGTGGTGGCAGGGAGCGAGAAGCTTCCAGCCACAGAGCCCGGGATTCCCCTGCAGGCTCGACAAGGTCATGTTCCGGAACACGCCGGCGTCCGGGACGGGCCCCTCGAGCTGGTTCGACGAGAGGTTCAGAGACCTGAGGCTCGTCAGGTTCGCCAGCGCCGCCGGTATATCCCCCGTGAACGCGTTCCTCGACACGTCCAGCGTCTGTATGTGCTTCAGCGCGCCGATGTTGGACGGAATCTCCCCGTCGATGTCGTTGCCGGAGATGTTCAGACTCGTCAGAACGTCGAGGCTAGGGAAGAGCCCTGCCGGGAGAGCGCCGGTGAGGTTGTTGCCGGAGAGGTCGAGCGAGTAGAGGTTCTTGCATCCGGCGAGCGTCGCTGGGACACCGCCGGAGAGCTGGTTGTTTGACAGGTCTATGGCCTGGACCATCGTGAGGTCGCCGATCTCCGGCGGTATCGTGCCCGTGAACATGTTGTTCGACAGGTCGATGTACATCTGGAGCGAGCTCATGCTCCCGATCACCGCGCCGGGAATGGCGCCGGTGAGGCGGTTGTGGGAGAGGTCCAGCGTGAGGAGCTGGTCGAGGCGGCCCAACGCGACGGGGACCGTGCCGTTCAGCTCGTTGTTGGACATGTCAAGGTTGGATAGAGACCGGAGATTTGACACGGCGTCGGGGATCGGGCCGACGAACCTGTTCGACGCGACGGAGAGGATGCTGAGGTTCCGGAGGTTGAAGACGACGCCGGGCAGCTCGCCGCCGAGGCGATTCTGCTGAAGCTCGAGCTGCTGGAGAGACGAGATGTTGGAGATGCTCGACGGGAGACGCCCGGCGATGCGGTTCCCCCCGAGCTCGAGGCCGATGAGCTTCGTCAGGTTGCCAATTTCGTCAGGTATCGCACCAGACAGGGCATTCCTATGCAGCTGCAGCTTCCTGAGCTCGCTAAGCAAGCCGACACGAGAGCTCAGGCTGCCGGTGAAGTTGTTCCCGGCAAGGCTTAGTGTCCGGAGGCTGCCGCAGTCGAAGAGATCCTCCGGTATCTCGCCGGACAGCTTGTTGTCGTTCAACGACAGGAACATGAGGCTCTGCAACCTGCCAAGGCCTGCAGGCAACGGCCCTGTGAACTCGTTGGAACTCATGCTCGCGTTGGACAGCAGCGTGCAGTTGGCAATGCTCGCCGGAATTGGGCCGGAGAGGGAGTTGTTTTGGATGACTAGCTGCTGGAGATTCCGGAGTGACCCGATGTTCGCCGGAAGAGGGCCGGTCAGGGAGTTGTAACTGAAGGCCAGGTACGTGAGGTTGACGAGATTGGTCAGCGACGCCGGCACCGTTCCGGTGAGACGGTTGGCATGGAGCGTCAGCTTCCGAAGCGATTTCAGCTCGCCGAGCTCGGCCGGGATCGTGCCGGTGAGGTTGTTCGTCGACAGGCCGAGCGCCCGCAGCGACGTCAGCCGGCTGAGCGAGCGAGGGATCTCCGACGAGAGCTCGTTGTTGTACAAGAGCAGCACCTCGAGGTTAATGAGCTCCCCGAGCTCGTCGGGAATCGCGCCGGTGAACCGGTTGCTGTACATGTTGAGCGTCGTCAGGTTCTTGCACCGTCCGAGCTCCGGCGGGATTTCGCCGGAGAACTGGTTGTCAAACATGTGGATGATGTTGAGCTTGGAGAAGTTGCCGAACCCCGGCGGGATGGAGCCGGAGAACTTGTTCCCGCTGAGGTCCAGCGTCTCCAGCTCCGTGAGCTTCGCGAAGGATTTCGGCAGCTCGCCTTCGAAATCGTTGAGGGAGAGCACCAGAATCTTCAGACTGGATAGATCGCCGATGCATTCAGGGATTGCACCGGTGAGGTTGTTGGCCTCGACGCCGAGCGCCCACATCGCCGAGCACTTGCAGAGGCTGCTCGGGAGGCCGCCGTGGAGCGTGTTGTTGCTGAGGTCCAGTAGCTGCAAGCTCTTGAGGTCGCCGAGCTCCGGCGGGATGACGCCGGTGAAGTGGTTGTCGTAGAGGACGAGTTGCTCGAGCTCGCCGAGGCGGCCGAGCTCCGGCGGGATTTCGCCGGCGAAGCGGTTGGACGTGAGGTCGAGGAGCTGGAGCGTCGAGATGTTGCCGAGGAACGGCGTGAGCGTGCCACGGAGCTCGGTTTGAAGGAGCTGGATGGACGTGACGTGGCCGGCGATGTCGCAGGCCACGCCGGTCCAGTTGCAGTGCGCCGGGAAGCCGCCATTGCCGCCGTGGCCAGCTCCCACCGTCGTCCAGTTGGACAGCGCGCCGAGCGGGTCCTCCACGACGCCCTTCTTGAATTCCAGTAGCGCCTCGAGCTGCACGGACACCGACGCATCGGCGGCGGCGGCTGCCACCGTCGGCGCCGGCAAGACCAACGCCGCTACAACTAGCAGAGATACTGCAACGGCACTTGGCAATGGAGTGTGATAGCAAGTGTTCTTGCAGAATGCCATTATTCAGCTTGGAAGTTTACTCCTCTCTAAGCCACATTGCGATGGAATGTGAACTCCGGCGAGCTTATAAGGACGGATCGTCGCATCGCACATTCGCACCATCGGCAGTGAACTGAAGTCAATGGGCACCCGAGCGGCGTCAACGCGCGACGGAAGGGGACGGTTTGACTTGGGATGTGGCGGGAATTATGCGAGGGGAGGACCAGAGGGAGATGTGGGACCATGCCGTACGGACGAGTCGCTACGGACAAGGCTACATGCGACGGTAAGAGGCTGGGGTACTGTGAAGCTGTGTATAGGAATTCAGATACGGTTGCCGTGCCGACATGCGAGGTCGTGGCCTGGACGTTAATGGCTACCTACCGGAAAAGCTCCGAAATTTTCCTGCCAGACGCTTCGGCGTGCGGCGCGCCGCTTTCCGAATAGTGGCGCCGCAAAGAAGAAGATGAGAGGGACGTCATCTTTTCAGTGCGAGCTTCAAAAGTTCAGTTGAGGGTTTTGTGTTCAGACCTCAGATCAGGCAACACGGGCGTCAGTTCTGAATATTTTCCGTTTCAGTGAACTCTAAGATGGTTTCTTCAGTGTTTTCGGCGTGGATCAGTCACTAGTGGGAGCAACACCTAGTCTGCTTGCTGAAAAAAGTATACATTGGCTCTGTAGGTCGTCTGCAGATTTGAAAAAAGATGGTCAGACTTGCAAAGCGAATTGTTTCTGAGTGCGGCGTACGTGTTAACTGGCATTGCCTTATCGCAAAGATTGCTTCATTCTGACCCCTTTTGTTTCATGGGATGTACACCAGGGAATCTATATATGTTTATTCGACGGTGTTCAGTAGGCATGCTGTCTGACTAGGCAAAATGCGTCTTCCCATCTATCTAGGTCGTCGGGAAGACTTGGCAAAGATACAATAGAAAGACAGATCGATATGCAGCATCTACTGTTGGACCATTCAGAGAAGCAGGTACCTACGCGTGCTTGTTGGCTAGAAACCAGGGCAATCGCCAAACTGGGCCCGTGGGAAGGACCAACCAACTTGATGACGGGGGACGAATATCAGCTTGGCTTCCCCTCACATCTCTCCTCGTCATCAAAACGGCATATTTTACTAGCTTTTCCGGGGGTGGCTCTTCTAGTCTCCTACTACTACCGATAACAGGTGTCATACAGGCTGCACGTTGCTATGTATCCCATCCGTCCTAAAATTATAGTCGTTTTGGATGTTCGTGCCACGAGTTTGACTAAGTTTGTAGAAAATACGTGCAATATTTAAATCTTCAAATATTTTTTATAAAAAACTAGACCTTAATATCTTTCTAGCGATATCTATAGTGTACCATAAAATTTATTATATTTTTATATATAATTAGCCGTAGTATTTTTTCGGGAGGTAAGAAAGACTATAATTTTAGGACGGAGGAAGTACATTGGCAGTGAAAATCTCAAAAGAATACTGATGGTGCTTTTGATCCTGGTGGAACAGAAAGTGTAGAGCAGTAGTAATAAGAAATCATGATGGTGGGCACATCTTTGCATAGGAGAGCCACATTGGTACGCACGTCGACCTACCAGATGCGTTCACTTTAGAAGCTTTGGCAATCAGGGATGGTCAAATGTCTCGTGTCTACATCGGAGATCGGACGGCACTCCTTCTGCTATCGCGAGCATATGGCATGATGTCCAAGAGCTCAGAAGTAGCTTTGCTTTTGTTTGTTGCACTCATGTAAATCGAGATGCAAGCAAGATTATTTGCACATGCATGATGTCCAAGAGCTACATGGGATGAAGTCATGAAGCTCACTGAAATGACAGAGATGGTGGGATCTGTTTAGAGGGGAAAGTGCGAAAAAACACGTGTACAAATACGGTTACCAGCTGAAGACCAGTGCTGTGTTTAGTTGGGTAGGAACAAAAAGTAATTTTAGATGAATAGTGTACTGGGAAGTATGTTCTTTGAGGGGATAGGGGATAAATAGAAAAAACTTATTGAGGGGGAAATTGTACTAGGAAAACTTGTTGTTCGAACACTGCCTAGTATCGCTTTGGGTGTTGTAGGTCAAGTTGCAGGGATAAATTATTCCGCGCACCATCGATTCCCACTCTGCACATAAACAAGGCCTTCGTATCATGGTAGCGAGCGGCGGCTGACAGATAACGCGAGCAGGCAAGCAGTGGAAGCCAGCACTAAACATTGGCACTAGTACTGAAGACGCGTGAGCCGAAAACAAGATGGAATCACAAGGCGGAACCGCGGCCACACGAGCGCGCGACGTATCGGTGCATGCATGCATCCTGCCTGGGAAACGGACAGGGGCGGACCGGCTGCCACGCGATGCTTGCGTGGATCTCTCGTCCCGTCCCCAGCAAGCGACGCCACGGCGCCAGGGGACCCCGCTGTCCGCTCGCTTTGACCTGCAAGTTGGCCGCCAACGTGATCGACCGGTCACTGTCCCCGGCGGCCCGTGACCCCGATGCCGCGTGCCGGGCGCAGGAGAACGGCCTAAACGATGACCATGGTCGGGTCGTCGTTTGCGGCCTGGTCCGTCAGATCAGAACGGCAGGCTCAGCCACGCAATCATCCTCGGGATCGGATCATTCAAAACCTCCGATGATGGTTACCACGCCAACAACTACCCAACGACCCCAGCAGAACCGGGCCGGGGCATCGAGCGCGCTTCATCATCGCGTCAGGTCAGGTGGCCATCCGCTCCCTTGATCCATGTTCACAAAAGCCGTGTTTAGTTCCAGAAGCTCTTTTGGACTCTATTATTCATCTATCTCAGAAAACACGTTTTCCAGAAAAGTTCCCCTTTAACTCCTTTCAACCTTTCTATTCATCCCTCTCACAGAACACGCTTCCCAGAAAAAGTTCTTTTCCTCCCCTACCAACTAAACACACCCAAAAGCTTTTCGGCAACACGAAGGAGACGAGACCTCGTCAACATTCACTTCGACCGGACTGCCGCCTGCAATACTTTCTGTCGCCCGTTGCTATCAGGAATTGACGTTTTTTTACTAGCGCACTACCTGGCTGATCCAGATGCTCGGGGTGGGCTGGCGTGCTAAAGATGACCATAGATCAATTCCGTGAGTTTTAAAGATGACCATAGATCAATTCCGTGAGTTTTAACATCTCTCGCTCATTGTTGCATTGGCAACTTGGGATCCTCCCGCAGAACTCGCCCCCGTCGGGCTCTATGTGGGACGGTGGTGGGCCACAAGACCTATAGCGAATAATGCAAGGCGCCGTGAATTTCCAAGGATGGCTGGATCCCACAACTAACCTGTCACGTTCGTGTCAGAGGTTGGAGCCGAGTCAGATTCGGTAGGAGCCGTCAATAAAAAGCCGCCGCTGCCTTTTGCTGGAGCAACAGCGTAACAACCGAGCCGCTGCCATAGCTGAGATCTCTCCGGGAGTTGAGAGTCATGCGGGACGTCGAGCTCGAGCGCGTACTCCTGGAGCTCTACCTGACGGCCGTGCAAGCCCTGCTGGCCAACGGCGAGGCGTTGGGCTGCGAGACCAGCCCGGACGTGACCTCAGGGCCCTCGCGCGTAGGGCCGACGATGTCCTCGTCTGCTTCCGCGATAGCGAGCAGGCCGGCGAGCCCGCCGCATGGAAGCTGCTGCTCAGGTGCTTCACCGGCCGGAGCCCGCTCCTGCTCCGGCTCACCACGGTGAGGAATATGCGTAAAGTTGTCAAGGAAATAAGAACGCTATTTACGAGGATGGACACGTCTGGTGTCACGGAGAAGCTGGCGACGAAAGATGGAAAGGAGATAAAGCTGAGTATATAGCTGCCCAGCAAGATTAGCAGTGTCCTAGCCATCTGCAAGCCGATCTTGAAGCATAATGCTGGAATAGTTTGCAAGGGTTTTGCGGCTATATATATGCTTATAAACCATTCGTTGTGTCCGGATATTGTTGCTGTTGCTAAATGCTCTGATGATTTATCAACGTGGCAGCGACCCAATGCTTGTGCGACTGGGATTCTGATTAGTATGCTCTATTCTAGGGTGATGGCAACCATGCATGATGACAAGATTCAGAGGAAAACAATAGTGAAGCAAGATTATAAGAGTAGCACATGGCTTACCCATGAATCTTGTCGACCTTGTACCTCACCTGCTTGCTGCGGTCCAGCAAACCATGGAACTGCTTATTAGCTAACTTGAGCTGATAGTTAACAAAATTTTGAAATATTATCTTAGACCCTAATGGTATGTAAAATATTTGATAACAGATTTGGTTGGGGTGCGCCAAGCTCGAGCAATAGTGCAACACTCAAGCGACACTTGAGGACCCTAATGGCAAGCCATTATCACGGTCATCCCCCACAAAAAATAAATTTAATATCGTTGTGAGGCGGTGCCCCACATATCAGATATTAAACTGATAAGAACAGATACTACACTTGATCTTAGCCAAAAGGCCGAGAAAGGTATGCGTTGCCCAACTTCAAGCCTGTAGTTTTATTGCCTCCTCTACGCAGAAACTCACCTTGGCTTGGCGGTATGGTACAAAACTAAACCTGGTCATTAGTAGTACTTGTCTAAACACGTGAGCTATTCCGTATGCCTGCATGGGCCGTTAGTGGGCCATTTCAGGCCCTTATACCCCCACGCTTCGGGCCTCTTTTCTACTACCCCCACAATGACACCACTGACTGGGCCCATAAAGATGGCCGAGCAGGAAACGCGGATGGATCCGCGCAGAGTGAGGCCCATGCACTTCGTGCGCGCGTGTACAGTTGGCTGCTGCCTCTCGGGCCTCGGCCGTGCCCGTTGCCCGCCGGCCCCCGGTACGGACCTGAGATTCCGCGGCGGAGCAAGCTACGTACTCTACGATCCCGTGCCGGGCGCGCCCATTCGCGCCGCGCCGCGATGGTCACAGCAAGCCCACCGCCACGGGATGGGACGGGGCACGAACATGGCACTGCCATCTGCCACGGATGCAGTTCCCCCTTCCCCTGTGACGCCACGCCCATTGTCAGATTGCCAGTTCCAGTAGCCACCGCGAGGAAGAGAAAGGTGGCAAGCTGCTGCTCGATCGATCTGATCGATCCCTGACCTTACCTTGGCAATAGAATTTGTGAGCGTGCTGCGCGCACCTGCCAACCAGCGGCGCCACGCCCTGGGCCCTCGCGGCGGGCGTCCTGCCCCGGGGGCTCAGCGACGGTGCCGGGCCGATGCCATCACCGAATTCACGGGACGAGCGCGTACGTACGCAGGCTCCCGTCCCTCAACTACCCGCAGCTTTTCGACAGGTGACGACACCTGAAAGCACCTCCGTCCCCGTTTATTTGTCGCTAGAAATCTGTGCCCCCCTCACAGACTCTCTTCCCGAGCGACAGACAAATCGGGACAGAGGGTGTACTTGAACCACTCCGCCGTATACATACTCCGGCAACGACGTCGACGTGTGCATACCGGCGCCGCACAGTACAGCGGCGCCGAACGGCCGGATGCCGGAGCCAATCATCGGTAACCATAATGCACGCACGCATCGGACTCCTGCGATGGTTAACTCGATTCCCCAATGGCCATTTTATTTCTCGTCTTTAAACAATGCTCAAATCGGCAAGTTGGGTCGTTAGAATTTTTACACAAGCTCCACGATGGGCATCCCGATACCACGACCGGAGCTCGAAGAACCTGACACAGGGAGGCATAGAGCATAACTTCCGAGAGATCCTCATGTCATTATGTCAAGCTAGCTCAAGATATCCATTCGAAAGATTTCAAACCAAAATATAAGCTAAAAAAAAACAATTAGTCCATGTTCAGATTCCCAACTATTCACTGTTCATTTCAACTTTTCACTATTCCTCCCTCACAAAACACGTTTCCCAACTAATGTTACAGTGTTTTTCTTATGCTACAGTGTTTTTCCCTACAATCTAAACACACCCTTAGGCCATGTTCAGATTCCCAACTATTCACTATTCATTCCAACTTTTCACTATTTATTCCAACTTTTCAGTATTTTTCTTATGCTACAGTGTTTTTTTATACAATCTAAACACACCCTTAGCATTGCGTTTCTACCAGTACCCAGAGGGCCAGAGATGTATATTTAAAATTCCACATGCACTACAGCCAGACACAGTGCCGAGGCCGAAATCTGCTCGGATCACGAGGCCTATATGCGAGTACCAAACCCATGCCCCTTTCTAGCAGTACTGCCGAGGGCATGGACAAATTTGAAAACTTCTTGAGGAGTCGTGTCTCCTATAGTACACATAATACTCCGTACTGTAGTAAAAACATCACTCTGCTTCAGTTGTAGCGATTCGACATTGCGTGCCTCTACTGGAGTAAAAACATCACTCGGTTTTTGGAACAGAAAATGTGCTCAAGAAAAGCAGCATTTGTGTGTTTTTTACATGGATGAACACCGACCGATCGATCTATGGGATCGGAATGACAGTTCAGTGTGTTAAGATCTCACGGAAATTTCTCTGAATTTTTCTTTGCACTGATCCTAAAAACTGGCTAGATTGGCGTTATATTACAACGATCGGAAGCAAGGAAGAAGGCGAGAAAAATAATACACGGGGAAACCACAGAAAATTTGGGACAAGAAGAATCTGATGCATTATTGCCAGCATGGCCGCTGCCTAATCCTGTGGATCTCTCAGCACCATGGCCAGCTTCTCCGGCCTGCTCCTGCGTCCGGCGCCGTCCTTCTCCTTGTCGGACTTCCTCTCCTTCGCCGGCGAGGACGGCATGAACAGGAGCCCGAAGCCGAAGACGTTGATCACCGGATCCACGCGCACATTGGCCGAGTACGACCTCTCCATGCCCCTCGGCCGCGGCCTCCGCGCGCCGCCGATCCCCGCCGACGCCGGCGTGCTCGAGCACCGCTCCAGCCCGCGGAACACCACGCGCCCCGATGCGCTCACCCGCGGGCTCTCCGCCGCCACCGCTGGCCGCCGGTGGGAGGGCCCCCGCGGGCGCCATGGCCCCACCGCCGCGCGCGGGTTCCTGCCGGAGTCCGAGGAGGACGCTGAGGAAGACGAGGACGAGGCGCGGGTCAGGAGCGGGTGCGCCGCCGCGTACGCCGTCTCCTCCTGCCGCTTATTGAGATGCATCAGTGACGCGTCCGCGGCGGCGGCGCTGACGATCTTGTCCGCGGCGGATCTCGTCGTCCTGGACATGAGGTGGAGGAGGCTCGCCACCGGCGCGGAGCGCGTACGCAGCGGGGAACACGACGACGGCGGCGGAGGGCGGCCGTGCGCGTGCTTGCTTCTGGAGTCGACAGAGGAGGCCGAGGAGGACGAAGAGGAGTCACGCGAGAGGAGCGGCCGGAAATGCGTGTCCCGGAGCTTGAGACACCCGTCCCCGCACTTGTTGCCATCCTTCGCCTTCTTGGAGCTTGACAAGAGGTGGAGGAGGTCGCGCCACCGCCGGCCAGCGCATCTCGGGGCACGCGGGGACGTCGGCTCGGACGCGGGCTCGACGACCTCCTCCAGGCACGGCGGAGGGGAGCACGGAGCAGAGGCCGGCGCGGGGCGGAGCAAAGGCACGAGCTTTCCGCCGGAGAAGAGCTCGTCGGCGGCGGAGAGCGCCGCTGGCACGACGTGGAACTCGAACTCGTCGCCGTCGGCCTCGGGCGCCACCGATGGAGCCGCGGGGCAGTGGAACGTGAAGGGATCCGGCGAAGGAGAGGTCACCGCTGCGGCAGCCATTGCCGGAGGCGGCGGGGCATGAACGGACGCGCGAGGTGGCGTGGCGGCGAGCGGCAACTTAAAACTCGTGAGAGGGAAAGAGAGAGAGAGGAGAGCGGTTGGTCTGGTGAAACGGCGGCGGCGGTGGAGGCCGGTGGCGAGACAGCGCGGAGTGGTTAGCTCCACCGTGTCACGGAAAGTTCCCAAGATATACGAGCGGTTTCGGGCTACCGGGTCAACGGCGTAGCCGTGGATCAGGATCCAAACCCAGGAAAGAGAGCATACGAGGCTACAGGGTGGCAGGTGAGGTTGCTGTGCGTAATGGCGAGTGGTACGGCGATGTGTGATGCCTAGGGCGTGCCAAACTGAACGACGATCGATCTTTCGCTGATGTTTACGTCTCCATTTGTGAGACACGACACTGCTTACTTGCTCTCTGACAGTGATCAACAACAACAATTCAACAAATGACATTGCTGATAGATCACGAGAATACTTTCTTCCTCATTGCCTTTATTTTTTGTTCATTCACCGCTGTCTCAAGCTTTCGTGTTGATGTGCTGTGGCTGTGTGACTGAACCTTGATTTTGGGTAGAGTGATGGAAACGTGGACTCTGACGAACAGCATGTTGCGCCATACAGACATGGACTCATGTGAGCTGCGGGGCACGCTGAGGACAAACATTCCGGTTAGTTAGAGGCTTGGAATGTGGAGCTCATCATGGGTACTTAAGCCTGATTACAAGGGAATCGCACATGAAGTTTGGCAGCCTGAATCACGTTGCTGGATTTCAAAGAGCCCATGCGCATTACTGAATGCCAATCTCCATCTGATTATTTCGCGTCCGTAAACTCGATGTAATCATGTACAGTGACATTTCGCCGCGAAGACTTTGTACTTGCGGAAAATTCAGAACGCACGCGTTGACCAAGATCTTTCTGACGCAGGAGACATGCAATAAACAGGTATACTATGTACGGCGCAGTTTGATTGGCAGAGAAATAAAGAGGACTGCTTCATCTCGTACTCCTGCTCTATGCGACTGGGACGCCCGCACAAGTGTTCACCGAAAGTTCAGAGGCGAAACGGCCGTCAGAAAAACAAAATATTCAAGAAGTTGTTCTGAAATTTGATACCTCTCGACGGTTACATTATTCTGGAGCTTAATGAGATTGGCCTCTCTCATTGTCTTTGTGCAACTACCTTTGCCAGAGACAAAAGGGAAAGGCATCTCTTCTTTACCGGCCCATCAATCAGAACTACCACCTCCATACCTACTGAATCTGTCAGGTACAAGCAGCAGCATAGAGAAATGCACTTCGACCCACCTCGTCCAAAGTCTAACCATATCTTTTGTCGCCAGTCGTTTTAGCATCCCAATGATAACATAAACACGAGATGCTGGACACTCATTGTGATTTCTTGAAGTGAAGAACACTACTGTCTACTGCTCAACAACAACAATGTCCCTTGCTCTCTGAATATCATTCCACGCAGGCACAAAATAAAAGCCCATGTACAGACACTGTGACAGTCACCGGTTTCTCCATGATTCCATGCATCAATCTCTCGCTGGGGGCAAGGCATGTGAGGGCTATGAGCAAAAGATGCCCTAACGTTTGGCCCCCTCCGGCCGCCCAGAGGGAACAAACCTTTGGGCCATGTTTACTTCCAAAAAATCTTTTCAATTTTCCTATTCATCCCTCTCAGAAAACACGCTTTCCAGAAAAGTTCTTCTTCGAGACCGTGTTTAGTTCCCAAAAGTACTTTTTAATTCCTATTCATCCCCCTCATAGAACACGCATCCCCAAAAATTCCTTTTTCCCCTCTCCTATTCATTCCCCTCACATAACACGTATCCCAGAAAAAAAAAAGTACCTTTTCCCCACCACAACTAAACACGGCCATTCAACTTTTTAAAAAGTTTTTTTCTTCCCCAACAACTAAACACGTTCCAAGCTTTTGAGGCCGTTTGGAACATGGCCTAGCAGCTAACCTGCCTAATGGCGCCTTTGCTAAAGCTTTCTCTGTTTGTTTATTTATCTACATCCCGGAAGGCCAAAAGATAGGGCGGGCAGGACAGTATAATGCTCTGATGAAGAATGTTCGCGGACAAGGGCAACAGCAATCAGCGAAGGCCCTCCTGCGGCAATCATTTCAACCAGAGTGTTTTTTGATTTCTGTCCCTTAAAAGTGGTGACCGAGCCATTGAGCATGCAGTGAGCCATCCCTTCGGTGCCTCTTCTCACCATGGATGCCTCACATCTGCATCTCTTCTTTCTCTCTGCCTATTTAGTTTTTTCTTCTTGTAAAATTTTACTACTACTCATTGCTCGTATATACTCCTGCAGAAGGGAATTATAGCTCCTTGGAGAAGCTTGCATTAGTTGGCGTGTACATCTCAGTGTCTGCTATTTAAGCCGTGCCAATTGTTATGTGAAACATTATACTTGTTCTTGATGTATCAGTCTGGTTAGTCTATTTGGTACAACTGCTCTATCATCATTGACTAATAATAACCGGATAAGTACGCATCCAACTCGAGTGTTTGATTAGGCGAACCTTAAATTAAAGACCACAGCAGTTATGTTTTTTAGAGAAACGTAAATTTTCTCTCTGGAATCACAGGATCTGATCATTTAGGATGCTGGAATGGTCTGACGTACGTTTTACGCCTCAGTGCATATGCGCTTAATTTTGCTGCTTACGATGTTCAGTTTATCAGTTACCTTTGTTTGCATACCAAACAATCAGGAAAAGAAGAAGAAGATTGTCATCCGAGGGCTTGTTTAGATTATGAAAGTTGGTGAAAAAAAAATCACACTGAGAAGCATGCCCTTGAGAGACGGCATATTTCTCAGTATGAATTTTTTTTGATAAAATTTCACCATCTAAACAGATCCATAATACTCCAATTGATGTTCCGAAAGGTGCCTATACCAAACAATCATGAAAAAAAGAAGAAGCAAATTCTCATTTTACGTTTTGGAGCTAGTTCAGCTGACAAGGTTGGAACAACATGCTTATAGTCAACAGAGGTGTAGCTTTCAATTGGCCAAGGACCTGAACTCTCCGTGCAAGGCAAGCAATAATGGTACCGCTAGGTACTTTTGTAGTCCTGAAAACAGGTTTCTACCCATCAGGTTGCTGAAGTTTCTCCATGAAACTATTGTCTATATGAAATCCGAATGGTCAGCGGTCAGCGGCAGTGATCTCCTCTCACCTACCTGCAGGTTATCTGCCGATTTGGGTCGACATCTATAGAATTACAAAATAGTATCAGATGCGAACATCGTGTGTCCTCAATCGTCATCTGCATGGAAAACTAGAAAATGGTAAGAAGCCGTAATCGTCATTTGCATGGAAAGCTAGAAAATGTCAATCGTCATTTGTCATATCCTTCTGCGATAGCAAAGCAATCACGGTTGAGAATTCATTAATAAAGGGCAGTAGATTCAAAAGGAGTTGGGTCTGTTCATGTTTTCTGACGTGGGACGCGGCCGAGAACAGACCTGATTTTTTTCTCACCCAATTGGTTGGGCAACATTTTTTTTTCTCGACGTGCAGCACAGACCTAGCTGTATCTGTATGCCAAGCCCGCGGGAGGGTACAATCGTTGTGAACATAAGGCCAATCCCAACAGGTGGTTTCATTTTGTTGTTTCCAAGAGTGCCACATCACAAAACACAAAATGAAACTATGGATGAAACTCATTCCTACATTGTATTGCTTCACTTTTGTTGTTTCCTAGGCTCTCATGAAACTATGGATTTAACTTGTTCCTACCATGCATTGTTTCATGAAACTATGGATGAAACTTGTTTCTACAAATGCATTGTTTTACTTTTGTTATTTCCTAGGCTCTCATCCCATTTTAGTTTCAAGACTCATCAAGAAATGATAAGGCCATTCCCAACCCAATGACTAGGATGGTGTCCATAGAATTAAATGAGCTGCCACATAGGATAAAAGATGATGTGACAAAGAAATAAATGAAGAAAGAGGAGGAAACTGGGTCTTGCATGAAACATGATTTCTACACACCATCCAAGACATAATGAGAGGTGAGTAGCATTAAATTCAAGTATTGCTTAGTGGTGTTTATATTGGAAGGGTAGTGTCTAGTGCTAGTTTCTTGCTGATGTGGAGCTTATGGACACTATAACTAGTGTCTTGGGTTGGAAATAGCCTAACTGTGCATACATGGATTCATGTAGATGAAATTCATTTCATCTCTCTTCATTAATCTAGTGTTATTTCATCTCTCTTCATTAGTCTAGTGGCACAAAGATATATGCTTTCATAGATATCACGCCTTGTTCCGGCCCGTTAAGCATTCAAGCCTTTTCTTGTCCTAAACCCAGATTTTTTTTTTGAATGTTGTTCTGTAGCTCGGCCCACGGGCCACTTCTCTCTCTTAACTTGTGCACTCTCGCAAGTACTGTAGTATTTTTTTTTTGTTGTGCGTCTCACCATTGTGAATCGATTTTCCTGCCAATTTGGATACAAAATCCAATTCCGATCTGTTCCGTTCTTTTTTCCAATTTTATGCGAGCGGACCCTGTCACGTACGGATTGGGAGAGGCGCCCAGCTGTCCACGTATATTCAACGGTGTATTTATTTTTCTATCCTCTTCTCGTAAAACAAACAGAGGATATGGCGGGGGGTGTCCCCGGTTTATTCTCCGCGTATGTAGAGCTTATCCTCCCTTTGCATGCGCATCATCGGTTAGCATCACGCCTATATATAATAATTAGCGACGGGCTGCCTACCTCCACCATCACCAGCGCACAGCAAGCACCACTGCACCACCATGGGCGTCAAGCTTCCAGCTACCCTGTTTTGCTGCATCTCCCTCTTCGTCTTGCTAAACGGTGAGAACGTTTTCATTTTCGTCGGTCGTCACTCTTCGTCGATATGGTCTTCTGTTCCTAACACCATTCGTTTCGTTTCGTCACTCTTCGTCGATATCGTCTTCTGTTCTTAACATTATTCGTTTGCTTTTGCATACACGCACTATTTGTCGACCGATCAGAAGTATCGCACGTCGAGTCTACTCGGCGGCTGACCTCGGACGGCGCCTTCCATTGGTACAATGGGCTGTTCGTGTTCGGGGATTCCTTCGCCGACACTGGCAACTCCCCCAAGTCAAATCTGAGCGAGGTGACTCGTCAATGGTATAAACCCTATGGCATCTCCCATGGGTTTCTGGGGGATCCAACCGGCCGCTTCTCCAACTCATATGTTCAATCCGATTTCATTGGTAAGTTCAAACTCACCGACGACACTATTGATCTAATCTACTCCTATCTATTAGTAACAATTCGAAGAATCATCAATCTATCGTCGTCGTATATATGCATGGTGTTGCAGCAAAGATTCTGGGGCGATCGCAAGCCCCGCAGACATTCAGGGACACGAAAGACAGCTACTCGGACCACTTCGGCGTCAACTTCGCCGTGGGTGGCGCTGGTGTGTTCGAGGTGCCACGCAAGGCCCCGACTCTGGCCATGCAGATCGACTCCTTCAAGAAGATGGCCGACGCCGGAGACATCATCCGGAAATGGCAGCTGGAGCAATCCGTGGCGCTGGTGGCCATCTCCGGCAACGACTACGCGCGCGTCGCCAAGATGAGCAACGACACCGAGATCCTCGCCTTCATCGGGAACGTGACGGACGAGATGGCCAAGGGCGTGCAGCGGCTCCAGGAGCTGGGCGTGACCAAGATCCTCGTGAATACCCTGCACCCGCTGGGATGCACGCCGTGGCAGGCCAGGCCGTCCAACTACACCAAATGCATGGGCCGTGGCAACATGGCAGCGGAGCTCCATAACGGTGACCTGGAGCAGAAGCTGAATGCGACCAACAGCAACAGCAGCGTCTACCTCCTCGACCTCAGCAAGGCCTTCACCAACATCATCGACCCCTCCGATCCCCACGATGGTAAACTGAATCTCAACACCGTACCAGCCAGCGCTTTATATATATATATCGATCCACATATTACTTGTTCTTGCATGTATGTAATTTCAACAAGCATCACGCGTGTATGCACTGCAGTCCCCGAGGTGGCAAAGAAGTTCAAGGAGAAGCTGAAGCCCTGCTGCAAGAGCTTCGACCCGAACGGCTACTGCGGGCAGGTGGACGAGGACGGCGGCGACCAGTACAGCGTTTGCTCGGACCCTGAGAATCACTTCTTCTGGGACGACGTGCACCCGACTCATGCTGGATGGGAGGCCGTCATGAAGCAGCTGGAGCAGGGCCTCAAGGATTTTCTTCACATTACCTACTAGTAGTAGTTGTTATGAATCCATGCATGCATCTATTATTTGTGTGTTCGGATCTTAAGAGTCTGTGTTAGGTTTAGGTAATGTGGAGTTAATTTGGCACTAGCTGAGGCTGGTACCATGCATATCATCAGTTAGTTCTAGTTTGTTGGCAATATGGCAAAGGTATGCGTGAATCACCGGTCATATGTTGGCATGGATTAGCCCTAATTTTTGTTCTCCTTCCCATTCTAACCGCTAACCGGAGAGCGGTGACTTGAGTCATTCGTTTTTTTTTTTTGAGTCATTCAGTTAGGAACTTAGGATCCTAATAGGCTAGATCCTAGATTTGGCCCATTTGGTCGAGACCGCTTCATTGGCCGAATGGGGTCAAACTGTCTAGACCTGTTAGAGCAAGTTTAGTAAGGGGGTGGTAAGCCGGCGTAGTCCAATGGAAGCAAGAGTGAGAAGCTACGCGGGCGTCTCACGACACGCCCGCTCGGCGTTGGCGTAGACGTTCGAGCACAGAGCTCATTCGCTGAAGGAGCTGCAGCGTATTAAATTTCGGAGGGACTCAACATCGAAACACGCGCTTCGTAGCAAGTCCTAGCCGGCTGCGGACGAAACCACTAAACCTGCTCTTAGAGCAGGGCTAACAGTTTAGCTGGCTGCTGGCGAATTGTTGTGACCACGTAAGCTGCGGCAACTGAAAATGACGAGTTGTATAATAGGCTGGCGATTCAATCGGCGGTTAGTTTGATTATTTAAATGCTTCATCGTTGTATGGACGTTGATAACTGGTGGAAGGCAATCACTTTTCTTGGGTCTGCTGCCTGCGCCGACGACGAAACACTCGCCGGCTTCTTTATCTTTCTTTCCTTCTCAGCGTGAGTTTAGTTTCACAACTTTCTCCTCAAAAAACACTAATTATCTAACTTTTTTCTATTCATCCCACCCATCTCACTCACATAACACTATTCATCTACAGTGCTTTTTTGGTTATTCATCTACAGTGCTTTTTTGTATACAGTGTTTTTTTAGAGAATCTTTCCCAATCTAAACACCCCCTCGCTCCTCTGACTAGGAATTTGTATGACATGCTTGGCTGACCTTTGAGCCAGCTGACTAGGCTTATTATACTTGCTCTTATTGGGCCTGGATGGATCAAACACTATGCGTTAGCCCACCATGTTTCGGCGACGTTCCATGGTTCGATTTTTTTTTTGTTCTTTTTCCCCGCGCGATTCTAGGACGCAGGCACTGTTTGCAAACCATGTTTGAAAAAGTTAAGGCATACGGTCAGCGCAAATATGTTTTTTCAAATACAACGGAGCTGCTCTGAGCATTCCATGCAAGGCAAGCAAAAGACGTAGCTAGATGCTACTTGTATGTTCCAACTTTCCAAGTCATGAAATAGTGTTTCCAAGCCATGGATCGGCAAAATTTCTCCACGAAATCATTTTATACGCGATCCGGATGGTTAACTCGGTGAATTCCACTGCAGGTTACCTGACGGTTCGGATAACCAGGCAGTGCACAAAAAAAAAAATCGCCACAACGAATCCGCACGTGTGACGTTGTCTGCAGGGAAAGTTTGACAATTGGATAGATGGCGCCAAACCTGCAGGTTTTGACCGGATTCAGAGAACATCGATCAGAGGTCACGCACGCCAATTCAACATGTGCTGTATTTGTTCCTGCAGTCTTATCTGAATTTCATGGAAGAAGATGTTGCCTCGAGACCTCTCGCGCAATGACTTGCAATAGGGGGCAGTAACAGTTCCATATTTGTTCTTATGGAAACGGCGCACCGGGGGAAGAAAATAGATCCCGAGATCGTGGTGTGGTTGAAGGCTTGAAGCACTTTGGAGCTCGACTGAAACTTGATCCATGTAGTTCACAGATTTCAGGCTTGCCGACATGATGGTTGGGTCATGTTTCATGCAATACATCACAATAAGCATCAGCATGCAGATTTCAGAAATCCAAGCAGCATGTTCCTCGTCCTATCTTCCATGGGAAAAACCAGGTGCGAAGGCGCTATCTAGTAGCAGCCAGGTAGCCTTGCCTCACTGCTTTCGTCAAGTTTAGACATCGATAAGATGCTACATGTGGGCACTGAAACCGTCTGCATTCATAACATTGAAGAGGACCAGGAATGCATTCAGATTCAGGAGAGATCTTGCTTACGTGTTTGACAGCGTTTATCCTTACTGCCAAAGATGACATGGATCAGTTCAGGTGTACCTATCGCCATGTGCTACCCAGACTAACTCCAGCTGCAGCTGCACCTCTGAACTTGACTTTGGCAGAATACCCCCCGGATAGGCGTTCTTGGTGAATTCCGCCTTACTGATTTTTTCCTTCCCTGAAAAAGACTGACATGACTATCTCTCGAGGAGGCTGGATAACAAACCTAACTGCTTATCAGTATCAGGTGACCAGAGGTTCAGAAAGTCATGGCGAGACTAAGTACGGTACCAGTGGTTTTCCACATGATTTTGTTTGAATTTTTGGCAAGATAAGTCTGCCCCACCCGTGCGCGGGCTACCGAATCCGATGGCGAAAGCAGCCCTTGGTATGGTCCGTGGCGGAGACTTTTTTTCTGCCTTTTTGTGTTCAAAACAACTTCAGTTTCAGTGAGATGGATTTACTGCCCTTCTCACAGTAGCATGTTGTGGCTTCAACATCCTGATATCTCCAATCAACTGAAGATTCTGAAGCAGCCTTCTAAATTTTGATTTTAAAACTTACAAGCAGCAACTTGTTATAACCAATCTAGTCTCAGTTAACAAGTTGTCATCCTGATATTTCCAATCATCTGAAGACTTAAGAATTCTGACTGTGAAATATAGAAGAAACAAGTTGTGGTAACGAGCCTATTATCAACTATACAAGTTGTCATTTTATTTTACGGCTGCTGAACTCTCTCTTTTAAGAACGGTTGTTAAACTTTTTTGGCTAGAAATGATACCTATTGATGCTGCAAGTTCCAACTGTCTAGTGCAAGTAGGTCCTGGTCAACCTCCCCCACTCCTTACCTCTGAAAACATAGCATTTGAACTCTTCTCCTTCGGAACAAAAGACTAGTTTAATATATTATGTGTAAATCCGTTGGAATTCTCTCGTCGACCGTATTGCATTTTGCATACCTCATTGCCATCGATATCAGTTGAATAACTGCTCCTCTCATTTTCAGTGCGATTTTAAAATCATTCTTCCACGACCGTTCAAAAACAAAAGTGTCAAACTTCTATTCGCAGTTGGAAGTTGCCGAACGTAAAAACAAGTGCTTGCATTGGCATGTTCTGTCGAGTCAGAGAACAGTAAAACCGTACAAGTTTTCACCACGATGAGGTGAGGTGGCAACACATCGATATCATCTGATGCCTTCGAACATGCGGATGAACAGACATTGCCGACTCCTCGGCGCGGGCGCTGTCAGAAGACAGTGTTAGTTGGGCAGATTTGGAATAATTCTCTTGGTCGAGGAACTCCCTTTCTCATTCAGACATCTCCGTCAACGATTTGATTCTCCTTGAAGAATTCCTCGAAAAAAATATATATATTGTTCCTTGAGGAGTTTCGAGCTTTCGAAACTTTTGCCCCCATCGATGTCCCCTTCCGCGGAAAAAAAGGAAAGGCCAAACCGACCATGTGGACACTCCCAAGCCCATGCCTAACTTGATCAGCTAAAACCTTCAGAATCGCCACGGTGTGTGTTCTTGCCAAAATCGCCATGATCTCATCAGGTCGTCAGCGAATTCATGGTAGGTTTTTTGGTGTTGAGGGCAGCCTGCAAAGAGGACAAGGAGAGGAAGCTCTCTGCCTGTAGCAAGAGATGAGCACCGGCTCGAGCAATCAATCATGCCGAGCAGCGGCCACTCGTCGGAAAGAGACACGGCTGTCCATCCTCCGTGTCGTCAGGGTTGCAAGAGGACGGCAGCAGGACAGGGATGCCGGCGCCGGAGCACGACCTCCCCGTCGTCGATCGCCGATCGGACGGCGGCGGCGGCGACATGGCGGCATTGGCGTCCTCCGGTCCCCGCCGCCGCTACGGCCACGCCCGCGGTCGTCGTCAGTTTACATCTGAGTCCTGACACGACGGATGGAGCACTGATTACCTGAAAGCTGGAACGAGAGCAGGTTTTGGATTGAGCGTGATGTTACCTCTGAATTATGATGGCTGGTACCATAATATACCATTCTATTTGGATCCGTCCTTATCGTCACGGCATCCTGGAATCGTGGATTTCATTCATCGACTTTCTTAATGCAAAGTTGTCAAAGTAGGCATGTCTCGGTGCAGTAATTTTTGAGACGCTTAACTGTCAACTAAAGAAGCTATGCAGGAACGGCGCATTGGAAGCAGTCATGCAGTGTATACGTACGTATCCCGGACGTTATGACACAGTGGCATAGAAAGGAGAGTTACGTATGTACGAACGCAAGTACACCCCATTTGCCCTGTAGGCCCGTATATACGTACACAGCCGTGTTAGAACAGGGATCATGGGTAACCGGTCGACGTGATCGTTTCTTGCCGAAAATTAACCGAGAGACATGGACCGTCGAGCACACCAGCTTCCTGTCGCGTGGCTTTGGCTAACCAGATATCCACAGCAGCAACTAACCCCTTTGCGACAAGCCCGGGAAAGGCACTTGGCTAGATTTCCCTATTTATACCAGACCCCATCGTGGTGCTCTGAAAGACTGAAACTGCTGGAGCGGGCAGCAGCATCTTCCTTCTTCCCTGTCCTCTCCAGCCGTCTCTCTCTTTCTCCCAAAGCTTCTTCAGGGCGTTCCTGTCGTGTGTAGCAGCAGCTGCAGGCTCGAGAAAGCCATGAGCTTGATCAGCATGATGGAGGCGAGGCTGCCGCCGGGGTTCCGGTTCCACCCCAGGGACGACGAGCTCGTGCTCGACTACCTCTGCCGCAAGCTCTCCGGCAGAGGAGGCGGCGGCGCGTATGGCGGCATCGCCATGGTCGACGTCGACCTCAACAAGTGCGAGCCGTGGGAGCTTCCAGGTATTTGTATTGCACAACTTGCTGCTACGATGTCGATTACTTGCACCATAGCTATCGGTTATAGGTTTCCCTGCAGAATAACTAGCAGAATAGAGGCATTCAGTTAGGCCCTGATCCAGCAAATTATTTTTTCGAACTTTGATCCAGCAAATTATGCTCATCACAATTCACAAGAATTGAGCAGGAAGTCGCCTGCACAATTAACCAGTCATAGGAATAGAATAGAGGCATTCGGTTAGTCCTTGATGGCTGATGCAGCAGATTATTGATGAATTTGGTAAAAAATGAAGCAGAAAAAAATGGCGTCGCCCGGGTTCGAACCGGAGACCTTCAGTGTGTTAGACTGACGTGATAACCAACTACACCACGACACCATTTCTGTTGGATGGTAACCAGTCTAGAATATTAATTATAAACAAGTTCTTGTTTTATGTTGGAAAATTGTGTAACATGTTGCATCTTCTTCGCACATACAAGTCGTCGTTGCTAATTGCACATTTGCATGCGACGCGACATCTATCGATTTCCTCTTCCAAGTTCCAAGAATGAACATGAACGTGGCCTGTGTGTTCTGTGGATCTCAGACGAGGCATGCGTGGGCGGCCGGGAGTGGTACTTCTTCAGCCTGCACGACCGCAAGTACGCGACGGGGCAGCGCACCAACCGCGCCACGCGCTCCGGCTACTGGAAGGCCACGGGCAAGGACCGCCCCATCTCCATCTCCGGCGGTCACCGCCGCGGCGGCTCCGGCGCCGGCGTGGTCGGGATGCGCAAGACTCTGGTGTTCTACCAGGGCAGGGCGCCCCGCGGGAGCAAGACGGAGTGGGTCATGCACGAGTTCCGCGTGGAGGGCCCGGCCGTTGCCGATCGCCCCTGCTCACCTCTCAAGGTACGTACGTGCACTCGCTTCGTTCCTCCTGCATCTGTTTCGTGTGATTTGGGTGGCGCAGCAGTCATCACGGCACGGTATAATCGGTATATTAACCTAGCTCGCACGTCGTCAGAAAAATAAAAACCATGTTAAAAAAACACCTGAATTTCTACCACGTTAGTTTAGAGTCACCGGTGCAGGGAAGCTTCGTTGTTAGAAGTCTGCCGAGCACAGCACACACACGTCTCTGTTGGCTGACAGCAAGGACTAGGAGTTAGCTGCTCTAGAGCCCTCATGTTTCCGTCGGACCCAGCAATGGATGCTGCTCTGAACATTCTGATGTGATAAACTAGCTGCGCCATTTGGCAATCATTGGAGCTGACATGGTCTGGTCCAATCATTCTAGACCTGGTACACGTAGCCAATTCGTTCCAAGGTTGTTCAGTGGTTTCTTTCAAACGCCATGCATCAGCAGCACTATAAATTAGCAGCAGTGTGGTACGTGCGAAACATTTGAAAAAGATTTGACTGCTTTTTATACCCGTTCATTACGGCAAGTTGCCCATTATTTTTATGGAGATAAACGTCAAGTTGATACTCTGGCGTACGTATATTCAACCGAACGAGCTCCAAACTTACTGCCAACCAAACAACCAACTAACCAACCAACCAACCAACTGCATGCGTTTAGCTGGCTGTAGCCTGTAGAGTCAGCAGGGAGTTCACACGTGAGGTCGCCAAGCTTTGTTTGATCGGATCAATCTCACATTGACGTGTACCGAAGCTGTCAAATCTATTTGTATATACTGATAGTACATTTCTGGTCACATTTACATCTCATTCTCGTTTAAAAGAAAATTGTATACACTGGTAGTACATTTCTGGTCACATGTACATCTCAGTCTCGTTTAAAAGAAAATTGTACATCTCTGTCTTACATTTTTCTTCTTTCTTTTTTTTGGGCAAACTGCAGGAGGATTGGGTGCTGTGCAGGGTGTTCTACAAGAGCAGAACCACAACCGCAAGACCAGCAGGCCCAGACGAGGCCGCGTCACTGTCCGGCGAGCTGATCACCCTGCCGCTGCCGCAGATGGCCCCCACCGACGCTTACCTCGCCTTCGATCACGGCGCGGCGGCGGCCATCGCCGGCGGCGGCTACTACCACCAGCAGGACGCTGATGGTGGCCTCACGGCGTTGCAACACCACCACCAGACTACGCAGCCGCTCGACAAGAGCCTGTCGAGCTTCAGGGACTTGTTGAGCAGCATGGTGGAAGCCGGTGACGGCAAGATCGCCAAGATGGAGCTCCACCAGCAGGACTGGACGGAGGCGGCGGCGGCGGCGGTGGCCTACGCGCAGCACCAGCAGGGCGGCGCGCCGCCGCCGCCACACTCGCAGCAGGCGTGGAACCCGTTTCTGAGCTCTGGATGAGGGCACACGGCTAGGCTAACTTGTGCGTGGCCCCCATATGGCGTGGCAGTCTCGGTGTGTAGTGATGAGTTCTTGCTCGTCTTCTCTGTAGCTTGATTGATTTGGTTAGTGTGATATCTGCCGATTGTTAGCTGTAGAGTAGCAACCCACGCAATGGATAGGTGGAAATTGGCTTGATGCAGTAGCTTTTGTACAAAGGATTGTTGCAGAAAATTTATGCAAAAATTCAGTAAGGATTTTTCTGCAAGTCGCGTGCGGGAGGAGGAAGACCGGGGAGGAGAAAGAAAAAATAGATCGGAAGGGGAGTGGACCTGGACTGTTGGATTTAGATCCAATGGTCATAATAGGTGATTGAGAAAAACTCAAATTTCAATTGATTGACAAGGAGACACATCCATTTTTTAATCCTTACTGAATTTTTGAATAAATTTTATGCAGTGCGACGAACAACGTTCGCCTTTTTTTTGGGGGGGGGGGGGGTTGGGCAGTAAACGATGTGGGCCGAGGAGGAACTGCCCTTAGCTTGTATGATTGTATTCAGTATGTGAGAGTACTTAAAGATATGAACAAGGGTTTGAGAGAAAAAGGATTTTATCATTGTTTTTTATATTATTATTACATAGATCCTACTATGATTAATGGATAGTTACATTTGTAAAATGTGTTGTTCAGGAAAATTACTTTTTTAGTTCCAAAAAATGAAATTTTATGAATGGTGAACTGAATACCGGTTTGGGTTCGAATAAACTAGCATTAGGACCATGGGTCTTGTATCAGCCCAAGGACCACCCTAGCCAATGGAAGGAACTTGAGCCCAACTGACACGTCGGTGGTGTGTCTAGGCTAGTTCGGGCCACTTTCTCTGACTGGGCCAGATATATATTCACATCCTTCTCCACTTGAGTCACCGACATAACTGCATTTGAGCAGGCCTCAAGTGAGAAAAAAAAGCAGGCCTCAAGTCCATCGGATTCTGCTGCCCCTGCCCGCATCGACGCCTCTGCCCGCCTCCTCCCCCCGATTCGCCCCCTGCTCGCCGCCTTCGCTTCCGCAGTCCCGCCGGCCGCTCCCGCCGCTCTCTGCTTCGCCTCCGGCGCTCACCACCGGTCCCGGTCTGCTCTCCCACGACGTCCAGGCGATCCGCACCTCTCGGAGACCCGGACTGCGTCTTCGCGCTCCTCTGCCGTGGCGGCTCTCTCAAAGCCGAGGGTACGCTCGCTCCTCCTCCTAGATCATTTTCAGGGTAAGCTAGATCCTCTCCGCGTGCTTGCTTCGCGTCAATTTGGTAGCCACGACCACGAGGCTCCCGCTCGAGCGCTCCACCGGTTAGGCGGGGGGTTAGGGTTTCCTAAGGGTTTCGGTCGTTTCGATTTGTCGTTGCATAACGGCTACGTTCTATTGAACTTCAACATTCTCTAATTGATTGTGAATTTGTGGGGCTCAATATTTTTCAGGCAGAGAAAGTGGGCTCGTATCTTGTGCTGATTTGAGTTTTGGCCATGGGGGCTGCTGACGACGCGAGAGATGTGCCCTTGGACGAGATGGAGGTGGACGGTGGTGAGCGTCACCGGGACAGGGAGAGGAGGGACAGGCACAGGCGGGAGGAGAAGGATCACCATGGCAGTGGCAGAAGGGACAGGGAGAAGGAGAAGGACGATAGGAGGAGGGAGAAGGATGATGGCAAGCATAGGGATAGAGATAGAGATAGGGATAGGGATAGGGATAGGGAGAGAGACAAGGATAAGGAGAGCAAGCACAGGGACTGGGATAAGGAACCAGAACGCGATCGTGGTCGTGACCATGACCGAGGCAAGGATCGGGAACGGGATCGAGGCAAGGATCGGGACAAGGAACCAGAGA
Source organism: Digitaria exilis (assembly GCA_015342445.1). Taxonomy (NCBI): domain Eukaryota; kingdom Viridiplantae; phylum Streptophyta; class Magnoliopsida; order Poales; family Poaceae; genus Digitaria; species Digitaria exilis. Next base: position 279,860 of record JACEFO010002685.1, read on the forward strand.
GGGAACGGGACAGGGAAAGGGAGCGGAGGGACAGGGACAAGGAGAGAAGTCGTAACAGGGACAAGGATAGGGCAGAGAGGGGAGACAGGGAGAGAGAGGATAGGGAGCGTGAGAAATCAAGGGGGAAGGGTCGTGTAGAAGATGATGTAGATCTATCAAAGGGCAATGAAGGGGGTCATAAACAGAGCGTTGATGCTTCAGGAGAGGCTGAGCAGCCCGCCACCACTGAGCTCAGAGAGCGCATTGCGAGGTAACTCCTTGATAATGTATTTTCTGCTCTTCATATGGTTGCAGTTTGCTAGCATGTTATTTGTTGTGTCACTATATATCATCATTTGCCCCAGTTTAGAATTTTATATGTTATAGAGCAACTTCGTGGTACTTCTGACTAAAGAACATTTTACTTGCATCGGCTAGAACTTTGGAAACATGGCTTATTTTACTTCTTGCCTTCATAATTACAAGGCATTCAAAGTTGTGGCACATGCAATTTCCGTATCCATTATCCGGCACATTTTATGTGGATATGAAGCTTATTTTGGTTTCAATCAGTCTTGTCTCAATATATTACCTGCAAAAAAAAAATATATACTGATCCCTCCACAACTTCAATGTTTGCAATGGTTCCAAGGTTAGAAAAACTTGATAAGAAATGGGGAAGCATTTACAGCAAAAAATATGCCAGTCTGTTGATAAAAGCATAAAAAATCATACAAGGTTAACGAGCATCGTACAGAATTCAGGATTTACGCAGCCAAAATCTTTCTGATTCATCGGTTTATATCACCCATACAACCATGGACCATTCTGTGAAATCCGTGGATGCCATAACTTTATATTTATACCATCGAATATGCATCCTGCATTCTGATTAACTGATGCTCTGCAGTGATATTCACGATTGCTCACAAAGATGTTATTCATCTAATAATTTGAGTTTCCATGTCAACAATTGCAGCTAAATATATTATAAACTTGCACACCTTATTTCTCATCTTCATTCAGCACACTGGAGCCTGCAAATAATGCTAACATCCTATAGTTATAATATTTTCTCTTATCAAATCTGAAATCTGGCTATTAAGCAATGGAGCATGCAAATATTTCTAAATTAGGTTTTTTCTTTTAGGGCAAAGGAAGAAAGATTGAAGGACAAAAAGGAAGTTGGAATACTGGATGGTGACGATGGGGCTTCTGAGATATTGTCATGGGTGGGAAAGAGTCGTAAACTTGATGAGAAAAGGCAAGCTGAAAAGGAGAAAGCATTACGTCTTGCGCGAGCATTGGAGGAACAGGTGATTATTACCAATTGTTTTTGGATATACTGTCATAGGTTATCTGTTCTTCCCTAACCTTCATTTGTTTTGATGTCAGGATAATCTCTTAGCTGAAAATGGCGATGATGACGATGAGGATGAGGAAGATAAACAAGTTGGAGGTAGTAAAATAAAAATCCTTTATAGTTACAAAGATCTCATTATGGGAACCACTAGTAGCTGGCCAAGTGCTATTCGCTCTGTTCCAAATGTAGGTTGTTTTTGCATATTTAGATGCATAGTTTTTAGTATGTGTCTAGACATAGTGTATATCTAACTACGTACTGCTAACTATGCATCTTAATATGCCAAAATGATCTATATTTTGGAACAGAGGAGTACAATTTATAAGTTTAATACTGTGATGTAACATGTTGTGTTGTTTCCTGTTTTGGGGGAAAACAGACCACTTATCTGGTGTCAAGGTTCTTCATGGCCTTGATAAGGTATTGGAAGGCGGTGCAGTTGTCATGACTCTCAAAGATCAGAGTATTCTTGCTGATGGGGATATCAATGAAGGTAACCGATCCTATTTCCCTTTTTTCTTCTCCCTTTTTACCTATCCGTTCTCAGTCTGCCCATTTTGTCTAACTCAATATAATAATTTGTAGATGCTGATATGCTTGAGAACATTGAGATTGGTGAGCAGAAACAACGAGATGAAGCTTATAAGGCTTCAAAGAAGAAAGGGACTTATGATGACAAGTAAGTTAACTATGAATGTAGCATGGTTGTTGCTATGTCTTGCAGGTCTTGTTTCCCCTAATTTCTGTTTTACTGGCTATGTGTAGGTTCAATGAGGATTCATCTTCAAAGAAATCGATGCTCTCACATTATGACGACCCAATGGAAGATGAGGTAAACATGTTGTTTAGCTTCATTTGCCTGCATTTCCTGGACATTCTGTAATTCTTTTGTCTTATTAGGGAGTGACGCTTGATGAAGGTGGGCGTTTCACTGGTGAAGCAGAAAAGAAGCTAGAAGAGGTAATTTATCTTTTGCCCCATATACCATGATGTGTGGGCAGTGGCATTTTTCATCGCATGGACCAGCTGACTAATTTTTTATGTTGCCAGCTCCGGAAAAGAATTGAAGGTGGACATGTTCAGAAAAAGACAGAAGATCTTACTTCCATCACGAAGACGTCGACAGACTATTTTACTCCTGATGAAATGCTTCAGTTTAAAAAACCAAAGAAAAAGAAATCCCTTAGGAAGAAGGAGAAGCTGGATCTTGATGCCCTTGAAGCAGAAGCGATTGCTTCTGGATTAGGGGCAGCTGATCTTGGCTCCAGGAGAGATTCTAGGAGACAATCTGCGAGGGAGGAAGAGCAGAAGGCTGATGCTGAAAAGAGAAGCAGTGCATATGAAGCTGCCATTGCAAAGGCTGAAGAAGCATCGAGAGCACTGCGTCCAGAGAAGCGTACACCTGCTAAACCAGCGGAAGAAGAAGAACTTGTATTCGGTGATGACTACGAAGATCTGCAGAAATCTCTGGAGCAAGCAAGAAAGTTAGCCCTAAGGAAGCAGGAAGAGGCTGCTGGTCCTGTAGCCGTAGCTGAACTGGCTACTGCAACCAAGGGCCAAGAGGATACAGATGCCACGGAAGGAGATTTACAGCAAAATAAGGTTGTTATCACAGAGATGGAAGAGTTTGTGTGGGGATTGCAACTAAATCAAGGTACCCTGTTGAAGTATTTTCCATAAAAAAGTTTAAGCATGTTATGGAGTTCACAAGTAATCATTTCTTACGTATTTACTGCTATTCTTATCTTTTGCCAGAAACACGCAAGCCAGAAAATGATGTTGTGTATATGGATGAAGATGATGATGCCATGCCATCAAGTAATCTTGTCAAAGATGACACAAATGGGTTGGCAGAAATGGAAGAGGATGCTCGCACGGAAAAATCAGTGAAGGTTGACGAGGAAGAAGTCAAACCAGATGAGGTTATACACGAAGTTGCAGTAGGGAAGGGTTTGGCGGGTGCTTTGAAGATTCTTAAGGAGCGAGGAAGCCTAAATGAGGGCACAGATTGGGGAGGAAGAACTACAGACAAGAAAAAGAGCAAGCTTGTAGGTGTGGAGGATGGACCTAAAGATATTCGTATTGAAAGAATGGATGAATTTGGCCGAGTGGTAAGTACTCAACCCACCCTAGGCCTCCCATTAATAGAATAGGCATTAGTTACTAAACTGCAATTTTTTGGATTATTTTGGCAATAACTGGCTAGCATTCTTTATATAGATTCTTTATACCTTTTTTTCATCAACGTGACAGTTATTGATTACTGTTTTTTTCCTGCAATTTATTTTATACCTCGTATAAAAGGTGTGATAATGACAATGTTTATGCTGAACTATTGTTTTTTTTTCCTCCCTTAGATGACACCTAAAGAGGCTTTCCGGGATCTTTCACACAAATTCCATGGCAAGGGTCCAGGAAAAATGAAACAAGAAAAACGGCAGAAGAAGTATCAGGATGAGATGAAAACCAAGCGGATGAAATCTTCTGACACACCTTTAATGGCTGCGGAAAAGATGAGAGAGGCCCAAGCTCGCAACCAAACACCATACCTCATTTTAAGTGGCAATGCAAAAACAAGGTATGCTGAATTGCTAATGCTCACTTGCATCACGCTTCTAACTTCTGTGGTTATTGTGTTTTAGCTGTTTCTTTTGATGCTTCTATGTTGTCAAGTTGTTTTAACATTCTGATAATTGTTTACCACAAAATATTACTTCTGGATTTGTATTGTAGCAGACAGCTGTTTCTTTTCTAATTTCTTCTTCTTTTGGTTTAATCTGGAGCCATCATTTTGAAATGGTCCTATGATCATTGATGCTGACTTTTAATCTTGGGTGACCATCATGTGCACAACCATATTTCAGAGTTTAATGCTAAAACTCGTGAGCTTCCAATGTAAGCACACAGCCCATTGTTTGAGTGATTTAAGTAAACGTTTTGCTTAACTTAATGGCCATATGGAATTATGGATCAATCGTAGTAGCTTCCTTGGATTTGGAATTTAATGTGAGGCCCCCCAAGTTGGTCAAAATGTGAAGCACCTATTGTCTCTCCACCGTGTGGAAGATGTGTTATCGCATTCAAGTGCTTTTGTATTAAAGTGGCTAGCGAACTTGGTGTGGTGATGTTTTGAGTAATTACCTCCAAGTTTTTCCCTGATGAGGTGGCTAACCTTGTTTCGGCCTGTATTTCAGTCAAGCAAGTGATGCTAGTGGCTTCGCTAGCGTGGAGAAAGAGCATCCTGGGAGCCTGACGCCCATGCTTGGGGACAAAAAGGTTGGCATGTGATACTCCCTGTTGTATTCTGTAAATTGCTTGTGTATTAGATGATGGGCAATCCCATATTTGGAGTTCTGCTACTGACTGGTTCTTTGGCAGGTGGAACACTTTCTGGGCATCAAACGAAGTGCCAAACCTGGAGGCTTGCCTCCGCCAGTCCCAAAGAAACCGAAGAACTGAACCTGCAGTGGTCTATGTACTGTGAGTACTACTAGCAGTCAGTGGTAGCCTTTTAGCTCATCTGCTGCTGCAGGCATGGAGCAGATTTTGTTCGAAGCACCGACAACAACAGCTTCAGATTCCAACACATGCTGAAGCACCCCAGTGCACTGAAAATGTAAGAGCCTGTACATTTCATTCCTAGCTGATCACGCTAACATTCTGACACGTTCGATGGCGTTTTGTAATCCAGTGATACGTGTGCGTGCTTGAGCGGCAGATATTGAACCCCAGAAGTGATGGATCTAAATATTGTTCTTGCGATGCGACACATGCACCTTGTTTGAATAAGCTGTAGCTATGGTGTTATCGGTGTTGTGTTGTGGGAAGCATTTAAGTGTCTGCATTAGGGTTGACAAACTTAGGTAGTGAGCAAGGGGTACCGAAAGACAGCTTAAAGGAGAAGCATGTGGCAAGTAGTACTTATCATGGTCCTGATTGATAGATGTGCAGGGAAATGGAGTAACCTACCTTCCTGGTTTCCCTACCCTAGAAGTGGTCTCCAGGAAGGCGCCCAACATCCCAGACCAATTTACCTCCTGTACAAAGCACAAACCAGCTAAACTTTTTGCTGTATGATGTAGTAGTATCCTATCAAGACAGCCAGCCGCACTCATCCTGCTTGCAATTTGGGCGCCTTTCTGTTTAATTTTTTCTTTAATGTGGGAATCTTTGTTTTGGCACGAGCCGAGCCAAGCTCCCTCCTGTACGGCAATGTGTGGTAACAGCAGCACATGGCACGGTAAAGAACGAGGCACGCGAGCAGTAGATGGGGGGGTTAAATTGCAGCGACCAAACGCCGACGAATCTTTGGTGGTATTGCCTCTCACTTGTCTCAGGACTGGCTTGTTTCGTTGCGATAGATCCTTTTCTTTTTCTCTCAATGTCCACCACAGACAGTGTGGGCATTATAATACGCCGTCTCGGCGGTCGTTGGAGATCTATGGGCGGATCTGAGAGGAGAAAGGCGACGAAGCGAGCACGCCCGAGGCTCCTCCCAATTAATAAAGCCAGCTTCTGATGATAGCGGCCGGCGCAAAAGGCAGCCATGAGTGCCATGTTAACGGTTTCGGTTGCTTGGGAAAGCGTCATCCTCCGCACGTAGATAATGTATCATAGCAGGGCGCGCTACAGTAACCGGCATTATTAAAGGCGACGGGATGAGGTGAGGCGACGCAGCAGCCAGCAGCTTGGCTGTTGTTGCGCTGGGAGGGGAGCGCGTCTCGTCTCGTCTCCTCATGCGGATGGAATGCGGTGGGGGAGACGATGCGCGGTGGTTGCCGTTGCTAATAAGGCGCGACCGAGACGACGGCAAAAGAAGAGATGGAGGAGGAGGAAAAGGCAGGCAGGCAGGGGCAGGGCCCCCCGTCGTCTCGTCTCCTACGGCTACGGAAGGCATGGGGCCGTGAATAATTAAGCGCGACCTGCCACTGGCAAGGGTCACATGGGTGGGATTATTAGCGTGGATGGATGGATCGCCCACCACCACCACCACCGGCACCGCGCGCACCTACACGAGTTAAGGCCACGCGCCGCCACCACCACCACCCCGTCTCCGCCCCTTCCGGTGTCCCCCTCTGGCCTTTGCTTCGCTGCCCTCGGTTCCCTCCATTCCCTTGCGTTATTACACCATTTCTTCGTGTGTGTGTGTGATCCATCCAAACCAAAAAAACACGCGGCGAGCAGGACGTCGATAGTATCGCCACCTACCCTACCTGTAGGTTGGAGTTTTATCTGGATGGAATCTCGGAGACAGCAGCGGCCTGTAGAGAGAGTAGGACCTCAACAAGTGTGATGAGCAGGTAGATGTACCGAGTGAGCAGTGTCCACTCGCTCACTGCTCCTCTACTGGCAGTAGCTTCAGGAGGGGGTGGGAGGGCATCTGCAGATGTGTGTCCCATACTCCCATTCCATCCCAACGGAGCACAGTACCAGTATCGTATCGTATCGTATCGCCTCGCATTTTGCCTCCTCGAAAGAAGAAACCGTAGAGTAGCAGTAGAGCACCACCTCGTGGTGTACCGTGGCGTAGCGTACTCCTCGGATGGGGCGGGGTCAGGACGTACGTGTCCCGACGCCTCGTGCCCGCTTTTCCGTGCCGTGCGGTTACAGAGCGCGGCCGCGCGGGGGAAGGAGGGAAAGCGGCCAAAACCAACCCCGCAAAAAGACGGGGCCCCGCGCGCGCAACGGAAGGGAAAAAAGGGAAGGGAGAGGAGGCAGCTGCTTGCGCGCTCGATCGCTGGGTTGGTGGGTGGGTGGATCTACCTATCCATCCGTCCGTCGGGCCATCGCGTCAGGGGCCCAGCACCGGCGCTGTCACCGCCACCACGGCACCACCCCATCCATCAAGACAGGCGGCGGGCGTGCATGTGAGCGTCATGTGATGGAACAATCCCATTCCATTTGGACGCACCCTTGCACCTTTCCACTTGTGGTATCCGCCTCCCTTCCCTCCCTCCTCTTGCAGACTTGCAGGCGGCACACCACCGCCGCCTTGTAAAAGCCACCGCCGCTCCAGCGTCCAGCCAGCCGGCCACTAGTTAACGCACGAGGCACCACCATTTGTGTTGTGCAGTGCCACTCCCTGTTACTGTATTGCTGCTGGCCTGGTATTGCTCCTGCAAAGCAGAAAAAGGACTGGTTATTGCTTCACTTATTAGGATGGTTGATTCAGATCTGATACTAGTCTGTTAAGCAAAGCATCACACAGTGGCATGCGTGAGTTATGACAGGCATCTGGGAGACGGAAAAGTTTGGTGCTGTTGGCTGGCTGGCTGGCTGGCTGGGGAGGGAAGTAGTGAGTACAGTCTACGACCCACGTAGAATCTCCACTGGAGGGAAAGGCCCAGTACTGAAGTACACAAGGGTTTCAAGAGCATGCTCTACCATTTAGTTAGCGAGCCGTGTCAGGGGGGGGGGCGCTTAAATCTCCATTATGGCACGTCACATGGCGCTGGTTAGTGTACCACTCACTCTACCAACACCAATCCTCACCAGACATACACTGTACCACTCACGCCGGTATATTTTGCGTAGCTGGGCTTCTGAATTATAGACGCGCGCACGTGAGTACGCGACGCGATGAAGAGCGATGCTATGTCGTGCCACGAGGAGGTGCGCGCGTGCCTGCCCCGGCCCCGGCCCGGACCCTTCCCTCCCATCAAGCGGCAGCCCCTCGTACAGCAACACAAGAGATATATGCGTCCCTTCCCTCCCGTTCCCCACACAGTCATCCCACTCTAGTAGCAGTAGCAGTAGCAGCAGGGGTACGATCGAGCGGCGAGCTGAGTCAGCAGCTAGGCTTTATAGCACAGTACGTAGCAGCAGCTTGTAGGCTCGATGGAGCCCCAACCGTGGCGTAATGCCGCGCCTGTGCGTTCCCTGAACATGCCCCGATGACCCACACGGCCACACATGCGCAGCGCAGACGCCGGGATGGAACGGCAGGACCCCCCCGACGTTCCATTCGCGGCACCCAGATCTGCCCCCGCATTTCCACGCAACAGTGCGTTGCGTTCCGTCCTAGCAGTGGCAGATCGGTCGGAGCCAGGCCTAGCTTTTCGGCCATGATTTCGACGAGATGGTTCCTTCGTTCGTTCGGGGGGCGGCGAGGTGTTGGTTGGCTGCCTACTTGCGTGCGCCCCCGCGCACATGCACACAACTACACAATTGGCCACAGAACAGAACGTCCGTTTCGCTCGCCCATGTTCCGGCCGTGGCAAGCAGCAACCTGATGGGCACGTCCCGGTGCACAGTACGTGGACGGGGGCGCCACGAAAGGAACAAAGCTCACGCTGTTGACGTGAACGTTCCGCGGTATTTACACGGATGCAACAGATGGGAAGCTCCATCTCCCAGTTCTCCAACACTGACCCCTGCCTTCGCCTTCGTGATGCAGCTGCCACTCGCGCTTCCCTGCCTGACATCATCCAAGCTCACCAGTCGCCTTTAGCCCCCCCAAAAAAAAGGCTATTATGTTTTACCCCTATTTTGATATCTAATTATGATTTTGTCCTTATTTTTTCTAACTTTGTGAATTTGCCTTTATTTTTTATAAATCAGTGTGATTTTCCCCGGTCAATAGTAGTCAACGGTCAAAACAGAGGCAAATTCACAATGATCAGGGGCAAATTCACAACAACTTGAGAATAATAGAGGCAAATTCACAAAGTTAAAAAAGTAAAGGCAAAACCACAATTGCACCTTACAGTAAGGGTAAAAACGCAATAATCTCAAAAAAAAAAAAAAAGAAAAATGCTGCCGCCGGCCGGCCGGCCGGCCGCTGTAATTTTCAGCCAGGGGCTGGCTGGCCGCTGTAACTTTCAGCCAGGGGCTGCCCGGCCGGCCGGCCGGCTGGGTCAAACGCCCCCAATCAAAACGTGGCCGCTTCGTTTAAAAGTATTAAATTATCCTACGATTTTTACTGGTCTGCAAAACAGTCGCCGGCCACTAGAAAAAGAGCCGTCCTATCACGTCGCCCCCGCCGACTGCTCCTCCTTTGACCGACGGGGAGGGGTTAATAATTAATTAACGTTAATCAACGAAGCTGCAATGGGATTAGGCGACGTGTAACCCACTTTCCCGTTTACCGGGGCGGTAACTTTACCGGCTTGACAAGACAGCAGTCCTTATCCGCAACGGACAGCCTGGCAACTGATCGAGTGGCATAGGAGTAAAGTATCGAGCAACTCGATGCTGCTGCTCAAGTGTTATTTGTAAAAAAAAAATGTGTTTTCTGCTACCCTATAACTCTCTCCGGTCAAATCACTTTTGATTATGCGTCCCACATTATTATTGAAAAGATAATGCCAATAATGCTGCTATGGGAGGAAAAAAAAAACACACTCATTGAGGAGGGAAGGAGAGGGAGGTCGGGACGATGGCAATGCGTTGTCGCTTTTCATTTCTGTCGCGTTTCAACGTGGAGTAAATGGTCGTGCATGGCCTACACGCCCTTGGCTTTCGGTCGTCACCACTTTGGAGATTCTTTTTCCGCCCACCCCACCCCATCCACTCCCACGCCCTGAATCCGAGAGACCAGAGTCAAGTACACTGTGAAAAAAACATTCCATTATAACAACAGAAAAAAAAAGAGAGGGACATGGAATGCCCAAGTACAAGCTCTGCGACGTGTTCAGCTGCTGGATCTATCCGTGTACGTGCGCGCCAGTGCATCTGTTCATTTAAGATTCTCCCATTTCTCTTGTCACAGAATATGAGCATTTCAATTTCAGATCACCAAAAGTCACTGAAACCTCCAAATGGGCACTCTTTTAGAGCCCCCACTAGACACCGTCCAGGTGCAATGCAACCAACGGGTTAAAATTTTACTACTCATCTCAGACCGCGAGGCTGGAGGCCTCCAATGGGAAGGTGACAAGTTTTTTTTTAAAAAAATGCCACTGGTTGATTTTCGAGATAACAGTGCGATTAAACATGGTAACCGAGGTAACAGTAAAAGTGTAAAAAAGGTTAAAGGTAACTGAGGGAGCCATTTGGCATTTGAGCCCCTCGCCCCACCGGGTGCTAAGCACATGGGGCATATATATACGCCTTTCCCCCCACCGTTCCAGGCCTCGCCCCCCATGCCCTCCCCGTCTCACTGACGGTGGTCCCCACCGCCCGACGCCCGCTCGGCCCCGCTCGTCGGCGACCCCCGCCCGCCTTCTCCCTCCCCTCCACCGCCCCCGGCGAAGAGATCCGGCCGACTCCGGTGAGCCCTCTCGCCGCGGCGCCCGTCGCGAAGCGCCTAGTCGCTACATTTTTGTATATATATATTTTTTTCTCTTCTCGGCGAGGTGACGCGGAGTGTAACCGCTTCCTTCGTGGCCCGTGCCTCTCGCAGGTTCGTTTGGAGGGCCGGCGAGCCGCGCGTGCTGGGCGTCGGGATGGAGGCGGCCGGCGCGCGCCGGTGGCCCGGATCTCGCCGGCGGCGCGTCTCGGCGAGGTGAGGTGGGGAGGTGGCTCAATTCTCTCGTGTCCAGCTCTTGCGTTTCCCTTTGCAAAGTGGGCTGGGATGGGTACTCGTTTTCAATTATTTTTCTTCCTTTGCTCGTATCGGTTTCAGAGGGTGTGGAAACCGTAGGCGTAAAATGCCAAGGGAACTTTTCTTTTGCTACTGACTCAGTTCCTTGCCGGTGGAGGAAATATGGCGGTGAATTGGTTGGGGAAAGGTGTCTGTTTCCTTTCTTCTTTGGGAGCGTGGAGTGGGTTGGAGCCAGAGAGTCTCTGATTTCTAGTGCATTTTGTTGTGCGAGTGGTCGCCAGTTATACTTTGTTTTCTGCTTGTGTTGACGGACCGATTTGCTGTGAGGATAGGCAGTTATGTTTAGCCGGCATCTGTTAAATCTTGCCTAGTTTCCAGTGTGTTCTTATGGTGGAGCCTTTTTGTCCTCCATCTGGAATAATAATGGCCAACGGAATCAGAGGGGAACCAGAACATCTATATATATATTTTTTATTTTCTTCAATCTAGAGATTACAGATTACGCAAATGTGCCTGGTAAATGGCTTGCCATTTCTGTCGCGAAACTTGTTTAGGACGGAAGATGCATTAAGCTTTGCTATCGAATTAGCAATGCATTGAATATTTGTTTGCTGTACTAGTGATTTTGTTAAAACTGTAGCTTAGTTATTGAAACCAGTCATGAAGTGCTTGTTGTTCTGCGTTTCATTGGTCGAATGATACCATCTTCTGGATGGCCGAGTTAGGAGTCTACCATGCAGCAATATCCTTGCTGAAACTGGTATCAACAACCAAAGAACATATTTCTCACCAAGAGGTCAACTATGGAGATGAATGTTTTTGTGTGGTCTTGTTTCTGCCATAGAAGTATCTACTATATACTCTCTCTTTTTTTTCTTATCCAGAATATCTGTGAAACTTATCAAGAACGTTGTGCATATTTTGATAGTATGTCTCTTGTCCTTTCCAGAGGGGGCATGTGAAATTGGCGACTTCGGCATCCTCGATTTTGAGTAATATATTGGAGAAACAATGGAAGAGTTACAAGATTGCAACTCGAAAAGCCTGGTTGCCCTTCCAGGCTCTTTGGTTCTGCATCTCTTTAGGCTGTTTGGTCAGCAGGATCAGAGTTCATGGCAGAAGTACATACTAGCTTACTTTCTGTTGGTCAGGAATGAATACTTCTCTGGAGAGTCGAAGAGACACTCAGATGTGTTCTGTGATATTTCAGAATTAGATGTCTTTCCATATGCTCCAGATTTTGACAGTGAAGAACTTGAACTGAATGAGCAGATACCTATTCTGAAGGTTCAGTCGGGAGGTGATTCAAGTGGCAACGGATCAAGTGATTGCTACTTTCCAGGCCTTCATGATGACCTGTCTCAAGACTGCCTTGCTTGGTCAAGCAGATCAGACTACCCTTCCCTTTCTTGTCTGAACAAAAGATTCAATTTGTTAATTAACAGTGGATATCTGTACAAACTGCGAAGGAAATATGGCATTGTTGAGCATTGGGTGTATCTGGCTTGTAGTTTGATGCCCTGGGAAGCATTTGATCCCTCCCGGAAGCGGTGGATGAGGCTCCCGAGAATGCCATGCGACGAGTGCTTCTCCTGTGCAGACAAGGAATCGCTTGCTGTTGGGACACAGCTGCTTGTCTTTGGCCGTGAATATACCGGCCTTGCTATTTGGATGTACAACTTACTGACTCGCAGTTGGTCCCGATGCACTCCAATGAATCTGTCCCGCTGTCTTTTTGCCTCGGGTAGCTCAGGTGAGATTGCTATTGTTGCTGGTGGGTGTGATAAGAATGGACAAGTTCTGAGATCTGCCGAGTTGTACAACTCAGAGAATGGCCAGTGGGAGACACTCCCAGACATGAACTTGGCTAGAAGGCTCTCTTCAGGTTTCTTCATGGACGGCAAGTTCTACATCATTGGGGGTGTATCGAGTGAGAGGGATTCATTGACTTGTGGAGAGGAATATAACCTTGAAACAAGGACCTGGAGAAGAATACTTGATATGTACCCTGGTGGAACCAGTGCATCTCAATCACCTCCTCTTGTTGCGGTCATGAACAACCAGCTCTATGCTGCTGATCAGTCAAGAAATGTTGTCAAGAAGTATGACAAGGCAAATAACACCTGGAACATACTGAAGCCATTGCCTGTTAGAGCTGACTCATCCAATGGTTGGGGTCTGGCTTTCAAGGCTTGTGGTGACAGATTGCTGGTCATTGGCGGCCACAGAGGGCCCCGTGGTGAGGTAATATTGCTTCATTCCTGGTGCCCGGAAGGTGGGGAAGATGGTGCTGACTGGGAGGTGCTCTCAGTCAAGGAGCGTGCCGGTGTCTTCGTTTACAACTGTGCAATAATGGGGTGCTGAGTTGCCTTCTCTTCAGTATATGCTGCTGGTTTAGCAAGCCAACCATTTCTTGCTGACCTTTAGCTACCCTTTATAATGACTTTGTAATTCAGAAATGACATACCCCTTTTTCGTGGAGCTCTCGATTGATTGAATGTTTGGCAGAGAGCATAGAGCATTCAGTTCAGTTTACCTGGAACTTCTTTTTTCTGTTAAACTCGTTCAGAATTCTTTGTTCTTGTCTAGTATGAATTATGCAGTATTCGTTATTCATAATCCTTGTTGCCAAATTTGTCTGTCTATTGTCCTGTGAGAAATCCCATGCCTCGATTTTCTGTGTGCCGTACCTCCGTACTGATGTTCAGAAATCTTGCAGTCAGCTCGGACATTTCTGGAAGCCACTAGAACTTTGCTGCATCTTATTTTTCATATTATTCTGTAGTACTGCCTAATTGCCATCCAATGTCGTTGTGAGTGACATGTCCAGTTTTTTCAGTGAAAGAGTTTGACCGGTGTACACTAAGAATAGAGAATCTGTCAACTCGTTTACTTTGATGATTCGTCAGTTCAGTTTGTCAGCTTCGTTTATTTCGCTGATGGTTTTGCCCCCCTCTCCAGAAAATCCTCCCGAGTGGCTGGCGCCAGGGTACAATTGCTAGCGACAGACAGATGTTGAACTGAAACTCTGCTAAAAGAACGCGCTGATGTGAATGCGAAAATGTGATCTATGTGTAATGCATCGGGTCAATCTCACTTTACGAGGGCTGAAGGACATGGCATCGATTCAGACAGCATATACATGTTTGACATGTTCATGCCGGGCAAATTTCGCCATGGTCTTGGCGACAGTCGATGACGACGGTGACGAGTTTGTCGTCAGAAATCTCGTCCATTGCTGTCCACGGAAATCGAGCTTTGATCGGTTCTTCGATTCTCCTCAACTGCCTGTCAGCATCCGGGCAAAAACTCGAGCCCACTTGACCATCCCTGCACTGTACCTGTGAGATGTGCGACTCTTGGACACCTTCGTCAGCGTGATGTACTGTCAACGTCAGGTACACCTTTACGACTATAATTTTAGCAATCTTTAGTGAAATTAAAAATGATGATCAGCGTTCGACCAACTATTCAAAAGTTAATGCAAAGATATTCATTGGAGCCATCAAGAAATGAAGCTGCATCATTCCACCATACTTGTGATCTTCGTTTCCAGATATTTACAGCAAACAAAGAAGCAATAAACTTGAGATCTTTCCTCATAACAAATAAAACAAGAAACTCTTCAAAAATGGCATGTAACCCGGCCTATCTACCACAATTCACACAATATACAAACTAGGGGGAGGGGGAAATGACTCTTCTAATACCCACAATTTCACGTGGATAATTGCGTGGGCGTCTCTGACGATGAGAATGGTTCTGATGTGGTGAACGATTTCGTCGTGGGTGTGCGCGTCCCGTTTGATCTTTGCTCCTTGTTGCTGACCTTGAGATCTGCAAAATCGGTGATCATGGCCGGCCTAGTGATCTTGTCTATGGAGATTCTTTTCTCCCCTGTGAGCATTCGGACGACATTGGTCATGTTGGGACGACGCGCCATCGCGTCCTGTGTGCATAGCAGACCAATCTTCAAGAATCGACATGCCTCCTCAACATCCAAGTCGTCACCGATGTCGAAATCAATTATCTCTTCCAAACGTTCTTCCTCGTAGAGTCCCCAGGTCTGTAAGAACAGCAGTATGCTTGTCAAGTTCAGTGATGTTTATTGCATCATTGATTCAGGAATCAGGATAGACCGATTTTATGCCACAAGGCAAAATTGACAAAAGATGCTACTCGTAGGGTACTTATTGGATATGTGGCAAGAAGGGCTTACCCTCTCCAGGAGGAATTGATCTTCAGATGGTAATCTTGTGTTGGTGTTACATCTGCCACTAACAATTTCTAAAAGGAGAACCCCATAACTATAGATGTCGGACTTCTTTGTCACTTGACCTCGGATTGCATATTCAGGAGCCAGGTACCCTCTAAACGCAAATGGAAGTAGAAGTAAGAACTACAGCAATTTACGTGAAAGAAATTTCACAACCAGGATTTATGGGTATGCTTACAATGTGCCTGCAACTCGGGTGCTCACATGAGTTGCATTGGGTGGCAGGAGCCTCGCCAACCCAAAATCAGAAATTTTTGGGGTGAGATCCTTGTCAAGAAGAATGTTGCTTGCCTTTATGTCCCGGTGGATAATGGGAGGTCTGATTTCCTCATGGAGAAAGGCAAGTCCACGTGCAACACCCACAGCAATTTTGACACGAGCCCGCCAGTTGAACCGAATGTTGCTATATCTTGTTCCTGCAATGGCATAGCCAAAACATCTGTAAGTATGAAACTTATGAAGATATTGAGGACCGGAGAAGGCATTAGGCAGAGCAATGTGTCACCTAGCAATGTCTGTGCAAGGCTGTTGTTCTCAAGGTAATTGTAAACAAGGATTCTGTGGGAGCCTTCAGCGCAGCAACCAATAAGAGTGACGAGATTTTCATGCTTGATGTCAGATATTGCTGTAAGTTCAGTCAAAAACTCCCGGATGCCTTGCCTTGAAGTAGCAGATAGAACTTTCACTGCAACTAATGTCCCATCTTTAAGCACTCCCTGATCAACCAAAATAAAAATGTAAGCCAAGGATTCTCATACTGTCTACTGATGAAATGCAGAAAATTGCTGTGCATAGTTACCCTGAAGACAGAACCAAAACCACCCTCGCCTATCTTATTCGGGCCACAAAAATCTTGTGTAGCCTTTCTCAAGTCATTGTAAGAAAAGACTTTCACGCTATGTACATCTGGAATAACAAAGCAAGCACACGTAAGAATGGAGAATTGCATGAAAATCAAATGGAGGTAGCAGTGGTAACAATGCAAAAATTGCTAACCATCATCGCCTTGAACGGCTTGTTCAGCTTTCTTTCCAAACATAAAGCAGCAAGACATCTTTACCAGTAAAGATACAGATCTGTGACAAAGATATTTTGACCATCAGCAAAGAATTCAATAGATCGATTGGGATTAGTTAAATCAGCCCAAAGGAAAGGAAAAAAGTACATCAACAGCTGGTAGTGCCAGGTAGCCGTTGAACTCACATGGCAATTATAGTGTAAACAACAGTTTGTGTGCATACAATTGGACCACTTGACAGAAAAGGGCTAGCAATATTCAAACACATTGGTAGTACGTTTTTTCATCTACCTAACCATTTACCGCACTCTAACTAGTCAGCTTACCACTGTAAAGTCTACATGTTGTACAGGATAGAAAGGCATAAAATGTGAAACCAACCGAGCTAAGATATTTCAGGCGTCAGCTGCAAGGAAGCTTTAGCCAAGTCAAGGAAGAAGTCAGACCCCCAATGTCTCACCAATTTTTAGATATGGAACGAGGACCGTCGCAATTACTCGCGACCCTGCCGCCCGAAATTAACCGGGAGTAGCTCCTATTCAGTCGACTTCACGGTGGCATCGTCACTTACGCGTAACGAGGCAGGTGGACCAATCGTTTGCATTGGAGTGTGGAAATTAGCTATCTAGATGGCAATTCCCAGTTGGCAGCAATGACTCTCTGATTGCCGACAGAATGAATGAAAATTGCATCCCGATTCATGGTCAACCTTCTTGTTCCAGGAAGAAGAGGGTGCCTGAATCCTTGAAGACGCCACGGAACTAAGCAGATGACTTTCTGGTCGTACAGGCACAACTAGCAGCGATTCCTGATTCCTAAATCGTATTTGTCGCTAGAGGAAGTAAAATATGTGGCGCATGAAGGAAAAGCAAGTATGAGGAAGACGATTTTTATTTGCCCCAAATCCAATTCAGAAATGGATTGGAAGGAGGACGAGATTTCAGTCGGAAAACAGGCGATCCAAGGCAAAGAGCTGAAGAACGCCGTGAGAAGACTATGCAGAGGCGATTTCATGGAGACGATTGAGAGACCCCGTGAATGAATAATGAAACGACAGAAATGCAAAGTGGAGCAGGAATTCCTAAAAAAAAAAAGCCCGTGAATTGCAATAGGTTTCCTTCCTACGCAATCAATCGCCCCCCGCAGTGAAGAACGCTCAGCCGCCTACTGCCTAGCACCAACAATCTAGTAGTAGTAGAGAATAAAGGCGCAAGAATCACCTGCAGGTAGCGGCGGCGGAGACGGAGCGCAGAGGTCCCCGACAGGGTAGTAGTACGGCGCGCGCAAGCAGTTGAGCGAGGCGCCCCCAAGGTGGAGGTAACCCGAGAGGTGGGAAGAGAGAGGGAGAGAGTGGGGGAGGAGGGGAGCTCGGTTGGACTACACAGGCTGGAGGAGGCAACGGCGGCGGGGCGTAGTTAAAATAGAGGTGGGAAGCGAAACGTGCGCTGGGTAGGCGAGAGGGGGGGAGCGAGAGGAGGAGCGCAAAAAGAAGAAGAAGAAGACGACGACGAAGGCGGTGAGAAGGCGCCGGGGGATTGCGTCGCGCGAGCCTTTGACTCTTCCTCACCCTCTTCTCTCGTCCTCGTCCGGATTTATTTTCTGGTTGGTTTTGGCGGTCGCCGCTTAAAATAAATGGCGGGTTGGCGGGGCCGTCCGTGGCGGCGACGCCCCCTCTCTCTCTTTTACCCGCGTGCACGCCGTGCGGCCCGGCGGAGCAACCGAGCAACGCAACGCGGCAAGTAGCCAGACCCGGCCCACCCTGGCCATCCCCCTCCACGTCCGACGGGAGCCCTGCACTGTTCGGGCCGATGCGACGGCGCTTCACTGACATTGTACAGCGACACGTGGTGTGTGTGTGTGGCTGGACCTGTCTCGGTCACTGTAATAGTCTATACACCCACACGGCATGCTACACCACGAACGACATCCACAAACAGCATGAAGTAAACATGCGCAGATATATAGGAACCGATAAAAAAAAAGCAGGCACGATCCGATCCGGCCGTTCAGCACTGGTGGTATCTAGTCTTGGTCCGTCTCCGGCCAAAACTTGGCCATCAACCTGAAAGTAGCTGTTAGATAGCATCAGTAGGCAAAAATTATTTTTTTCTAAAAAAATGGAAACAAAGGAAAATCCACGGTCATAACAAATGGAGCAGCTACCGGGGCAACGGAAACGAGTATGCGTGCATGCATTTGCTTTTTCTTCCGTCCGTGTAGGTAAAACCTCTCGCGTTGTTCCTGCCTTTCACCCTGCGGCGCGAATGTCAGATCCGGACGCCGGCGAAAGGACGAGAGGCCGATTTGATTGACGGGCGTCTGATCGGGGCATCTGGCTGACCTTGAAAAAAAATTGCACACTTGTTGTTCATGCTCACACTCTGATCATCCTGGTTGGTGGTCATGTTGTGTTCAGATTCAGAAAAAAATACTTCTCTAACAAGTTTTTCTATTCATTTCACTCACATAACACACTTTTCAGTATACTATTCATCTAGAACTTTCACCCCTTTTCAATCTGAACACAGAAAGTCACCCGGCAGAAGATCTTCCACACAGATCGATCATCAGCAACGGACGACGTGACGTGCTGTGCGTCGTCGCTTCGATCGGCTTTGCCAAATGGTCGAGGTAATTTTTTTTGTTTTACCACCCATCGGGCCTTCCGCAGGTGCTCGTAACGCAACGGGGATATTTAATTTTATGAAAAAGTCTATTTTTCACCTTTTAACTGTTACAAAAGTCTGATTTTCAACCTCAAACTACAAAACCAGATACTAAAGGTCCTCCAACCATCCAAACCATGCAAAATAGGGATATTTAATTTTATCAGCTTATGAGCACAGTTCAGTGCTACTAAAAGCTTTATTTGTGAGGTTTAATCTCCACTCAGTCCCCGTGGACCAGACGTGCACGCGAGATCTTGTTTAAACCAAGTGGCCGAGGGAGGCAGTCTAATATATCTTGCTGGAATGGCTAAATTTGTTAAGTCACATGTTACCTGTGGTTGATTGATTGCTTCGGTGGGACACTGCCTGCCATTGCAAATACTCCTAGTATATCATAGCTAGTTAGGTTAACCGCCAATCATCCTGAAAACCATCTATATGCATGCATACTAGTCTATGTATCACGCTACACGCATAGTGTTTAATTTGGGCCTGTCTCGGTCACACTGTAATACTCTATGGACGCATGTCACGCATACTGTACACCATGAACGAGCTCCACAACCAACATGGAGTAAACATGCGCATATAGGATCCTACATAAAAATAAGCAGGCTCGATCCGGACGGTCAACAGCTTAGTCTCCGGCCAAAACTTGCCCATCAACCTGATCGATAGCTGTTAGCATCAGTACCTTAGATTTTACTTTATCTATAATAAAAACAAAAAGAAACGAAGAAAAATCCACGGTCATAACAAATACGTACCATATTAAAGCAGCTAGCTAGGCAGCTCAGCTGCTGGGCAACGGAAACGAGTATGCATGCATGTGCGTTCTAATTTGTTCAAAAAGAGAAACGCGAGCTCGATTGATCGGTGGTCGTCCGCCCTGTCCAAACGACAGGAGACTACGACGCCACACAGGCGGCAGTGTCACCCACGCTACGTGCACGTGATGGAGATCCGTGACGTGGGCGCGCTGGACCGCGAGCGTGAGGACATGAAGGCAGCCAGGTGGGCCCGCTGAGAGGAAGACCTGCACCTGCCGCTGGAAAAGTCCGCGGTCGCCGGCTGATGCATCCCCGCGAGGCGACCACGCGTTCTCATTGGGGGTCGGGGTCTGTGGTTTTCGGTTCTCCTTTTCAATATGAAAACGAACGAACGTGTACTCGCTTTCTCCTATGAAAAATGCAGTGTCCAAGTTCCAAGAACATCACGTAAAAGAATGTAATCCTGCTAATGGGATCAGCTAGCGACCTATCTAATTAGATGGCCAGATATATATGATCTGTATGTCAAAATCAACCTCGAACCGCTAGCACGAGTCTCTTTCAAGCCATAGGGAGTGTTTAGTTGAGAGAGATTTACTGTAGCAGATATACACTATAACAATGAATAGTGAGGAAAGGATGAGAAATAATGGGATGGATGTGATGGGAGAAACAGTAAATCTCTTGGATCTAAACAACTCCATGCTGCTAGCACTGACTTCTTTGGTACTTGATGTATGCGTCCTTTGCGAATTCAATTGTTGCTCGATTCATCTACATATATGTGCATACATTGATTTGGTGGTTCACATTTCAAGGTACAAGCCAAGTCGCAAATCGCGCGTTGTAGAACCCGCGATTTTCCACTAGGACTTTTTTGTCAGGTCGTGTCCTCTCCTCTCCTCCAAGGAACGGCCATGCATCGATCAATCTGGTCATCTGGACGTCCGTCCAATCAAACTTATAGGGACCACCAAGGGTTTGTCCAATCCAACCTTGCCAAAACACGCGGCACAAACGGTCATCTTGAAAAAGGATCTTTTGGCTGACAGGCCGGACCCCTGTTTTTTTTTCTTCCTTTCTTTATTCTGCTGCCGCTGATGATAACCCCTGTGCACGTTTCGAAGGTGTTAACGCATTGGTTTGGACTACTGGTTATGGCTGTGTTCAGATTCAGGAAAAAGTACTTCTCCAACAAATTTTTTCTATTCATCTCACTCACAGAACACGCTTCCCAGTGCACTATTTATCTAGAAAAAGTACTTTTTACTTCCAATCTAAACACAACCTATATATATATGCTATACATGCTTCTGTGACCCGGCAGTACTCATGGCGGCGACTCAACACCATGACAGCAGCCTCCGCGCCCGCGACTGCCTGCACACGTACGCCGAGCTTCTTCGCAATCACACCTGCCGGCAGCCAACGGAGCGCGCGTTGGCGTGGCGTCGTCTCGCCTCGCTCTTCGGGCAGCTAGTCGGGCATCTATCGCAAGATGCCACCGCAACGGTGTACTCGAGGGCCATGTTCAGATTCAAGTACTACTTCCTATTTATCCTTATCATAGAACACGTATCCTCCTATTACAGAACACGTATCTTTAAAAGTTCTCTTTTCACCTTTTCTATTCATCTTCCTCACATACATGTCAGAAAAAAAATATTTTTCTTTCACTTTATCTTAACACAGCCCTACCAAAGTACAGTGATGCATATGCATGTGTCCTGTCCTCGCTTCATAGATTCTCGGAAGTTCATGTTCATGGGATGGAGATGAACTGGACCGGTCGGCCGTGCGGTCGACAGAAGAAAAGAAAAACTGGTCTGGTCAATTTTCTCTGTGTCGATTGGCCATATCTTGTTCATGTAGAAATATTTGACGGAACTGCTAGCCTTTTCAAGAGTATACTGTCGTGCACGTTTGAAACATGCGGCGTTGCGAATGACGCCCGTATCCACCGTGGATAATGGATAGAGAGACCAAAAATGATGTTAGGCAAGCGAGGAACCTTCCCGAGTAACGTACTACTGTCGTCACCTTGTCTGTCCCTCTATATATAGGATAGGAGAGCATGCAGTTCCTTTTTTTTTCTTTGATGGAGCAGCGTTGGATAATGGTTTTTCTCACCACCGACCGTTCCTAAAGTTTGACCTAATGCTACAGGTCGTTGGGCCCGGACTGCACGTTGGGGCAGATCTTTCGCGTTCCTGATACTGCACGGCCCATGCAGGCCCGACCAGAGCGGTCAGTCAGTATTATTGTTTGGTTGGTTGATTTGAGCATTTGCATTTCTTTCGGCTGGATCGCCAAAGGTTTACGGAAAATAACTTCGGCCCATTAACTTTTTTTAGAGAAAATTTGGTTGCACAAAGTTATTTCCACGTTACTCGACTGGAACTCCTTGTTCTATATGCGGCCCAACATGCTGTTGCATTGGACGCGTATCAATAATTCTCTTTTCTGCACCACTATAATCTCACATTACCCGCTGTTATATAGTCACTCCGATTCAAACACAACCTCAGGTAATTAAATTAGAGTCCATACAATGCAGCATACTCTTCCATGGCTCCATCACACTCTAGTTTCTCACAACCAGCACGCAGATATACTCGTAGGAGGCTGGCGGTAGGACATCACTTCATGTACCCGATCCTGAAGCCGGCCATGCGGTGACCGTCTCCCCCATCGTCTTGTCCCCGTCGGCGCCCATGTCGTCCACCAGATGCCCAACCTCACTTAAAGAGCTCCCTTGGCACTGGAGATCATCTGATGCAGAGTGCATCATTCAATGTTCATGTGTGTGTGTGTTAGATCAATTTAGGTTTCAGGAGTTTGCGTGATTTTGTCATTGTGCAGATGTTGCGCAATGGCTTCAGCACATTCCAATTCCAACTCAGTAAACTATAAAGAACTGGTACGGTAGGCACTAAAAACTGTAAATTTACCTTCAGTGTAACAACTTCCAGTGGGATCCATGGCATTATGCCCCATGGTTTTTCCTGCTTCCAAACATTCCTCTGAAGTAGATCACACAAGCTAATCAAAAGACATGCACAGATAGGGAACAAGTATGAACTGTGCACACAAAACGGATCTGCTCTACAATCTTGCCACATAAATTAAACTGAAATGTCATGGCATACACCACTACACCAGTGTATAAGCCACCACATCATAACAGCATACAACAATGCATTGAATAGATGTACAGGAAAGACCAGTTTTACCCAAAAGTCCTGCCATCTGGGTCATTGTTATTACCGGCCCACGCGGTAAACCTATCATTAAATTATTTCTTTATTAGTTCTAATGCATCTTGAAGAAGTAAAATCAATTAGGAATTCTGTTTCCAAAGGCTTTAGAGAAAAACCTGTAGCAATGTAGGTAAGAGACCTGAATGATTTTTCCCCTTGCTAGAAGGCAGCCGATTTTTAGGAAAAAATGGTGTGAGAAGGTCAAGTATTTTGTAAGGAAAAAAGTGAATACGAGCCATAATCTCTTAGGTTATCTCCAACAACACATAATCTCTTAGGGTGTGTTTAGATTGTAGAAAAAAACACTGTAGCATAAGAAAAACACTGTAGCATTCGCTGGAAAACGTATTTTGTGAGGGAGAAATAGTGAAAAGTTGGAATGAATAGTAAAAAATTGGAATGAACAGTGAATAGTTAGGAATCTAAACATGGCCTTAGGCTATCTCCAACAACAGAACCTGACCTATTCTCTCAGTTGGGTCACGTGCACAGTAGATAGGCCACCACCCATCGGTTCTTATCTCCAACAGCTGACCCATTCCCCACCACGCCATCGAGGAGAGAGACGGAGTGAGAGCTCCGCCGGCCCGGTGCGCTGGTGCCGCGCGAGCAGGGCCCTGCACTCCGCCGGTTCGCGTGAGGAGCTCCCGCGCGGCCGTGGATCGAGCTCCCGTGCAGCCACGGCGTCGGATCGAGCTTCCCGAGACGGCGGCAGGCGGAGAGACGCGAGGCGGAGCTCCCGGGGTCACGCGGGCGGCGGCCAGGCGGGCGTGGAGCTCCCGGATGACGGGATCGCGCGGGCCTGAGATGAGCACCTCGGCGGCGGTGATGACGGAGCTGGAGGCGGAGCGTGGGCTTCCGGCGACCACCTCCGCCCGCCATGGAGAGAGAAGACGAGATGTTGATGTGATAAGGTGCGCACTGACAAAATCACAAAGCAACTTTTGCTCTTCTTTCCCGTGAGATCAACAAGGGAAAAAAAACAGAGCTGAATGAATCTCGCAGAGGCAAGCACTCCTAGTCCTGGATTCGTCCCTGCTCATGGAGAGAGAAAAGGAGATGCAGATGTGCTCATGAAGGAGATAGGGATGCAGAGCTTGTGGGGAGAGAGAAGAAATGCTCGTGGGGGCAGTTCAGGCCTGGATTCAGAGGACAAGAGAACGGAGCTTGACAGGGAGAACCCGCATCCACGAACTACAAGCTCGAACATAGAGAAGCTGGAGAAGATTTCGGAGCTGAGACAGGGAGCTGATCCTGACCGAGCGGAGCGCCCGCATTGACTACTACAAGCTCAAGCAGATGGCGCGAGCTTCCCGGCGCTGCGGGATGCGCCGCCACGAGCTTCCGGCCGCCGCGGGATCCGCCGTCGCGAGCTCCCCGCCGCTGCGCGCGTGACCTGCCTCCTTCGCGCCATCGTTAGAGAAATGGGTAGAGGAGAGAGAACGACGCATCTTTACGCCTCGCAAGAGCTGCGACCCAAAATGGGTAGGAAGTAGTACGAGTCACCTGTTGAAGGCCGGTTTGGTGACCCAAATCTACTATTGTGACCTATTTTTGGGTTTGCCTACTCTTGTTGGAGACAGTCTTATGTCCATTGTACCTCTTCTTTGAAAGAAAGGACCGGGCAAGGGCATGTGCTGGCATCCGGCCTAACCTCTTCTTTTGAACCCTTCTAGTAGGAGCCCTTGAACAACCAGGATTTCTATTACCTGCTACTAAGACTGGAAATCAATAGTGGTTAAGTTGGGAGGACTTGACATACCTTGGCCCGATCGGGAGCACAGTGTCCGGCTTGCCTGGGCAGAGCGGCAGTCGGCACATCTCGTTAAATTCTGGCATCTGAGCTACCCACTGACCCACAATCTCTGCTGCCTTGAGCCTTACTTGCAGCCAGTCAATGGAACCTCTGATATTACATAAAAAAGGGGAGATGTTCATAAACTTGCACTGCCTAGTATGTCATCGTTTCAGGAAGAAAACAAAAAGAACTATATATAGAGAGCTCAAAGACGAGGGTTGAGGGTTATACCTGGCTCGCTCGGAGTGCAGGGACGAAGGAATTCTAGCTAGCTCGATGCCGCCAGGATTGGGGCCGCCATAGAGGTCGATCTGCATGGGGTTGTATGCATCATATTCATATGTAGCATCATCACTGCAGATGCGGGAGAGGATGCGCATGAACTTGAGGAGGAGATGGGCACTGCCGGGCAAAAGCATAGGCGGCGCAGAGCGACGCAAATATGTGACGGCGTCCCACCACAGACCCTGCCGCACCAGATGCTGCCTGCAGATGATCTGAGCGCAAGAGCACTGTTGTGTCCTTGGACAGCCTGCAGCATAAGCCGAGAGTCAAATCAAAAGTATCAAACGCAACAAATTTAACACACTTAATGCTCCCAAGAAGAAAGAAAGAACCATGCAAGAACCCTACCGAACGGCACGGGTCGAATTCATCGTGGGCGCCATGATCGATCTCAGGGAGAAGAAACATAAAACAGCACGCCATTGTTGTCGTATAACTAAAAGGCAGAGCGAAAGACTTGTAGAGCTAGCGGGCTGTACGTACCCTTCGAAGGCGCCGTCGTAGCGGTAGAAGCGGAGGTAGGCGAGGAGCCGCCGGAGACGAAGCCGCTCCACGCAGTCGTAATCAAGGTAATGCATGGGGCGCCCCATCGTTACGCCAAGGAACGGAACGGTGGAGGTTGCCTCGGGACGTTCTAGGAAAATTGGAATTGGGAGAGCAGGGAAAGAAAAACTGGAGTCGTGGTAGATTAGGTTATCGAAATTGTGGATGTCCCTACATGGTTGAATCTGTCCAGAGGCTGGGATATTAATCAATATATTCCCTTTTTCTAAAAAACAATATAACACCATACTCCACCATCACACTCTTATTTCTCACAACCTTACTCGTCCATACTCCATAGCACACAGCTTTGCTAATACGTAGATACTCATACGAGGCACGCACAGGACTCGGGAGGAGAGGACCTCACTTCATGTACTCGATGGTGAGGCCGCCGACGGTGACCATGTCCCCGCGGCACCTCGGCACCAGCGACACCACGATCATCTTATCCCCATCGGCGCCGATGTCATCCAGCAAGTCACAGATGCCGAACCTCGCCGCGGTCTTCATGGCGCGCCCGCCACCGCCCTCCCCCGTCCGTGCCCCGTGCGGCGTCAGCGCCACGCTCCCCGCGCACTCCGCCGTGGCCGCCGCGCCGCCGCCCTCCTGCGACGACGTCGACGCGTTCACGAACACGTCGAACTTGACGAACCTCGAGTGGTCGGCCACCTCGATCCCCTCGACCACCAGCACCTCCTCCTCCTCCTCCTTCTCCCTCCGGCTCCTCGACGTCCTCGGCCTCGCCACGGCCACCCTCACCGTCGTGCTCAGCGTCGCCGGGAGCGTGCCCGTGGCGGGCTCCGGCGAGCCGGCCTCCGTGGGCGGCTTGGCGTCCAGCCATGGGAGGCCGACGTCTTCCTGGTACGCGTAGCGGAGCGTGGCCGTGTCGAGGCAGTCGCGGACGCGGACGCGGACGAGGCGGGCGTCCTCGTCGTGGAATAGGAAGGTGGCGTCGAGCCAGTCGGTGTCGGTGAAGTTGGTGGTGTTGCCGGGGCGGAGGGCGTTCCAGATGCTCCACATGCGGTCGACGTTGCCGTGGTGCGCGAAGAAGATAGGGTCGCGGGCCGCCGAGTAGAAGGTGCCCATGTCCTCGCCGTTGGGCTGCCTTGGGTCGCCGGTCCACACGTGGACTGGCCCGTGTGGCACGTTCTCGATGGTGCCCGCGCCGGGGTCTGGCTGGTCGCCCTGGCGGTAGGGCTGCCCGAAGAAGAGCTCCGGCTTCTTGGCACTGGAGATCATCTGATGATATATATGTGCATAATTCAATATTCAATTTTTGATTCACGAATTTGCGTCATTTTGGATGAAGTGTGGTTCTCGGTTAGTGCAAACTATAAGCTTAGCTATATCGATCGACCTGACGGTACATGATCCTCAGGTTCTGCTCGATCTGCTCGTCTCTCGGGATGGTCTCGTCGGTCCCGTTGTAGTCGAGGTCCAGCGTGAACGGAGGCTGGTGAGCAGGGCTGCGCCTTTCGTCGTACAGCGGCGAGGACGTGTTGGCGTAGATCGCCGGCAGCGTCATGCCGCCAGGCGCGTCCCAGTTCCAGAACGGCAGCGCGAACGTGTCGTCGCCGATGAGCTTGCCGAGGATCCTCTCATGGAAGTACAGGTAGAACCTGCATGCGTGCAGCGATTTGTCAAATCATGACACTCTACACACGCCAACAACACCACCACGCACGAAAAAGGAGTAAGAACACATGCATATGCATGTACCTGTGCCACGGGAAGAAGAGCCAACAGTTGTGTATCTGGAGATCCAGGTCCGGGAACCCGGCCTGATCGTACGCGCCGTCGCAGTATGCGCAGTGCACGCGCCACTGCTGCGCGAAGCTCCTTGGGTCGTCGTCGGGCAGCTTCTTCATCAGCTCCACGGCACGCTCGTACTTGGCCAGGCGCTCCTTGTCCACGAGGTGCGCCGCCGGGCGCACGCGCAGCGGCGAGGTGGCCGGAGGCACCTTGAAGTCGACGATCGCCGTGCCGGGGACGTAGGGCAGGCAGCATCGGACGCCGGGCGCCGTGTCGGGGATGTCGGGAGGGTGGCAGTCACGGAGGTCCGGCGCCTGGATCGGCGCCGCGAGCACGTGCGGCGACGGCGTGGCGAGGCCGGCGGCCATGGCGCCGCCGAGGCCGAGGAGCACGTCGCGGCGGTCGACGCGGTCACCGCCGGTGGCGTTGCAGCAGGAGAGGCGGCGCCGCGGGATGCTCGCGTGCTTGGTGGGGAGGAGGAGGGGGAGGTGGTGGTGGTGGGTGCACCGGAGTGTGTCGATGATGGACGGTGGGCGTGGCGCGGCGACACGTCGCGGTGGCATGGCGGCGGCGCTCTCCATGGGTCTGCTCGAGGTGAACGTGCTCGTGAATATATCGTGATGTGTGAACTTGTAAAGATCGATGGGTATGGTGGCATGGCTGAGGCCTCAGGGGGGTTTATGTAGAGAGTGCCTGCGTGTGCAGAGTGTGGCTGGCTGTTTGGTTTGACTGTTTGTTACGTTCTTTATATTTGAATTAATTTTTTTATATAAAAAAGATAGGCAAAGAGAAAGCAATGCGATGCACGCTACGAGCTATAAACTGAAGAAAACCTGGCACCGAAACGGTGTAGATGGTGACATGCCGCTGGTAGAGTAGAGTACAGGCCGTTTGACTTGCACAAGTTCACTGAATGCACACACTCACGCACACCAAGCAAACTGTGACAGCACACTCACCTACCATATCGGAACTCACGATGGGAGATATTCACTGATCGCTGCATTTGCAGTAGAGGTAAAAAGCAAATGACAAAAAGGAAAGGAAGCAGGAGTATTTGGACAGGTAATTGGTGGTGACAACACATTTCTTTTTCCTGATCCTTGCAGTTAGGTCGCGACCGTGAGGTCTCTTTAGCAAGTGCGTAGCAGATACTTCTCTTGGAGAGAGAAAAAAAAATCAACGCGGAATTACAATGACGGACGGACGAATAAGTAGTGGCGACGGTAGCTTAATTTTCCCTTGATCCGTGCGGTTAGCTCCAGGCCGGACCAGATCGTAACGACAGATGGGTAAGGTTAAGATCTCTTTAGCAGCTACCTGCTCTCTACTCTCTTTGCAGTTTGCATCATACTACTCACGTAACAGTCAAGGACGGAGAACATCTGCACTAGAGGGTAAAAGAAAGGGATTGGACGGTGTCGAACCAGATCGAGAGCTTTAGGTGGGCGATGCTGATCGGCGCTTGCCTGTGCTCTTTTTTCTTACCCGGCGAGTGTGACCCACTGCCTTGCACGAACGAGCAACGCCATGTCTATACGGGTGTGCCGCCAGCCGCTGCTCGCCTTGTTGGCCACCGATTCTTGCCATGGATGGCACAGACCGTGCGGCTTCCTGGTTCAGCTGGCCTTCGTCTGCATTCGGCAGCTCGACAGCGACGACTGGCAAAGGGCGAGCGAGGAACCGAGCTGAGCCACCACCTAATGGCTACTCCAGCTGCATGCAGTCCAAAGCGTCCAACCACTACCATCACCATGTGTGGTTTATCCTTTTCAGAGTCCGGAGCTCGGATCCTAGATCGCGTGGTGGTACCTTGTAAACTTGTTATGTGTTAAAATAAAATGTAGAGGTGTGGTTACACTTGATAGACACATCAGTGTGCTGTCAAAGCAGGAAACATATGGTGATGCTGCGAAAATCTTTGCTGAAGCTGTGAAAGTCTGTGTTGAAGCATGCGCTGCTCTGCTCAGTTGGAATATGCAAATGCCCAAACCACTGGCTTGAGCATCATGGTACACATACATCATCGATGGTTCATCGTTGTAACTTGGCCAGGCCCCAGGCTGCAATTCAAGAAACACAAATCATACTATCCAGGTGATTGCCACTGAAATCATTTGAACACAAAAGGAAAACGAAATGACACCAAATCATAATTTACAGCACACGATTTGAGCATTTGACATAGAGAAACCAGTCAACAGTGTGTTTAGCAAGTTCAAAGATAAAGCTTTAATTATCAGTGCCATTTATACAGGTCACACATGTAGAAGAACATGGACGGTGGTTATGCAAATTGCATCATACAGATGTCAAGGAAAAACTTGACACTTCTGTGTCCTCTTTTTTCCCTGGTTTGGTAATCTACACAGAAAAAAAATCCTATTATTCTACACTTGTCAAGCATATGAACGCCGAAAAGAATAAGAAGCAACTGACAGCTAAAAGACCTAAGAGAACAATATAACACAACTTTACATTACGACCATGGCTACAAAGCAAGATTTTTCGGTGGGTCTCCAGGTGTCAGAAAACCTCAAGTGTCAGGTTCCTCCCTGATACATGATGGCTTCGAGTGATGTTCCTCTTCTCCTTCTCTGATGTGAGGGAGGCTAAAGGATATGTCATCAAATCCTAAATCACCGCTTCCAAATGATTCAGAATCTATATTTCGCTTGTAAGCTTCATGAAGCTGCAGCACATACTCAAGATGCCACAGGACCTCACCCATTGATGGCCTGCTTCTCCCATCATCGGCGAGACATTTCTCGGCGATCTCACCAAACTTCTTCAAGGATTCTGATGAAAAATCACCATCCAGCCGAGGATCCATTATTGCTTCCAGTGAACGCTGGCGCTGCCATCTCATCGCCCATTCTGCCAAGTTGATTTGATCCTTTGGCAACGTGGGATCTATCACGGGCCTTGCGCAAGCAACTTCAAAGAGCACCACTCCAAAAGAATACACGTCGGATTTTTGTGTGAGTTGTTGCCTCCGAAAGTACTCAGGATCTAGGTATCCGAAACTTCCCCTCACTGCAGTACTAACATGGGTTTGGTCAAGTGTTGGTCCGGTTTTTGACAACCCAAAATCTGCTATTTTGGCAACAAAGTTTTCGTCCAACAGAATGTTAGTAGTCTTTACATCCCGGTGGATTATACCTAGGTCTGCTCCTGTGTGGAGGTAGTGAAGCCCACGGGCTGCACCGATGCACACATCAATCCGTTGTTTCCATGTAAGAGGAGGGAGACCACTCCCGTAGAGGTGGCTTCTCAGTGTCCCCTTAGCCATGTATTCATAGACCAGAATCATCTCCTTCTGCTCTTCACAATAACCAATCATTGCAACAAGGTGCCGGTGCCGAAGCTTGGAAAGCATCTCAATCTCTGTTTCAAATTCTTTCAGACCCTGGCCACATAATGTATTAGCACGTTTGATCGCCACTGTAGTCCCCTCATCGATCTCTCCTTTGTAGACCTTGCCAAATCCTCCAGTACCAATAACTAAGGATTCGTCAAAGTTCTTTGTGGCAGCCCTAATCTCTGCAATGCTGAATCTTCTTCCCTTCCTATGACCAATGGAAGAGGCATTTCGTGTCAAGGGTGATTTACTGACAGCACGGGCATCTGTAGTGCTTTTCATAGCCTCATGGAGGACCAGCGGATGCCAACCAGGAGGGGCCTCCTTCTTGACAGCTTTTCGTTTCTTTCTTATGTAACACCATGAAGCCAGAACAGCACTTGTAAGTGCCACAAAAGAAGCTGAGCCAATGCCAACTTCTTCCCATAACTCTTTCCTCTTCCCCCTCTTTGAAGAACCCCTTTGGTTGCCCATATCAATATGACCAAGAACATATGCAAGGTTATCATTCCTGCTGAGCTTGAATATTTCCAAACCATTCAGAAGTGCATCGGTACCTGAAGCACTGGTCATGGAATCAGGGCCTAGTTGAAGCCAAAGCGAGTCTTCCTGCTGTGTCAAGTTGTCAAAGAAGTCCTCATGATATGCTTTGTTAATTCCCCCAGCCCTGGCATACACATCATAGTTCTCCACAGCAGTCTTGTTATTGATGTAGATCTTGAAGATCCTTTGGCTGGGCTTGTCATAGACAAGCTCACAGAAATGAAGGCGGACTAAGTAATCAAAATTCGGGTGGACATAGAATCGCCATGACACATTGAACCGCTTGTCCACAACCATGTTGTTGCCCATGATTCTTGCAGTCTCATAGACATCAATCGGTGCAATTGTAGAGTCATTGCTTGAGACAAACATTATGCTTGAAGCATTGGAAACTGTCTGGGCAGCATTTGTAGAAAACATGAACGCTTCATCAGTGTACCATGGCCTATGGAGATATTGATCACTGGCCGATTGAAGTGCAGGACCTCCAATGTTCAGCCGGTACATTGTCTCAACACCTCTGTCGCTCAAGCCAAGAGGAAGCTGCACGCCTGCACTGCCAACTTTGCTCACTGTATCATTGAACAGATTATCTGGGGTGAGCATGACCTCAATTGCATTCACAAAGGCAAATGACCCAGGGCTTGGATCAAACTCAATCTCCAGGCCACGAGTACCAACCTCAAGAAAGTACTCTTTGACAACTGCATTGATGGCTGAATTGCTTGCAGAGTTTCTCCAAACAATCTCCTCTGATACATTGAACTTTGAAACAAGCTTGAAAGTTTTTGCAGTAATATCAAACACAGAATTGTTTGCACTGAAATTCCCGTATGTCGAAGGGAAGAAATGCAATCTGATGCAATACCTTCCTGGGAGCACACTAATGGTATACCAAGTCGCCGTGTGGAAGAGACGGGCAGAACTGTAAACCAGTCCGAAGATTTCATCGGGGTTGCTCTTTCCAGCCAGTGGTGCGGCAAGTCCAGGGCTGCTCAAGGTAAAATTACCCCCAGGGGCCATGTCGCCAATCCATCTCCGACCATCAGCATCAATAGTGCCATTTGAGCCACAGCTCAGAAGCAGTTCGCTTCCATGAGCTCGCAGGAACTGCAAGCTGAAAACTGCAATGCTTACTACTGCTAGCACAACTGGACTCATCTGAACGTCAGTCACTGCCACCATTAGCTCTTACAGGTATCATCTAGTCAACAGAACAACCTAAAATTAAACAAAAAGAAACTCAAATGCAGCAATTACGAGAGGCAGGGCTACTACAATACGAGGAGAGTTCATCATTTCCCCCTTCAGATCCAAATTGCCAAGGAATCAAGACTCTTACCAAAGAGAAGCAGAATTCACAGTCTCCCAGAATTTCGCGGCCGCTGAAACTGAGATCCCAAGCAAGAATATGGACTCTACGTCAGTTCAGATCCCACAAGATCTCAAGAAAACAACAGGCTAAAAAGATCAAACCGAACTCCAGCCTTCTTACCTGCATTTGGCCAACCTCGGCAAAGGGGAACTAACAGCGCCCGATTGCGGCCTTCGTCGGATCGATGAGAGCAAGAAAGGTGGGATCTTCGCTTCAAAGTCTGCTGATTCCTGGTGCCTTCCAGTGCGGCTTCTCGCAAGAATCTTTTGCTTGCAAGAATCGATGGGAGACGACACCACAAGGACAAGGGGCCTATCGAGTATCCAAGTGGATCGCTTTGTCTTCTGGGGATGATCGATTTCTTGGATGAGCGGATGGATTGGTCTCCTGGGCTGGGGAGCACAGGGGCGCCAACTACTGTGGAGCAGAAGCTCGTGGCGCACACCAGCGGACGCTACCGATCGAGCCCGGGAGGAGAGGAAGACGAAGAAAAGGCTGGAAAGGTGCCGTGCCTGTCCTCTACAACTGACGCATTCCGCCCCCAGGCAGGCGGCGCAGACGTCGGCGAAGCGGCGCACGGGTGCGGTGCCCGCCACGCGTCGCCTACGGCGGCGGCTTCCCTCCCGGCGAAAGAAGACTTGGGAGCGGGGATCGAGCCGGCGGCGAGTCGGAATCGATTCCTGAACGGGCGGATGGATGGATGGACGGATTGGTTTCTTGGCCGAGCACAGGAGAGACAAAAGCGCAGCCAGAAAGAGGAGGGAAACCACGGGGAAAAAAAATGCTAGAGCAACTGGTGTGGAGCAAGCGCTACTGGAGCACAGCACTCCGCTGTCTCCTCGCCCGTGCTCGCTCGCTGACGTGTGCGCGAGAAGCAGTGCCCTGTGTGTTGTTTGGTCTAGTCGTGATGTGTTGCGTTCTTTGGTTAGTTCAGAATCTCATTTGCAGATGCGTAAAAGTAACAGCAAAATGACAAGCAGCCACACTGACAATTACCAAATTGTATTAGCAAAATTCTCACTGTCAAATTATGTCATACAGGAAAGGTTAAGTCTTAATCCGACCAAACAAGCAACAAACTTTGGGAACAAGATTGGAGATATGTAAAAAAAATAATGCGGACATACTATTTGGTCCTCCTGGGAAATAATATTCTCACGGATGAGCCGTGAAGTAGAACCATCTCTAGAGCTATGTTTTCTCATTTAGGGTGTTTTTAGATTGTAGGAAAAAACACTGTAGCATAAGAAAAACACTGTAGCATTCGTTGGGAAACGTGTTTTGTGAGGGAGGAATAGTGAAAAGTTGGAATGAATAGTGAAAAATTGGAATGAATAGGGAATAATTGGGAATCTGAACATGGTCTTATATCGCTCTTAGCACAGATTTGTGATACCTCATGACGTCCAAAGCAAAGTTAAGTTTAAGAAAAACTCAACGCAATTTATCCACTGATAAAATTGCAAGGTAAAGCTTTTCTTTTCTCATCCTCCCTGTTCAGTGGGCCCTCTCTGGTTCAGCAAAATTGTTCAGTCATTTCTCATCCTGAAAAGTGGGGAATGCAGAATGCAGACTTGGGTGGCCGGTGGTGGTGGTGGACTGGTGGTTTCTCTTGAGGATGATGAAGGAGAGCTGCAAGTGAGAATCCAATCACATTCCATTGGGTGGGAGGGTGGTGGTGGGTCACATGGACGGAGGGTGCAGCAACACATGGCCCTGTTCCTTCCTTCCTTCCTTCCTCCCTCCCTCCCTCCCTCCCGTGTCGTGAGCGTGACACGTTCACATGAACGCAGGCAGATCACTGGTCTGTGATCGCCATTACGGGATGCCCACTCACCCCTTCACTTTCGTTAGAGAACGGATGTGTTACAGCCGCCTCTGATTCAGAACGGCAAAGAAGTTACTGTACCAACCATTCCGTTTGCATGGACAGTGCAAGGTGCTGGGCGTTGGCATGTCAACAATCGTTTCCGATGGTTTAGAAACTGCATGGAGAAAGTCTGATTGCGAAGGCAGTGCCATTTGTTGGCCGACACTTCATAGTTGCAGCTAAATGAAATACTAGTATATGTCACAAGCAAAAAAGAAACGACGTCTAGATTCTAAGCGCCGACGATGAATTTTCAAATTGAAGAGGAGGGGCGCCGACGCGTAGGGAACAAGATTTGCCGAACCTCTCACATCAACACTGCACTTTCATTTTCAAACAAAGGCAATTGATGCCTGCACTTTGTTTTTTATTTCCAAGCTGAGCCAAGAGGCCTGATTTGACCCTTGGATGAGAAGAAAATAAACAGGCACACCAGTCACAATCCGATAGGCTTCTTCATCAGATCATGATCTCACTGCTCAAACGGTCAGTTGAAACCAGCAAAGGAGGAAGTCTGAGGTCAATTTGGGACGGAAGCATCTAGGAAGCTTCCTGGGCGAGAACAATGGAACAAAACTCTCTTGCCATGCAAATTCCAAGTTCTTGATAAAAACCTGCAGCATGTGGGCACTGCATGGCCTGTCAGATGCAAACATTTGTTTATATAGCGCAAACAATGCAGATGTAGGGTGCCCAATTGTTTTTATCTCTACTATGTTACTGCTAAAATAATAGCAATCATTCAGACAAAAATTGAAAATTGTGCGTCCTGACATGGCCAATGGTTCAGAACGTTGGGTTGGAATGCTGCTCAGAGCAGCAGGGCACAGCACACTGTCATTCTGTCAATAGTTCGGTCATCAGTCATCAGATCAAAGTGAGGGTAATCCCCGGGCTCATAAAAACAACTAGGCCGGTACACGCGCTATGCGCGTGGACCCATGGTTTGTTTCAATAAATTTCAGAAAGTATAAGTAAATGATGATCATATAAATCTATCTATGTTAAAGTACAATATATTATTTATGTAAAAAAATATATTATATATTTTCTTGATGTGATCTTCAAGGTTATATTTTAATGATTATTTTTTTAATTTAGGGGTGTTTAGTTGGTGGAGATAGGTGGAGATTTCCGGTAGCAGATATGTACTGTAACATTGAATAGTAAGGAAAGAATGAGAAGGGATGAGATGGATGTGATAGGAGAAATAGTGAATATATAGAATCTAAACAACTCCTTATTATTCGAGTAAAAGTCTGATGCTGACAAAATATTTTTAAATAGTAATCTGACATAGGACAAAGGGAGTATTAATTCTACAATATATGATCTAACTTAATGTTGTTTTGGTAAAAATTTGGTAACACATTATCAAAATAGTTATCTAAGTACGACTCTTTTCTTAGAAATTCGTTGACTTTTTACGTTTTTTTTTATTTCATAGAGGAAAAGATAAAATTAGCTATGAATGAATTAATTGATTTTACTTTTAAATTTATGGACCGAAAACAAAGTAAAAAACTATTAGAGTATGAACGTAGCATGCAAAATTAGTTATTATTTTTATTCATAGGAAAAAAAATAAATATATTTTTATATTTTTTAAACAATATAATTATAAATAATTAGAAATTCATCACGAAACACTTTTAAATTATGAAGGTGCTTGATGGTACCATGGGTTCCATTAAGTGGGCCCCACCAAAGAGTGTGTGGGTCTCACTAAGGGTATGCAGGTCCGCCTAAATAGTGTGCGGGTTTCTAAAAAAAGTGTGTGGGTCCACATGTTGGGTTCCATCTAAATTAGTGTACGAGTCCCACGTGGGTCCTACATTAATAGTAAGTGGGTCACACATGGTGGATCTCATCGAAATTACGTGGGTCCCACCTAAACAATATAGGATCCACCTATAGGGTCCCACCGAGCAATACGCGGGACCCACCAAAATAGTACATGGGTCCCACGTGGTGGGTCCCACCAAACAGTACGCGGGCCCCATGTGGTGAGCCCCACCGAACACTAAACGGGCCCCACGTGGTGGGTCCCACCGAACAGTACACGGGCCCACGTAGATCCACCGAAACACAAAGATGGTAGTGCCTTCTGCATTGCGCTAAATGATAAAGCCTATTTATTCCTATGTCTTTCTTGGTAAAAAACCACCTGCCTGCGATTTCAGATAAGTCTTTCTGCTTAGAGCAAGAAGCGGAACTAAGGTGACACCTAGAAAAATGAAGGAAGTCATTTCTTATTTTTTTCATAGGAATACCGACCTAGCTTCAATTGCTTCAGTTGGAGCTGCTGTCGGTATTGGGCCCCATGTGAGGCCAAAGCTCACGAGAGCTCACAGAATCTTGGACGGTTAGTATATGTAGTAATGTAGTAATAACACCACCGGAAGGGAAAAAAAGAAAGAAGCAAAGAAGGCAGCATCCAATTCGTTAGGCTTGGGCAAAGTCTCCGAAATCAATCGCATCTAAAAAAACATGATTATTTGCATGTATCATGTACCGGTTCCAGTCCCCTTCAGCCTTCATGGGAAGTGATATAACCAAAATGCCCTCGTGAAAACTGTGGAAGAAACTCCTGATGAATGAAATTGGTGGTTCTCATTGAAAAAAACTGCGGAAGAACAGGACACGCTCACAGACAGGCATAAAAGTTAAATTGCGATTGTGAAAAATCGATATTTTTCTAGAGCATCTGGAAGAATGGGTGAAAAAAAACTGTATGCAGTTCAAACTTTGTAAGTCTAGTATAGTAACGCTTATCATCTTTGCCACCGAAATGGCACAGTCAAACATCTATGCAAATTATAGGCTTGTTTAGATCTTAGATATTCACTATACCTCCCATCACATCAATCCTATCATTTCACATTCTTTCCTCACTATTCATTGCTACGGTGTATATCTGCTATAGAAAATTTCCACCTATCTCCACCAACTAAATACCCCCTAAAAAATGTAGAGCTACCCTTGCAAATGATGCAGTGCAGGATTTTATTTTTTGGCGAGAAAGTACAAGATTTATTTATGTGGTAAAATACACAATATTTATAAAAAAAATGTTGGTACAGAGTATAGTACACTGACGATGAAGATTTTACTAGACTCTGCTTTACCGTGGACCGTGGTGTTGTGCTTTGCCTTATGGTGCGTTTAGATAGTAGGAAAAAAAATATTGTAGTATCAAAAAATACTGTAGCATTATTGGGAAGCGTGTTTTAATAGCAAAAAGTTGAAATAAACAGTAAAAAGTTAGGAATCTAGACATGGCCTTACTTAGATCATGTGAGAATTTTTTTATCAGCAAAAGATGAACATGGCGGGCTCCTGGCCCAGCTCACAAAACATCAAAGCGTAAGGCGGACGGCCTGTTGATTTTATGAGCTGGGCCTGACTCAGGGTACGATTGGTTGATTTATTATGAGCTGGGCCGAGGTCCATTACCTCTCAGCTTGGTTTTCGCTGGGCCAAGATCCATTACATCTCAGCTTTGCTGGGCCGAGGTCCATTAATGGGCGGGATGGTCCTCACTTATTGAGCTTAGAACAATTTGGGCCTGTGCTAAAAAAAAAAATTGGGCCTCTTCAAATCTCTTCTGCTCTGTGTCTGCTACTGCCCGCGTCTCTCAATTCTTAAGATCTGGGCATCAAAGGCCGTCTTTAGTTGCCAACGTATAGTAATTTCGACGAATTAAATGTATTAAATATAGATAATAGATAAAATTCATTCAATAGTCCCTATGTGAAATTGCTAGATGCAATTATTAAGCCTAATTAGGCCACGATTAGATAATATCATGCTAGAAAGCAATGTTTAATAAAGGATTAATTAGGTTTACTAGATTCATCTCGCGCTTTTCACGTCCATCCATATAATTAGTTTTATACTTAAATCATGTACTCGCTCAGTCCCAAAATAAGAGTGACTTAAATAATGTGTTTGCCTCACAAACACGGTTTTCAAACTACTCTTATTTTGGAACGGAGAGAGTATAGTCCTTCTAATCTTTACTTTACAATTCCTACAGTAAACTCGCAAAGTTTTTTCACCGACTAAGCAGGCACAAAACCTACAATAATCAATAGGTGCTCGCACATCACGATTCACAAAATAAGTTTCAGCATCATCTTCACTAGCACTAGTCGTAGTGGCTTTTTTGTGATTAGGCCAAACTTTAGTCAGCACATTTCCTTCCTCTTAAGCTTCTTCATCATAAAGGGAGGACCGGCCAAAATTGAAAAACAAATCACACTTTGTACGGTAGATTTCATAATTGCAGTTATTATCCCATGCTGTTGAGACTTTTTACCGAATTACCGGTGGTTATTTGGCCCTCATCAACCAGTTACTATTACGGCAAAGCAGAGTGTCAGTCAACTGCTGAAAAGGATCAAGAACCGGCAACCTAGTTGCAACCACAAGAGGCCTCAGCACCATGTAGTCACAAGTACAGGCGTACGCAGGCTACGGCACGTGTGTTTCAGCTCGCATTATTAGACAACTGAAACCCTGACATTAACTAACCCCAAGCATGGCATAAAATGCATCAGAAAGCAAAGAGAAAGCACTAGTTTCACCACTGAACAGGCCGGGACAAAGGCGCCCCAGCTACCACACCGCACCGATTTAACGTCACCTCGCAAGGAGCCAGATTCCCGTACAGACAGGGCGTTGTCCCGTCATCAAAAGAACATGCACGGCCGAAGGTCCATGGTGAAACTCTGTCGGGCTCCAGCCCCGGGTAATGGAGTTCATCATGGCCAGGAAAAACTTCATGGTTAGTTCCATCAGAAGAGTTCA
Source organism: Digitaria exilis (assembly GCA_015342445.1). Classification (NCBI taxonomy): domain Eukaryota; kingdom Viridiplantae; phylum Streptophyta; class Magnoliopsida; order Poales; family Poaceae; genus Digitaria; species Digitaria exilis. The sequence goes on from JACEFO010002685.1 coordinate 319,021, forward strand.
TTCATTCAGAGACTGAACAAGCAGTTGATTTTTCCCGACCATGTCAGAGAAATCTCTGAAGATATATAGCGTTGCAAGAAGTGAAGAGTAATGCAGGAGGCATGACTGTCCAGTCTTCAGAGTATCAGGTTACACTTACCAGTTGCCACATGTATCTCTCTCTGTTCTGATCCATACAATGATGTTGTGGTGGTAACCTTTATGGATTTATTGGGGTTAGGTAGTGTCCAAAAGCTGCCAACTAATATAATCGTCTGGCCCGTGCCTAGGCCAGCGTTTGTGCATCCTCTCCTCTCATAAGCCCTGGACCAGACACGAGCACCTACCCTCTGGATATAAAGATTCCTTGCCTGTTCACGTAGATCCAATGCACCGCACACTCTTGGCATGTTTACTTTTAAAAGATCTTTTTAACTTTTCTATCCATTACTCTCAGAAAACACGCTTTGAAAAGTTCTTCTTCAATTCCCTTCAACTTTCCTATTCATTCCACTCACAAAACACGCTTCTCAGAAAAAGTTTTTTTTCTTCCCCAACAACTGAACACGTTCTCTTATTACCGCTCACTCACCTAAAAGCAGACTAAAAGCTGTTAGCACTAGTGCCTTACTGTACTGGCTAGCTCACTGTTCTGCAGGTTATAGGAGCAGAGAGCAGGCCATTTTCCATTTCCATGCATCGTCGACCCCAAGGTCTTGACTGGTTAGTGGTTGCTAGTCAGTCAGTAAAAACGATTATATTCTGCACTCTTCTGCATGGGTATGTATGCATCCGCAGCTGAAGATGGCGAGCAGGTATCTGCCGAGCACTGTTGCCCTGTGCGTCTGTGATTCTCTGTGGATCTCGTCGGCCTGCAAAGAGTGATGAGAGTTGCGTGATTGGACGTGCAAACGCCAAGAAAGCGTGAGCTCGTGACTGCCTGCCAAGAGCAAGCAGGCGACGCATGAGCTAATCAATCGAGTTATTATTAGCGCCCTCGTGATGGAGGTCTCATGCATTAAGCGAGAATCTAGGCCCTACCCTAGAGAGCGAGACAAGATTAATGGCTTCCCTTCCCATGCACGCCGTCGCCTTCGTCTCCGTCGAGCGGAACGGTGGCTAGCTTGCCCGTGAATCCCGGCGTCTTGATCGATCGCCTTGTGAACAGCGATGAATGGCCGAGGCGAGTGAGTACGGCCGCGTGCAGAATCTCGACACGGGTAGCGTTGGTAGTAATAGTAGATCGAAGCAAGCCGACAGAGGTTGGTAATGGCTCACATGCTCACCTAACGTGGGTCTCCGTCTTTCTCCTCCCGTCACCTCTGCTCTTCTATTCTCGAGCCCCAACCGTGGTCATTAGCTTCGTTCTCACTCCAAACTCCATGAAAAAAAAGAGTGAGCCCTACAGAGCCACAGGCAGATAGATCCTCACCATTTTTCTCTCTCTCACGCACATCGCATCTCCCAAAATATACCTTTGGTTAATAGAAAGAGAGAGTGGGAGAGGGGGTTACCAGGAATCAGAGAGTGTATAAAAGGCCCTGGTCCTCTGAAGTCTGAACCTTCAAGTGCCCTGTGCTTGCTCCTCACTAGTAGCCCTTTCTCCATCAGAAGCGTTAGGCTTTCCCTCAGCTGCAAAGGTACGTGTTACACAAAGAAAGCAACCTTTTCGTCTGAGCTTAAGCTTTGTGGAATTGGAGACTGGCATGCTTGTTTCATGCTCAGATCTCTCGGTGGGGTCTTGCATATCTCGTTTATGAAATTGACTAGTCCAATTCATGCTCTACAATTCGGTGAACCAACAATTGAAGTAATTAATGTCTGCATTTCTTGAAATAATTTACATGGTGCCCGTTGGCTTTCAAATACTGAAATTTAAGAAACTGATGGGAGAAGAAATGCGGAATTGCATTTGCATCTTAGGTTATAGTGATGCTAAATTGACTAATTGAACTGTTTCTAACACACTTGTTTGGCAAAAGGCAGGTCGATCGAAGACTCCAAGCAACAATGGCGTCCAAGAGTCTGCTCGTGGCGCTGTGCGTGGTGGCGCTGCTCGCCGTGGGGTCAGAGTCCCACGGCCTGGACGAGTTCAACGGCGTGAGCACTGAGTCAACGCCTGCGATGCAGGACTTCTTCAAGCCCCAGGCCGCAGCGCTCCCGGAGGCCCTGGACGCGTCCATGCCCGCCACGACAACCATGGCCGCCAAGCCGGAGGCCTCGGCGATCCCGACGACCACCACCACCACGGCTACCTCCGCCGGCGCCACCACCACCGGGACGGCGTCGTCGTCGTCGGCTCCGGCGCGCAGGTCCGCGTCCGCGGCCGCCGGCGTTGCCTGCGGCGTCGCGGCCGTGGCGGTGGTCGGCATCGCCGCCGCCGTGGCGTACGTCGTGCGCGGCCGGCGCGCCGCCCGGCGCGGCGGCGAGGTCCAGCTCGGCTCCTCCCCGTGAGCTGGGTTAGTGTAGCTAGATGGGACCCACCGCATCCGGCCGGCCGCTTTGCTATGATAGGCCATCATCATTAGCTGGTTAATGGCGTCGTTTTAGCTTTGCTTTTCTGGCATTTGTTTGTTTGTTTGTTTTTGCTTTTGGGTTTAGTAGTAGTTTAATCCATCCCGGCGGTGGTGGCGGTGGCGGTGGCTCAGCTTTGGGGGTGTCGGCGAGGAAGACGAAGCTACGTGTCAGCACGGCGCGTGTGTAAGATAAATAACGCTGGCAGTAGCGTGATGTGTGTTGTTGGTGTGTGTTCAGACCTTGCTATTGCTGCGTCAGGAATTTCAGGAGTATTTGTTGCTGTTCAAACGTTGCCGTACTACGTGTTTAGGGGTTTTAGTTGAGGTTCGACGCCCGAACTCTGTACCTTGTTCTCTTGCAACTGTAGCGTTTAAATTCATTCATGAGAATTGAGAACCTACACCCTGCTAAATGTGCTCGAGAGAGTCGCATGAATCCGTGCATGGCTCGTTTCTGAGAAGGAGCCAAGTGATTTCATCAAGATTGTGTACTAGGTGTGGACGTGTGGTACCTGCCAGAGCGGCCGTGTCGTCCGGATGTGCGAGCAAGAAGACGGACGGACAGCGGCATGGGCCAGCGCAGTGGCGTATGCTGCAGCGCAGGCGATCTTGCTCTCCGTGGAATATGGCGGCGAGCGCAGACGCTTCGGTGGGCGTCCCTGGCGTGAGTGAAACCGACAGCGGAGTGGGGCAGCTTGCAGAGCTGTATAGATCCGTGATTGTAGCAGTTTCCTCCGCGGTCCTGCGTCCCCGCAGCTCTCTCTCTCTCTGCACTGCAGCGTCGTGGAGATCCCGGCGTCTTCTCTGTGTGTTTCCCCACGGATGGGATGACGGACCACGGGCGCGCGTGCAGCGCGGTGACCCCGGCCGGTGCGCTGGAATAAAGTTACCATTACCACCACCGGCCGTCGCTCGTGCGGTGTCGGTGATCCACAGTGACGCCGGGGTCTCGACGGCCGGAGCCGAGAGCTCGGAGAGCGGCCGCGCCGAACCCAAGAATGCACGCACGCGGTTATGGTGCTGGACTGCTGGTGCGTGAGCGTGGTCCACAAATCCACCATCCTATGCGTTTTTTTTTTGTGTGTCTGTGTGTGTGTTGGGGGGGGGGGGGGGTCAGTGATGCAGGATGCCAATGAACTCTCTTTTCTTCTTGCAAACCCGTCCGGCCCAGGATATAGCATGGGCTCATCAATCTTCCCTTCTCTGGAAATTAATTTTTTTTAGCACATTCTCTGGAAATTAATTAAAGCCCGTTAATCACGCGCGCGCGTAGAAAGGCCCAAGCAGATGTAGCCCAGGAACGTTTGTGGCGGACGATAGTGGACCTGAACCAGCTGACCTGATCTGTCAACACCCGGTTATCGTGGGTGTGGGCGCCTCTTTCTCCGTTGACCTGAACCAGCTGCTGCTGCTGTGCAGGTTGATAGAAATAGAACTTCATCTAGTAGCACATCTAGTTTGGGTACAACTCGAATAACAATAGGAGATCCTAGATCTATGACATGCATGAATGGAAATGAAGTTGGGGAGTGTAGATGGACCGTCGGGCTTGGTGGAGGAGCTCGACATGTTGATGTAGTCTGTTGGAGTAGTGGAAGTAGTGGTGGACGACCGGCGACGCAGAGGCGGCGCCGAGGAGTCGGTGCAGTAGCGGCGGAGAGGACGTCGCAGTGGTGGCGGACTTCCCGTCGCTTCAGCGCACCCTCTGTAGATCGGATTAGGGTTTGTGTAGGTGGGGAGTGGCGGCTCAGGTGAACCTCGTGACTTGAGCCAGTGGCCCCCACCTCCTCTTTATAGCGCTGCGCGACAGGGGGCCGTCAGCCATGTTTGGGTTGGGCGCCCCCGATCAGGACGCGAGGTCAGGGCCCACTCGGTCCGTTGGGCCCGAGTGGGAGGAGATCATACTAACACTGGTGAATCCACATCGATTTCTGCGCTTTGGTGGGGGGTGCCTGGCTAGCAGATGTCCCTGTCACCGGCCAGATAATGCACCCATCATCTAATCTCTCTTTCTCCCTCTGCTTGTAATGTCTGCATGCTCTCATAACAGTGACCTGTTGTTTGCACATACGCTTCCTCCCATTTCCTCTCATGACATTACCACACACGTACCATGCCACACGCGTACCATGATGTGGTCTTATTTATTGCTACGACAAATCTTCCTCCCGTGAACACGACTATGATCGCAGCTAGCGCTGGTTGTCGTCGGCTCGTCGCCCACTGCCCTACGCCCCCCTACCACAAGGTGACAAGGGCAAGGCTAATGCAAGCAGATCAGATGCAGCAGGAGGAGATCAGCCACACAAAACGACTCGCCCTGCTGATCATATATGGATCGGAGTAGGAGATCGTGAGGCTCTCTTGGTCTCCGCCGATGATAAGATGATGCATGCATGCACATGCGGCGGCGACACTAATATGATGCAGCAGCCAGCATGATATATACCTATAGCGTACGCCGCGCAGATGGTGGGGGCACCGCACCACTGCTCGATCGTGAGGACCGCGTGCTGCGGCCTGGCCGTGCCAGCCATTCCCTTTCCTTCCAAAGGACAAACAAAAAGTCACAATTCATCACTTGTGAGGAGCTCACCACTTCCAAGCTCCAACCAACTGCAGGAACGGATCGAGAGCATCATGTGCAATATGCATGTTCTCAATCTCTGTATCTATCTCTTTGTGCTTTACTCTTATGTGTCTGTGTTTTCCTTGTCCTTGAATTAAGCTAATATATACTCGAATTAAGAGACCAATCAAGCTTTAGTTTCCACGAGATCGAACTGTACCCGGCCGGTCCATGTGCATGTTGTCCGTAACACTATCAAAGCCTTCTTTTCTCTGTGCATGAGGCGGCCGGTAAGGCCGACCGGACGGCGGTTTCCATTTCATCGTGGATGCATTGTCAGGGCCGGCACCACACACCTAAAACAGTTGACCCCCCAAATTGGGTGCTGTAGGAGGGTCGACTAGTGTGGTGTGGATGGATGCCTTGTGCTCTAGACAAGGGGGCACCGCACGTACTACAGTGTACTGATATGTATACTTGGCCGGCCCTTTCAAAGCTATGTCTGTGGTTGTGGAATGTATTCTACTCCATAACTCCATGTGAGAGTAGTGTACTCTGTGCTATCTGAGCTCTGGATCGACCTAGTGGTACACTAAAGTAAATCTTTGTCTATACTAGTTGGAGCAATTATTACTCGGCAGCTACAACTTAAAGTAATTAAACCGCAGATGCATAATCACGCGACGGGGATGTTAAATTTGGCATGGACGATGTACTCGAAGGCACCTATCGCCGCCCGGCGGCTTCCTCACGCTGCAAGTGCAAGCAAGCTGGCATAATGAAACAGTTGGTAGCGACTCAGTGCAGTACTGATCGCTCACCCCAACTGCAGCGACGACGAGCGAGCTAGCTATGGTGATGATGAGAGGTCGTTTCTGTAAGCTAGTCTTCTCTTCCTGCTTCCCACATGATAATCATAATCCATAAGCACGTGGGGGCCCAGTGGCCACTCCCATCTGAAACATAGAAGAGTCAAACAATCATGCATGCATGGATGCAAAATCCGCACCAGGCCTCACGTCGGTTTCCGATCTTACACTTGTACAGCACATGATATCAGTTTTATTTACAGTGTGTCAGTCAGTTGGCATGCGAATGAAATGCTGACGCCAAAGAATCTCCCTTCCATTCCTCGTGCATGGCGAGACGTTCGTTGTTCGTGTCACTTGTCACGCCTTTCCCATTCTTCCAGAATAGCAGCTCCTTTTGGTAACAGATCACGCGCACTGCACGGTGGCGCACACATGCAAGCAGCGCGTCGAGCGACTTTGTCCTGTCGAAATGGAACTGCACTTTTTCTCAGCTGCTAGAGCGAGTAAAAGGCATCATCACTATCGTTCATCGATCACCAATATATATATTACTATCTCACATAAAGCAGCTTCCCTTCTAGATTATGGTAGAACCGTATTAGTTACGCTCTACTAGTAGCAGCTACGATATTTCCATGGCTAATGATGGTGTCAGCGACGACATCAAATAGCACAAGCACAAAAAGGCCTCTTTTATTCGGAGCCGAGAGAGATCTCAGATCAGCATGCACTTGGTGGAGGGATTCTTGCCTGAAAATGGACGCCGCCAGGCGGAGGAGGCTGCCATTTAGGTCATTCTCAACCCAGCGTGACTAGGATAGTGTCCATAAAATTAAATGAGCTGCCACATAAGATAAAAGATGATGTGGTAAAAAAATAAATAAAGAAAGAAGAGGATACGGTTTCTACACACCATCCAAGACATAATGAGAGGTGAGCAATATTAAATTGAAGTATTGACTAGTGATAGTTGCATTGGAAGGGTAGTGCCTAGTACTAGTTTCTTGCTGACGTGGATCTTATAGATACTATAACTAGTGTCTTGAGCTACGGATGACGTGTCTTGAGTTGGGAATGACCTTGTGTGCCAGGCAGCCTTTCTCCCGTACTCGATGGTGCCGTGCGTGCCGCTGCCACGCACTGCACCTTGCCTTGCCGCCTCGTGCTCAACAGCCACTACCTCTGGCCGTGCCGAGCACCGCGTCTGGGTTCGTGTTCGTGCCGTATGCCGTATGGGCCGGCGGCGCGCTGGGTGATCGCGGCGGACGCGCTGCAGCTAGCGCTGGGCACACCATTGTGCGGGGTCTCGCTTGCTCGCTCTGTTGCACGGTAGTACGGTGTTTTGGCGTTGAGGCGATGCGGCTGCCGAGGATTGGTTGGGTTGGGGGGCAGACAGAGGCTGCTACCCCCTCCTCCATGTCGCCATATCCTCCTTGATATCAGTGTCGACGTGTCGTTCTTGGAGCACGTGGTCCGGACGCCGTACATGTACATACATACACTCACGCAAAGAGCCAAAGGATCGATGACTTGGGGAGTAGTATGCTGCTCAGCCCAGGCTCACTCATGTAAGCTCGACAGCAGCATGAATCAGGAAGTTTGTTTGACGAGGTTATGAACTTGTTAGAGTCAACAACCTCCCAACATCATCATCGTTGACATGCGGCGGCGGTATTCTACGGCTGTGTTTAGTTGATGAAGGGAAAAGATCTTTTGTTTCTGGAATGCGTGTTATGTGAGGGGGATGAATAGGAAAGGTGAAAAAGGAATTTTAGGGATGCGTGTTCTGTGAGGGGAATGAATAGTAAGTGCAAAAGATCTTTTGCATCTAAACACAACCTACGAGTGCCCTCCCCCCTCCCACCACCCACCCCACCCCCCACCCCCCCAAAAAAAAGAAAACGATGGCCCACCAAGTTCCGTTCCTCGGCACAAACACGCACGGCGCCGTATAGTCCTGTCAAACACGACGACACCAATGCTGTACGGCCGCGCAGTAACCATCAAGTCGTCTCTACAGTACATAGAGGAGACAGACAGGTGGGCCGGTAAAGCAAGCCCACTTCGGATCAGGATTCAGGGATCTGCGGCAGGGCCCATGCAGCCTGGCGTGGGCCCATCCTGAGCTGTCTCCTGCTGCAAGCAGATGGAGTCTACTTGGCGACTGGCGAGCGGCCATTGCCTGCCACCAGCTGCTCTAGCTTACCGGAGTCGTGGGGCACCTGGTTTTCTCCGTATCGAACATCGTGGTCTTTTAGCTTGGTGCTTTCCTCTCATCTCCATGCTATATATAAGTACCGGGGAGCACTGCTAGAGGAAAGTCGAAATAGAAGACGCCAAAAAGGTCAATTAACCAGGGCCTAATCTGGCACTGGTACACAGCTTATCTCCAACCCCAATGTGAGAGATTAGTCCATAATTCTGACAATGGCCTCTGGGCAACGGGGACACAATTAGCTAGCAACTTACATAGCAACTTTAGTGACAAGTATATGTGGTGGACTAATTAGCTTCTTCCAGTGATGTCAAGCACATGAAGCCAAAGAATGTCAAGTACAAGCAAATGAAACCAAATAATGGCTTCACTAGATTCTAACATCATCAAGTACATAGTGAATACTTTTGGATATTCACCTTTCTTTTTCCAAAGCAGTTTACTGACAAACGCGAATAATGCTAATATGCTAGAAATCCACTTTCTTTGCTAATTGTAGTTCATATACTGAAAAAGGTGAATACGCAAAATATTGACATTTATTTCATTATTTGTAGTTCATGATCAATAGCTTTCTTATATTACAAAAAGGAATTTAACCTTAACTAAAACAAAGGTACAATATGAATCATGTAATTGTACTATTCTCTTGTTCTATATCATCAAATAAAAAAAAAGGAGAATAACGTGATCGACAGAGCAGATAATGCTCACAAAAACAGCGATCTGTAACTATAACTGTGAATCGGACTCTACCTCGATCGATCTCCCATTTCTTGACCATGATTCTCCTCCGAACTTGCCATGACCAAACCAGAAGGTTTATCTACCAAAAACGATCCCACCCACCCGCAGGCAAATACGGAAACAAACAGTATCGTCTACATGCCCCCCGGACGGCGCAGGGGCATATCCGTCAGCGAAATCCCAAAGCCTCGTTTGGATACGTGCGCCTATATACGAAACCGGCAAAAAAAACGAGACCCCGGGAAGAATCGGAGAAGCGCGTCCGTCTCGTGCCGTGCCTCCCCTCCCTCCGCCGTCCTCTTCCTCCCTCCCTCTCCCCCACGCCACCACCACCTCCCACACCCCACGCCCCGCACTGCACCAACCGCATCAATTCCCCCCTCACTTCCTCGTCTGCAGAAGCTCGCTCCCTTTCCTTTCTTCCCTGGGACGGACACCACCGAAGCAGGCCATACGTCATGGCGTCGGTGATGCATCGGTCGAGCTCAGACGGCGGGTCGAGCAGCGGGTGGTCGGACGCGGCGGCGGCGGTGGCGGCGGCCGCGGAGGAGCGGGCCGGGTGGGAGGTGCGGCCGAGCGGGATGGTCGTGCAGGCGCGGGAGGACTACGGGGCGGCGCCGCCGCCGAGGCCGCCGCCACCGGAGATCAGGGTGCGCGTCAAGTACGGCGGCGCGCGGCACGAGGTCTCCGTCTCCCCCATTGCCACGTTCGGTGAGTTCTTCTCGTGCCCCTGCCTTGTCCTCTTCCCGCATTGCCTTTCGCTGAAGCCGCCTAGTAACCGCCCGCGCTTGGTTCATGCTCCATTAACCTGTCGTCTTCGTCGATGCTTTCTCTGCAGATACATAGATGAGGCAGAAACTGAAATTTCGTTCGTCTTCTTTTTTTCAGACTTGGAATATAAATATTTTAATTTTGCGCGTGATTATTTCCACTTCCTTACTGGTGCGGCGGGTAGAAATGGAAGGTAGAGCTGGCCGATTGCTTCTTCGCTAATCGTGGTGATTAATCTAACCTAGTAGTAATCAAATTAGGTAGGTGAGGAAATATTTCTTGTCTGTTCTTTTTGTAAAGAGAAATACTAGTCATAAAAGTTGACCTCATGATCGCTTTAAAATTCTTTCTGGTAAAATGATCGCTTGCACGAGATATTTTCTTGATTTTAAACTGCCAAAAAAAATCGCCATGAGCTCCGGCGGTGCCGCGTGGGGGATTAACGCCGCCGCGATGTTAGGACAGCGAGCGAGACAGAGACATCATGCCACTTTTCCTACCTGCATCATTTCCTCCGCGCTAGTATCTCTCTCATTCTTATTCTCAACAGCAAAGAAACAAATCGCCGGGAATATCTCGTAGTACATGCCACATGATCTGCCAAAGAATTCGCTTCGTGGACGGGAAAAATTCTCTGCTCCAAAATCCAAATCCTTCTGTCATTCACCACCGGCTCCAGCAGCGGCTACCCCCACGCAGCCCGAGTAATCCGAATCCACCACCACCAGTTTATTTAAATTTCCTCCTGATGAAAATTGAAATGCGCCTGAAAATTAGCAAAGCCTTGGATTCTGAAGCTTCCAGTTCCGTGCTTAGGAGTGGTAAACTCAAAGCTGAATTTGTATTCACCGAGTGAGCCGTACGACCAGAAGGATTCCTTCCGTGAAATCCCGGCATCGATCGCCTGCTTCAACGACGGTGCAAGTGAGGGTACTTAGTCGCGGATCACGAGGCGAATTATTCGATCAGTTTAGTGATCAGTGAGGCTCGATCTCTCGCTTTGCTGGAGCACACGGCGTTATTCCATTCGGCAGTGAGGGACGAGGAGCAAGGCGACGCCTTTGCTTTCCCCGACAAAGCGACGGGGACGATGCCAAGCGGCGATGCGGGGAATCCAGGGGCAGGATGGCTCCCACGTGTACGGATGGGCCCTATCGGACGGTGCTGAGGAGATGCCCCGGAGCCGAGCCAGGCCATTTCTTTTTTCGTTTTTGACTCGGTTTGTCACGTTGCACCGACACCTTTGGCTACAAGTGATCGCCACGCTGCTTCGTTCACCGCGTAGACTCCTGTGTCCTGCAGAGAACAGAAAAGGGTGGGAAATTGACACTACGCCGGGCGGTGTTGGGAGTCGTATGCCCAGCACGTTCTAGCTTAGCATATCTTTCAGAGTGAACCCATGTGTCCTATATCCCTTTTAAAGTCATGCAAGTGTTTCTTTTGGGTGATGTTCCACTTCTTCTTGATCAACGAGCAGCAGCCAGCTTCATTAATTTGGAGGATTTGGCAGCTCAGTCTTTCGGAGTTACTCATAGGGGTAGAGTTGCGTGCGTATGTTTGTAGGGGCAAGTGTGCGTGCGTATATGTGAGCGTCTTCGTACGGTGTGATTCGAAAAAAAAAACGAGCAGCAGCAAGCTCTTCATTTTGTTCCCTCTAAAAAAGACTTCATTTTTTTTGTGGTTTATGCAAAAAAAAACTGTACACATTGTGCAAAATTTTGACATCACAAAATGGCAGTCCTCGTGGTCCCCGGGACCTGGTGCCGAGTGCCACAGGCAGAATTCATCGTTGGTGTTAGGGTGTGTTCAGTCCCCAACTCCACTTTAAAAAACACTATTCATCTAACTTTTTCATATTCATCCCATTCCTCCACGCTGTTGGAAATATGGGCAATTGTAAGTTTAATTTCCGAACTAGATTAAACATGACGATAAACAATCCTAGCATGCAATTCTTTAGCAGACTAGGAAGTACGAATAACATAATCATGACATCAGAAAATATAATTAAAACATAGTGTACGTACTGAGGAATTGCCGTAGGAAAGATGAATGGCGCAGTCGGAACTACGACGGTTCTACGGACGGAGCGCAGCAGACGATGTTGCAGACGACGGTACGCCGCAACACCAGACTTGGACGGAGGACGAGCCGTGGTGAAGACGTTTTGAGCAGTCGCGCGTAGCGCTTCCCAAAAACCTTATTCGCCCTCTCCCGGTACAGGATCTCAAAGACGACTGGTTCCGGAGACCTGCTCTCCCGTTCGCCGGTGCACGCCGGCGCTCGGAATGGAGTAGACTATGATGGCAACGCAGCAATGAGAAGTAGCAAAACCCTAACTCGTATAGACTTTATTAGGGACTCCCTAACCTAGGGGATTCCCATATAGAGTCTATGGTGCACTTCTTCCATGAGGGAGGTGGTCTCTATTTATTGGGAGGAAAACCCCTACACCCTCATCTATTAGCAATATGGGACTAATAGATGACGTACCCCTTCAAGTGCTAATGGGCTTTTGAGATTTACTTAGGATTATTTATATGGGCCAAGCCCAATAATCTAACACACGCTTCCCAACACGACCTACAATGTTTTTCTACATCTATGGTGTTTTTTCTCCCAACTAAACTCACCTTTAACCATCACCATTCATCAGCAGAGAAACAAGTACGACCCAGCAATGTAATGCCTGCCGCTCGAACAAATAATGATCACGCGCGTTATAATTAGCACCGAAATTCTGGTGAGGAGTAGCAGGCAGTAGTTGCAGAGATGAAGAACAATCGGCTGTACTGCGCTGTGCTAACCAATTGCGCGATCCGTGCAGGGCAGCTGAAGAAGCTTCTGGCGGCGAGGACGGGGCTGCAGCCGGCGGACCAGCAGGTGACCTACAAGGGCAGGGCGAGGAGCAACACGGAGTACCTGGACGCCTGCGGCGTCAAGAACAAGTCCAAGCTGGTGCTGTCCGAGGACCCGGCCAGCCTCGAGCGGCGGTACATTGAGAGGCAGAAGAATGCCAAGATCGAGAGCGCCAACCGCGCCATCGGTGCCATCGCGCTCGAGGTCGACAAGCTCGCCGATCAGGTTAGCCTTCTCCGTTTCAGTTTGATCACCAATGGCAATATGTCACTGACAGGCCAGAACTTTGCAGGTCGTTAGAAATTAGCAAATTCTGTTAAGACAATTGCCTTTTGACATGGTAAATCTTGTATATTAAAAATAGAGAATATAAAAACAATAGAGAATGCATTGTTGTTATTGTGGTTGTCATGGTGCCAATCCGTGCGGGTTCGGACATGTAAGCATGGGAGTGGGGGTGGTGGCATTGAATGGCGAGTTGAGTAATCTGCCCAAGGAATTAGGTGTGCAAATTGACTCTGCATGAATGATGTCCTTCCGATGTGGTCATGTAGAGCCGAGCAGGGAAATTCCTACATGGTCCCGAGTCCATTTAACTAGAGTACTCCGTACGTAGCCATCCATTCCAACAGGGACACAGTTTGAATCCCTGACAGGGATGTACTCCTGCAGGGTATCATTATATTGTTGCTGCTCTGATGATGACAATCGATGACGTGATTCTGATAATGCTGATCAGGAGAAATGTTTCTCTTTCTTGTCATAGGTAACCAGCATGGAGAAATCGATCTCTAGAGGGAACAAGGTGGCTGAGGTGCAGATCACGACGCTGATCGAGCTGCTGATGCGGCACGCGGTGAAGCTGGAGAGCATAACTGCAGTCGGGGACTCCTCTTCGCAGAGGAACATTCAGGTAAACCCATACTCGATCCAGCCAGCGATCGGGCTACTGCAAATGAACGAGACTAAAAACCTAGTAATCCTGACAGGCATATATATGTTTTGCAGGTGAAGCGGGTGCAGAAGTGCGTGGAGACGCTGGACATGCTCAAGGTCTCCAACGCGAGGCTGCAGGCGGTCGTCGTGACGACCAAATGGGAGACGTTCGACGCGCCGGCCACCACGCAGTGGGAGCTCTTCGACTGAACACAACCGACCAGTAAAGTGGATACGTGTATACGCGTGTGTGCGTGTGATGTCACTTTCTTTCTGTGCCGTCTCAGTTTTGGTGCCCATTCGTTGTGATCGTGGTGAGCCGCCGGTAGGTTAGAATGTTAGGAGAACGAAACCCCTCTATTAACTGTTTGTAATCACAGTGTCATTCCTCTCGCCGGCTGTAGTCGATTGATCGGCCTAATAAAGGAAAGCAACACCGTTCTTTTTGTATTGTAGAGTGCTTCTAGCGTGTCACATCGCACAAACTTGGATTTCATGATTTTCTTTTTTTAAAAAAAGTTATCCCTTTCATGACCTTGCGATGACAATCTTGTTGAGTTGTGACCATTTTTGGACCAATTTCATCACAAGTCAAAGGCCCATTAGATCCAGATCACTACAGGGGGTGTCTACCTAGTGATATATTTATTCTTGTAAGCCGTCGTGACGGTGTTGTAACCCTGACTCCTCCACATAGTGAAGTTCTTGCTGGCTTGCATCCGTGGTTTTTCCTGCAAGGGTTTTACACGTTAAAATCATATCTCGTGTTCGATCTTATTTTTCTCATTATTTGCTAACAAGTGGTATCAAGAGCAAGTTACGAGATTTGATTTGTTGAAAAAAAAATAGGGTTTCCCGTGTTCTGCCGCCGCCGTCGCTCCATCCTGGTGGAACAGTTCGACGTCGTTCTCGGTGCTGGATCGATCTGCTCCGAGGTTACGTTTTCTGGGTGGAGTTTTGTTGCCGTCGCCGCTGTTGATTGGCTTCGAATCGATCTGCTATATTTTCACGTCTACCGTCCGTATACGTGAAGTTCAAGTCGGAATTGATTTCCGTGCATCTGCTACCGACGCCGAGTGGAGTTCGACTTGCTGCTGTCATCGTTTGCTGCTGCCTGCGGATCGAGGCAACAGGGCAGCCCGTCAGTTTTGCCTCCGTGAAAGCATCCGAAGAAATTCAATTAGCCAGTTCTGCTACGTGCACACGCAAAGTTACCAGGAGGTTATCAGTTCATTGCTGAACGTACACGGAAGTGTACGCAGGCTGCAGGTTTTGCTAGGGTTACACAGTAACGAACCTAGATTTATTACGGCAGATTATTTTCTCCTGGTTATTTTTCTTTGCAATGGCTTCTATGAAGTTTGATCTACCGCTGCTGGATCATAGCACGAGGTTCTCGTTGTGGCAAGTAAAGATGCGGGCCGTTCTGGCGCAATCGAATGATCTCGATGAGGCACTAGAAAGTTTCGGCAAGGAGGATCAGAAGAAAACTTCGTGGACTCCTGAGGAAAAGCACAAGGACCGTAAGGCTATGTCCCTAATTCAGCTTCATCTTTCTAATGATATCTTGCAAGAGTGTCTGCAGGAAAAGACCGCTGCAGATTTATGGCTCAAACTGGAATCGATATGTATGTCAAGGATCTGACCAGTAAGATGCATATGAAGATGAAGTTGTTCACGCTTAAGATGCAGGAGGGTGGTTCAGTGTTGAATCACATATCTGTTTTCAAGGAGATCGTTGCCGACCTAGTGTCGATGGAGGTTAAGTATGAGGATGAAGATTTAGGCCTTTTACTGTTATGTTCTCTGCCAAATTCATATGCCAACTTTCGTGACACCATACTTTTGAGCCGTGATGAACTAACCCTAGCGGATGTTTATGAGGCACTCCAATCCAGGGAGAAGATGAAAGGCATGGTGCACAATGGTGGATCCTCGTCCTCCAAGGGCGATGCACTCCGTGTTAGAGGCAGACCTGAGCAGAGATACTCCAATGAAGGCAACGAGCGTGATAAGAGCAGAGGTCGTTCCAAGTCTAGAAAACCCACCACCAAGAAGTCCTGTAAGTATTGTAAGAAGACGACTCATTTTATTGAGGATTGCTTTAAGCTTCGGAATAAGGAGAAGAGGATGAATAATCCTGATGGTAAGGCATCTGTTGTCTCTACTGGTGAGGGTTCTGATTCTGGAGATTGTCTGGCTGTTGCTGCTTGTGTTTTTGATCATGATGAATGGATTCTGGATTCTGCATGTTCATTTCATATCTGCACTAACAGAGATTGGTTTAGTTCTTATAAACCTGTGCAGAAGGGAGATGTTGTGTGTATGGATGATGATAATTCGTGTCAGATTGTGGGCATTGGCTCTGTTCAGATCAAGGCTCATGATGGGATGATTCACACTCTGGAGAATGTGAGGTTCATACCAACTATGACCAGAAATCTTATTTCGATCAGCACACTTGATGAAAGAGGTTTCAAATACTCCGGTTGTGACAGAGTTTTAAAGGTATCAAAGGGTTCTCTCGTTTGGCTTATTGGTGATAAGAATTCTGCAAATTTATATGTCCTTAGAGGTAAAACTTTGCATGGTGGTTCTGTTTCCGCTGCTGCTGCTGACACTAATGCAGAGATTGACCTTTGGCATATGCGTCTTGGACACATGAGTGAACTTGGCATGGCAGAATTGATGAAGAGAGACCTCCTCCCTGGCTGTACTCTGAGTGGCAGGAAGTTCTGCGAGCATTGTGTTTTTGGGAAGCATAAGAGGGTAAAATTCAATACCTCTGTTCACACCACCAAAGGTACTCTTGATTATGTACATGCTGATGTTTGGGGTCCTTCCCGTAAGCCTTCTCTTGGTGGTGCTCGTTACATGCTTACCATCATTGATGATTACTCTAGAAGAGTATGGCCTTACTTTATGAAAAATAAAGATGATACCTTTGCTGCTTTTAAAGAGTGGAAGACCATGATAGAAAGGCAAACTGAGAAGAAGGTAAAAGTGCTTCGTACTGATAATGGTGGAGAATTTTGTTCGGATGTTTTTTATGATTATTGCAGGCAAGAAGGCATTGTTAGGCATCACGCCATCCCGTACACACCACAACAGAATGGTGTGCCTGAGCGTATGAACAGAACCATCATCTCGAAGGTCCGTTGTATGCTGTCTAATGCCAAGATGAATAAGCGTTTTTGGGCAGAGGCTGCGAACACTGCTTGTTACTTGATAAAGAGGTTGCCTTCTATTCCACTCAATAAGAAAGCACCCATTGAGGTATGGTCTGGTACACCTGCAGATTATTCACAGTTGAAAGTTTTTAGCTGCACTGATTATGCTCATGTGGACAATGGTAAATTGGAGCGTAGAGCTATTAAATGTCTGTTTCTTGGTTATGGTTCGGGAGTTAAAGGATATAAATTATGGAATCCCGAAACAGGAAAGACTTTCATGAGCAGGAGTGTTGTTTTCAATGAATCCGTGATGTTTACTGATAAATTGTCCTCATATCACGTTCCAGAAAATTCAGCAAGAGAATTGCAGCATGCCAGTGTGCAGGTGGAGCATGTTATCGATGAGGAACGTGTGTAGGTGGAGGCCGTGACTGATGTTGTTGATGATGAAGCTCATAGTGATGATGAAAAGACACAACGCCGCTTCCACCCTCGATCAACACCCCTCGAAGCAACGGCTGGCTAACGAGAAGTCAGCGATGGCGACATTCATGCCGTCAGCAAAGGTTGGAAGGCGCGATTCCCGCCAGCACAGTGCACGGCATGGCACCACAGTATACCAAATAGCACACTTACCACGATCTCTTTTGTACGGCTTTCCTCACCCTTAAACTATAAAAGGGGAGGAAGAGGCGATTGATACAGACACTCAACACACACATCACCAGGACTTGGGAGCTCAATTCCCTCTCCCACCTCGATTGTAACTCCCCTGCTACGAGCAACACGAAACCCGGTGCTACGCACCACTGCTGGATGTACGGCCTCACGGCCGGAACCAGGATAAAACCTCGTGTCGAAAGACTGATCGATCAAATCCGCCATCCCACGCAGAGTTAGCGACGCGATCACTAGTTAGTGCCGGTCTGACCAAATCAGGCACCGACAGTTGGCGCGCCTGGTAGGGGAAAACGCGCGTCGTGCAACTTTTGCTTCGATCCCGATGGCGGGTTTCGACCGGAGACGTTTCCCGATGGGATCAAGCGACCCGCTCCCAGCGGGATACGAGATCCGGTTTGGAAGCCTCCGTTTCCAAGCAACTGGCAACGGCTACCTCATGCGCATCCTCCCGGAAGGATCCGACGGCCGTCAAGAGGCACCACCAACGGCGGCTCTTCGACGGAGGAGACGTCCGGGACCACGCACTCGGCGGGCACGCGCCGCTAGACTGGCGGCCAATGCCAACCACGCCCCACCCGCAAGGGACGAAGATGTGCCGCAGCGCTCTATCCCAGGGATAGAAGCTTTCTCTTCACTCTCGACGAGCGTGGAGCGACCCCCGCTCCAACGCCGCATTTCCCTTACGGGCTTGACAACGCCACTGCTGTCTACGTCTCATCAGCAAGGATGGGCTTGGGTGTACGTAACCGTCAACCCAGCTGCCGCTGGGTTCCAATACGAAACAACGTCATCCCCGACAACTCCTATTCGGGGTCAGAGGAGGAGCACGTTCCCGGGTCAGAACATCCTGAGTGGGATTATTTTGGCCTTCGGGATCATAGCGCTTTCGCGGCTTTTCAAGCTGCGGCAAACTACTGCCTCACCTGCTCCGACGACTCCGACGACGACTACGATCTCACACGAAAGTGCTTTGTCATTAATAACGAAGTTAGTGACGGGCACACCACTAACGAATAAGACAATGAAGATGGCGCCAAAGATCCGGTGAGCAGGAGCAGTCGCTTTCTGAGGGCGAGCCATACCCACGTCGCCAGCCGCGGGCTGCCCACCCCCACAATTTAGGGGTGGGAACGCCTCACCACCGGCACACTCTAACCACGGTCCAGCCGACCAAGGTGACGGTCGCGATGCAGACCCACGACACGCGGGACGAGTCGCGCGCGCGCGCATCCTCGCAGAAGACAAGAATGATGACCTGGCACCAAGAACGAGCCAAAAGCTCATCACGGCGGCCGCACTGCTCCGGGCCATGCTAGAACCAGCTACCCCCGAAGGACGAAAACTCCACCTCGAGGCTCACAAACAGGTCGAGAACGCTGCACGTCAGCAAGCCGAAAGTTCGGTCTCCTGCCTTCGACGCCCCTCGGCCTCGAGGGGCGAGCGTGGAGGAGAATCATCGGTGCCCTCACCTCCGCAGAACGATGACATACAGGCGCAGTACCTAGGCAACTCCCGTCGGGATGCTGCGCGACGCCACACCGACGAGCCACGCACGCCAGAAGCAGAACCACTCCCCGCACGAGTACCCGTGAGATCGCGTCTCCGGGACGCTCGAGGCACCCTGGATGATGGTGACGCCCGAAACATCCTGAACCAGAGGAGGTGGCGAGAGGAGGCCTGGGCCCGCCAGCCTCGATGCGACGGTCGTGACGACGATCGGGATGGGCCGTCGGAACCAACGGGAACGCGTGTGTTTAGTCACGTCATCCGCACCGCCCCGATTCCTTCACGTTTCCGGCAGCCGACCACCATCACCAAGTACTCCGGGGAAACAGACCCCAGGGTATGGCTAAATGATTACTGTCTGGCGTGCCAGCTCGGTGGCGCGACGGATGATGCCATGATCATTCGCAAACTGCCCCTTCATTTGGCGGATTTCGCGCGAACATGGCTCGAGCACTTGCCCCCCAATCGAATCCACGACTGGAACGACCTGGTCGAGACCTTCGTGGGAAATTTCCAGGGCACGTACATACGCCCTGGGAATACGTGGGACCTTTGAGGGTGCAACCAAAAGCCCGGTGAATCTTTGAGGGATTTTATCCGGCGCTTCTCCAAGCGTTGCACCGAGCTCCCCAACCTCACCGATCACCAGATCATCCACTCCTTCCTTGAGAGCACCACCTGCTATAGCCTGGTATGCAAGTTGGGGAGAAACCCTCCCCCCGACGCAAACCGACTGTTCGAGTTAGCTTCCAAGTATGCTTCGGGAGAGGAGGCGGCCAACGCCATCTTCAACGGCAAAAAAGGAAAGCGCCCCGAGGAAGAACCCGCGGAGGGTAGTAAGACCAAGAACTCCTCGAAGAAGCAGAAGCACAAAAAGAAGGGAAAGAAAGATCAAGCTCCACGCAAAAAGGGTGGCAATGACGATGAAGCTCTCGCGGTGGACCCCAACCACAAGGGACCCTGAGGCCACCAAAGTGGAGGAGGTGTTTTGGACGATCTCCTCAAAAAACCGTGCCCATACCACAAGACCGCAGTCACTCACACTCTTGAGCAGTGTGAGATGCTACGGAAGTATTACAACCGCATCCCCCAAAAGGATGGCGGCCCGAGAAAGAAAGCCGGGGGCAAGGACGACGATGGCTACCCCGAGGTAGAACATGTGTTCTTCATCGTGGGTGGCCCCGCGGCAAACATGACCGCCCGGCAGCGGCGTCGAGAGCGTCGGGAGGTCTTGTTGGTTCAGCCAGCAACCCCGTCGTACCTCGACTGGTCCTCAGAAACCATCTCGTTCAGCCGCGAGGACCACCCCGACCACGTCCCTAACCCCGGACAATATCCACTTGTTGTCGATCCCATCATCGGCAACACACACTTCTCCAAAGTGCTCATGGACGGGGGCAGCAACCTCAACATCATGTACGCTCCAACCTTGGAGCTCATGGGGATCAGCACCAAGGAGTTGCGACCGAACAAGTCGTCGTGTCACGGCGTCGCGCCAGGAAAGCGTGTACAACCCCTTGGGCAGATCGACTTGCCCGTTTGCTTCGGCACCCCGGCCAACTTCCGCAAGGAGGTGCTCACCTTTGAGGTAGTAGGTTTCAAAGGGGCTTACCACGCCATTTTGGGAAGGCCATGCTACGCCAAATTCATGGCCATCCCAAATTATACTTACCTGAAGATGAAGATGCCGGGACCCAACGGAGTTATCACCGTCGGCCCGACGGTCGAACACGCCTATGAGTGCGACGTCGAGAGCATCGAGTTGGCTGAGGCGCTGGCCCTCGATGAGTCCCTCGTGGCAGACTTAGAGGCAATCGCCAACATGCCCCCCGACGCCAATGAGCGCCAGGATGGGAGCTTCGTGCCCGCCGAGAACACCAAGACGACCCCGCTCAATCCCGACAGCAGTGAAGGCAAGGTGTTGACGGTCACTTTCGCCCTCAACGACAAATAGGAGGTTGTGCTCGTCGACTGTCTCCGCGCCTACGCCGACATCTTTGCGTGGAGCCCCTCGTACATGCCGGGCATTTCGAGGGAGGTCGCCGAGCACTCCCTTGACATCCGCCCCCACTCCAAGCCGGTCAAACAGCGGCTACGTCGATTCGATGAAGTCAAGCGGTGAGCCATTGGCGAGGAGGTGCGCAAGCTAGTGGAGGCCGGGTTCATCAAGGAAGTCGTCCATCCCGAGTGGTTAGCTAATCCTGTACTAGTGAAAAAGAAAAAATGGGAAATGGAGAATGTGTGTAGACTACACTAGCTTGAATAAAGCATGTCCAAAGGTCCCTTTTCCCTTACCACGCATAGACCAGATAGTAGACTCTACTGCGGGGTGTGAACTCTTGTGGTTCCTTGACGCCTACTCCGGCCATCACTAGATCAAGATGAAGGAGTCCGATTAGCTCGCGACTTCCTTTATCACCCCCTTTGGCATGCACTGCTACGTTACGATGCCCTTCGGCCTTCGAAATGCCGGGGCCATGTATCAGCGTTGTATGCTCCACGTTTTCGGGGATCATATAGGTCGTATCATAGAAGCATATGTCGATGACATCGTTGTCAAAACCAGGAAGGCAGACGACCTGGTGCACGATCTTAAAATCGTGTTCGACTGCCTCAGGGCGCACGGAGTTAAGCTCAACCCCGAGAAGTGCGTTTTTGATGTGCCTCGAGGCATGCTGCTGGATTTTGTTGTCTCTCAGCGAGGCATCGAGCCCAACCCCGAGAAGGTCGCGGCGATCCAACGGATGGAGCCGATTCGAGACCTGAAGGGAGTGCAGAAGGTGATGGGGTGCCTCGCATCCTTGAGCCGCTTCATCTCGCGTTTAGGAGAGAAAGGGCTCCCTCTGTACCGACTCTTGAGGAAGTCCGAGTGCTTCACCTGGACTGCGGAGGCTCAGGAGGGCGAAACGAACGCGCCAGTCCTCACCTCGCCACGGGAGGGCGAAACTCTCTTTCTCTACGTCGCTGCAACCACTCAGGTTGTCAGCGCTGTGGTTGTAGTAGAAAGAACCGAGGAGGGGCACTCGTTACCCGTTCAACGACCAGTATATTACGTCAGCGAGGTCTTGGCTGAGACCAAAACGAGGTATCCCCACATCCAGAAGCTAATCTACGCCGTCGTGTTGGCTCGGCGCAAACTACGGCACTACTTCAAAGCGCACCCGGTAGCCGTTGTATCGTCTTTCCCCTTGGGCGAGATCATACAAAACCGCGAAGTCTCCAGTCGAATTTCAAAATGGTCGATGGAGTTGATGGGAGAAGCCCTCACTTACGCACCAAGAAAGGCCAACAAATCCTAGATCCTGGCTGACTTCATGGCCGAGTGGACGGACACTCAGCTCCCTCCCTCGAAGGCCAGCGCCGATTGCTGGGAAATGTACTTCAACGGGTCCGTGATGAAAACAGGCGCAGGCGCCGGTCTGCTTTTCATCTCACCCCGTGAGGAACACCTTCGGTTTGCAGTGCGCCTCAATTTCCCCGCGTCCAACAACATGGCAGAATATGAAGCGTTGCTCGCAGGATTGTGGATCGCCATCGAGATCGGCATCAAGCGCCTAGACATTCGCGGCGACTCCAAGCTAGTCGTTGACCAGGTAATGATGGAATCAAGCTGCCACGATGAAAAGATGGCAGCCTATTACGAGGTGGTGCGTAGCCTCGAGGACAAATTCGAGGGCCTCGAGCTCCACCATATCGCCCGAAGATACAACGAGGAGGCCGACTAGCTGGCCAAGATCGCGTCAGGATGAACTACCGTCCCCCCGAACGTGTTCGCAAAAGACATTAGCAAGCCATCAATTGTCGTCACCCCTCACACTGAGGCCTCGAAGACAACGGACGCCCGAGAGGCCACCCTCGAACCCATGGACATAGACCCCTCGACGGAAGAGGACGAGCCCATGGGCTACGAGGCCTGTTCGGGAGATAAAGCCGAAGTCATGGAAGTCGACGAAGCTCCAACCCCTCAAGACTGGCGGAGTCCGTATCTGGACTGGCTCGAGTAAGGCGCCTTGCCCCCTGACCGCACGGAGGCAAGACGCATCGCCAGAAGGGCCAAACGCTTCCTCATCATTGAGGGGGAGCTATACAGGCAAGGAACTTCGGGAGTCTTGCAACGATGCATTTCGATTCCCGAAGGAAGGGAGCTGATCCGCGACATCCATGCGGGAGTATGCGGGCATCACGCTGCCCCACGCACCTTAGTAGGTAACGCCTTCCGACAAGACTTCTACTGGCCCACCGCTGTAGCTGACGCCATGGAGGTGGTTCGAACATGTGAAGGGTGTCAATTCTACGCACGCAAGACGCATCTTCCGGCCCATGCGCTTCAATCCATACCCATCACACGGCCTTTCGCCGTGTGGGGAGTGGACCTCGTCGGACCAATGACAAAGGCGCTCGGGGCCTTCACGTACCTATTGGTGGCCGTCGACAAGTTCTCAAAGTGGATCGAGGCTCGACCCATCAACAGGATTAAGTCCGAGCAAACGGTGCTCTTCTTCACCGACATCGTCCACAGGTTCGGGGTTCCAAACTCCATCATCACCGACAACGGCACACAGTTCATGGGCAAGAAGTTCCTGGAGTTCTACGACAGCTACCACATCTGAGTGGATTGGTCAGCAGTGGCGCACCCACAGACGAATGGCCAGGTAAAACGTACCAACGGCATGATTCTGCAAGGCCTCAAGCTAAGAATCCACAACAAGCTGAAAAAGCTCAGCCGCAAGTGGGTACAAGAGTTGCCCTCCGTGATCTGGAGCCTAAGAACAACCCCGAGCAGAGCGACAGGGTTCACCCCCTACTTCCTCGTCTATGGGGCAGAGGCGATCCTCCCCACAGATCTGGAATACGGGTCCCCAAGACTCAAGGCTTATCAAGAACGGAAGAATGAGCAAGCGCGAGAGGACTCGCTGGACCAAGTTGACGAAGCACGGGACGTAGCCCTACTCCATTCCGCAAGGTATCAGCAAAGCCTGTGGTGACACCAAGCCCGAAAGGTCCGGCGTCGAGATCTTAGCAGGGGAGACCTTGTCTTGAGACTTCGACAGGACAACAGAGGACGGCACAAGCTCACACCCCCATGGGAGGGCCCGTACATCGTCACCGAGGTGCTCAAGCCCGGAACATACAAGCTCGCGAACGAAGAAGGGCAGATCCTAGCAAACGCTTGGAACATACAGCAGCTACGTCGCTTCTACCCTTAGAGAGGCCCTCGAGCCCTCAGGTTTCCTTGTACATACGCTCAATTGTACAATTTCTCTACGTGTTGGCTTTACTCCAAGTGAGGAACGATCCTACCGTTGTCAGGACCATCCCTCCCTCGGGGGCTAACACGGGGATAAACCCCCAAAAAAGTCTATCGCTTTTTCGATTCTTTCTGCGCAAAACGTTTGCCTTTCTCACTCGCGACCGCCTCTGGAAAGTGGCGTTAGGCGCGCGAACGGCTACGGCAGGGGGCACGGAACGCGTACCAACTCCCTCGAAAAGGATGCGAAAATCGCTAAGTTCCCCAACGCCTAAGCTCTCCGTGAACGATCCTAAAGCCAGCACCAACAAGGTGTTCGCGAGAAAGAACCCAAAGGGCAAATCAAAAGCCATGCTCATGGTCTAACGAAATTGTTCATATCTAGCAAATGGAGAAGATAAATCTCTAAACTATTATTTACACTCGGGCTCGATGGCCCGAGACCTTTCAGGGATCGCCCCCACCGCCCAAGTCGTCCCAGCCGCCGTCATCCTCGCCGGGGAAAAGGACACTCTCGAAGCAGCCGGCCAACACCCGTGCCGTCTCGTCCGCAGCAGCGTCGGCATCGTTGATAACGGCCATCGCCCCTTCGTCGTCAAGGTCGTCAGCGACGATGTACCCGGTGGCAAGCTTCGAGAGATCCGCCTGGTAGTGGGTCGTCACAACTCCGAGCGCCTTCCGGATTCCCACTAACAGGGCGTCCTTCACGCGCGAGGTGACATGCCCCCCAAGCGCTCGGAGACGACTAGCAAGGGAGTAGCCGGACTGCGCATCGGCTCCAGCAATCTCATTGCAAGCAGCTAGCGCAGCCTGCTCCAGGTCGTCAAGCTCACGCTGGATCACAGCATGGGCCACCTGTAGAGCCTCCCTCGAGTCCGTCTCGGTTTTGAGCGCCTGCCTCAACCCTGCACCAACCAAAGAACATCAGAATAGGGAGCTAGCCAGAAACTGAAGACCGGGCGCGGATGAGCAAACTCACCCTCAATTTCCTTCTGGGAGATCTCGGCCTGGCCCCTGGCAGCCTCGAGCGCCGTCTCCTGCTCCCGGGCCCGAGATTCGGACGCCTCTCGAGCCAACTGTTCCTGCTCGAGCTGATCTCGAGCCTCCACCAGCAAGCGCCTCTCCTGCTCTAACGACGACTCGACGGACGCATGCGCAACACGATCCCGCTCCAACCAAGTGTTGGCGGTAGCGAGCTCTTTGCGCAGGGACTGGACCGAGTCGTCTAGACAAGTTATGACCTCGCCTTTCTTCCGACTTTCGTTGAGCGCGCGGTCCCAGGCAGCCGCGAGGTCGGCCAGTTGGTGGTCTTGAGCCTCCACCTTCCCCTTCAAGGTGCGGATTTCTGTGAGCAAGGCGGCGATCTGATCATTCTTCATATACGCCTCCTTGCGGAGTTCCTGCACACGAAAAAGGAAAACGATCATCACAACGAAAGCCAAAAGGCTGAGAAGCGTCTATGTTGATCGCAAGAAAGGGCGGGGCCAACCTGCTGAACCTTGCCGACATCCTGATAAAAACGAAGGGCGTCATTCAGCGCCTGAACGACCGCCCGACCGCGTTCCCGTTGCACTTCCCACAGCTGTTCCTCCGCTTCGGCGTCGCGGACAAACGGCTGGGGGAGGTCGGCGTACGACTCCACTGGACGGGAACACCGTGCTCGTCAGCACGTGCACACCTCCCGCCGAACTCGCCTACCACGCGACCCACGCCAAGCGGAACCAGGGTTAGCGGCTCCGCCTCGCCACCCTCGCGCTCCTGCAGCTCGGGGACCCGCACTTGGAAGGCCTCCGCCAACTCCGATAGGAGGGGGAATCCACCTCCACCAGCTAGGATGGCCCCACCGCTTGCCATGGTGGCTGCCGCCCCCTCGAGCGGGACGGCTGGTGCGGCATCAGCTTCCCCGCAAGAAGCAGACGGCGCATCGCCGGAACGCGCCATGTCCGCAACCACAGTATCCCCCGATTGCGGAGGTGACACCTCAGTAACTTGAGCTACCCCCACAGTCGAGGGTTCACCACCACGAGCCGGGCTAGGCCCGCGGCGTACCTCGACATCTCCCTCGAGGGTCCGCGGTGATCCCTCCAAGAGCCTAGCCTCCATCCCCTCGAGGAGGCGAGGCGGTTCCTCAAACGACCGCCGCACGTCCTCCTGCGCCCCTTTAGCGTCGAAGAAGGCGAAGAAGTCCTGCAACCCCTCGTTGTTGGGGCCCAGGAGCCGTGAAGACGAGTGAGGCGACGAGCTCGCCCAGATCTTGAGAGCCTTGGTCGGGGCAAGAGAAAGGGGAACCCGCCCGCCGGCACGACTACGCAAAACAAAGACAAGTAAGCGGCGGGGATGATCCAAGACCTAAAGCCTCGACGAGCGATGGAATGGCTAAAGGGCTCACCGAACGATGGTCAGCTTCCGCTTTCGCGATGAAATTAAGCCGGGGACGCCACGTAAAACCGCGACGTCCCCCGGTAAAGTTTCGACCCCCGCAGGGGGAGTTTCTTCATGTGGCTCGTCACTTCGACGACCCTCGAGCGCAGTTTCACCCTCCTCAGCGGGTGTCGTCCCTTCCCTCAGGTGGTCCTCAAGGGCAAGTACGGCACCACGCTCTTGGCCAGGCTAACGTTCCCGCCCCGCGGAATCCCCGAGGGTGCCGTCGTGTGCAACGTCGAGCACCACGACGGCAACTCCGAAAGACGGCGCGAGTGAGGCAGTCCACGCAACGGATACCTCAAGGGCGTCGTCACCGATGTCATCCACGAGCTGGGCCGCGGTGCGCCGCTCGCCATGGCCCTCGACTTCGGCGAACGCAACGGGTACCTCAGGGGCGCCAACCTCCGAGGCGCCAGGGTCCGCGCGCGTTACCATAGGAACGGCGGAACCTGAGACCCCATGACCCGCCACGTCAGCAGGAGTAGCTTCGCGATGACAAGGCACCAGAATAAGAGGATCTTCGAGTGGGGACGGACTTCTCGCCGCAAATGCTCAGTCGTCGGAGTCCTCGTCCTCACGGCCCGGGGAGCTTTCCGGCGTCGGGAGAGGCGAGAGGCCTTGCCTCTGCCTATCCTGGTTCTCCTCCTCGTGCTTCCTCTTCTTCTGCTCCCTCCGTCTCCGCTTCTTATCCTTCTGGTCCTTTTTCCGCTTCGCCTGATCGGCGTGAGCACGATTGGCAGCCCTGTCCTCTGGAACGGGAGGCTGGCAGGTGTAGCCGTGGGAGAGCCCCTGAAAATACAACCGCAACATCATCATACGGCGATCAAAGGTCAGATGACAGGCAATACGGAGGTCAGAGAAACACACTTACAAAGCTCAGATATCCGTCTTCAGGCCTCATGGGCACCGCCCATGGGTTTCCCGGCATACGGTCAACGGCACGCCGCGCGCGCTGAAGGGCGACTTCAACACTCAGCGGCTCCGACGCCATCACCACGCCCTCGGTGTTGGCCCCTCTAACCATCTCCGACAGCAGGAGCCTCCTTTCTATGAGAGGAAGCACCCACCACCGATGGAAGTTTGCAATGACGCCACCGGCGGTAAGGCCGCGCCTTGCAAGACGCTGAAGGGCCTCGACGAAGGGGCCAAGCTTCTGCTGACGATCTGGCGCCGACACCCCATAGTTCCAAACGTCGGGCTTTTCTGTCAAAATCCTCCTGGTGTACGTCGGGAGGTGATCGCGGTCGTTGCGGAGGTAGAACCATCCCCTGTTCCAATCCTGGTTGTTGGTAACCGTGGAACAAGGGATGTACAAGTTCCTCCGTGACTCCCGCACGAGGAGCACCAGGCCGCCAGCACGAACAGGGCGACGGACACCCTTGGTGACGCTCTCCGTATGGAGCTCGCCGCGGAAGAGATGCTGCCATAGGTCCCAGTGAGGCTCGATTCCCAGGTAACCCTCGCACACGGTGACGAACACCGCCGCCTGGGAGATCGAGTTGGGGGAGAAGTTGTGCAGTTCCACTTTATAGTGAACACACAATGCCCTCAAGAAGCGGCTCGCGGGCATGCCGAACCCCCGCTCATGGAGGTGAGCGAGGCTAACGACATAGCTCTTCGGGGGGTTCAGCTCTGCAGCAGTCCCCGGCGAGATCCAAACCGCCAGCTCGCCATCAACGTTCGGAGGCAACTCCCCGGACACCAGTAAGCTCTCCAAATAGTGGGTGGTCGCCGACGATGGCTTCCATGGCGCGAGATCTACGAGTTGAACTTGAACCATGGCAGCAGCAAGAACAAGAAGAGAAAGAAGAAGAACAAGAGCAAACAAGGGCAATAGGGACGTACCCCATCAACAGCCGCCCTAATGCACTATTTATACCCGCAAACGCAGAAGCGTGGGGTGGGATACTCGGCCGCTGAAAATAAGGCTGATGGCAGGGCCCGGAAGGCGTAACGCCGCAGGGCGCATTAACCACCCCACGGTAATCAAGGAGGCTAGGCGCTGCAGTCGTGCGGTCGCTTCACCCAGGCCACGTCCCGCGCGCCGCCTGAAAAGGCGCGCGCGTCTTCCTCCACGACATTCATAAATTCTACAACTACCATCATTGCTCCGAGCAAAGCGGGACACATGGAGGGAGAATCCGAAATCTTCCCCCTCGAAGGGAGGAAGATGCCATCTTACTAATCAGGGGTTCAAGTCCTGGCCCATCGAGGGTTCGACAGGCACCCCAGATTGACTGAGTCAGGGACGCTCAACGATACCCACGAGGGGAAGCCTCGAACCCGTGTGTTCGAAAAAATCCGTCAAACGGGTTTGAGGCCAGACGAAAGTACCTAGACTGAGGGACCCCACGAGGGGGAGCACCGAGCCCTCGACCCCCACCGAACGAGGTCGAGTCCCGTCTAGCATGCTTTTGCAGAGGCTCTCATGGGCGTGTCCGAAGACCACGAGCCTACCCTCGGCGAACGAGGCATGGATGTCCACTCAAACTTCCCATTACCAGCTCACCCGGGAATCCACATTCCAGCCCAAAATCAAGGGTAGCGCGGCTTACTCTCCTCCCTAGACCCCTTGAATGGAGTTACAAAGGACTCTACCTACAAGAAACAACGAATAAAGGATGTGACAGAGTGCCAAACACCCTCTCACACCCTCGGGGGCTACACCTGCGGGTGCCCTAGCGCGCCCCCACGGCAGCTCGTCATCCGACAAGGGCAATCAACCCCCCGTGGGATTGATTATTCAATACCCTCAGGGGCTCGGGGGCTACTGTCGGGTACCAAACTACAAGGTACCCCAAATAACGGCCCAAGTTGGCCCAGCGAGAAGGCCACAGGGGGAAGCCCAAGGCCCGGCGGCCCGAGAAAGGCCCACTACGACGGCGCCCCCGAGAGGCGAATCTCCGTCTCGTTCGAGGGCGCCCCATGCCCTCGAACGGGAATCTCCGTCTCGTTCGAGGGTATCCCTTGCCCTCGAACGGGAATCCCCGTCACGATCAACCCCTCCTGCGACCGAGACCCCCGAGCCAACCTCGAAGACTCTACCCCGGACGCAATAAATGCGGGACATGACCGCACACTCCGCTTCGCCATGCCTCATATGGGACACCGGTCGCCTCCGACTGAGCCTGGCACTGTGCCCGTGAACCGAGCCTTGTGCAGTCAGGGCCAGTGACAGGCCGTACCACGACGCCAACAACTCCACGACCAATCTTCCCCCGGAGCACGACGCAGGGCCTCGAAGAAGGACCTCCGAGGAATGATGAAAAGACACAACGCCGCTTCCACCCTCGATCAACACCCCTCGAAGCAACGGCTGGCTAACGAGAAGTCAGCGATGGCGACATTCATGCCGTCAGCAAAGGTTGGAAGGCGCGATTCCCGCCAGCACAGTGCGCGGCATGGCGCCACAGTATACCAAATAGCATGCTTACCACGATCTCTTCTGTACGGCTTTCCTCACCCTTAAACTATAAAAGGGGAGGAAGAGGCGATTGATACAGACACTCAACACACACATCACTGGGACTTGGGAGCTCAATTTCCTCTCCCACCTCGCTTGTAACTCCCCTACTACGAGCAACACGAAACCCGGTGCTACGCACCACTGCTGGATGTACGGCCTCACGGCCGGAACCAGGATAAAACCTCGTGTCCAAAGACTGATCGATCAAATCTGCCATCCCATGCAGAGTTAGCGACGCGATCACTAGTTAGTGCCGGTGTGACCAAATCAGGCACCGACAGATCCGTTGGATCATTCTGTAGAGCGGTGAACCAATGGACTAGTGCTTCTAGGCTAGCATATCACACCAAATCAGAACCCGGTTGTTAATTAATTTGTATGGTGAATATAAACAACAATATAAAATGGACTTTATCTAAGCCACTGCAATGATTATATTGTTGTGATAAAAATAACTGACAGGACATTAGCTTAAGACATCTTTATCCTTTTATTGCTATTCCTTGATTGGCAGCCCCTTAAGAATTCTTGAGATGAGCCATTGTAGCAGTAACGCCACCATCAAAGGCGGTCGATGGAACAGTAAAACCTTGAAAAAAAATGGCATATTATTATATTATCTCATGAAAATTTACAAAAATGATGTTAATTTCTTACATGTCGAGAATAAATAAACCATTACAGCTTAGTATTAGATACTTACTTCCACATTTCTCTCCCTTTGGCACCGCCTTGTTACACAACTTTGCAACAAAAACAACTTTGCGAGGGTCTATTGTCTCCTTATCCTTATCGTCGATGATATGACAAATACAAATCATGTCAACTTCTCTCACTTTGGCTCGGCAATTTCGGTCATTATGACAGCAGGGTTACCCTTCTTTATGGTTCTCTTGCACACCTCCATGAACTCATTTTTTTTCCTTATAACAATCCTTCTCACCTCGAGTTTGATGCATGATAAAAGTAGCAAAAATTGAAGAAAAAATCAAAAGTTGAATGATTACTTTTGTAGTCATCATGTACGAGTGTGATCTTTTTGTTACTATGGCTTCTTTGTTGGCGCACTCATTTTATAGCACATGATAAGCCAAGTATATGACCAATGATTAATGTTCAAGAATATTCAAACTGATTTATTGCAATAACATTGAAATTATAAATCAAAAGATATATTATTATACATCCTTGAACACACATGTAACATGAGCATTAAATGATTATATGAAAAAAGAACTACTAAATGTTCATGACTGGTCGAACTGATAAGCGTAGAGCATTGATTATATGCAAAAACAAATATGGTTCATCGATTCCATATCTTTTTACTAGCTAGGAAAATACCAGAATCACTCTTACTGTAAATTGATATACAAGAGTCTCTTTACCGAAAGTATCCATTCGGTCAATTGCCTAGAGTTTTATTCAGGTGTCCGACGGTGACTAGTCATTTTGTCATTGTTTTTTGGTGGGTGAATACTAATTGGTGATTTAGTATCAATGCAAGTTTTTCAATACTTTCTTCCATGATTTTCATCTTTCACAAGAAAACTTTTTCATCTAGCCTATTGCAACATTCTACTTTTGACATTGATATAGGAATAAGAGACTCACAATTATAACAAGGAACCATCCTAAAACAGCAAACTATGGAACTATTACCATCCTAAGGTTGCTGGCGTACATGGCCTTCTATTGCTTCGACAACCATTGCCTCTTCCCATCTTCCTCCACGAACACCCTGCCGCCCATTAGTCATACGATGAGTCAAGTATGAATCAAAATTATTGTTTGAGAATCTCAAACCTGATAGTATTGCATTAAAATCTTATGTCATAAACCAAAGATAATAAATGGATAACACTTAAATCTGAAACATGAAGCAAAATTAAATGTTAAAGAATAGTGGAACATGCAGGTGCCGCACTGGACCTTTTGTTTTCGTATCTTAGTGTTTCGTCTTATAATTTAATATACTTATTAATGTCGTCCCTATGTATAATACCTCAGCGTAAAACCACACTCACTGCTACTACAAATTAATGTAAAAAATTTCTACATTGCTAGCATCACATTAAAAATAGGAATATAAAAAAAGAGTAAAGTGCAGCGCCGGTCCTCGAACTTGGCACAGGATGTCATCCCGGTCCTCAAACTCTCAAAACAAACATCTGAGCCCTTAACCTTGTTAATTGATTCACTTGAGGTCCAAACCACTGTAGCCCACATTAAAATGATTGCGTGGCTGCTTGTTTGGCGCTGACGTGGACCTGACTTGGCCAGCTTCCGGTGTGCCTCCTGCAGCTAGCGCCCGACGGCCGCTCCGCTCTCGCCGCGCTCGCTCCTCCCTTGCCGTGCAAGCCGGCCGCTCTCGCGCTCTCGTGGCAGTGGTGGCGCCGCGCCGCGGCCGCCGTCAAGGACAGGAGGAGCCTGTACCTGACTCGCGTGGCGACGCTCCAACCGGCGGCGGGCTCCAGTTCCGGCGTGGCCGCGTCCCTGCAGCCGAGCCTCAAGCTGGTGGCCGCCGTGATCTGCGCCAACAGACACGACGACCGGTCTATGGACTATGGGAGTGCGGTGCGCGTGTTCGCGCTGGCCCGCGCCTCGCCGCCGGCAATGCAGGGACGAAGCGAGCGTAGGCAAAACAGGGGAGGCCATCCAAGCAGAGGAGCAACAGGCAATGAGGAAAGGGAGCGTCAAGATGGAGACCCTTAAGACCGCCGATGAGACAGCAGCTTCAGCTGGTAATTTCTTGTAGTTCCTTTCGAATATCGACCTGTATTTAGCTTGTATGGAGATTGGTCAAGGAAACCGCGTGATTCATCAGAGATTTAAAGAATATTTACTGAAGATACTGACCCTATCCGAACTGGAGTTATTTTTTTTATGAAAGAACTGGAGTTAATTAGCTCGCGGGATTGCTCCGAACCCTTTCCCATTAGTGCTATACAGTTTTAGCTCAAGAATTTCCTGTCAATCGCTTGCAATTAGCTACAAGAGTGCGTAGATGTCCAACAAAGCTGTTGAAATTGGAGATATTGAGCTGACATTTCTATCCGCAGCAGAGGAGGAGGAAGAGGAGACTCAGCCCAAGCCCATTGACAACTCAGGGAGCGTCGGTGGCGGCGCAAGCAGCACCGCCGTTGCCGCTGGGCCGAGCAAGCCGGTGTGCTACCAGTCAAGCCACCGTTCAGACACTTGCGAGGCCGCCGGCAACGTCTGCGTGCTGGGGCGCACCCAGACGATCCAGATCAGCTCGCTAGAGCAGGAATGGAAGGTGAAGCCTTACTGCCGGAAGTACGACGCGTTCGTGCTGTCCCACGTCAAGGAGTGGGCGCTCCGTCCCCTCTCCACGGGAAGCGACGCGCTGCGCTGCACGGTGAACAACTCGGCCACAGCAAGGAGGAGCGAGCGTGGCGAGAGCGGAGCGGCCGTCGGGCGCTAGCTGCAGGAGGCACACCGGAAGCTGGCCAAGTCAGGTCCACGTCAGCGCCTAA
Organism: Digitaria exilis; assembly: GCA_015342445.1. Taxonomy (NCBI): domain Eukaryota; kingdom Viridiplantae; phylum Streptophyta; class Magnoliopsida; order Poales; family Poaceae; genus Digitaria; species Digitaria exilis. The sequence continues at coordinate 352,420 of JACEFO010002685.1, forward strand.
CAAGCAGCCACACAATCATTTTAACGTGTGTTATGACCTAGATGTTCATTTTTAGAGTTTGAGGACCAGGATGACACCCTGTGCCAAGTTCGAGGACCGACGGTGCATTTTACTTTAAAAAACAATTCAAAGTGCATCAAAATCAATGTTTTGACAAAAAAAAATGTTATCTCCCAACGGATAGGCACATGTTGGTGATCATTATGTACATAATTTTCTACTTGTTTTAGTGGTATAGTCTATTATATCTACATCTTATGTACCATTCGGTGCCTAATATTGACCACACTTTTTAGTATATCTGTGTTTATATGGTTACTGATACTTTATAGGAAATCCGATGTATAAGCAAGTTTTTTTTGGCAAGATACACTAGGGTAAGTGTTTTAGTTAAACAACAGACTACAAGGTTTAGATGCAACCTTCACTTGATGCTATAGTTGTTATAAAAGTCATAATGGCCACCATATAGAGTGAAGTGCCATGTGAACATCATTGTTGAAACTCACCACACGAGCTCTAGCCGACATGCCAGAGGCTAGGGCCTATGTGGTTGGGGAACCCACCTTCCCTCTTTGTACTCAGTGTCCTCGTGTGTTTTTGAGGAATAAAGCCGTCTCTGATGAGATATTTTGAATCTATTTTTTAATAGCAAAAGTCCGTTTTATACCCTCCACATATCGTAAAAGTTTGATTTTCAACGCACAACTATAATATGGCATACGAAAGGCCATCCAACTATCGAAACCAGACAACTGGCTCTTTCAGTGGTGTAAAGGTGGTTTTCCATTTTATGGAAATATACAAAATTATCATTTAAACTTCAAATTCATAATTGATTTGTTTTAAATCCAAAAAAATGAAAACAATGACAAAACAAATAGAAGTTTAACCTATTGATTGGTACACTATTTAAATTAATTTGGGTATTATCTGCATCCTCATGTAGATAGCAAGAAACCAGGGCCTGGATGATTGTAGATATAAAAGACGCAAAGATTACACCTAGCCTGTTTCCTGGAGAGGGGCAATGATCCATTGGATCCTCATGTAGGTACGGTGAACCGGTGAATTAGTGCTTCTAGACTAGCACATTGTAATGGAAACCCCGCTATGGTGAGAATGTATGGCAATATAGAGGGATTGATTTAGGAGCCATGCCAATGATTACATTGTTATGATACAAAGATATATGTATCATCAAGTTAAGCACATGATATCCTTTTATTGCTGTCCCTGATGGGTAACCCCTTAAGAACTCTTAAGATGAGCTATTGTAGCAGCGCCGCCACCATCAAACTCGGTCGACGAAACAATAACACCTTGAAAAAAATGTTGTATCATTATATTAGTTGTGAAAACCTGTAAACACAGTGGGTTACTTGATCGACCAAATAAACTTTAGTAAAGAACACGTTTCAAATAAATATCATGTTATTAGGTACTTACTTCCACATTTCTCTCCCTTTGGCAACTGCTTCTTACAAGCATAGACAACATAGATAACCTTGATCGGATCTATTGTCTCCTCATCCTCAGCGGTGATGATATGACAAACACAAGTCATGTCAGTATTTTTCACCTTGTACTCACAAGCGTCAGTCATTATGATACGGTGGTCGCCCTTCACGACGGTTCTTGACTGATAACAAACTACCACAGACTATTCTAGTTTGGAGCATATGCGATAATCGAATATGAATATTGCAACGACAGTAGTTCCAAAACCGTATGTGGTGGCATGGCAAGCATGCGAGAAGAAGACCGGTGCACTGAATGCCGAGTTACGTAGACTGTTCAGGCCTTCAGGGAATTACTGTAGGTGAACAACTTATCCCTGACCAGAATCATGTATGTGCTCCTGCAGGTTTAATAACTTCCGTTCATCATTATACTTATCTCGTGAGTGTGCAAAAGAAATTACAATCCTTGCGGAATCGTGCTACCGTGGCAAAACTAGCTCGTTATTCATTCTGAGCGGCATCAGGCCGTGAACCTACTATACTTAAAAAGCTTGCACAGATATGTCGGTGGCAGCATCTACACGCAGTAGGAATCGAATCCTTCAGAAGTAACCGCACCTCCAACCTCTACCTCCACAAAGCGACTTCAGGGATCAGTGTTCTACTCCAGAATTCTACGTCTACATTTGGTCCCAGTCAATAGAACCGTTGTTCTCAAAATTGTAGGAAGGTTGCTGCAGGCGGTTGCGGCCCAATCTGCTCATCATGGCAAGGCCTGAAAGCAATACATACAAATTGCGTCAGAAAAAATCGGAAGCTACTGATAGGTAGAGCAGTTGCTTTTCTTCTAATCGAAGGCTAGTTCTGAGCATCTACAGCTGAAAAAATGAGTAAACTAGCATGGAAGATATATGACATTTCATAGAATTTTGGCAGGACATATGCTCGCTAATAACTAATTGGTTTTACCAAAAATTCTCTACATCTTGTTCTGGCGAACTTCACCCCGTTACCAAAGGCCAAAGCATATTACATGGGTTAGTGTAACATATCATGCTTGGCACACGTTATGCACTTGACACGAAGCAATGACTCAGAGAAAGCTATCAAAGATTTATCAGAGCAATGAGATTGCAGAAAGAACCATACCTTCGATGACCTTGTAAAGTGACGACCACCACCGATCAGCTGGGACCTCATACTGAGTAAGAGATTCGTTGATTTCAGTATTGTGTTTTCCTTCAAGAACACTTTGCAAAGTGATTACAGCATCCTTTGTTCTCCTGAGAATATTATTTCCTTCAGCGGCTTCTAGGGCGAGGAGGTCGCTATGTGATGATGTGAGGCTTCTAGCAAGCGCAAACTGGGCAGCTTCTGCCCAACGATTAGAAGCAACCCATCTCCTTTGAATATCTTGCAGCTTGATTTCTTCCCTCCGTGATCTTTCCTCTCCACTTGCAAACACAAGACTCTGTTGATAATTTTTCATTCATAAATAAAGATGAATTAGTGAACCTCTGAAGACAGTGGTATAGATTAGCAGAACAGGGAATGTAGAGGATTGCATGTAGTGATGTAATAGTTCTTGTCACTGACACAGCATAGCATGATTAGTAAAACGAATTCAGTATTAGCTGCAGATTACCTTGAGGTACTCTGCATTGCTAGGTCCTGTACTCTGCACCATCTTGGAGAAAGCACTCTCCTCGTTGCTCAGAAGATTCTCAGGTGAGTCAAATTCCAAAACCTGAAACACAACATTACAAAACTGAATTGCCAACAAATATGATTATCGGATGAAGTGTGCTGCAATTTTGTTCTTGACATCTCAGTGGTGAGGGGAAAAAATGATTGATGCTTTCACAACAAGTAAAGACCTGTACAACATGAACATGATATGACCAAGGAAGCACATTACCCAAACAGTTACCTCCAAATTGTGAGAGAAACTTAGCTTTTTTAGTCCTGACTCTAGTATTTTTTTAAACCTAAGAACTAGTTCACCAATGATTACATTTAGTGTTTGCTAAGATTGACAAAGAAACGAAATTAAAATGGTCTAACACTTGGTATCCATCCCAAATCTGAAACTATAGTTAGCTTTAAATGTTGCAATGATCAGCATATGGCATGAAAATACTAGCATATTGACATTATAAGACTCAAGCACAACAAGAAAAGAAGACACATGTTTTACTCAAGAACATACCTGCCCAGCACTTAGAATAAGCAACCTGTCACAGTCAATGACAGTGTTCAAACGGTGGGCAATTATAAGCATTGTGCAACTCTTAAATTCTTCTCGTATTGTTTTCTGAATAAGAGCGTCAGTTCGCACATCAACTGCTGCTGTAGCCTCATCAAGAACAAGTATCTTTGCTCTTCTCAGCAATGCACGAGCTAAACTCAATAGCTGCCGTTGTCCAACACTAAAATTTTCTCCAGCTTCAGATACCTGCGCCAATAAAATAAAGCTCATGTTAGTGAAAATCTTCCACATTGCTCAATATAAGAAAAAATCTCTAATACAAACGTTAATTTTATCAAGGATTGTTTTCTTGAGGGTAAGAATACAATTTTACTTTTAGTGATTCTTTTTATAAAAAAAGTCCATTAATGTCAAATATTCATTCACAGGAAAAATAGTGAAAATTAGTGTACCAAATGCTATCGTGTATCAGAATTAAAAGTCTTACTGAAGACCATCTTTATTAAGGAAAACAACTGAAAATCAGTTAATGGCCATGAACTACATAAACAAGAGTATTCATGCTACATACCTCTGCATCTAGTCCTAGGGCATTCCTCCTTATAACATCCTTTAGATGAGCCCTTTCAAGGGCCTCCCAGAGATCCGCATCGTTGTGCTCGTTAAAAGGATCCAGATTAAATCGAACAGTACCTGAGGCACCGTAAATTAACATTTGCTTTAGAAATCACAAGTTTACATAAAACACCTAAAAGTGTTACATTTATATTTCAGTAACATACCTGAAAATAGAACTGGTGCTTGTGGTATTATTCCTAGAACTTTACGCAGGTCCCAAATTCCAAACTTGGAAGTGTCACAATCATCAACCAATATCCTCCCTCGTTCAAGCTCCACAATACGGAACAAAGCATTAAGCATGCTAGATTTACCAGCACCTGTTCTGCCAACTATTCCTACCTTCTCACTTCCATTAATAATGAAAGATATTCCATGAAGAACGGGAGGAAGTTCTGGTCGATATCGAAGCACGACATCTTCAAACTTGATGACACCTGATGATGGCCACCCAGGGGGTGGCCTATGATCCTCAATGATAGGAGGAGCTTCAGAAGGTAACTCAATGTACGTTCCCACCCGTTCAACAGAATTTAAACTATTTTCAGCAAGACTAGCGAGACGAAGGACAGCCGTGAGTAAATTGGTAATATTGAGTGTGTAAGTGAGCAGTAGACCCATTGTAGATGCGAAGGCCTTCTGATTCTCTGCTCGTTGATTTTGCATAACAGCGAATGTCGCTGTGAACCATATCATGATGCCGCCCAATGTTTCCAGACGAATAGCTAGCCACCTATTTGCACTCATGTTCACGAGTGTGAACCTAATGTTGTTATCCATCGATTTCCCATTTATGTTTGCCATTCTATCATAGGCTTTATAGGCACGGATTGTGGACAAACCATTCAAAGCCTCTGAGAATTGAGCATAGACAGGAGACCTGGTAATAGAATCCAGACGCTTCACCTCGCGAGATGTTGCCTGAGATGAATGCATTTACAAAGTGTCAACAAGGCAAAGATCTCGGTTCAAAAAAAAAAACATGGCAAAGATCAAGACAGATTCATCTATATGACTAAGAAAAGTAAGCATTTACATATGTGCTTAACTGTTCTAAATGACCTGAATCATGCTACTTGTTTGCTTTAATGGTGACTGGCAGAGCTTTATTTCTGGGTGAGATGCAACTTCAGATTTCAATCTTTCTCACCGGTGGCAGAGCGTGAACCAAAATATAGAGGGGGGCCGATTTGCCAACTACAAACCAATATATACAAAAATTCCCTAGAAATTTGTTTGTTGAACTCTAATAACTAGGTCACATTTAGCAAAATACAAGTGACCGTGGCCTAGTCTATAAAGACCTATCACACACATGCAGACTGCACTTGGATTCGTTACAGAATGTAATGCATACTCCCTCCGTCCCAAAAAGAGGGTAGTTTTAGAAGTTGGGCGCGGCAATTAAGGAGAGCTGAAAAAGTAGAGAGCGCACAAAAAATGAAGATGAATAAATGAGGAGAGAGCTAGAGATAGAGTTATTAGAACTACTCTTATTTTGGGACAAAACTTGGACTCTAGAACTATTTTTTTTTTTTTTGGACGAAGGAGTAGCTCTCTATTCTTCAAAAAAAATTTGCAAATTTGCACGCCAGGGGGGAGCCCTCAATGGCCCCTACATGGCTCCGCCAGTGTTTCTCAAGTCACCATGTGCATGTCATGTTGGTGCTTATTTTTAGCATGTGTTCCACAATAAAAATTTGGTTATAGTGATTGGTTGCCATACCTGGTAGTAGAGGTAAGCTGCATAAAACAAAATCAGGAGTGGCATGATAGCCCAGAGAGACATAGTGCTGACAAATCCGATGAGAACAAAAGTCGAGAGCAATTGAGATATTTGTGCCATAAACATGTTGACGAAGACAGCAACATTCCGGTCAATGTCACCCAAATCCTTTGAGAATCTGTTGATGATTCGTCCAAGCGGGTTGGTATGAAAAAATACCATGGGAGCTCTTAATATTGATCTCAGCATGGCATCATGCAACCTTTTTGCTGCACGCAGACTTGATATAATCAACCAGTAAGAGTTGGAGAGAGTGACTAGAACCTAAAGCAAAAGATTACACGGTATTAGCTGAAACCCTACTAATTATACAGACACTAAAGATATCAAAGAAGTAAACAATGGCTATAAATACCTGCCCGAATGAAAGAATTCCATAAATCAAATTATAGTAACCAGCACCATGAATTTTCAGAGAACCCTGATCAGTCCAAACACTCAACCATGTGCTACTTGAAACACGAAGAACTTCAGTCAGTGCATAGCAAAAGAAGAGTATCGATACCACCCACATCCCTCCCAGTGCATTTTTGTAACTGCAAAGACAATGATAATGAGTAAGCATATATTGCAGGCCATCATATCTATTCCCTCCGTCCCAAAATAAGTGTCTTTCTCACTTCCAGAGAAAACACTTCGGTCAATTATATATAAAAATATATTAATATTTATGATACAATATAGATATTGTTGGGTAGATATTTAGATCTAGTTTTTTATAAAAAATATTTAGAGATTTAAACATTGCACATATTTTCTACAAATTTAGTCAAACTCATGGCACGAACACCCAAAACGACTCTATTTCTGGGACGGAGGGAGTACAGTATATAGAATGCCTCTAAGTATCAATGAATATTCAAATATAAAACACTAAGTGCGATCAAAGAAAATATTTTTTTACCGTGAAAGGACCTTTGCACTGACAACCCCTGTTTCCCTTTCCTCTTGCTTAATAAGAACAGATTTTCCTGGTTTTGTTTTATCAGAATCATTATCCTGATTTTTCTGTGAACCTCCATCAACTATTACAATGTCCCCATTTTCAGTCTGTTTTGCAACATCCTGCGGTATGCTTTCATCCTGCTTCTCTTCTGCTTGTTCCTCCATTTTTCCAGCATTTTCCATGAGCTTCTTGAAGAGTTCCCCATTGTTGCTAAGTTCATCAAAAGTGCCCTCCTCTTTAATTACACCATCATGAATCAGCAATATTTTATCGACATATGGTAGAAAATGCAGCTGATTGGTAACAAGAACCCGGGTTTTGTGTTGTAGTTCTTCTTTGATGCATTTGTCAAATACCTGCACGCGCACTCATGTCAGTGACAAGATTCTATAGTAGTACATGTATAATAAGGAAAACTGGGATGAAGGATTGAGGGGGCAAATGATACAGAAATCTTAAATATTTCTAACAGCAGCCGGTATGATTGTTACATGATGAGAACATGGAATCCACAGAAGCCCATTTTATATGTGTATAATGCGTTGTATGAAGTATGAAGTATGAAGTATGAACTATGAATCAAGTAACTCCATGAATGGTTGATTATCATCTATTGCCAGGTTGCATTGAATTAGATGCTTGTTGGTATCAATTTATACTTTGCACGAATCTATGTGTCAAAGGACATGAACTGTTAGTAAATTTGGGGTCTGGGCTCTAGGGTCTGAGGGAAAGAGCCAATGTCTATAATGTTAGTCTGTACTAGATGAACTTCAAAATAAGGGTCATGGACATCTTATGAAGCATCATTTCCAACTATCAATAGCTCATTGTTCCAGTATATGAGTAGATCCTAAAAATAGATTCCATTAACAATATGGTAGATGGCATATAATTGATAGTGAATGCACCTGACGGCCAACATGGGCATCTAATGCACTGAGTGGATCATCAAATATGTACACGTCTGAATCCGAATACACAGCTCTTGCCATTGAAACTCTTTGCTTCTGCCCCCCACTAATATTAACTCCTCTTTCGCCAATCTCTGTGAGATCGCCACCCTGATAGCATTGCTCATTAGTTTGCAGCATAAAATTAAAGCACAGTGCACCAATATTCGGAAACAAGAAAAGCGCGATGATTGCAACATTCCAAGCAAAGGAAAATATTCCCAAAGAAGCTCCCTCTTCATCAAATGAAAGCAATAATTCCAAAATTTCAATTTGAATACTGAAATTTGAATGGTTGTATTTAGAACTTACTGGGAGTAGGTCAAGGTCATGCCGCATTGAAGTTACATCTATAGCTTTCTCGTAGCGTGGGAGTTGAAAGGGGGATCCAAACAATATGTTATCCCGAACCTGAGGGGTCACAGACTCACAGTTAGATCTCTGCAGAAGTTATATAGGGTTCAATTTAGCACAACAAAACAGCAAAAATCTCACTGTAGCATTGAAGATCCATGAAACTTGAGGAACATAAGCCACTGATCCACGAAGGACCACTGAGGTATTTGATCCTGACACTGGTGGTATTTCTCCAAGCATTGCAGATATGAGAGATGTTTTACCCTCCCCAGTGCTTCCTACTATTGCAACTAAACTTCCAACAGGTACATCCACGTTGACATTTGATAAAGTTGGTCGCTCAGCCTGCCAACATTTGAAAAAAATAGTTTTCAAGAAGCATCTTAGAATCAGATGGAAAAAGCAAGGTTAACAGCTTTATACTCATCTTGAAAAAAAAAAGAATATCTCGATAATATAAGACTAGGAGATAATAACACCTCGAGGTCTATGATGTACTAGGAAGATATCTATAGAAGTCCTCTACTCAGATATCTTATGAAACCAATGGGCTATACAGTAACAAGTTTCTATCTCTTTTTTTTGAACCGACAAGTTTCTATCTCTTGTCCAGATCACTCATACATATGAAGCATGCTAATTCACTGACCACTGCAGACCCAACATGAAGAGAGTTGTGCAAATGAATTGATTTCAGAAGACAAGACAACTACCATAAATCCCAAGGGCCGCGGCTGCATGACTGAAATAAATAAATTTCAGTGGCAAGTAAAAATATATGAAACATGAATGTACCTGTGATTCCCACGAAAAATATCCATTCTTGATAGAAATGGCTGGAAGCTCAGGATCAATAGGTGGATTTGGCAAAAGCAATCTCTCCTCAGCCAACAGGAGATCTTCCAGACGCTTCAATGATACCTTACAATTAACTACCTGTTGAAATTGACATGATAAACAGTAATTATAAGGTAACCATGAACACCAAGCATAACAACACAGTAAATCATGCGATCATTGGTTTGGATCAATATTCCAGTCCAACTATATAGCTAGATCAATTTTATAAGCAAAAACTATTTAGCTAAATAATTTTCCAAAGCCACGTGAAACACGTAACAAGGGGAAAACGAGTGATAATCAACATAAGAATCTAAGTAATGGCATAAAAAAACTGGGATGCTTTGTCATTTCCCTGCAGCTTTACAAAGAACTTCATGGAAGGGGGGAAAACAGTATCCTACACACCTGAGTTATCAGATTCGGCAGCATGAAAAGTGGGAACCTTAAGACTGCAAATAATGAAAGAGAAGTAAACGCCTTTGCTGGTGTCAAGTCACCTCCCAGTAGAGAATATACACCAAATGAAACAACAGTGACAACGACCGGGATACTGTTCAGGATAAAGCTATTCAGCTGCAACAAACAAGAAAACATAAAGATTAAGTGCAAGGACATTAGAGTTCCTTTTTATGGCACAAATATGGTGCACAATAGAACTTCTCGTGGGTCAACTTATGTACAAAAATGTCAATTTTGAAACTTGTGCAGAAAGATAGGGAATATACCGCAGCGAGCAACTGAGCCCTGCGGAACCAAGAAAGTTCATCATCGCGGATGTCCTGCACCTTTGACTGGAAGCTTTGCTCCCAAGCATAACACCTGACAAAAGAAGTTTTGGGGATTTGAAACAGCTATAATCAAAGCTAGGTGCTAGTAATAGCGACATAAGCGATGAATATAACATACTTGACTGTATCCATAGCAGCTAATACTTCATTCATGAGACTAATTCGCTTGTCGGTTCTTTGCAACCCCTCCTTGGTAAGTTTTTGCATTTTGCTGATGATTGTTGTCTGAAAAAACCATACAGGTCACTGTTGAGAACTGAAAGCAGTAAACTTACAGAAACTTCAACACTCATAGTTTTGATGAAATGCACAAAGTTTACAAATAGGTGCAAGACTTAAGGCTCTTATCAACTCCAAATCGCGCACAGGAATCTATACATGAACATCTTTTCTCTAGCAAATTCACTAGTAATAATGGAACTGTCACTAAAACAGACAGCATAGACAAATATGGACATGTAACATAAGGAATTCCAGGACCGCATGTTCATAAAGAGAAATTTACCTGAATTGGAAACAAAAGAACCAACATGAGCGCACCAACTAATGCTGCAGGACCAAGCTGTGCATATAGAAGGACCATGGAAATAACAATGCGGAAAGGTGCAGACCATAGGCTGTGAAGCTGCTGACACACTTGCTGCAAAGGTGCAAATCTAAATTAGAAGGATGCAAAACACGCACACGCACGGGTGCGCGCACACACGCACATGAATAAACAAGATGCATAGTACTAATACACATGTCTCCTTCATTCCTAACAGTGAGCCAATCTAAAGATACAAAAGTGTACCTGAAGGGACTCCGCATCAGTTGAAATCAAATTGGTAATCCTCCCCGAAGCAAACTTCCTACGACTATCATTAGTCAGTCGCAAGGACTTGCGGAAAACAGCTGCAATCTGTTAGGAAACAAAAGGTTAGAGAATTAGACTTTGTTGAAAACACTGATGACCACCTAGAGGAAGAACAGAAAACTTTAAGGCAGATAAGTTATAGAAGGATCTGTCTTCTAGATGCTAAAAACAAATTCATATAAAAGTAATACCATAACCAACAAAACTAGGTCTTCAATTTGAAAGGAAAGTGCAAAAATATTCCCTACCATCTCGCTAATTTTCTAACTATCTGTTAGGGTTACTTTATTTATTATGGTATACACGGTCTGGTTGCCTATCATCCACAAATCACGACTTACAATCCACAAACCAACCATACCATAAGTAGAAGAGTGATCTCAAGAAGGGAACGAGAGATTCTATGGATCCGTGCTGATTGCACAACCTACTAACAGAAGGAGGGAATTAAGTTCTTGATATGAAAGAAATACATACCAATGTGGACCTCAACCTGAAACCAACACGCATGACATTTTGAAAATACTGCGCCTCAGCAAGAACTCCCAATGACTGAAAATGAAAGGTTAATCAAGTATTCAATTTTGAGTTATAATTACTAAAATTCCTGCTTGGAAGTTCAAATACACTAAAACAAGAAAATGCAGTGCACAGCATGCAAGAAATGAAAATGCTCCATACCACTCCGGCAAAGATTGAGAAAGCGTAGATGTACCCGCTCCAGGATGGATCACCTTTTTGCATAGACTATCAGGGGGAAAAAGTTTAGTGATGAAAAGCATACAACGATGTTATAAGGTTCACACAATCACACTCTCTGTTCTGGAATAATGCACTTCAGTAACTCTATTAACAACGGGTACAGGTGATTAATGAAAAAGGAAAGTATTGGGATAAAAATGAGTATTTCCAAGTCAATGATTTTGAAATGTCACAAATTGAGAAGCAATACCTCTAACAAAAGGTTCAATACGAGTGGACCAACAAATTGAGAAGCATCATTGCCAATCTACAAAATTGAGGGGGAAATCTGAGCTGCTGATAATAACACATTTTTTTACAATGGAACATATATGAAAAAAGAACAGAGGGAAAATCATCTAACGAAATGATACATAAAAAAAAAACTTACCTTAAAAAATCCTCCCAGCCAGAACCTGAAAGTGAAAATAATTTATCACTACAGGCACAAACATCAAATCAGACATATAGGTATCAGGTGTACAATCGTAAATACCTTCCCCAAAGGCTGCTGTGAAGAGCTCGTAACAGCCAAGGTTTTGGTTTTCGAAGCTCATCATTCCAGCATTTCTGAAATCTGAGATAGGATTGCCATGTTAAGATTTGCAGGTCCCAGTATTTGTCATTCAACAAGGACTCAAGGAGAATGGGAAAACATACTGGCTATATAAAGTTTCAGTATCATCCCAGCTGTCTAGTTTCCAAATATCCTTATCTGTGATGGGCCTTCTAAATCCTTGTTGCATTAGAGGAGTCATCCATGAAAAGAATATTCCTAGCAAAGTAACATGATAACAAAATCTGTCATTATTCGAACAGATATAGAGATTTAATTGTGTATTTGATAATGTGCAACAACATTAAATCACTTACTGGAAAATATGTTGGCATGTCTCTCAGGGCAAATCTGTTCTCCACCAGGAAGAGGTTCATAATCAGTATTGTCAACCAGCACCTCATTCCTGATAGGGGTATAACCCGGATAAGGATCCACACTAGGCAGATAAACCACCATGAGAATTCCAAATAAGAACTGTAGAAAAGAAAGATTCAGTACATGACAGAGAAAACACATAAAAATAATTACAGGACAACTATAGAAACAAAGATGCAAACCTGGCATGCAATCTCACTACAGTATAAGTAAAAGATTGAGCTGTGTAGAGGGAAAAACACCCAGTTAAGTCTATGTAAAATTCCTAATGTGACATAAAAAATTGACCATTTCATAAATAGTAGATGTTACAAATGTACTGTACCTCGAACTGTAGTACTGCCTCACTGAGAGCACAAGATTAAACAAAGCAGCTTCCCCAACCAACACATAAATGACCACAAACTTGATGTACCATCTGAACTCATAGATATAGATTTTTGTCTCCACAAGAATCATTATAAGCATACAGCACCAAGCAGCAGACTCAATGATCAATGAGACAATCTGTACAAATGAAGATTTTTTTCAATGTACGAAAAGGCCAAAAAAAGTACAAGAATACATAATTCCATAACAACTGACGAAGTGTTCAAACATTAGTTCTGGCTATCTATTCATCCACATTTTCTGTATATTTCACTTGGCTCATATTACTATGATTCACTGGCAAGAAAAATAGAGGAGAAAATTAGCTCACTGTCATCAGTTAGTGTAAATGGGATAACAGCATTATGTACGAGGATTCAAGAGACCACGTTTAGTTACTTGGATGATATTTTCCTAGTTGGTGATACTTACAATGGGACTGAGCAGTAGTACCCATAGAAAAAAAAATACTTCGGTACTTATCAAATGTATCTAAAAACACAGCTTTCTACAACTCGCCAAAATAGGTCTACATACTATACTAGTACCCAGTAAATTACTTGTCAGGGGGAAAATAGTATATCAACATATAAAGTAAACAGAATTTGGTAGTAATGACACTTCATTAGCCCTCTACCTCAAATGGAGCAAGACCAGGCTGCCCGTCCAAGTTCATGATGGAGGTACCAGTGGCAATCCGGTACAGCGGTTCTGCTATGCAGTACACCACTAGTAGCCCCAGCAGATAGTTGTAGTACGGTGAACGTAACGTGTATCGTTGAACTGTGTGATCCGTCGTTGTCCTCCATATACGATAGAAGCAAACACCAAAGAGTGCGAGGTATGAGATGCACACCACCAGACTGTCAGTGCCACACGGAGTGTAGGCACCGAATGCGTTCTCCACCACATGTGACCAAGCACCATCCTTGACCGGCTGGCAGTACCAGTCCAGTAGGTCAAACCCCATCTCGCACCCTCCACTCAGCAACCCTGCTCTTGAAACAGCTCAGATGTAATCCTGAATTCAAGAAGTCAACCAGTAAAACATGAGAATTTCAGAAAATGAGCACTGTAATTCGATATCAATATACCAGGAAACTAAGTCTACTAGCCCAAAGGTTAAATGGGAACAAATACTTCGGTTTGTAGCCAGTGTAAGTGTGTAACGCTGATAGCCTGGTAATTTCACCAAGCAAAGAAATACACAGGAGCAGAGTCAAGGTGAGCATGGAAATTGAACTGACACCCGAAAAATTTTGGAAAGTAAACTTTGACTACCTTAATCAGGAACAAGTGTGGTTCCACTTAGATGGAGCAGTACGCTGAGGAGAACTATGACCTCATCAAAACAACAATGGATGGGATGGACATGGGAACACACAACGCAGCACATGGGAAAAAGAACTGAACTGAACTAAACAGGCAGATATAACCTGAGCAAGCAAAGCTAGAAGTAGAATCACTTGCCAATTGCAACCAACAACCGAAACCAAAATCCAAGAGCGGATGGATCTCCACCCCACTAGCCTGACAGGAGCGTGCAGCGGCGCCACATGAGACCGCTCCACTACAACAGAGCCCTTCCAAACCACAAAAAGGCAAAAGGCGATATTAACAACGAGGGTTTATCACCATCATCATCATCATCCTCCCGACAGAACCGAGAATCCGCACCAACAAATGTCCCAACCTCGCGAAATCCTCCGCGAAAGCGGCTACAAAAAGCTACGAAACGGGAAGAGGGGGGAGGAAAAAAAATCCGCTCGCAACTTCCTCTGGTGAAATCTCGCGGCGGGTTTATCCTCTCCGCCCGCGCGGGTGCTAGCGCGCGCACAACGAGAGCCAACCAAACCGCGGGGAGCTACGCGACAAGGCATCGGAATCAGAGGGACCGCGCTCCGCAGAAAATTCCCAAGGAAACGTGGCTCCGCGATCGGAGGATCCACGAGCGGGGAGTCGGAGAGCTCACCTCGGCGGGGGCCGGGGCCGGATCAACTGGAGCGGCGGAGGCGGAGGCGTAGGCGGAGGCGGAGCGTCAGCATCCCTCGCGGTGGCCGGCCGGTGGCGGGCACCTCTCGCTGGTCGCCTTCGTGGGGGAGGGAGGGAGCGACGGATAGAATGGTACTAGGCGTTTATTTATGAGTTTGGATTCGCACACGCTGGCGCTTGGAAGTGGGGGTGGGGGGACTAGTGTATTTGGATTCTTCTACGTGCCTTTTTATGAGCGAGAGGAAAAAATTAGCAGTACGATTTGGCTGGTTTCGTCACTGGTGATGGGGTTTGGTGGCTTGTGCCCGCAGCCGCTTGCCTTTTTGTAATTTTCCTGCGTTATAAATTAGCTGTGGCCCGTGTACTAGTAGATCACAGATCATTGGATCATTATGATATCGTGGGCGTACAGCTTTGGAAATTTACATCGAGGTACTCTACTCAAGTTAGATTGGCAAGTGTCTCCAGTGGCAGGTAGAAAGCAATCCAAAAGGTCTCATGTAACGGTTGGTGGTGTGCTACTCTCTGTCTTTGGTCTTCAGTTTTCTTACCAATAGTTTAATTTGATGTTTCCTCAACGCCAGCCACCTCATCGTATGCCTTTTTTCTGCACGCTTATATATACGTGCATGTATCCATCCGTATAAATATTTACAAGCAACCATGTTAGGCTACCTAACTTTCTGAAACAATATACTTTTTTTTAAAAAAAATGTTGTTCAAAATTCACTTCATACGGTGTTCGAAATTTCTTGGGTTTCAGTATGCAGTCACGCTAGTTCATTTCTCGCCACTGTTCACTAATTCCGCCCTGTTTTGATTACAAACGAAACGTTATTTATCTCAACTTTTCTCTATTCATTTTATTCCTCTCTCCCACATAACGTGTTTTTTTATAGCTACGATATTTTTTCACCTATCTGAACAGGAGGACGATAAAATCTGACGAGTGCAGGGGCGTTTCCACATAAACCACATGCCGTCTTCGACCATTTCTTATCTAGGATCATGCGTAGCGCTGCCCTTAATCCTGGTGATGGCCGATGGGGCCTTCTTGCTCTCCACTTCTCCGCAGCCCAATTTAAAAATGAAGTGGTTTCGGTCTTCCAATGACGACCATGCGCGAGATTCCGTGGCTGCTTTGAGGTTACGACGTCTGTGCTGACGAGCGGCCAATCGGTGAGGGACACTGGCTTGGGCCTTGGCTTGTTGGAAACGAGTCAAAGAAAAGAGGTATCGCAAGAGCATGTCTTGGCGCACTCCGAAAATAGCGGAACATGATCGTTCCAATGTGCACATGACAGTTCTGGACTCTAGCAGAGAGCGGGTAGTATTTATACAGCATGCTGCAGGAAAAAAAGATATAACAGCAGACTAGCATTATTATTTGTTTTCGTTCTATTCTATTTGGCGGAAACCATTGGCTGGAAATAAGAGTTACCGGAAACCATTCTGCGTTCACCAACAAAAGACATCAGCCTCAGCCTTAGGTCACATCCGTAAAAGAGAAAATAGTGCTCATATGGATGATCTACCAATTCATCAACTTCCGAGGAAACAGGTGAGCTCAAAGATCAAGTGGAGAGTCAACGTGGGATACAGGAATACGTACAGCGTGCTTCATGACCTATACACGTGCCAAGACTTCAGCAGCCGAGGTACGTACTAATACTATAACAGGACACACTTTTTTATTCCATTATTATTCGACGAGATCATGCCCGATTCAATGGCATGCGTACAGTCTAAACCAAAAAATAAATAAATTGGGCGCTCCTTTTTGCAATTAGTCAGATTAAACGACAATTCTCGTTGCAACAAGTGCAGTATATCACCTGGTACCCGTCTATCGGGAGGGATTGTGCAATAACTTCAGGTAGTCAGATTAAACTACTAATTTCTCTCTTTTCGCCTGTCCTTGACGTCTGCTCTTAGCGCAGGAGCAAAAAGTAAGTTGATTTAAGAAATAAAAAGTTACCACTTGAGTCATAAGTATGATCTCAGCAAAGATATTTCTCCTTGAAAAAATTGCCGATTCCAAACAAGCAGCAAAACAATGTCGCTTAGTGTGACTACGACCGCTCGTTCTTTGCAAGAACTGGATGGCTACGGCACAAAGCCATAACGATAAGAGATTACCCGTACCAACTGTGCTGCAGTGTACATTACCTTCAGCATATCGTGTGACATAGGCTAATGATGGATTATTTGGATTCTATATATTCGTCTCACATTTACAATCCATCTGTGTAAATAGTTTTGTGATTAATCTATATTTAATATTTTTAATTATTGTCCAAACATACAGAGTGCCCTATGAGAGCAACAAGAACCACTAACCTGACACAAAGAAAAACAAATCACGAGTCAAAGTCTGAATGGTGAAGAAAAAAATAAAATAGTGATCGATCTAGCTAGCTTTGACCAAGTTAACGAACAAAGTCGTCAGCATACATGGATGTGTAGTTCTGAGCAAGCAAAGTTCTCTGCCGGACATATTCAATTGTTTCTTGTTGGCAACAGCTTGAATCAAGGTTTCTTTCTTTTCATTTCTTTCCTTTTCTTTCTTTCTTTTTTTTACTGAGGCGCAACTGTAACTATTAATGTGCTAACCCATGTTTCCAACTTAGTAGTGCTGATATACGGAAATATTCCTAATCATTATACATACATTTTTTTTATGTACCGAGTGCCGACCAAATTCACCAACTACCGATGAAGTATCTAAAGCTCGAACCAACACTTGAGCGAATGGAGTACTACATATCCAGCAGCAATTCCATCGTCCAAGAAGATCATGGTTAACTCCAAGACGATTCCGTTCAGTATACTCTTCCTGATACTGTCTGTCTGTCTCCCTGGCGACTAAACAAACGAGTAATTTCTCTTTCCGCCGGGTGATTATATCATAGATCGACGTCTGCTCCAATCGCAGGAGTGGAAAAGTCTAGGCATGGGCATCAACAAGATATTTCTTGTGGAAAATGATGCCTTCTTCGAAACAACCGGCACGTTGTTCAGTGTGACAATGACTCGATTTGTAGACTGCTGGCTCCTAAATATCATGAGCTTCCGGAGCAACAAGAACATCCAGCTGACAGGACAAAAAAGAAGGGTCCCAAGCCAAGTCAGAACGCTTTTTTATATGTATCTGAAAAGTCAAATTATAAACAGTTGTCTACTAGGTTTGACCACGAGTTATGAACAAAGCCGTCACAGCATGGAGGTGTTCGGAGTCAGCAAATCCCTTGGCCGGATTGTCTCTGCTATTGTTTTTGTAGCCAACAGTTGTCACTGATAGGCTACCGAAAACTGCCTATTTTCAGCTTAAGCCAATATGCTCAGTTTGGCTTAACATGAGTCTAAGCGTTTCCCTCACAAGTCACAGTTATATAGCCCTGTAAGCTGAAGTCAGGACAAAACGTGTTCTTCTTCCTGGATTTGTTGATAGGACAGGATTTGTGCAAAGCAGTTACCAAAAAAAAACCAGCGAAATGCTGCACTAACACCACTTGCATGGTCGCGATCTTCATGTCCATAGTCATGCGTCAGGAGCAGGTGAATAGTAATTCCCAGATAGGTTGTACAGGTTAGGTGGTGATCAGACGTTTCCTGCAAGTCTGTCCACCATTTGTAACGGACACCAATAGGTGTGATATTTTTCTGCTCTGCAGAGATAAACAGACCACATGGCTACATGTGATTATGCGCATCTTCGTGACGTCGACGGTGATTGCAATTGGAGTAACAAAGCATCGTTTGTATCAACCACCATCACTTGGGAATTTAGGGTAGAAAAAATGGAAGCATTCAGTGCACTTGGCAATTTGGTATTCCAAGTGGGCCTCCAAGCATTGAATCAGCAGACAAGCAGTTCACAGTATCAAGAGAAAAGTTATCGGCATTTTGGTGGCCCTCCATGATTGAATTAAAACATACAGTGGGCTTTCAATGGGCTCGAAAAGCCTATCATTTTGTCGTAAGTGGCACAGTTACCTTAGGCTGTGTTTAGTTGATGAAGGGAAAAGATCTTTTGTTTCTGGGATGCGTGTTATGTGAGGGGGATGAATAGGAAAGGTGAAAAAGGAATTTTTAGGAATGCGTGTTCTGTGAGGGGAATGAATAGTAAGTGCAAAAGATCTTTTGCATCTAAACACAAAGTTATATCTCGTGAAGAATCAGCCTCGAGCTGTCATTTTTCAGCCGCAGCCTGGCAGGATCACAACACATCATACGACACGGCATCAAGTATTCTGTCAAAAATTTCCTCATACGACATGCGCATGATTTCTTACCGAGCTCACATCTCCAAACTGAGCACTGAACGCCGACATGAACGAGCACCTTCAGGAACAGGCGCAGCGCTGCACAAGGAAACTGTGGCCAGGTCAGCGGCGTGCACGGGAATAGAATCCTGACAAAACCCATCCACTGCAAGCAAAACCCCATCGCCATCGATTCACCCAACGTCCAGAAAGCAAATCTACCCTTGCCAATCGCCATACCTCCTCTGAAATAAGCTCTCTGCGCTCGCCATCCCCCAATGCTGTAGCTTTTCTTCGCCTTTCACCAGCCTTCCCCAGGCACACAGCCGCGCTGCTCGTCCTCCTCTTCCCCTTCCTTCCGGCCTCCTCAAGATGCTCTGAGTCCCACCCAGCCTTTCAGGCTCGAGCCCTGCCGCTCACTTCGTAGTGCTGCGCACATGGGGAGTTCAGACTTCAGAGAGATGGTAAGCATGCAGTGCAGCACGGTGCATCGTGTACTACAGGATAGGGAACAATGCAGCACGGTGAGCAGTTGATTGATCCACAGGGAAAGGTTCCAATCCGTGGCCTGTCAAGGCCGGGACTAGTATATCCAAATTTTACAGTTACGGCAGTAAACAACGGAATCACTGCAGTGCAGGCTGGAGGCGCTGCTCCGCTTCACATGCCAAGTTCACAGTGTTGGAACTGGAGCAGGATCAGAACTGGAGCAGGATCAATCGTCGCTAGAACGCTCGCTTGTCACTCACGAACTCGATGAACACGCAAAGAACAGAGATGAGCTCGCGATGAACACAGAGGACAGGCTTTTGGCGCAGCGCACGAACTACTGCATTTTCTGGTTTTCTTCTCCTTTTATTGACTTTCTGGTTTTCTTCTCCTTTTATTGACTGGTTTACATGCTCGGCATGATCTCCTGCATGTCCGCCCACGCCCCGATCTTTGCTGCGCCACCCCACAGCCACGGAACGTGGGCGCCATTGCCGGATCAAGCTCCGCGACCCATTCCACGAACGCGCACGACGCGGACAACGTCGTGCTCCTTACTCTGTGCTGAAAGTAAACACACGCACACACACTCATGCAACAGAAATAGAAACAACAAACTCCCCCCTACTTCTGTTGCGCAGAACCAGTGTTGATCACACCGCTCCGGCCACGCAGCTCCTGCAGACGTTCGCGCGGGAGCGACTTGGTGAGCAAGTCCGCCAGCTGGTCACCCGTCTTGATGAAGTCCGTCTCGATCACGCCCGAACTGATACAGTCACGAATGAAGTGGAACCGGACGTCGATGTGCTTACTCCTGTCGTGCAGCACCGGGTTGTTGGCCAGCGCCAAGGCAGACTTGTTGTCGATGTAGATTAACGGTGCGACAACCTTGGCGTTCACCAGATCAGAGAGTAGGCGCGACAGCCAGACTCCCTGACACGCCGCGGTGGCACCGGCAATGTACTCCGCCTCGCACGTCGATAGCGCCACCACGCGCTGCTTCTGGGACTGCCAGCTCACAGGGCTCTGGCCCAGGAAGAAGAACACTCCCGAGGTGCTTTTCCTGTCATCGCAATCACCGGCATGATCGGCGTCGCTGTAGCCGATCAGCTCCATGGCTCCCTCCCCTCGCCGGTAGACACACCCATGGGACCTCGTCCCGGCGATGTACCTCAGCAGGTGCTTGACAGCGCTCCAATGCTCGGTGGTGGGCGCCTCCATAAAACGGCTCACATAGCCCACTGCAAATGCAATGTCAGGGCGTGTGTGAACAAAGTACCTCAGGCTGCCGACGATGCTGCGGTACAATGTCTTGTCCACCGGAGGATTCGAGCTCGCCTTGCTCAATTTGAGTCGCGGCTCCATCGGAGTGCTGCACGGATTGCACCCCGAGAGCCCAGCCTTCTCGACAATCTTGTCCGCATAGGTGCTTTGACACAGCGTGACGCCCTTCACGCTCTGACGGACTTCGATGCCGAGGTAATAATGCAGTGGCCCGAGGTCGCTCATACTGAAGAGCCGGGCCATCTCCGCCTTGAACCGATCGACCTGCGCCTGGTTCGCCCCGACCACGACGAGGTCATCAACATAGACTCCGACAAGCAGCAGGTTGCCGCCGGAGCCCCGCACGTACACCGCGTGCTCAGCCGCACTGCACTTGAACCCAAGGGACAGTAGCGAGCTGTCCAGCTTGGCGTTCCACGCTCTGGGCGCTTGCCGCAGTCCGTACAGTGCCTTGTGGAGCCTGTACACCTTGCGCTCCTTGCCACGGACAGCGTACCCCGGCGGTTGCTCGACGTAGACCACCTCTGCCAAGTCCCCGTTCAGGAATGCTGATTTCACATCGAGGTGGTGTACCTTCCACCCATGGTGCGCGGCGATGGCGAGAAGGAACCGCACGGATTCCATGCGAGCCACCGGCGCAAACACCTCATCAAAGTCGACGCCGGCGCGCTGCACGTAGCCCTTCGCCACCAGCCGCGCCTTGTGCCTGGTGATGTTGTCGTCGGCGTCGCGCTTGATTTTGAACACCCATTTGAGGCCGATGGGTTTCACTCCTGGGGGCGCGTCGGTGAGCGTCCATGTCTTGTTGTCGTTGATGGACTTGAGTTCCTCCGACATGGCCTTCTTCCACTCCTTGTGGTCCGCCGCCTCGTGGTATGTGGACGGCTCGGCGTCGGCGGCCAACAGCAGATCGCCATCCGCCACAAGCTCGTCGTCGTCGTACAGCAGGTTGTCGATGATCCTGAAGCGGTGCACAGCCTCCTCCTCGTCGTCCGCGTCCAGCATCTCCGGTGCGCCCGTTGTAGGGGACACGAACTGGGCTGGCACATCCTCCTTCCTCGGCAGTTCACCTTGCCAAGGCACTGGGCCGCCATGAACCCGCGGCGTTCGCGGTGTCGACATTGCCGACGACGTCGCCTCGGAGCTTGACGAAGAGGGGCACTGATCACCTGGCTGCAGTGAGTGCGCTGGAGATGAGGAAGGGGCGTTCCCCGCAGAAGGCGCGTCAGCCGGCTCCCACCACTCGTCCTCCACCACGAGTGTATCCTGGCCAGCGCTATACTCGAACCCCGCCGTGCCGCCTGTGTTGTCGGATGCCCTCCAGTCCCACGCCGCGTCTTCTTCAAAGACCGCGTCGCGAGTGACGTGCACCCGGTTTGCGACAGGGTCGAACACCCGGTATGCCTTGGAGCCGGGTTCGTAGCCGATCATCACCATCCTCGTACTCCGGTCGTCGAGCTTCCCGGCGTTCGGCTTAGTGGTCTTGACATGTGCCACACTCCCGAACACCCGCAGGAAGTTCACCGCCGGCTTCTCTCCGTGCCACGCTTCATACGGAGTGCGCCCCACCAGGCTCCTCGTCGGGGCGCGATTGAGGAGGAAGACCGCTGTCATCACGGCCTCCCCCCACAGCCAGGCTGGGACCGCCTTGGCCTTCATCATGCTCCGCGCCATGGCGAGCACGGTTTGGTTCCGGCGCTCCACCACGCCGTTTTGCTGAGGACTGTATGGCGCGGTGAGGTGCCGCTTGATGCCGCGCTTGGAGCAGTACTCGAGGAAGCTCGTCGACATGAACTCCCCCCCACGATCCGTGCGGAACGCCTTGATCTTCCGCCCGGACTCGACCTCGACGCCGGCGCGCAGCTTGCGGAACGCCTCCTCGGCGTCGGACTTGTTGGCGAGGAGCGTCGCCCACATGTACCGAGACATGTCGTCGACGACCAGCATGATGTAGCGCTTGCCGCCGGGTGTCGCAGGCGTGACAGGGCCGCACAGGTCCCCATGGATGAGTTCCAGTGGCTTGACGGCGCGGTAGTTCGCGGCCTGCGGGAACGGAGCTCGACGTTGCTTCCCGGCCAGGCACGCGTCGCAGACGTGCTCGACATGCTCGATCTGCGGAAGACCTCGCACCATCCCTTCTCGCCCCATCTTGTTCAGCGCCTGAAAGCCGAGATGCCCAAAACGGGCATGCCACTTCCACTCCTCGTCGCCGTATGAGGCAGCCAGGCACACCGGTGGCGATGGCTTGAGTGGCAGAATGTAAAGGCGGTTTGATGTGCGCTTTACCTTGGCGAGCAGCTCACATGTGGCCCGATCCCACATCCGCAGGATCCCTTCCTCGATCTCGATCTTGCACCCGTGCTCGTTGAGTTGGCCGACGCTGAGGATGCTGCTGCGAAGTCGCGGGATGTGGTAGACGTCGTGGAACGCGCGATGACCGCCGTCCTTGGACGCGAACAGCACAGTGCCGCGCCCAGCAATTTCCACGAGCGATCCATCCCCGAATCGCACTGAGCCGATGACGCCGGGGTTCAGCTCGGAGAAGATGGACGCGTCGCCGGTCATGTGGTTCGACGCACCCGTGTCGAGGTACCACTGCATCTCCCCGTGCTCGTCGCCGGCGTCCAGGTCCGCCACGACCTTGTGCTCGTTGAGGAAGACGTGCTCGACGCGGTTGACCCCGTGGTTAACCGTCTCTGACGGCGTCACCATCGCCATGTACAGGGCCAGCGCCTCCTGCTCCATCTGAGCCAGGTTCGCCTGCGGCTGTTTCGCAGCCGCCGCCGCCGCCGCCTTCTCCTCATCCCGCTTCTTCTTGCGGCACTCGCGCTTCCAGTGCCCCATCTTGCCGCAGTAGTGGCAGGCCTCGTCATCCTCGCCACCGTTGCTGCCCTTTGGCGGGCCCGAGCGCGCGTCCTTGACACGCTCCTTGCCGCGGCTTACGTCGCTGCGACGCTTGCCAGGGCCCGACGACGCCTTGCCGCGCGCCGCCGACCCGTCGATGTTGAGGCGCGACGCGAGGCGGGCGATCACCTGCTCCTCGGTGAAGTACAGCTTGCCGTCGATCTCCTTCCCGGCACCGCCGCCGCCCGATCCGCCACCTCCTCTTCCCTTTGAACGGTTCAGGCGCTCCTCCGTCGCCTTGAGCCGTCCAATCAGCTCGTCCAGAGACACGTCCTCAAGATCGAGGAGCGTCTCAATTGCCACTGCAATCTGCTCAAACCGGTCAGGAGAGCTTCCAGAAACTTACGCACGATCTCCTCCTCCTCGTGCACCTCCCCAAGGATCGCGAGCTGATCGGTGATCCTGGTGATGCGGCTCGCGAAGTCGTCGATGGACTCCCCTTCCTTGAAGGTGATGCCGTCGAACTCGCGGCGCAGTGTCTTTGCCTTCGCCTTCCGCACCCGGTTGACGCCGATGTACCGGGTCTTGAGCGCTTCCCACGCCGCCTTGGCCGTGGGCTTGTTGGCGATGCTCCCCCTTAGCTCCTCCGGAACCGCTTTGCACAAGGCCTCGAGTGCATTGCGGTCGTCGGTGTAGTCGACGGCGCCGACGTGGATCGAGTCCCAGAGCTGCCGCCCTTGCAGCATGACGCGCATCAGCGCCGCCCAGTCGGTGTAGTTCGTCTTCGTCAGCATTGGCCACCCTGCGTTGCCGATCTCCTTGACCGTGCGGTGAAGCACCAGTGCACGGTCCCTCCCGCCGCTCCCTCTTGAGCGGCTGCCGGAGGGCGACCACGATCGCCGGCGCCGCGGCGATGTCGACGTGTCGCGAGGCATGAACGCAGCGGTGATGACTCGGTGACGATCCCAACGACGAAACCTCGCTCTGATGCCAGTTGTTGGAACTGGAGCAGGATCAATCGTCGCTAGAACGCTCGCTTGTCACTCACGAACTCGATGAACACGCAAAGAACAGAGATGAGCTCGCGATGAACACAGAGGACAGGCTTTTGGCGCAGCGCACGAACTACTGCATTTTCTGGTTTTCTTCTCCTTTTATTGACTGGTTTACATGCTCGGCATGATCTCCTGCATGTCCGCCCACGCCCCGATCTTTGCTGCGCCACCCCACAGCCACGGAACGTGGGCGCCATTGCCGGATCAAGCTCCGCGACCCATTCCACGAACGCGCACGACGCGGACAACGTCGTGCTCCTTACTCTGTGCTGAAAGTAAACACACGCACACACACTCATGCAACAGAAATAGAAACAACACACAGAAATCACAACAAACATAGCAGGGACACATGGAGCCCCCCCCCCTCGCAGATGAGTGATGAGGATGCTTGGTATGCTCCTGTCGCCTTGCACACCGCTGCTCACACTTGTGTGGATCAAGATCAAAGCGAGAGCAAGCTTATTGGAGGCTCGTCCATGATTTGGAACGTACCCAGCTTCAGGCGTCTGCCCCATTGCGAAATTTGCAATCAGCTACACAGTCCAAAAGAAATCCCATGATTGGTGCATGCCTTGGTCCATGTTGCCAGCGGCAGCCAGGGAAATCTGTCATGCAATTACAATGTGATAACTACTGGTCAGAGGGGAATTCCTCAAAACTAGAGCCCTCCTTTGTCTGATTGTTCTAACGGTCTCTTTGCCATTGGAGCCTGATTGATTGCTAGTCTAGGCACTATTTGCTGACACCTGACGAAGTGTGCCGCCCACTTTGGCCTCGAGGACTGTGGCCTCGAGACAGTCTTTCTCGCATGCCATGGATTTGCGCATCAAACAATCATTTGTGGTCCGTCCCAAGGTTAGGGTGTTTTTAGATTGGGAAAGATTCCCCGAAAAAATACTGTAGACCCAAAAATACACTGTAGATGAATAGTTTTTGTGAGTGAAAAGGATGTGATGAATAGAGAAAAGTTGGATGAATAGTGTTTTGCTGGGGGAAAACATTTGTAACTAAACGCTCCCTTAGGATTGATTGCCAGTTTGCCACTGCGTTGCGCAGTTCAGGAGTATTATGAGCTGGTTATCAGAAAGACAAAGCTGAATAGCTGTTGGGTGCATCGAAGCACCTTCCAGCCTTGGGTAATGGTTCCAACTTCAAAGAGGCAAACGGAGCATTTGCTGGACAGAAAATCTTGCTAATTGTTCCAAGACTGATATTTCTGCAGATCCATGGGTACGAGGTAAAGCAGCAGAGGTCGACGCCGTTAAAAACGGCATCACTGCATTTACATTACCAGGATCCATGTTTTGGTCCAATATGTGCCAAGCCAAAGTTAAAGCATGTCTATAAAATGTAGCACTCAATTGGTTGAAATCTAAAGTTTTTGTCTATAGATTTGGCACTCATTCTTGCCATGACTTTGCCCCCCAAAAAAACAAATTGACATGCGAATGTTTTAGCATTTCCTAAGTTTGGTATGGCAATATTTAGAATCAAACCAATCAGACTCTTAATTTCAACATCCTACCTTGATCTCGCAAGAGACAATGGGAGACAAAGACAAAAACGTCGATCTGGAATAGATTATGTACTAATCATACTTCGTTGACCAAACAAACATGCCTACATGACTATACTATACTTGGTCCGTCCAAAAAAAACATGCACGTTTGGGATGCGTGCCAGTTAAAGTAGTTCATGTTTGACCAAATTTCTAGAAAGATGTATTCGTATTTATGGCTCTAAATAAATTTGTTAAAAAACTACATTTAAAATGAATCTAATGATATATATTTTATCTGATAAATATTTATATTTTTTTATTTATAATTGGTCAAAGTTAAGATTCTGGAATTTATTGGGAAGCGAGAATTGCATGTTTTCTGGGACGGATGGAGTAGAACGAAAGTATACAGATATATATGTGGACATAACTGAACTGATCCAACATATGAATTGGACCATTTACTCATCATCAAGCTGCTTCAAGTGCCAATGGCTGGCCGAAGCCAGGCACCGTGGCCACAAGATTGGACCACGGTTTTTAAGGCTACCAATGTTTGGAGCCAATTAGGGTGTGATTGTAGAGTGTCCAACTCCTATCCAGGCTTATGGAATGCAGGTTAAGTTTGTTTGGTTGCCTGCTCAGGTCTTTAGCCTGGCCCTGGTAATGCAAAAGGAGCCCCTTAGCCTGGCTTGCTGGAAACACAAATGAGATGCGTTTCCATGCTAGGCAGGCTGCATAAGGGTGTTGGTGGCTTGTGCAATGCAGACTGCACATCTCCACCTCTTGTTCACGTGTTCTTACATATTGTGCAGCCAACCAAACACATACATAGCAAGCCAGTCTATCTCAAGCCACCCAAACCAAACATGAACCTATTGCATGCATAAGCCTGGCTCCGGCTGGCCATGCATTAGTCCTAGCCAGGCTTGGCCTAACCCAAGCTACCACTCACACCCTAAATGATCTGAGGCGGAGGCCACAATACACCAAATCAATGACGAACACCAATTCAATGAGCTCGACTAGGCTTCGTAGCAGTACGAATGCAGCTGTGCAGGACTCATTCACATACTCCATGCTAACCTCCAAAGAAGAAATTGTTCGCTCCTCACATGTCCAAATTTTGCAACCAGTATGTGCTGAATCCAAGCTCACCTTGGCCGGTCGTCCCAAAATCCCATTGAGGTCACTGGCAGCCTGTTTTCAAAAAAGGTCAGTGGCAGCAGCACCAGCGCCAAGCATAACCAACTTACGTACGATGCGCACGAGACGAGAGAAAACTTTGGTCAAATTTTGCAGACGCCGAAGTGGCTAGAGGACAAAAGTATATTCAATTTCATGGTCACTGACAATGACATCACCCAAAACCGGGTCATGTGAGCTGCTGTGACACTGGATATGTGTGAGAGAGAGACGATAGGGCGAGGCGCGTGAGCGCATGATGACATGAGATGGCCAGATGGGGCGGTGAAAAGGCCAAGACCGGAGCAATAAAAATTTGTGCAGGGGCCACGGGCACGGGCAGCAACCACGCTGACACAGAAAGATGTGGCGGGGCAGGCAGCCATGCTCCCATCCTTCCGTGCTGATGCCTGATGGAGCTGAGCGAGTGGGGGGGACTGTTGCTTGCGTGCACCAGGGGTAGGGTTCCGGCTCCAGTCTCCAGCCTAGGGACCTCTGTTTGACCACCATAGTTTATGCACCAACCAAAAGGAATAACATTAGTTTGGAGCTTAGGAGTGTGGAGTGTTAAAGATGCACACATCTCTAGGAAAGAGGTTAGCTTTCTTAATCTCTGTTGTTAGTGCAGAAAGGATAACTTTGTGTAATAGGAAAAAGCTTATGTGATTTTAATGGTAAAGGCCGAGCCTGGAAAGAGGATGTCAGGATGGACACTATATGTGTATATAGAACAAAAGGTTGCTGGTATGACCCCTATTTTAGTTGCACATGTATGAACTTCTAGGTAGTACTTGTAGCCAGCTTTTGTGTGTGCTCATGTGACGAGACATTTGTATTTGCATTGAGGAAAAGCAAAAGTTTGTGAAAAGGAAATTTCACATGGCTAGAGAGTGAGAAACTGACTTGTGGGCTCATGTCCAGTACTAGTAGTAGCCTTCTAGCCTAGCAGTTCTCAACGACTAAAAAACACGAGACATGACATCGCCTTTTTTTTTTTTTGAACAATACATCGCCTTGTTTAGATCTCGGCTATCCCAGTCCGGCAGTCTCTCTGCTCTGGACCTCTGGGCTCTGGTGACTGCTGTTCTTCTCTCCTCTCACTCTTTCAGTCCTCGCCTTCCCTTGCTCGCTGGCCACTCTCACCCATCCAGCAAGGAAGAATGGAGTACGAGAGGATTCATCAGAAAGCCCAGGTATGAGCTCTACGCCCGCATTTGATCTGAGCTACTTGCTGGCCACTCAATTTGCTTTGTAGTTCATCCAGTGAACGTGGCTTTCATCCCTTCGTTTACCTGATTGCATTTCCATTTGCCTTCTTGGGGGACTTCGTTTTATTGCAATAGATGTGTTGCCTTGTTGAAGAGATTTCTTTTCTGAAGCGAAAATGACTTCGTCGAGTGTTACCAGTTTCCAGAGTTTCAAGTCAATCTGCTTTCTAAATAGAGGTGCAAACCACAGTTCGATGGGGCAAATGAATCTTAGTTCTCCCCATGTAGTGCAGAACTAGCTATAATGCTTAGTCTTAAAGAATCTGGTTAGTAGTAGTTTGCAATGTGTTTATGATGATTTCACTAGTTTGCAGCAGTAATTTTTTGGCATGTTGTTCCCGCCTTCCCAGCCGAGATATATACAAGTAGTCTTCCACATAAATCACAGCTGTGTGGTTCACACCTAGTTCTGCCGAGTGCTACATTACCTTTGGCTTTCGGTGTGTGCAAAAGTTACCACCTACTATCAGTTAGGGAGAAAGACTTACAGCCTTGAGGTTCCTGCAGGCTGGTGCCCTTTCTCCAACAAAGCTCAGGATGAAGATTATGGGAGCCCACAATCGAGTGAGAGTTATCACCAGCAACTCCTCATCACGAACATCACCTGCGAAAAATACTGAGGCATCACAAGCACAGAACAGGCTACTCGTCTGTGATGTTCTTGAAGAAGGTAATAACGAATTGTTAATTTATTTGTTCATTATCTTTTCATGGCAAAATGCCTAAGTGAATAACACATTACACATCCTTGTTCTGTAAACAGTTTCAGAAAATTCAGATGGCACCAAACAACCTTCAGCAACTAACAAAACTGAAGCCGTGGAGAAGGATTCAACATCGGATGTCAATAAGGTCCAGAGCACTTCCAAGAGTTCAGTTCCTCAACCAGCAACAAGCAACTCGAGCATGATACATCCAGTGAGACCTGTGGAAGAAGACAGCACTGAATGCGATAGTGGGCTTGACAATGCTAGTACCAGCAGCTTTGAGTTCCATGGAGGTGAGAAGGCGGTGACGCAGAATCCAGCGGTGGGGTATTTCTCTAGACAGGCTTCCTCAAAGTGGAATGACGCTGAGAAATGGATTGTGAACCGGCAGAATGTTAATCAGAACATCTCCAAGGGCGCAGCACAGAATCAGACTGTACACCAGATCAATTCTGCTGCAGCCAGGGGTGTCATTGTGCCAAAAATTTCTGGTCGCCCTGAGCAGAAAATGAAGAGAGTGAATCCAACCTTATCTGCTCCGCGCAGCATATTAGAGAGGTTATCTTTTGCTTCATATCAGCCAAAGTTGGTTAGGCATGCAGATGTCTGTCCAGTTAGTAGTTCTAGTGGTACTCCAGAGTATCACAAGGCAACTGATACTGGTTCATTAATAGAAGTGAAGCCCTGCAACGATCCAAAAGGTAACTTTGTCGCCTATATTAGCCAGAAGATTTTTAACATGAATATTGAGGCTAAATTTTATCTATCTTCAAAAGTTGTTTAAACTTGAGTGGGCTGTTTATGTGCAGCCATCGCAACAGTTCAGTCAGTTTCTGTGAGAGATGTTGGCACAGAAATGACTCCGATACCTAGTCAGGAACCTTCAAGGACTGGAACACCTCTCGGATCAATGACACCTACTCGAAGCCCTAATTGTTCGATACCATCAACACCTGTCGGAGGGAGGTCAGTAGCATCACCTGGAGAAGACAACATAGATGATGGCCCATATTTCAACAGAAAAGGTGGCACCCATGGAAATGAAATGTCAGATACTGAAATGAGGCTTAAGACAAGGCAAGAAATTGCCGCTCTTGGTATACAGCTAGGAAAGATGAACATTGCTACATGGGCCAGAAAAGAAGAGCTAGAACTAGTATCTGCGGCTCCGAGCATTGCTGATTTGGAGCAGATGAAAAAGGAATATGCTACTCGTGCTGCATCATATGAGGAGGCAGAAAATACTAAACATACAGCAAGGTATTATTCTCTGATTTTTATCATCCTTGTTGGTTTCATCTGCTATCAACTTAAAATTGAACATAAAACTCTTAAATATTCGTTTTATTCATCTCATCATGTAATGGAGATTTTACTCTTCAGATTCAAAAAGGAAGAGGTGAAGATTGAAGCTTGGGAAAGTCGTCAAAGAGTAAAAATTGAATTTGAAATGAGAAGAATAGAGGTACATTTCTACTTTGCATGTTTATCCCCAGTGCACCTGGCTTTCTTTTTCGAAAATGGAGCGGACCTGGATTTCTTTGCATAAAATTCTTACTCTAAATTTGAATGGATTAATCTCCATATCTGGTAATGTGCTAGTAACACTGAAAATCACTTTATGACAGGAACATGCTGAGAGAATGAGAAGTG
The DNA here is from genome assembly GCA_015342445.1 of Digitaria exilis. Classification (NCBI taxonomy): domain Eukaryota; kingdom Viridiplantae; phylum Streptophyta; class Magnoliopsida; order Poales; family Poaceae; genus Digitaria; species Digitaria exilis. The sequence goes on from JACEFO010002685.1 coordinate 383,529, forward strand.
AGGCCATGGCAAAGATGGCTGAAAAGCTAGAGATGACACGCCGTATCGCTGAAGAGAAACGAGCTTCAGCAAATGCCAAAATGAACCAGCAAGCAGCAATAGCAGTTCAGAAGGCTGAGAAGATTCGCCAAACAGGACGAATTCCAAGATCAAATATCCTATGCTGCAGTGGCTGCTTCTGCGAACCTTAGTAGATATTCAACAAATAGTTTGTTGAATATAGTGGTGGGAAATATAAACACCACCCTCTAAATCAGCATTCCTTGATTTTAGTATGAAAGTGGGAATGTTTGGTTAGGTATTCAGATGCAAACACATTCTTGTTTGTCGTGTAAATTATTCCAATGCTTTCTATCTTGCCCAGTGTACAAAGCACCCAGTTAAGTGTTGGTCAATGAAGGAGAAGTCCTCAATCAGTAAAATTTTCTAGAAGATGACCTGTGGTTGACCACATTTTACAGGGTAGAACCACAATGGTTAGGCTGTGTCAGCAAATGCTTTCAAAGACTAGCTAAGTTACTTTTCATCTTTCCTTTTGTTCTCATTGTTGACTATGGGAGAGCTAGCTAATGTGAGAATCATATCACAGGAGAGAATAAATGGCAGTCTACCAAGGTAGAGGTTTCATTCGTTTGTTCTCCATTATGCTAGTTCTGGATTGTCGGTTCCTGAATGCATTACAAAAATTCTAAAATGCAGCAAACATCACATTGAGCAGTAACTCATAATCATTAATGAGATGAAAGGATCAGCAAGCAAAAAATGACGAGGTAATGTGCAATGAAAGATTGCAAATTTCAGCGACAAACATGTCGTACCTTAATGGTTCAGCACGAAGCTAACCAGCAATCAGTTGATGCAAAGCTACACAACCTTAATGGTTCAGAACAAAGCTAGCCAGCAATCAGTTGATGCAAAGTTACACATACATGCATCCACGGTTCAGAATATAGTAGCAATCAATTGACGTGGAAGTTGTTATTCCCATTTCGTAATTCTTCCAATACTGCAAAAGAAACCCAAACAAATCAACATGATTTCTTCCAAGCAACTGAAATATATCTTTATCGGGGTGATGAAAATAGATTGCATTACATCTCATCAATACAAAATGGAGCAAAGGAGCTGAACTAGTTGTGCAATCAGCAACCTTTTAGTATTTCCGTAAGACCACATTGACAGTCTTCAGGGCATGGTTTTCTGGCATCTAATTCTTAACATGAAGAAGTAGATGATGGCATCAGCTAGTAGAAATGTTTCTCAAAGACTGAGAACTGGGAAGCACTATATATGAGGATCTAAGAGCTTCCAGCTTGACAGAAGAGGATGCTTGTCTGGTTATCCTAACACGTCTATAAGACCGTATCACTGAGATAGAGCATTGATATTTTTTAACTGAAAGAGCATTGGTTATTTGAACAATGAATTTGCTTACGAAAACATGCTACGCGACGCTGAAGAGCTCTTGTTGAACTCTGACAACAACGAAACAAGGTATAAACCACCAAATATAGTTATTAACAGAGTGGAAATTGAACAGCTTACTGTGTTTCTAACTTTTCAGAGATTGGAGCAACCTCTTAGCATCAACATAAAAGATTGGACGGCCTCTATCATGATAGTATTTGAAAAATCTATCATGATAGCTACTGCATGGGTAGCCAAAACACATCTTCCAGGCCATAGCTACTGCATGGGTAGCCAAAGCTTTCTTAATCCTGAAATTTAGTTTGGAGACTATACTGCCATACACAACAAATGCTAGTGTAGTAGTTGCATTGCTTGCAGTCTTGCACCCAGTTCAGGGAAAGAGGAAAAGTGACACATCGAAGTTTCACATGTCAACCATGCAATTATGAACACTTCTCTTTCAGTAAAGAATTATTGCGCCTCAAAAACAAGTGTGGACATGCACACTAGCATAGCATTATCTTTACTCGCACATAGGCACTAGCAAGCATGGAGGATCAAGGAAAAGATAATTTGCAATCTCTATTCAGCTTACTCAAGCCATACACCCCTGTTTTGTATTCCAGTTGTTGAATCGAGCACAGAAAGGCTAAGCTCATCAGGAATAATGCATCACAATCGGTTTCCCAAGCAGCATAAGGAGAGAAGTACTTTCTAAAGATGCAATCTTTTAATGGTACTGATCTAATTTTCCCAAAAAGATATTACAGACAACAGCATAACCTATTATGGTCAGTTAAATCTGCAATCATGTATCATTCTGGTTGCTTGTAAAACCCGCAGTCTGTATCATTCTAACTGCTTGTATTCAGGTTGAACATTATGATCACTTGGATGAAAGTCTCAAAAACACAGAACATCTTATTCTATGAGAAGACAATACAGGGGAAAATTGGAATGCGCACTAAATCCAATCCTTAGTGTTTCTCACCGGAAAAAAGCACCCAACGGCGCACACCCTTCCCGAATGGTCGGCAAGGGTTACCTTTGTTTGAGGGGGAATGTGAAATTTCCCAGCCATATTTTGCCGGACTGGCTCGATGCCTCGATCAGTCGATCTTCTGGAATAATTCGGGGGTCCTGTGGTGTGGATTGCGAGTCCCAGACGAACAAGGCGTCACGTCCGCGTCTCAATCTCCGGTCTCCAGTGCCGGACGGCCGCCGTCGTCGCCTGCTCGGGGCGTGTGGCGCCCGCGCCTGCTCCGTCCGCCGCCAGATCCCTATCTCCGCTCCTACGCGCCACAATGCGCGCGCTGCGCCGCCCCGCTCGTTGGAGAAGCAGCTGTCTGGTTCGCGAAAAAAACTGTCCACGTCGCCGTTCAACATTCCAAATTTAAGTTAAATATAGACGTATTTTATCTAAATTGTTGACCTAGCACAATCGCATATTGAACATAGTGGTTGAACAAGTCATTATTAACCGAACCTTTGCGGGCTATATAGATAGATTTCTTAGAGCAAGTATAATAGTAGGCTGGGAGAATACTGAATGCTGACGTGGATGAGAGAAGAGAAAAAGAGGAGGTAGGCTGTAAGGTTGCAGCCCGCTTAGGCGAAAAAAAAATTATGAGAGAGACATGTGAGTATAGATGTACAGATGGGCGGCCCGGCCCGGCCCGGGCCCGGGGTGGCCCGGTAAAAACCAGGCTGGGCCAGGCCCGGCCCTACCTCCCACCGAGACGGGCCGGGCTGGACTACGGGCTGAGGCGACGGCCCAAGCCCGGGCCTGCGGGCCGTTTTTGGGCCGGGCCAGCCCGAAAAGCCCGACCACAAATAAAGGGACGGGCTGGCCCATAGCCCGCGAATAGAAAAAAAAACCTAAGTTTCAATGTTCAACATTCTAAATTTATAGTTTCAACATTTATTAATTTTACTTCAACATCTTATATGTGTAGTTTCAACATTTTGAGTCTCAATTGTTGAACATGTTCAAATCTAATGTTGAGATATTTCATTCACGTTGTTGATTTAGCACAATTAAAATGTTGAAGATGGATAGGAGCCCTAGATGGAGGAGGCACCGGGCCGTGACAGGCCCGCTCTCTTTCCAGCGGGCCGGGCCGAGCTGGCCTGCAGGCCGAGGTGACGGCCTAGGCCCGCTACCAGGTAACGGGCCGGGCTAGCCCGGGCCCGCAAAAGACCGGGCCGGGCTGGGCCAGGCTTGGGCCGGGCCAAAAATCCGGGCTTCTGGGCGGGCCACCGGGCTGCGGGCTTTTTGTACATCTATACATGTGAGCCACATAATTATAAAGAAGAGCTAACAACTATATGGGTGGGCTAAATAGTAGGCTGTAAAGAACCATTCAGCCAGTAGCAAGCTATATTATTAGCCTTGCTCTTAGATGGATATAAAGCCCATTCCTTCATTAGAAACTTTAGCCAAATCTAGAATCCAATTTGGTAGCAGGTGTTCTTAAACATAATTTATATTTTTCATTTCAAAACATACTCTACCTTTTATGCCAACAATTTTACATTCACGTTGAGCATGCTTAAAAAATATGCACCGAATAAAATGTGGCTGACACAATATGTTCTAACCGTGGTAAATAAGTTACATAATGTGTTATCTACTCCCTTTTTCCCAAAGTGTAGGTCATTTTGGTTTTTCTAGGTTGTAGATTTTAATACAAGTCTAGACCTAATGTATATCTAGATGCATAACAAAATCTATAAAAATTAAAAAGCCAAAATAACCTATACTTTAAAATAAAGAGAGTAAAGTTTATATAAAGGGAAGCATTTGTTCATAAAAGTGGACAAGAGATAACTTAAGGTTTGTTTTATTTTCTTTTATGCATGCTTTCTATATGAGTCATGTTAATGAAAGGTTTACATCTTTTTATGTACATGAGTGGAGCAAAGCGAAGAATTTTGAGGTGTGTGTTGATCAAAATACATAATATTCAAGCATGGATTACTTCAAGTTTGATCACTCATTTTATTAAAAAAAAACTCAAAAGATTGCTTTATTAATATAAGTACTTCATGAATGACCCAAATTTGACAATGTTTGCATAAGTTTTTTGAATAAGACGAGCGATCAAACTTAGGGTCCAAAAAGTTAAACGAACTGTAATTTGAAATAGAGGTAGTATAACATAATGTAATCCTCGTAACTGCCAACAATATTTTACAAGTTGAATTTCCACTATCAAGACATTGGGCATGTTTAGATTGAGGACAAATAGGGTAAATGGGGCAAATTTGTCCCAATTTACTCCCAAAGCTCTCAAACACCATGTGTAAATGTGTAGGAGTAAATATTTTGCCCCCCTCAATTTTATTTGCCTCCCAAGAGTAGGGTTGGATATCAAGCCAGCTCGGGTCGTTATGGCTCAGCTCGTTATAGCTCGGCTCGTTAACATATTGGCTCGGCTCGGCTCGTTATACTTACGAGCCAGTAGGCCAGCTCGGCTCGGCTCGTTAGAGAGCTCGAGCTAGCTCGTTTGGCTCGTGAGCCAATGTACAGAAACAATATGAAAACATATCATCACAAAGTATGGTTTGTTTGGCTCGTTATGGCTCGTTATGGACTCATTTTGAACCTAGGGTTAAGCATCGTAGCAATAACCATGACATTATTCTTCTCTTTACAATATTCATCAAAATTTTCTAACATTGTAGCACCTATTTTTTTTAAATATGGGTCATTGGAATATTTTGCCTTTAACAATATACCCTTTTAAATTTGTTGGCATGATAATTAACTGGCTCGTTACGGCTCGCGAGCTGGCTCGAGCTGGCTCATTACAAAATGAGCTGGCTTATTATAAAACGAGCTGGCTCATTATAAAACGAGTCGAGCTCGAGCCGAGCCATTAACGAGCGAGTCGAACGAGCTAGCGAGTTACGAGCTTTTTACCCAAGAGATGCTAATTGGGGTAAATCGGGAGAGAAGGAGAAGCAGAAGGTGGGCATTGAATGTTTTACCCATCACATTTACCCCTCCATCCAAACACCATTAGAGGTAAATTTATGTAGGAAAAATAAAGGGGGCAAAACATTTACTTTGCCTCAAAATTTATTCTTAGCAAACCAAACATGGCCATGTTGTCTCTACCTTTCATGCATTTGCCCTCAGATGGAAGATGAGAAGTTAGGAATCCTCTATCCTGTTATAATCAAACTCTCTTATGTGCAAAGCTATCCATTTTATTTTCCTTAACTGGAACTTGATTGATATTGCCCACCCAAACGTTTGTCTTCTTTATGCAGATCTTCAACCTTGTCCCAGCTAATATTGCGTTTAAGCCCATGCTGACACTCTGTTCCAGCGATGACCACCCAAGACCCAAGCGCGTGCACGTAGCGGAACAGGCATTCGTCAAACCGCTGCACCTAGTACACCTGTACCACTATCGCGCTGACTTGTGGGCCCTGCGTATGGTACGTTACGACGCGTACACGAGACACCCGAACTCCTCTCTGTTTCTACGGCTAGTACAAAGGGCACGTACGAGTACAAATGCACTGTGCGTTACTGCTCACTGGGCCCGCGTCGAATTCATGGCCCAGCTAGGCAGTGTCTGGAAACCCACCTCGACCAACCCGGCGGTCGCTGCATCGTACGCCTAGCGGGGTGACTGTAGCCCGGCCGCATCCTGCTGGATCGAATCTGGGATGCCAGCGCGGCGCCGCAAAAGCCCCACTGACACGGGCGGCCCCACCCACGCTTGGGCCCACCGGCAGCCGGAGAACCATCGTCCACAGTAGTGCCTGACGCGCGCCGGCAGGAACTATCGGCACCCGGCCCCATGCCACGTCATTAAACCCCGCAAGCCACGTCTACCGGAAAACACCATTTGGCGTTAGACTGCCACGCGGTCCCGCGATACCTCGGCCCCACTACGCAGTCGGAGAGTAGCATTTTAAACGACCAGGGTACACGGGAGAGTAATGGCAGCGGGGACCTCTTCGCGCAAAGCTCCAGCGCCACCGGGGGATTCAAACTGCTCTCGCTGTCCTTCGGGCCCCATGTGGCTCGGGCCCAGTGACAAGAGAGGTAACCGTATATACCCGCACCTGGACGGAGACTCCCACCCAGTCCGGCTCCCCATGCCGCATCGAGACGAAGCCTTCCCATAGATTATTCTCCCCAAAGTCTCTCTCTCTCCCTGCCTCTCTCCTCCCATCTCCGCCTCGCGATCGAACCCTCGGCCCCCCCAGCCTCCGCTTGCTTCCCTGCCTGTGCCTCCGCCTCCGCGCCCTCCCCTCCTCCCACTCCTCATCTCGCGATTGGCGAATTCTAGGGTTCCGCGGCGGCCACCCGGATCCAGCTCGGCTCCGCGAGCGCCTCTAAAGCTTCGGATCGCGCGACCGCGCTCTGCTCACTCGCTGCCCCTGTTCCGCGCCGCCGACGACACGACGACGACGACGAGTTGCTGTGCCTGGGGTTGGGGCCTCCGCCGCCTCTCCGTTGACCACCGGTGAGGGACCTCACTCCTCCCTCGAGCTCCCAGCTGCTTGCTGTCAGCTCACTCGTTTCGATCGCGTCGTCCTGTGATTTGACATGTCGGGGGGAAAACGATAGAGGTTTGCGGCGGTGCTGGCCGGCGCAGCGGGGAGCTAGTAAGGGGAGTGATGTCGTTTGTGTTTGTGCGCTTGCTTTTTTGTGTGTGGGTGGGTGGGGGCGGCCGTGTGTTGCTGTGTCAGTCGTCGCTTTAGCTGGCACGCTTTGCGGATTGGTGCTTGCGGAGCTGGAAGCTCGTAGGATTGCTTTGGCTTATGCAAACCGTTCGAACTTTCGAGGCGGGGGGACTGGAAAAGTGGGGCAAGCATCGATGTGCCTTTTATGTTTGTTTTCCGACTCTGATGTGATCGGCTCCAGAATTTGTAGTCTGTTGCTTCTGAGTGTAGCTGTGTGAGTCTGGAAGCTCATTGTGGGTTGCTGAATTTGTATGTTTGGTTTGCTGACTTTGATGTTGTTTATTTAATTTTATTTTTACGTTTTGCCCTATTGATGAAGTGGGCGTGGCCGCGTGGGTTACTTAATGTCTGGATTTGCCAGTTCAGCAACCATCAAATGAGAAAGCTTTTGAGTCAAAGTCTAAACACCGTTTCTCGAGCATTTCAATGTTGTAAGTTCCTGCAGTAGAAGTGTATTCTCATGTTATGGATGAAAATGTGAACGGGGAAGTGGTGTTGTGTGGGTAGCTTGCCAGGTGGTTAATTATAGTTTTCTTCAGTCCTTAAGGCTAAAATACAGGTTAGCAGTTTCTGTAGTGGAAGGCAGTGTCCAACAGGTTGTTATTAGTGTGTATAGGATATATGTTGTTCATACCAATGCTCCATTTATTCATTGATGAAGCTTCAACCGTGTCATCTCACAATCAGCTGTTTTTAGGATATGGTCTGAAGCCTAGAACCAGTATGATGTGGAATTCTGAGCTCTAAATCCGCTTGGATTGAGAGATTGAAACAGTGAGGGTAGTGACGGAATTGTCACTGTTCAAGATGTTTTGGCACGTGCCTGGACTCTCCGCTGCATCCCCTGTGAGTGATTGTACTCTGATGCACGCATTTTGTTTTTCTAAGCTACAATTATTTATAACAGGAAATTATTGTATGCCTTTCAGGTGGATACTATTTTGGACAAGGAAAATTTTAAGTTGGAGGATCTTCTTGATGAGGATGAAATAATCCAAGAGTGCAAAGCACTAAATACCCGCCTAATTAATTTGTACTGTTGTTTTTTAAAAGCACTATTACATTGTGGTTTTCCTTTTCCTGGATTATGGTTAAGTTTTTGTGGTAATGAACTCTGTGTATTCTTGTTGTTGCAGTTTGCGGGATAAGGTTCAAGTAGAGCAACTGCTCCGCTACATTGTAGAGGAGGCACCTGAAGATGCGGAAAAGAAAAGGATATTTAGGTATAACTAGTCTAACTAAGGCTGAGTAAAACCCATTTTCTGCAATCTCATACCGTGGAATTTATTTTAACACCATAGAATACCTCTATGCAGATTTCCGTTTATAGCCTGTGAAATATTCACATGCGAAGTGGATGTCATCATGAAGACATTAGTGGAGGATGAAGAAGTATGTTTTACCTGTAATCTTGTTATTGTCTTGATGCAATACTGTCATTATTGTTCTCCCAATTGTGTGTACAAATTATCTACTGCATCTGACAAAGTTGTGATATCTGTGCAGCTTATGAATTTACTTTTCTCCTTCCTGAAACCTGACCACCCTCATGGGACACTATCGGCTGGTTACTTTGCCAAGGTGCTGTTATGTATCTACTTACTTCTGGAGGAAAAATTGATCAAATTATAATATCCTGATTCTTGTACTGACATTTGAAATGATCTTGTTCTTATTGCTCTTACAGGTAGTGGTTTGCTTGATGATGAGGAAGACACTCCCACTAGTTAGTTATGTGCAGGTTTGTGTAGTTCTGTTGTCAGCCCCCTTTAGCTCTTCTTTTGCTTTTCTGTGTTCTGTTTGATTCATTGATCTCCCCTGTTACAATTCATTGTGCTCTCATGCACTGCCATGTTTAGTAATGCGTATTACGCTGTATGGACAAAGTTGTTTTGGGGAGTAGCTATTCCAGCTAACCTCCACTTGAGTCCAGCCAATGTCTGAATCATGAACTCAGTAGTGGGTAATAAAATAAAACACTACTAACCCCATTTTTTTCTGGAATAAAATGTACTGCTGGATCGTTATTTATGCCTGTGCACTATTAGCAGATGTTGGATGTTTAAAACTCCTGTAAAGACTTCTGTATATCTGCCTTACACTATGTCTGTATTTGAAATGAGAACTTAAGTATGTAACAATTAATGCTATCTTTCTACAGGGCCATCCTGAAATAGTTACCCAACTTGTTGATCTTATCGGGATTACTTCTATAATGGAGGTCAGTTTTCTTTAAAACTATACTATAATTGTACTTTTTAATTTTGATCACTGGAAGCGATGGGACACCGAAAAATAATCATTGTCTGTGACACCGACAAATAACGGCTTGGCCCATGTCAACATTATACGCAGTGGTTAATTTTGAAAACATACATTCCCATGCAATGAGTTAATGTCCATTTTGTGTAATTGAATTGTTTTTTTTTGGCTTGTACAGGTTTTGATTCGCTTAATAGGTGCTGATGAAACTATGTATTCAAGTTATGCGGATTCTATGCAATGGTTAGATGACATAGGAGTCCTTGAGATGATTGTTGACAAGTTCAGCACTTCAGTAAGAACTAAAGATTACTTTTAGCATCTAACCTTGTCAGTTATCCTGTTTATTGTTTCAAACTACTCTAAAATTGACTCTGCTGGTATTTGTAAATGTTGTAAAGTCCTCAGTCCCTCACTGAGCTTATTAGGAAGCTATTGCATTCGCTTACCATACTAAGATCTCGCCTGTAACTTTGTCCTAGTTTAGGTTAAAACAATGCTGCCTGTCATGCTTGGATTCAATGGATGATGTGAAAAGCTAGCCTTTTTTCTGGATGTCCCAGTACTAGAATGCCTGTTGACTCATATATAACTATCAAAGTCCTCATTAGCCTTTTTTCTGGATGTCCCTCAGATTTGAGATGCTGTGGTCCATTTTCTGGTTCACATTCACATGTTTGTTGAGTAATTGTACTTTACGGGCCCACATTTTCTTTGAAAATTAATGCTTTTGCAGTGAGCATGATTCTTTTTTTATTTAACTTGTATTGCAGGATTCTCCTGAGGTTCATGCAAATGCTGCTGAAATTCTTTGTGCAGTAACTAGATATGCCCCTCCAGCACTTGCTGCAAAGATTTCCAGTCCAAGGTGCTTTTGAGTTGTGTTGTTGTTTATATTTATCAAGATTTTATTGTATGAAAGCATTGTGTTTTCAATTTGATATTCAACTTAGTTCTGGGCTCTCTTTTTACTTCACATTTACAGTTTTGTGGGGAGATTATTTCAACATGCTTTTGAAGATTCAAGGCCTAAATCGGTGCTGGTCCACTCATTGTCAGTGTGCATATCTTTGTTAGATCCTAAGAGACTTGTGTCGGCTTCATACCAGGCTTTCCGTAGTCAGTTGAGCCATGGAACATTGGTCACTGCAAGTCCAGAAACAGTAAATGGGATGCTGGATAGCCTAGGTTAGTGGCTTGCTTAATCTGTTAAACCAGGCATCTTTCCATATGAAGTCATTGTAGCCAAAACCACCAAACTTCTATGTTCTTATCTATTTCAGGTGATTTGTTGAAGCTGCTGGATGTTTTGTCTGCTGACAATGTTCTGCCAACAACATATGGAATCTTACAACCTCCTCTTGGGAAACATCGCTTGAAGGTAAGCAGCGCCTAGTTCTGTAATATTATTTTCTTATTTCAATAACCATGTAAATGCACAATGACTAGTACTGTAGGACTAGACAGTTTATTGCAGCGTTCGTTTACACATCTTTCTATCATGAACATATGCAGAATTGATTTGTTTATTTATCCAGGCACAGGCACTGGTGCTATCTGTTTCTTTGATTTGTAGTTGTATCAATTATAGAATATCACTTGATTGTTTTGGTTTTTCTTTGTTGAAGTTAATGCTGGCTATTTCATTTTCTTTTTCAGATTGTCGAGTTCATCTCTGTTCTACTGTCAATTGGTAGTGAAGCTGCTGAAACACGACTGATCCATCTAGGAGCAATCAAACGTGCTATAGATCTGTTTTTTGAGTAAGTTAGATTTTGGAATCTGCATACCAGAAAGTAGTAAAAAGAAAGCTGACATGGACTTTTTCATCAGGTATCCGTTTAACAACTTTTTGCACCACCATGTGGAGAACATCATCGGGTCCTGTCTGGAGAGTAAGCAGGATCAACTGATTGGCCATGTCCTTGATGAGTGTAAACTTGTTACAAGAATTCTGGAAGCAGAGCAGAACTCTTCTCTTTCAACAGATTTGACTAAGGTTAAAAAAATTTAACTCACTACATCCATTATTTTACTATGATTTACTTTGTCAATTTCTTATTCCATTTTTGTGTGCTTGCTCTTTTTTTTTTTGCAGCATACATTATCTGCAGAGGGAAGATCTCCACCAAGGATAGGAATTGTTGGTCATATGACACGCATAGCTAACAAGCTCCTTCAGCTGGCCAATACCAACACCATGGTTCAATCGCATTTGCAGGTTTGAGTTTAATGATCATTATACAGAAGAAAACAGTGCAATTATTTACATACCTGATATGGTACTGGATCTGCTATCACTATTCAGACGCAATTTGTCTGATGATGCTTTCTCCATTTGTTGACAATATATGCAAGTTAAATTCATCTGCATGTAGTACAAGATAATGCATCTAAACAGCCACTGTAGTCTGTAGCCCAACTGCAATACCTGTTGTAGTAATTTAACTAAATAATACAAACTAATCTAAGAGCCATTGTAGCCCAACTGCAATACCTGTTGTAACTAATCATCTGCTAGCAGAATGTGCATGTTAAGGTTTGACACTTTAAGATCTTAAGATTTCAGAGGACGCCATATGCCAATTATTGTGCATGTTGAGAGCTGTTCGTGCAATTTGCTTTTGATTACACAACCAGCGGCCAATTTTGTTAAAAGAGTTACTTTGGTTGCAGCAAAATTCTGGTTGGATAGAGTGGCACGCGAGTATCCTAACGAAGCGTAATGTATTAGAAAATGTTTATCAATGGGCTTGTGGGTAAGTACACTTTCTTACTTATGGTAAATTTCAATCCCCGTTCTATTTTTTCGTCGTTATGACTTAAGAATCATAAAAACTGCATGCTACTGACAGAATATTATTAGTCAGCACGGTTGCTTTAAGGAACATTGCTCAGATCTAAGCTACATCAGTGTTGCTTTGATACATAAAAGTGCATCCTACATTTTTCCTAAACTTCTTGCTAGATTTGGAAGGAACCATATTCCAGAACTGTTTCTCCAAAGCAATCAGTCCATCACCTATAACTTATGTCCATATGCTGTAAATAAGGAGTGATCAAATATCTATTCAGCTCCAAAGCATCTTCACCCTTCTCCTCTTCTGCCACTGGGAGCAGTCAATTTCTCTTATAGTGGCAATCTGAAAAATTTCTTGAATGCTTTACCGATGTTTTTTCCTGGAGCCCATATGCAATGGACACATTGAATATAATGTGATGATTAGGAAAGTTTGCAGTGACATATAAGGAATCACCAATATTAATAGTCTTATGTTTTTCTCTGTGAAATAAAGGTGGAGGAGACCAAACAATAGTGTGATGTTTGATAGTTTTCCTCATGTCTGACTAATGGCTGGTCCAAGTGCAGTTGAACTTCTGCCAATTAAAATTGCAACAGAACTTCAGCGGCTTTAACTTTGCCATATGTCCTGCATTTACTGGGAAGAGAGATCATATGCTGAATTTCTGTCTTGCTTCTCTGGTTATAGTCGACCAACATCACTGCAGGATCGTGGTAGGGACAGTGATGATGAAGACTTCCGAGATAGGGACTACGATGTTGCTGCACTTGCAAGTAATTTAAGCCAAGCATTTAAATATGGTATTTACAGTAACGAGGATATTGACGAGGTCAGTTCCCTCACCAAGTGAAATTTTCATGTATATGAGATCAGTTCCTGTTCTTTCAGTTATCCTGATTCATGCTGTTATTTTTGGTTTAGACTCCTAGATACCTGAGAGGTCTATTTGTAGGCATACTGATTTACATTAAAAGATTTAATCATTGTTTGTCCTGAGATCTGAAACACTGAATTTGTGGACTTTGAAGTATAATATTCATAGTATGGAGTGACCTAAACGGCATGTTTTGGCCATAGATGCCAGACATTAGCAATTTTAAACGTATTTGGTAACATTTTGTTTATATGATGCATGCAGGCTCAAGCATCACTTGAGCGGGATGATGAGGTATATCCAGATTTGCCTGTTCTAGCTTCATTGTATCATTTTGAACTAGTCCAGACAAGATTCCATTTCATGATGTGTATTTCTGTTTACTAATATCTGCCACAGGATGTATATTTTGATGATGAATCCGCAGAGGTTGTAATCTCCTCTCTTCGTCTTGGAGACGAACAAGACAGGTTCATTCTTGTCGATATGTGCTTTGATTAATGTTCTTCCTTGTAAGCACGTTTGATGTTTGCAATAAGAATTGACTAATGAAGATATCCTTTTGCAGTAGCTCGCTATTTACAAATTCCAATTGGTTTGCATTTGATGAGGACAAAGCATTGAATGATGGTACGGTTAGCTCAGAAGCATCCCCATCTCCAAATTCTGAGATATCTGCACCGAAAGTGGATGATGAGAATGATGAAGTCATTCTTGGTGAAGTTATAGATGACACAAAAGATTCTGAACTATCTTTACCAGTCACAAAAGGTTCTGAACCACCTTTACCAGTCTCCGACAAGGACACAAACGAAGAGTCTAGTCACACAATCTTGGCAAATGGCACCATTGACAAGTTGGAAGATGACATCAGACCACCAACTCCTGATGTAAAAGAGAGTCAACCTGAGTGTGTCGAATGGAGGGAGGAAGAAGCTAAACCTGGTGATGTTGCTGAGAAGGATACTGCTGGTTTTGAGGTTGAAGATGAGAAGAAGCTGGATACTATGGATGATGTCATGCCTTCTGATGCCAAATTAGGAGAGGAGAGGGATAGTTCTTTGGGATCTTCAGCGCATGAGGCCACAGCAGAAGCAGCATTACCAGTTCCATCTGATGCATCTGATCCTGAATCAATCAAGCATCCTCAACCAGGTACTGACAGCACTGCTTCTGAGTATCCAATGGGTGAACAAAATCACGAGGAAGATGAAGAGAAGAAGGAATGAAATGAGGGCAGCAGATCAGTTAATATGATAGTTGATGGCATATGATGCTGGTTGGTGGACGTGCAGGCAGCATCAGGAACTTGTCGGACCATTATTGTATAAACAGTTCCAAGGATCATAAGTAGATTTTTGTTCGATACAGTTTGCTTAAGGTAGTCCCCGACATGCACCTGATGGAGCCTCAAAGATTCAACTTGTCTGATGGAGCTGCTTAGGTTTTATCTGTAACATAATTTATTGAAGGTTTGTTGCTGTGTGCCTGTGTTGCCTGCAGTCCGTGGGCTACATATGAGGCGCACATGCTGAACGTAGTCAGCTTTTTTTCTTTCATTTCTCGACCACATAGTGAGATTCTGTTTGTCCACCATGGTAAATAACTGATACGTGAATAGGTGATATCTGGTCCTGGTGCATGTCCAGTACTGTAGTTGGTGCTATTTGTACGAAATTTTGACTCGAATGCAGTCAGTTGATTGTTGTCATATCCAGAATTTGTTCCGAATTCCTGTAAACCATAAACAATATAGCATCTATTTTCGCAGGTATTTTGTGGTCGACTCATTTTCTATGATTATATGAAACGCCCTATTATATGAAATGCTGCCTGCTTATTGAGTCGGAAATCTTAATGTAGCAGGCTGTTATTTAGTCGAGATCTGGTGAAATGCTGCCTGCTGATGCTGTTATTGAGTCGAAAATCTTAGCAGGCTGTTGTTTAGTTGAGATCTTATTGTGTGGCAGAACGAACGAATGAACATGCGGTGCATCATAAATGTGAATGATTAGAAATATGCTGGTCAGATTTCTTTCGCTGTTTGTGCGGCCAGCCATGCGTTCGGTATTTTTGGCTTGCTGGCCAGGCGATCCTTGAGTTTTCGCAAATGCAGTCCCCAAGCATATATGTCGCGACAGTTTGAACAAAAATTTTTGCGGCCGAGGTTAATAAAGATTGATAAAGTTACATCGCATGCCATTTTGTTCTCCTCTTCCTAGATCGAAATGAGCGTAAGGTTAGAACAAGGCGGAACACCATGGCCGAAATGCTTTGCTCCTCTGCCCCGGCGCCCCCATCATGTAGTCCCTTCCGGTGCGTCACGCATCCACGGTCGTCTCCCTTCGATCGAAGGCAGCAGCCGACGAGGTCGCTGTGAGTGAATCAGCAGCCACCCGTACAGAACGCCCACTTCTTCTGCAGTCCAAAGCACACCACATGTCAACGTACGCGCGCGCGCACGCACGCACGCAAGATTTGATCCAAGCCGGGCAATCTCATGGCGGCCAGCTTGCAAGAGAAATCCATACCTTGGCGTGCTTGGGTGGCGTGTCGTATTGGTGGCTGTCGCTGGACCTGTACCCGGCGTCGCCGCCAGCGCTGCCGTGGTGGTCTCTGAACGCCGGCGGTATGCCCGACTGCGCGTGGCCGGGACCGGTCGTCTTCTTGCCGTCGCGTGCTTTTTGGAATATGACGGTGAAGCCCTCGGAGGTCGCCGGGTTCTTCACGTCCCACTCCCCAAACTTGGGCAGCGGCCGCCCTGCCTTGTCCTGCACAGTTGCGTACACGAACACACACGCGCGCGCCATGGAGACACATCAATGGATGGAGATGCAAATGGAGCCAAGGAAATGTGATCAATAATGTTAATGCATGCATGCAACCGATTGATGCGTGATCTAGTTCGCAGAACAGGAAGAAGAGATAGAGAGAGGAAAAAAAAAAGGATACCGGCGTCGCCATGGCCGGGAGGGAGGTAGGCCGGCCGGCCGCCGGGGACGGAAGAGAGGTGGAGAAGCGACGTGACCAGAAGCGGTGATAAGAATAGACGGGAGGGGGTTGCTCAGGGGGAGGGACGCCCCTATTTGTACAGGGGAAGGTGCCGATCGTCCTCCGAGAGATGAGGAGGGCAGAGAGGGGCTTTGGCCTTTGTCCACGAACAGGGACAGGAGCGTTTCAGCGCGCGAACGACCCGGGGTTCAGAGCACTTTGTCCGTGTCCCCGCCCGTTTCTTCCCCGCGTCTCGGCAGTACTATCTTGTTTCGGGTCATTATAAGCATCGCGCGTACGCTACTTTGTTCTTTTTTTACTTTTTCGTTTTTGTACAGATTATTCTTTCGGATGCCGAGGAGGTGAAATTGTGAAAATTACGATCCTTTAGCTCTTTATAGATTGTGGACTGTGGAGTACACCGCCCTTCTTCAATTTTATTTCTTCCCTACATGGCCCGATTACTTGCACACGGAGTATTTCTCTACAAGCACACCACAACACTGCTTCTTCTGGTGGATGCCCGGCCCGTCACCCGTGTGCTGTGCACGATCAGATGCACGCAATGACGCAGCTACTCGAGACTCGAGAGGGAGAATGCCAGGCCCTTATCTCACTGACACGTTGGGCCCTCCGTGTGCCATCAACTTCAGTCATGGGGGGTTGGCGATCCTGACTCCTGAGGCATCGATTTTAGAGCAGCCGCAATGGTTCACTCTCTATAACCTGTCCACGTTAGCAATACACATTGCTTGTAGATTAGCTACTCATCAGACTCGTTATAACATTTATTTCTAACTGTGCTCTGACTCATGTATCATAATTTTTTTTAATCATCCTTCCCCTCCTATTTTCTCTTTTTCTAACGTGCTGGGGCCCGCTCAGCACAGGGATATTACCTCTATCACAATTTATAAGTCGTTTGGTTTTTTACCTCAACTTTAATCACTCGCATTATTCAAAAAATTATGCAAATATAGTCCAATTTAAGTCATTCTTGAAGAATATTCATTAATAAAACAAGTCATAACAAAAAAAATTAATATTTCACATAATTTTTTAATACAAATGGTCAAAGTTGGAGCTAAAAAAAGCTAAACGACTTATAAATTAGGATGGATGGAGTACGTGCTAGCGGCTCTCGCCAGCTCAGCCTCAGCGATGTTTTCTTCTCTCTCCACAATTCTATTTCCTACGTGGTAGCTTATAGAGAACTATCGGCAACCATTCCGTGAATACAAATGGTCAAAGTTGGAGCTAAAAAAGTCAAACGACTTGTAAATTAGAATGGAGGGAGTATGTGCTAGCGGCTCTCGCCAGCTCAGCCTCAATGATGTTTTCTTCTCTCTCCACAATTCTATTTCCTACGTGGTAGCTTATAGAGACTATCGGCATCCATTCCGGATGCCACTGTCCCCGTGGGGAAAAGTGGAAAACCGTGCCTCGGGTTCGGTTTGAGTTTCGGATTAAAGGTGTCCTAATCATGTCGCTGTCTGTGCTACCTACACAAGTGATGCAAGTAACTATCTGGCCTCCCTTGACCACAGAGGTTGTTGACGCGGAAAGAAAGCCTGGGCAAGTGGACATGATAGCAGATCATTCGGGCTTCAGTTGAAGCTTTCGGATTTTCGGTTCGTGTCATATGACACTTGATCTTTGACAGTTAGTATTGTATTCCCTTGATCGGTAATGACGTTTCCAAACGAAGTTGAAGGTAAACGGTCTCAATCTCAACTCTCAGAGGAGGAATTGTAAGGTAACAAAAGGCCATCAGATTCAAGGGAAACACGCTGCTGTAATCTTTTGTGACATCTACTACCATAACCTTCTGTTCTAAAACATAATACGCTCAGTTATGTTTACTGTATGAACTCCATTATTTATTTATTTATTTATTTATTTATTTATTTGCTTCAGCGTTAGACGCCTCTAAACTGTGCAGAAAGCACAATTTAGACAACGGGGAATCACGAGTACTCAGACCCCCGGCGGCAAGTGGAAAAATATTGCAGGGTTAGCGAAGAAAGGAATGAACATCCGTTCAACAGCAGCTTATTAAAGTGTTAGGGCACATCCTTCCGGAAAGATGACAACAGCAATGCTCACACGGTCACCCTCACGCTCAGATGCTCGGTTTTCGGTTTCGGTTCGGTTCGACACTTCGGTTTCGGTTTCGGATTCAAAGGCTAAAGGACATGTTAAAGTCAAGCGGCCTTGTCTCCCACCGCGTGGCCACACTGCCTCCATCGCTATATATCCAAGCACGGCATTCAGTTTCGGAGCCAACAAAAAGGCTCCCGACCTCCCTCATCACCAATTCACCATTGCCCAAGCTCAGCACAAGATCGAACCACCCCTTCGACAGACTAGAAGAGATACTTACCAGAGATGGAGTTCACGGCTATGCTACTCAAGATCGTCGCCATGATCTCGGAGGCCTGCCGCAACGTGGACAAGCTGCCGGCGGCGCTGATCACGGGCGGCATCGTTCAAGCTGCGGCGGCGCTGGCGCTCGCCATCTTCCAGTCACCGTCAGGTATTTTCGTTGGCCATGGAGAGGCACCCTTGTAACTGTACTACGGCATTCTCGTCGCCGTGGTTGTCTTTGGATTGGTGGAGGCCTCTGCCGGCTTCTATGTTTCAGGCGACCTGACTCAGCGGCACGCCATTTGGATGGTGATCCTTTGGATTTCAGTTCTACCCATCGTCCTTGTGGCTGGGCTTGGAGGCTTTGTCATCTTGAAATAGTAACTAGGTTGCAGTCCTGTGTGAATCTTGTGTACTCGTGTTAAGGAGACCAATTGAGAATCTTGTGTGAGCTTCGAGTTTAGATGTGCTTCTTTTGTTATGCTTGGTCTGTGTGAGAGGTTTAGGATGTCATGCTGTACAGATGTACTTGTTGTTAATGAAAAAGAAGCTTTTGGGTTTCGATGAGGTTGTGGTTTCTCTTGAGTGTTTTTACATCTCTGTCTACTAACGAGTCAGTTTTTATTTTCGGTCCACTGTTTGCTTCAACCGCTGAAATCCGGGCTGAAGGCCTGAAGCAGAGCAACACGCTGCTGAGTGGGTGCTTATGGATGTCTCTGTGCTGTGTACGATCAGATACTTGTGTAGATTCAGTAGAGAGAGAGAAAAAGCCGAGCCTTGCATCTTGCAAACAAACCAACAAACTGCTGTTTTGTACTGAGCCACTGGCTATTGTCACAAACTGCTTATGTATCTGTTGTCGTTTAGTTACTGACACGAGGGTTAGTGCGGCAAATCAAAATTGCCCACCTTATCAGCGGCGAATCCTGACACGCACACCTTCTCAGAGAGCCGGATCCAAATTTGTGCGGTTTCGGTCTCGGATTGAACATGTCTTAATCGGTTTTCTCTCCTGGACACATAAAGCACGCATATGCCTTCCTCTGACTCCTGAGGATATTGACGGCAGAAGGCTGCTAAAAGGTCTCCCTCATTTCATTGCTTTAATTAGGAAACGCATGAGTCGCTAATGAGAGGGCCTTGATATGCAAAACAACTACTACTAATGTATCAAAGTTTCAGAGTAATCACGCAGACTGCTGGTTTATTGGAGCTCAAGTGTGTTAACCGTAACTCTACTCTTAGGCCATTTTCAATGGGAGTTTTATGGACACAATTACTTAGAGTATCACACCATCTAAAAATGTTTGAAACTAAGATGAAACACCCCACTCTCAATACATAGTTTCATCTATTGTAGTTTCCTAGGTGACATGCAAGACACAAGTTGTCTTGGTAACCGGGGAACATGAGTGTCATGGTGATGACACTGCTTTCTTCTCTTTCTTCATAAATACAATACAAGTCACCAAAATTGCCTACATGGCACCTTATTTATTGCCCATGATACCCCCACTGAGACTGGCCTTAGCGAGCGGTGACACCTTACATTTGTGCACCAGATTGTTGTTATTATGAAAAACTAGTTAGATTCACGCACTATGATGTACGGGTCTAACAAATATTTTTATTCTTCTATATTAAAAATAGTATCATATGTCATTTGGCATTTTAAATTAAAATCAGAAAATAGATCAAAATAAATTCAAAATTTTAGTTTATCAATCAATATTAGAATATAAATTCATTCTAAATTAGCTATAAGGGCAGCCACAGCGTTGGTGTAAATCAAACCATCCTCGGCCAAAATCGAACCATCGACATAGTGGGGGCGACTGTTATGCGTCAGAACCTAAATCGAACGTAAAAAAGAGTTCGACTTCAACCGATTAAAAATCAATTTCTTTCGCTGGTCGTTGGTACACCACAACTCCTAAACCCACCCAGCTAAATAAAATACCTTTTCTTTCCGTTCGCCCGTGCGAGGAAGGCTGCAAGTGGCTTTGATTTTTTACACGACGTGGACTCCCAAATCGATGTTTACACTGTAGAAACCGAACAGAACTTTGGTTCGCTTTCGTCCACAGTTTCTTGTCGGCGCAGCACTGGAGCTGCCTAGTTACAAGTACGGGTTCTTTGAGTGTCGCACAATATTTTTTTATTTGAGACTTTACATTTTAGATATGTATTATATATTACACTAGTCCTTAGTCCACACAAAAAGTAGAAGAAAAAATTAATAATTACATCGGATCTTGCAAAATTATGTTTATTTAAAGAAACAAAGTCAAAAGAGTATTAGAAATAACAGAGTTTCATAATGTTATACTGTAAAAACTTAAGAATTATAAGCTAGCGTCTTAAAAAAACTATAAAATAATATTATCTATTCTGGGTCCCACATACTGATTATTGTGGGATCCATGTAGAGTGGGTCTCATGGGTCACACATATATTAGGTCCCGCCGGTCTCACAAATTGTGGGACACACGTACAGTGGATCGCACGTACATGCATGAACTTTCGTTAAAAAAAAACAAGTCACTTTAGTAATTTTAAGACATTAAGAAGGTACCGTGGCCTTACTTGTCTTATTTGTTAGCTATATTTGGCATTAATTGATTTTTGTATGCACATGCACACATACTAAATAAGATATGATGACTTGTGTTTTAGATAAAATTAAAATTCTAGAAGTTTTTTTTTTGGGACGGAGCGAGTAGATGGTTGTGAGGGTACATGTAGATATGCTCCAAAACTCAGAGATGTATAGGTAATTAGGTACATGTAGATAGATTACCCTCACTCCATCGACTCTGTATGCTTGGCCTCGAAGCATCGTAGACTTCTAGCAACTGAAAGCTTCATCTCTTGTTCATGTGATAGTTGATTAGTACAATCAATTCTCAGCTTCTTGAATCTTTTATATGAAGATATAGAAATAAAAATGCTTTAGATATTAACACTGGCAAAAGCTTCTCTCTGTTGCAATTAAGGCTGGAACATTCATAACAATTACACTGTTTCTCATGGAAACAACAAAGTACACAGATGGTAAATACATGTTCTCATTACATAGTACTTTAGAAAACATACATACAGAAAACAAAACTGCAATTTTTCTGGCTTCTCCTTTGATGAATTGTAGCATCCTTCATACTTTATCAGGTGACCATGTGACACAAGCTAATCAGGACTCAGATGAGAATAGAAGTATATCAGAACTCAAACTGATTTTGATTCAGAGAAAATCACTGGTGATAAATAAAGGTAGAAAAACATTGAATTATTAACCTTTTTCTCGAAATATAGAAGATTAAACAATCTAGTGGATCAGTCTCTTCAGAGTGCTACCGACCGAGAGGGGATATACGGTGCCGTCGGTGACTTCTAACCAAAACTGATTGTGTACTCTTATTAAAACCATCGGTCATCAAAAGAACCATTGGCCATTTTCTTATTAAATACACGAGGGTATTAGATTGCACCGTCGGAAATTTCCTAACAATCGTCAAATCTTAATGTTCCAAATAGGCTCTCGTCACCGCTGTCCAAGCTCAGGACAAGATCAAACCACCTCTTCGACAGACTAGAAGAGATATCAGGGATGGACTTCACGGCTGTGCTACTCAAGATCGTCGCAATGATATCTGAGGCCTGCCGCAAAGTGGACAAGCTGCCAGCAGCGTTGATCACGGGAGGCATCGTTCAAGCTGCGGTGGCACTGGCACTCGCCATCTTCCGGCCACCGGCAGGTATTTTCGTTGGCCATGGAGAGGCGCCCTTGTACCTGTACTACGGCATTCTCGTCGTCGTGATAGTCTTCGGATTGGTGGAGGCTTCTGCCGGCTTCTACGTGTCAGGCAACTTGAATCGGCGGCGCGCCATTGGGATGACGATCCTGTGGGTTTCCATTTTGCCCATTGTCCTTGTTGCTGGGCTTGGAGGCTTTCTAGTCATCTTGAAATAGTGACTAGCTGCAGTCTTGCAGACACTCCTGTATTTCACGAAGGAAACGTCTAGTAGCTTATTGATGGGAGAAGGCTGCTAAAAAAGTCTACCTCATTGCTTCAATTAGGAAACGCAGGAGCGGCTAGTGAGAGGGCCCTGATAAGCTACTAATGTATCGAAGTCTCAAAGCAATCACTGGAGTACTGCCAGTTTATGGGAGCTCACATATGTTTAACTGTAACTCTGTTCTTAGCTGACAGATTGCAGTAGGTCTGCGTTTGCTTCAGTTGGAGACGCCCTCCGGCAACGCGGAATTTTGAGTGTTCTGACAGCGAGCGGCAACACCGGAAGATAGTCATCTGAACTCTGTTCTAGTCACATGAACATTGTACCGTGACACGTTTCTTGTACAATATCGGCGGGTACACTTTTGTCCTGGTAGTATTAAAATCTTACTATTACGCTTCCAAAAAAAAAATCTTACTATTACTAAATGTAGCCTCCAAGTGACGCCACTGGAATTTTAGGTGGACCGTCTAAAAAATAGAGGAACCCTAAAAATTCTCATAAAAACAAAAACATCCAACCATCGATTCGACAACTCTAATCATAATAGCTATTAAATTTGTTATCTTTTCTAATAAATTATCTACCTCTGTCATTATAAAAAAAATACTAAGATAACCCATAACCAGTGGAAGCAGAGTGTATTCACATTACATTTACACGTGTGCTCCAAGAGTTGCAAATACTGTCCAAGCATAGGAACAGTTTCACATTACATTTACACAAAACATTAATATAAAGCCAGCGGAAGCAGAGTGTATTCACTGGAACAAGGCATGGGCATCAGTTTTGCTCAATCATCTGAGTGTAGTGGAAGACCACCAAACCGTGCAAGGTGTTCCATCCTCTCATAGATACACACATCAAAATCTAGTCATTTTTAAAAAACTTTGATCATGAAAATTTTTTTTAGAGTATAATCAAAATGTTTCGAAAATATAAAATTACTCGTGTAAATTCTCCTTGAAGAATTATTTCAAAATATATGTGTAGATCCGCCTTGAAGAATTATTTCAAAATGTACGGATGTCGCTGTGTTGTGTGCCTATGTACGATCAGATGCTAGGGTAAATTCAGTGGAGAACACACAGACAATTCCCAAAGAAAAATAGAAGTGGAGAAACACATCCAGCCTTGCAAACAAACTGACACGTGGGTCAGGGTGGCAAATCAAAGTACCAATCTTACCAGCTGTCAGCTGAGAATCCTTTCGGGTTCGGCCTCGGATTAATCGGTTTGCTGTCTGAGATACCTAACTAAAGGAGCAAAGCATGCATCTCCCTCCCTCTAACTCCTGAGGTTATTCATGGGAGAAGGCTGCTTTTAAAAAGGCCTACCACGTAGTGACGGGCCTAAAGGGTGGTCCAGGTGGGTCGCGGTATACCCTAGATTTTGGTTTGGCCCAAGAATTGCAAATTGATTGCAAACCCTAGCCAGATTAGTAGATAATTGATGCATGGATTTGTTTTGATTAGTGTGTAGGATTTTTGTTTGATTGCTGTGTTGCTGAATGTCTGAACCAATGATTTAATTTTGTAGAATTTGTAGACCATGAAGAGGAACGGGGACATTGCATCACTTTTCCAAAAACATCGGATGAAGATGATATAATGGAGACTTTCATGTCCATTAGAAATCGTAGGCGGGACAAACCGGACAACCACAAGTAGTGTTGTAATTTCTTTGGACTACTTTTAATTGTTAGAAGCCTATGTTATTTCTTATTGTTTCGTGAATTTTTAATGTCATTTACCGAATTTGAAAATAGAGTATACCGTTTTGTATGTGAAAATTGTCACTGCATACTCTAAATTTCAAGCCTAGGTCCGTCACTCCATGTTGCTTCAATTACTAAACGTCCCTGATATGCAAAGCAACTGCTGAGTGCTGATAATGCATAAAAGTTTCAAAGTAATCGCTGAAGACCGCTGAGCATCTCCAACAGTGCCCAGGAAAAATAATCCTAAAATATTGGTTTTAAAAACTTGCTAAGAATTATCGGGAGTGAAAAAAACCTCTTTCTTCAACAATTCCTAATAATTAGTACTAAAATAGTTAAATTTCATAATAGTGCAAGTCAAGGGGGCAAAAATGGCTCTAGAGCCCATTGTTTTGGGGAGTTTGGAAAAAATAGCAACCCATTTAGAGCACTGTTGGAGTATGAGTTTTTTATTGATTCCCAAAATAAGATTTTAGAAACCTATTTTGGAACTGTTGGAGAAGTCTAATGTGAACTCAATTATGTTAAATGTAAATCTGTAACTCTACTCTTGGCTGACAGATTACAGTAGATCTGCATCTGCTTCAGTAACTCTACTCTTAGCTGACAGATTGATTATGGAAAATTACCCTCACTACCATCGACTATAGGCTCGGCCTCGAAGCATTGTAGACTTTTTTAACAGTTAAACCTTGTAAACGCTTTGTTTTTAAGTTAATAACCCCGTAAACACTTTCCAAGGAAAATCCACTCATAATTATTTTGAGAAGAAAAACGAAGAGCGGGTCCCGCGCTCCGGATGCCCCGTCACTGATTCCCACCACCTTTCTCGCAGCTGCGTCACTGCGTGTTCACACCCGCACGGCCGCTCCGCACTTTCCCCTCACCTTCCGGCTTCCCGTGACCGCGAGACCACTGCGGTATCGACGAGCTCGACTACTACAGGCTCCAGCACCAGGTCGAGGGAGGTATGTGTGTGCATGTCTCTGTTCTTCGAACATCGTTGGTTGTATTATTTGATGATAGAAAAGAAAACTCTTTGTTCTGGCACAGATACGATTGCTTGGGATAATCAGCCCCAAGGCACGGATGAGAATGGTGGATCCAGAGAAAACTCTGGCATACCGAATAGAAACGATCGCAAGAAACGGTCCAAGGCATGGGAGGAATTCACCATAACAGAAGAAGACGCTGATGGAAAGCCTGTCAAAGCAGAGTGTATCCACTGTGGCATGCAGCTTAAATGTGAGACTAGCAAAGGGACATCAGTTTTGCACAATCACCTCAAGAGTGACAGTTGCAAGAGAAAACGTTCAGCTATTGAACAAACACCAAACCCTTCAAGGTACTACTTATCTTGAGGATCCATGCCGAATCCATATCCTTGCATTGGCACACTTGCAATATCGAATTATGATTAGTTGTGGACTAGTGGACAAAAATACTGAGCTTCCAATGTTCCCAAACACAAACAGCACCTGCACCTTAACCTTATGAGTTATGATGATATGCAAATAAAAAAAAAGTGTGTATTCTTAGTTAAACTATGCCAGATATAGTTCTGAACTGCAGTTTATAAACCTTTAATAACCAGTTCATGATCCTTTTCCTCATGCAGTGCTGACGATGGTGCTCAAAATGGTGCCACCATTTCGACCCATGATTCAGATAGAAGAAAAAGAATGAGAAGTGATGAGGTGTTAGCTCACAACAGTGCAGCTAACACAATCCTCTGGGACAAGGCAGAAATTTGCAATAGAATCCAACAAACAACTCATCAGTTGCAAAAGGCTATCAGTGAGGTTCAGAAGTTATATGGATCGGGTTCTGTTGCAAGTTCACATCTATGTCAGAACACAGTCACAGATTCATGCAGAAGAACGTCAAGTCTTGTTCAACACAACATTTACGGAAGAGTTGATGAGATGAACTCCATCGTAAAGCATATGACAGAATACAATCATGTCGGTGTAACTGTTCTTCCTATTGTAGGCATCGGAGGTATTGGGAAGACCTCTCTTGCTCAAGTCGTATACAGTGATCCAATTGTGAAAAGCCAATTTCATCACAGGATATGGATTTGGGTGTCTAGCAACTTTGACGAAATGAGGCTTACAGTGGAGATGTTAGACTTTGTTTCTCAAGAAAAGCATGAAGGAATAAGCAGCTTGGCTAAACTTCAGGAGATCTTGGTCAGTCATGTCACATCAAAGAGGACTCTACTTATTTTGGATGATGTCTGGGACGGCATCGATGTCTGCCGATGGAATAAACTGTTGGCTCCTTGGAGCTCTGAGAATACAAAGGGCAATGTGATTCTTGTGACTACCAGAAAACTGTCTGTTGCAAAAAGGATTGGCACAGTCAAACACATCAATTTAGGTCGTTTGGAAGATGATGATTTCTGGCTGTTCTTTAAAGTATGTGCATTTGGTGATGAAAATTACAAAGAGCGCCCAAGTCTAACCATCATCGGTCAACAAATAGCGAAGAAGTTACAGGGTAGTCCATTAGCAGCACAAACTGCAGGAGCGCTATTAAGAGAGCATCTTACAACTGACCATTGGAGTAATATTGTAAGGAATGAAAAATGGAAATCCCTCAAACTCAATGGAGGCATCATGAGTTCTTTGAAACTTAGCTTCGATGAGCTGCCCTACTATTTACAACAATGCTTCTTGTATTGTTATATATTCCCCAATAATCATAAGTTCCTTAGCAATGATCTGGTATGTCTTTGGATATCACAGGGTTTTGTGAAATTATGCCATTCGACAGAGAGATTAGAGGTGATAGGACATAAGTATCTCACTGGTTTGCTGAACTCTGGCTTCTTTCAGCAAGTTGAAACTAAAGATCCCACTCTAGGCGATCAAACATTATATGTTATGCCTGCTCTTATGCATGACTTTGCAAGGCTGGTTTCCGGAACTGAATGTGCAGCTATAGATGATCTGTCGTGCGTAGAAGTCCTCCCAACCATACATCATTTGTCAATTTTGACTTATTCTACATACCCTGAAGATAAATACGGGAACATACCTCGTAATGAGAAGTTTGAAGAAAAATTGCGAAGAGCAGTTAGTTCAACGAGAAATTTGAGGTCATTGGTTTTGATAGGAAAGTATGATCACTTCTTACTCCAATATTTACAAGGCATATTCCAGAAGGCACAAAACTTACGGGTGCTCCAAATTTCTGAAGCATGTGCTGGTTTTGGTTATTCTGCGTTCAGTTTGGTAAATTCTACTCATGTTCGATATCTAAAACTTGGGACCAAAGTTTGGCCTGGAGATCTGAGCAAATTCTACCATCTTCAAGTATTAGATATGGTCTTAGATAGAAATTCTACTGTACCTATTGGTATAAATAATCTTATCAGTCTACGGCACCTTATTGCATCAAAGACAGTGTACTCTTCAATCAGTAACATTGGAGAAATGACCTCTCTTCAGGAACTACATGACTTTAACTGCACCAGCTTTAAGATAGCACAACTTCCATGCATGAGTGAGCTTGTTCAGCTTGGTGTTTCTCAACTTGAAAATGTTATAACTAGAGAGGAGGCATATGGAGCAAAACTGAGAGAAAAAAGTCACTTAGAAAAGTTGCACTTGTCATGGGAGTACACTTTGCCACAGGGTGAATATGGCATTGATATGAACTCTGAGCTGTCTTCCGATGCAGTTGAAACAGGGACAAGCAAAGAGGTGCTTGAGGATCTTGAACCACATCCAAACCTAAAGCATCTTCATATTTATGGGTATCCCAGTGGTACCTCCCCTGATTGGCTTGTTAGAACTGTCTCAGTCACCTGTTTGCAGACACTTCATTTAGAGGATTGTAGGGAATTGCAGGTACTTCCCTCGCTAGAAAAGCTTCCACTCCTTACAAAGCTTAAGTTAAGGAACATGTGCAAGGTAAGAGAAGTAACAATTCCTTCGTTGGAGGAGCTGGTGTTGATTAACTTGCCAAAGTTGGAGAGATGCTCCTGCAGTTTAGTGAGGGACTTGAATTCGAGCTTAAGAGTACCGACGATAGAGGGATGCCTTGTATTGGAGGTATTTCCTCTTTTTGAGAGCTGTGAAAAACTGATTATCGAGCAAAAGTCATGGTTGTCCAATCTCAGCGTGCTTACCATCCATGATTGTCCTCAGTTAATTGTATCAAATCCTCTGCCACCTTCAAGTAGCACCCGTGAGTTATCCATTGCAAGAGTTTCGACCCTTCGAACTATGGAGGCATCGTCCAGTGCAAAACTGATAATTGGGATAGTTCGAATGCCCTTCGGCACCTTCCATGATGAGGATTCCAATGCGCTGACGAAACTGGATGATAAAATTCTGTCATTCCATAATCTGGGGGGCCTAACTCACTTGCAGATAAGAGGCTGCCGGAATCTATCGTGTATTTCACTAAAAGGCTTCAAGCAACTAATCAGCTTGAAGAGTTTGGAAATAGAATTCTGCAGAAACCTTTTCTCCTCAGATGTTCTGCCAGAGCATGTAGGTGAAGACATGGCAGACGCAGGTTCCATTGCCCTCCCATCTCTTGAGCGTCTCAATTTCGAGTCATGCGGAATAACTGGGAAGTGGCTATCTGTGATGCTGCAACACGCACCTGCCCTAGAGGAATTGTCTGTGGATCATTGCGAGCAGTTATCAGGACTGCTGATTGAAGGAACAGGGAGAAGTTTACCGAATCACACATGTACTCCACATGATTCATCAGCAGGAAATCCAGATGGCACAACAAGCGCGGCTCTAGAGGGACTCCTGCGCGTCCCATCAAATCTCGTCTCCTCTCTCAAGAAAATAATTATAAAGTCGTGCTATGTGCTAACATTTCAGGGGAACAAGGAAGGCTTCTCAGGATTCACCTCCCTCGAGGAGCTTATGGTTTGCCAATGCCCCGAGCTGATCCCATCTTTGGTGCAGAAATATCAAAACAACGACCAGGGAAACGGGAGATGGCTTCTCCCGCATTCACTCTGCATACTTGAGATTGACGATTCCCCAGAAATGCTGCAGCCCTGCTTTCTAAAAGATGGTAACTGCCTCGAAAAGTTGGTAATAGAGGACAGCCCTAGTTTGGAATGTTTACAGCTGTGTTTCTGCACAGCACTGGAAGAGTTGATAATTGATGATTGTAAATTGCTCGCCGCACTAGAGGGGAATTTAACCTGCCTCAGGAAATTAGTGTTGAGCGGCAACTCAGGGTTGGAATCGCTAGGGCTGTATTCCTGCACAGCGCTCGAAGAGTTGACGGTCGAGAATTGTGAAGCCCTGACCGCACTAGAAGGGAATTTCACCTCTCTCCGGAAATTAGATATGTCGAGAAACCCAAGGCTGAAATCGCTACCGCTGCGTTTCTGCACAGCGCTGGAACACTTGCGGATTTACTACTGTGAATCGCTCGACACGCTGGAGGGGAATTTCACCTGCATCAAGAACTTTCACCTTCACGACAACTCAGGGTTGGAATCGCTAGAGCTGTATTCCTGCACATCACTCGAAGAGTTGACGGTCGAAAATTGTGAGGCCCTAACTGCACTCAAGGGGAATTTCACCTCTCTCCAGAAATTAGATCTGTGGGAAAACCCAAGGCTGAAATCGCTATGGCTGGGTTTCTGCACAGCGCTGGAACATTTGAAGATTTACGACTGTGAAGTGCTCGACACGCTGGAGGACTTGCGTTCCCTCAGAGGTCTCAGGTATGTGGACGTATTGAGGTGCACTCGCCTACCTCAGGAGCGCCTGTTAAGTCAGGGCTACGATTTGTGCGCTGGACTGGAAAGGCTTCGCACCGATGATTTCTCTTTCCTCACCACGTCATTCTGCAAGTGCCTCACCTCCCTTCAACGCCTAGAGATTCACGAATGTACTACAGGGGAAGTGAGGCGACTAACAGATGAGCAAGAGAGAGCGCTGCAGCTCCTCATGTCCCTGCAGGAGCTACAATTTGAGAATTATTTCCACCTCGAAGATCTTCCCGTGGGTTTGTACAGCCTTCCCTCCCTCAAGAAGTTGGAGATTGATAATTGCCAGCGTATATCAAGTCTGTCCGAAAAGAATCTCCCACCATCGCTGGAAGAACTGCAGATCAGGTATTGCAGCAAGGAGCTAATTGATGTATGCAGAATGCTAGCAACAAAAAGAAGCAAGCCAAAGATTCAAATTAATGGGGACTATGTGAACTGATTATTGGGAAACATGATGGCACTGTTGCCCTGCCAGAGATCAGACTGGGCTAGCGAGCATACAGCTTATCTGCATAAATTTTAACCTTTGCCTGTGGTATACAACTTACATGTAATGAGTTCATTTTACTTTTGTTTTGTTCTAACGAAGGCAAAGTGGAACACATGTCCTTCAGATTGTAATGTAATTTGTATCTTCACATGATATTGCTTATCCTCTGGAGCCGTTCCACAAGTAGTTGGCTGAGTGACTAAACGAATTCAGTAATCAACTCGGCTATGGTCAAGTTAATTGCGGAGTTTATGAGGACAACTTTTTCATGAAACTTACGCTTACAGGCCTGCGCAACTCATCGGAGCCTATCAGTTACGACTGAGCAAACAAATTTCCCACCGACTGTAACAACTAAAAGTGTAGAGTAAATTACATCCATCATACACCAACTTGTGTGCCTGTATCATTTTGATCCAACAAGTAGCAAAACATGCAAATAGATACATGAACTTGTTAAATGCGTGCATAAACGGTCACATGTACTATATATAGATGTATTTTGCCACCATGAGATATAATGTGAAAGGTTTTGTAACCCTTACCCCCTTCTCATATATATTATAAACATGTGGACAACTCTTATTTCTTTTGATATGGGTAAAATATTTTTTTTAAAAAAAACTTCAACAGTGGATGACCACGTATACCATTTTTTTTAAAAAAAAGTATGATAAATTCATTTTCATTGTGTCTCATATACATTTTGTTTACTATTTTTCAGAAGTGAAAATACTAAAAAAAAGAATTTGCTAACATGCCTTTTTTAAAATTTTGATGACGAATATACAGTAGATTTAAAGGAAACAATATAATCACATACATCAAATAATTGTTTAAGAAACTAATAATCCTAATATGTTAAGTTTGATCTTGTTTGTCCAATCAACTATATAAAATGAAAAGAATTATAAAAATTGACTTAGGGCTTCGTACATATATTAAATGCACATAATTCTAAGTTGGATTTAGAAAGAAAAAAAAGATAGTTCAATCAGTGTCTTGGTGATATCGTTAGTTTTTTTTCATCTTTTCACATTTGTCAATGGAATATAAGAGTTGTATACAGTACATGTTTATTGCATATATATATATATATGAAGGGGGAGAAAGAGATGTGTTACATGCATAAAATCATCCATTTTAGAAGTCACGGTGAAAAAATACGTCTACATAGAGCATATGTGACCGTATCTGCATACATGTTTAACAAGTTCATGTATTTATTTGCACGTTTTGCTATTTGTTGGACCAACATGATACAAGCTCACAAGTTGTTGTATGTGGATGTAATTTACTCAAAAGTATATATAGGCCAAAAGTTACCTGAAGAAAGAGAACATCAACGCTCTTGGTTCCGGTGTGTGCCTCATTCCTTTCTATGAATTACTCGTTGCATGACTAATTTATCAGAAATTTCAACAGTGCTTCTGCGCCTTTTACTGGCATTTCGCACCATGAAAAGCTTCCTGAAATTCCAACAGGAGAACAGAAATTCCAAAAGTTACCAATGACTACAAACATTTACAGCTTGGATCAACATCGTATGACCCAGATTAAAGTTTATATAGTTTACACAAATAAGTTAGTTTGCACCTGATACGTTGCCATAAAATAGAACAAGCATTAGTTGATACCTGGGCGTACAAACTTCGTGAAGCACGTGCCTGATGAGATTTTGGCTGTTATGATATTAAATAGCCTATTTAAGAATTAAGATTTGACGGAAAAGCTTATTATGTTATAAGTTTTTTTGAGAATTTATTATGGTATAAGCTTTTTTTAGGGAAAAATTATGGTATAAGCTGGCATTTTGATGCGTCTCATGGGCCATAATAATGAACATTTGGGCCCCCGATCGAACTAGCAGCACACATAAATAAAGAATGGGTTCCTACAATAATTATCCATGGATGGCCCGTGGCCCGTGCAAGTGCGGCCTTCTTCTGTATGTGTGTGGCTTGTTGAGTCTTTTTTTTGGGGAATAGAAATTTTTTAGTCTTGATCGACAAAAATTGCCAAAGAAAATAACCATGTAAACGGTGCATATATATAGGTGAGATTGGTGCGGTGGATTCAATTCATCATGCGATCCAGTCCAACAGCAGACTACTAAAGCGAGTGCACATGCTTTCTGGGCTGACGACACCACCGGAGATCACTTCGATTCGATCCCAGCGCAACCAGCCAACCACGAGTCCACGACAGGCGCGAAACTGAGCCGGTGGGTCGCCTGCTCGGGTCCGGATTCGGATTCGGTTTAGAGCATGTTCAGTGGAAGCTCGTAAATGGTCACGTAAATTTGGGCTCCCAAATCCTATTTTACAAGTCTACATGTAAAATTTAGGGACCCAAATTTGCATCCAACTTTAGTGGGGCATGCATCCATACACTAGTGAAGCATAAAAATAGTGGGATCCATAGTTTGAGAAGGAGGAGGATGGTTTGAGAGGGAGGATGAGATGCTCCCAAATCTAGGGGTTTGGAGGGAAAATTTGGAAGGACATATCAAATAGGAGGGAGTTTAGGAGCCCCACTAAAGAAGATTTTTTAACTTTGGCTCCTAAAATTTAGAGTAGGAGCTCATTTAATAACTTTCACTGGAGGTAAAATTTAGAGTAGTAGCTCATTTAATAACTTTCACTGGAGATGCTCTAGACCGAATCCGGCTTCGGTTCGTGGAGCAGGGCAGCAGCCACCCAACAAGTTCAAAGTCTAGGGTGAACGTGCTCTGTACTCTCGTTGCGGCCAAGGCTTCGAACCGAAAATGGCACTGCCGGATTCGGTTCGGGTAATCCGGTTCCTGCTCCGGTTATGTATAAATACTTCGACGCCAGCTCTTCCTTCTCCATCCAAGCTCCCCCAACGCGAACGCCTCCTCCTCACCGACGTGCGCCGCGCAGGAATAATGGACATCCTCGTCAGGATCACACTTACATTTTCTTTTTGAAAGACCCACACTTACATTTCTTCCCCTACCACACGCATTACTTGAACACGCTCATAAAATTAACAATAAAGATCACTGACTGACAAACTTGGTACTGTAGCATGCAGTCCTTCAAACGAAGAACATGCGGAATTTCTTGAGGTGTTGGTAGGAGGCTAGCGGCGATGGATGGGTTCTATTCGAACGGCCCAGCAGAATTGGGCTTCCAGAAGAGTAGGAAGGCCCAATATTTTAGAAAAACTGGGCCAGGTCTATATACCAACCTGGCAACCTGAAATATCGATAGGAAATTCAACACTTGTTTACTGGTGCAGTCAGTGGTGGTGGTGCTCGTCTCGTCTGGAAAGCAAGCGGAAATCGGGGGGGTTTGGTGGGGAACAAAGCCAATTCTTCCACTTTTTACGTTTGTTTGAACGTTGTCCCACTCCCACCCATTAAATATTGTTTGCCGCCTAGCTTTGCCGCGCCATTGTATATTGTTTGCTCGGGTAGCTTTACCAGTTCTGCTCCCCCGCACCACTTGTCTTTCGATTCCTCCATTGCCAGAGCCAGAGCTGCTCCTTCGATCTGGGTCTGATGATGGAGGCGGTAGAGGCGACACTCGTCGAGGGCGCGGTGCTACGGCTGGCGCAAACCATCCTTGCAAATCTCCTGCTCAACAAGCTCGACGCATGGCTTCGCCATGTTGGATTGACTAAATTGTCAAAGGTGGAAGTGTGGCCATAAAAGTCAATGATGATATCGGGCACTACTTTCAAACTAAGAAAGGACTTAGGCAAGGTGATCCTCTGTCTCCACTCCTTTTCAACCTAGTGGCCGATATGTTGGCCATTCTCATCGAGAGAGCGAAACACAATGGAGATTTTAGTGGCATCATACCACACTTGGTAGATGGAGGTCTCTCAATCCTTCAATATGCTGATGACACCATTCTTTTCATGGAACATAACCTCGATGATGCCAAAAACCTTAAACTAGTTTTAAGTACCTTTGAGCAATTATCAGGACTTAAAATAAATTTCCACAAGAGTGAATTATATTGCTATGGGGGAGCAAAGGATTGTGAGCAAGATTACGCACACATCTTTGGATGCAACACGGGATCCACACCATTCAAATACCTCGGAATTCCGATGCACGACAGGAAATTAGCAAATAATGATTGGATGATAATAGAGGAAAAATTTCAGAAAAAACTTAGTAGTTGGAAAGGCAAATTACTCTCGGTGGGTGGAAGACTAGTTTTAATAAACTCAGTCCTCACAAGCCTAGCAATGTATATGCTTTCCTTTTTTGAGGTTCCTAAAGGGGTTCTAAAAAAATTGGACTACTACAGCTCGAGGTTTTATTGGCAATGTGATGGACACAAGAAAAAATATAGGCTCACTAAGTGGAGCATCTTGTGTACACCAAAGGATTGTGGAGGGCTGGGTATCCAGAACCTGGAAATCCAAAACAATTGCCTATTGAGCAAGTGGCTTTTCAAACTAATGAATGAGGAAGGAATTTGGCAAACCCTCCTACGGAGGAAATACCTATCAAATAAAACTCTAACCCAAGTCACAAAACAACAGGGAGACTCCCACTTTTGGTCAGGTCTTATGAAAGTGAAGGATCAATTCCTACAATGTGGCCATTTCAAAGTCCGTAGCGGAATGGAAATCCGTTTTTGGGAAGACACATGGGTAGGAAATCAACCTCTGAAATTATCATACCCACACCTTTTCCATATAGTGAGGAAAAAATCAGCAACGGTAGCCGAGGTGCTAAGCACCACACCGTTGAACGTTTCTTTTCGAAGAGGACTAACTGGGCACAACCTAGAGGCATGGTACAGCCTAGTATCGAAAGTTTTAACAACTAATCTAACTAGTGCTAGAGATGTCTTCATTTGGGATTTGCATAAGAGTAGTGTTTTTTCGACACAGTCTATGTACATGGCCACCATGAGAAACGACATCATTCCCCGGAAATGTCCAATTTGGAAACTCAAGATACCACTCAAGATTAAAATCTTTCTGTGGTATATCAAAAATGGAGTCACCCTCACTAAAGATAACTTAGCCAAACGGAATTGGAAAGGAAACTTAAGTTGTTGTTCTTGCAGTTCATTAGAGACTATAGAACACCTCTTCATTAAGTGTCACTTCACTCGTTTTATTCGGAATACAGTACATATCACATTTGGCATTCAACCACCGTCTAGCATTTCAAACATGTTTGGTCCTTGGCTAAATGGCATTCGGCCAGCGCTTAGAGATCAAATTTGTGTGGGTTTGACAGCTATATGTTGGGCAATATGGTTGAATAGAAATGATATGGTATTCAATCGTGCTAAATCTAACACCTTTATGCAGTAATTTTCAGGGCTACATATTAGACCCGCACCTGGTCATTGTTACTTAAAGACGAAGAAGCAAGATCAAATCTGAAGAATGCCTGCCGCCTCTTGGAAACGGTCGTCATGCAAGTGTTTGCTAGTTTCGGTTGGAAGTTCTCGAATAGAATTGCAGCCTAGCTGTCTTTGTTTTGCTCGAAACTTCTTCTTTTTCCTTCGTGCACTCTATGGAGTAATTTGTGAGCCTAAGAGCTCCCCCTTATTGTAATGAACTGCTGTGTACACCATACACTATGGTGTAGAGGCCGGGACTTTTGTTCCATTATCAAAAAAAAATGTTGGGCTCGCCGACGACATCGAGAAGCTCAAATCCGAGGTCGAGGATGTCGAGGCGTTGGCTGCCTCTGTCCAGGGGAGCTCGGCCGGGAACAGGCTGCTTGCCCTACGGCTCTCTCGTCTCAAGGAGCTCCTGTATGAAGCCGACGACTTGGTCGACGAGCTCGACTACTGCAGGCTCCAGGATCAGGTTGATGAAGGTATAGATGTGTTCTCTTGCAGATCGTAATGGCTTAAACTTCTCGCAGCACAACCTTTATTCTTTTCCCCTGAATGTTTCCTCTCGGGGGCAGGTACATTTGGCTGTGGCACGAATGGAGCGGAGCAAGTAGATGGATCCAGGGACAATTACATGCTCCAGCACCAGGTCGAGGGAGGTAAGCGTGATGTCGCTGTTCTCTACATATCGTTTCTTCTATTGTTTGATGATAGAAAACAAAGCTCTTTGCGAGCATTAGTTTTCATTTGATGCTCCCATTTTGTTATGGGTCACTCAGGTAGGATTGCTTGGGATAATCAGCACCAAGGCACGGGTGTAAATGGCGGAGCACAACTAGTTGATGGACCGAGGGACAACTCTAGCGTACCGAATAGAAACGATCGCAAGAAACGGTCCAAGGCATGGGAGGAATTCAGCATAACAGAAGAAGACGCCGATGGAAAGCCGTGTGTATCCACTGTGGCACACAGGTTAAATGTGAGACTAGCAATGGGACATCAGTTTTGCACAATCACCTCAAGAGCGACAGTTGCAAGAGAAAACGTGCAGCTATTGAACAAATGCCAAACCCATCAAGGTACTACTGCTCTTGAGGATCCATAAAGAATGCATATCCTTGCATTGGCACACTTTTGCACTATCGAATTATGATTAGTTTTTTTTTCTGCGGGTAAAAGAAAACTAATCACAATTCGATATTGCAAAAGTGCCTTGATGGACAAAAATACTGAACTTGCAATGTTCCCAAACAGCACCTTAACCTTATAATGATACGCAAATAAAAAACAATCAGTGTGTATATTTATCTAAAGCATGCCAGATATAGTTCTGAACTGCACTTGTAAATCTAACAAAAAGATAATTACAGTTTATAAACCTGCAATAACCAGTCCATGTTCCTTTTCCTCCTGTAGTGCTGACGATGATGCTCAAAATGGTGCCGCCATTTCGACTCGTGATTCAGATAGAAGAAAAAGAATGAGAAGTGATGAGGTCTTAGCACACAACACTGCAGCTAACACAATCCTCTGGGACAAGGCAGAAATTTGCAATAGAATCCAACAAACAACACATTAGTTGCAAAAGGCTATCAGTGAGGTTCAGAAGTTATATGGATTAGGTTCTGTTGCAAGTTCAACAAATCTATGTCAGAATACAGTCGCAGATTCATGCCGAAGAACGTCAAGTCTAGTGCAACACAAAATGTATGGGAGGATTGATGAGAGGAACTCCATCATAAAGCATATGACACCAGACAACCCTGAAGGTTTAATTGTTCTTCCTATTGTAGGCATTGGAGGTATTGGGAAGACGGCTCTTGCTCAACTCATATACAATGATCCAATTGCGAAAAGTAAATTTGATAACAGGATATGGATTTGGGTGTCCAACAACTTGGACGCAGTGAAACTTACAAAGGAGATGTTAGACTTTTTTGCTCAAGAAAAGTGTGTAGGTATGACCAACTTGTCTAGACTTCAGGAGATCTTGGTGACACATGTCACATCAAAGAGGACTCTGCTTATTTTGGATGATGTCTGGGGTGACATTGATGATTGCCGATGGAATAAACTGTTGGCTCCTTTGAGGTCTGACAATGCGAAGGGCAATATGGTTATTGTGACTACTAGAAAACTGTCTGTTGCAAAAAGGATAGGCACAGTCGAACACATCAATTTGGGCCGTTTGCAGGATGATGATTTCTGGCTGTTCTTTAAAGCTTGTGCATTTGGTGATGAAACTTACAAAGAGCACGGGAATCTAACCATCATTGGTCAGAAGATTGCCACCAATTTACAGGGTAACCCACTAGCAGCACAAACTGCAGGGATGCTATTAAGAGAACATCTTACAACTGACCATTGGGGTAACATTCTAAAGAATGAAAAATGGAAATCCCTGCAACTCAATGGAAGGATCATGCATGCTTTGAAACTTAGCTACGATGAGCTGCCCTACTATTTACAGCAATGCTTCTTGTATTGTTCTATATTCCCCAATAATCATCAGTTTCTTAGCAGTGAGCTGGTCTATATTTGGATCTCACAGGGATTTGTGAAATGTTGCAATTCTACTGAGAGATTGGAGGAGATAGGACAGAACTATATTACTGATTTGCTAAACTCTGGCTTCTTTAAGCAAGTTGAAACTAAAGATCCCACTGTTGGCTATCAAACATTCTACGTTATGCTTGCACTCATGCATGACTTTGCAAGGCTGGTTTCAGGAGCTGAATGTGCAGCTACAGATGATCTATGTTGCACAGAAGTCCTCCCAACCATACGTCATTTGTCAATTCTAACTTATTCTTCATACCCAGAAGATAAATGTGGGAACATACCTCGTAATGAGAGGTTTGAAGAAAAAATGCAAAGAGTAGTTAATTCAACGAGAAAATTGAGGACGTTGGTTTTAATAGGGAAGTATGATAACTTCTTACTCAAATATTTACAAGGCATATTCCAGAAGGCACAAAACTTACGGGTGCTCCAAATTTCTGAAGCATGTGCTGGTTTTGGTTATTCTGCGTTCAGTTTGGTAAATTCTACTCATGTTCGATATCTAAAACTTGGGACCAAAGTTTGGCCTGGAGATCTGAGCAAATTCTACCATCTTCAAGTATTAGATATGGTCTTAGATAGAAATTCTACTGTACCTATTGGTATAAATAATCTTATCAGTCTACGGCACCTTATTGCATCAAAGACAGTGTACTCTTCAATCAGTAACATTGGAAAAATGACCTCTCTTCAGGAACTACATGACTTCAACTGCACCAGCTTTAAGATAGCACAGCTTCAATCCATGAGTGAGCTTTCTCAGCTTGGTGTTTCTCAACTTGAAAATGTTATAACTAGAGAGGATGCATATGGAGCAAAACTGAGAGAAAAAAGTCACTTAGAAAAGTTGCACTTGTCATGGGAATACACATTGCCACAGGGTGAATATGGCATTGATATGAGCTCTGAGCTCTCTTCCGATGCAGTTGAAACAGGGGCAAGCAAAGAGGTGCTTGAGGGTCTTGAACCACATCCAAACCTAAAGCATCTTCATATTTCTGGGTATCCCAGTGGTACCTCTCCAGATTGGCTTGTTAGAACTGTCTCAGTCACCTGTTTGCAGACACTTCATTTAGAGGATTGTAGGGAATTGCAGGTACTTCCCTCGCTAGAAAGGCTTCCACTCCTTACAAAGCTTAAGTTAAGGAACATGTGCAAGGTAAGAGAAGTAACAATTCCTTCGTTGGAGGAGCTGGTGTTGATTAACTTGCCAAAGTTGGAGAGATGCTCCTGCAGTTTAGTGAGGGACTTGAACTCGAGCTTAAGAGTACTGACGATTGAGGGATGCCGTGTATTGGAGGTATTTCCTCTTTTTGAGAGCTGTGAAAAACTGAATATCGAGCAAAAGTCATGGTTGTCCAATCTTAGCGTGCTTACCATCCATGATTGTCCTCAGTTAATTGTATCAAATCCTCTACCACCTTCAAGTAGCACCCGTGAGTTATCCATTGCAAGAGTTTCGACGCTTCCAAATATGGAGGCATCGTCCAGTGCAAAACTGACAATTGGGATAGTTCGAATGCCCTTGTGCACCTTCCATGATGAGGATTCCAATGCGCTGACAAAACTGGATGACAAAATTCTGTTATTCCATAATCTGGGGGGCCTCACTTGCAAATAAGAGGCTGCCGGAATCTATCGTGTATTTCACTAAAAGGCTTCAAGCAACTAATCAACTTGAAGAGTTTGGAAATAAAATTCTGTAAAAAACTTTTCTCTTCAGATGTTCTGCCAGAGCATGTAGGTGAAGACATGGCAGACGCAGGTTCCATTGCCCTCCCATCTCTCGAGCATCTCAAGATCGAGTCATGCGGAATAACTGGGAAGTGGCTCTCTGTGATTCTGCAACACGCACCGGACCTAGAGAAATTGTATGTGGAAGATTGCCGCCAGATAACAGGACTGCTGATTGAAGGGACAGGGAGAAGTTTAGCGAATCACACATGTACCCCACCTGATTCATCAGCGGGAAATCCAGATGGCACAACAAGCGCGGCTCTAGAGGGACTCCTGCGCGTTCCATCAAATCTCGTTTCCTCTCCCAAGAAAATAATTATCAAGTCGTGTTATGAGCTAACATTTCAGGAGAACAATGAAAGCTTCTCAGGATTCACCTCCCTCGAGGAGCTAATAAGTTTGCCAATGCCCCGAGCTGATCCCAACTTTGGTGCAGAAATATCAAAACAACGACCAGGGAGACGGGAGATGGTTTCTCCCGCAGTCACTCCGCATACTTGCGATTGACAGTTGCCCAGAAATGCTGCAGCCCTGCTTTCTAGAAGGTGGTAACTGCCTCAAAAAGTTGGTAATTGTAACACCCTAATTTCATCACACTAAAAAAAAATTAATATAGGCAACCCAATTTTCCTAATTTTTGTTTTTTTTAGGAATTATTAAATTGCAAATTCAAATCTTGGCCTATAAATATTTAAATATCATTTAAATTAGAGACAATGAATTCTTTGTTGCATTCATGCTGTTGCATATATTTTTGAATGTTGTTTGAATTTGAAAAGGTTTGCAAAAGTTTAAACTTAAATTCAAAACCTTTCTTTTCTCTCTCTCTTTTTCTAGCCGGCCCAATCTTCTTTCGCGGCCCAGCTTCTTCTTCTCCCGGCCTTTTCTTTTTCTCCCCTCGCGCAGCCGCGGCCCAATTTCCTTTCCGGCCCATTCCGTCGCCGCGGCCCAGTCGTCCGTTTTCTCTTCCTTTTCTTTCTCCCGGTCGCTG
The DNA here is from genome assembly GCA_015342445.1 of Digitaria exilis. Classification (NCBI taxonomy): domain Eukaryota; kingdom Viridiplantae; phylum Streptophyta; class Magnoliopsida; order Poales; family Poaceae; genus Digitaria; species Digitaria exilis. The sequence continues at coordinate 424,566 of JACEFO010002685.1, forward strand.
ACACGTGGGCCCGCCCTGTCAGGGTCTTCTTCTTCCCCGAGTTCGAGTCGCGCACGGCCGGGACTCCTCCGGCGAGTCCGAGCCGTTCCCGCGTCGGTTTGCCCCTCGCGCAAGCTTTCCGGCCTTTATAAGCCGCCGCCCGACCCTCTCTTGCCTCCTCAACCCAAAGCCGAGCTTCCGCGTCGCCATAGCCGCCGTAGCCGCGCTCTAACCCTAGCTTCTAGCCGCCGTCGCAATCCGAGCGTTCGAGATCACCTTCGTCGCTCCAAGCTCGTCATCGAGGTTCGCGTTGAGGTTTGGAACCCGTCTAGTCGCTTTTCCCTCTCTGTCTAGCTATCTCGAGGTCGTGCGCGCTCGTCGTCGTGGCCGAGCCGCCGTTCACCGTCGAGAGCTTCCTCCGTAGATCAATCTTCGTTTAGATCTGCCAAAATCGACTCCCCGCGTCCCCAGCTCTCTCCCAAGCCAATCACGGCGAGAAACCGAGCTCTCTAGCGCCGGTTTCGAGCAAGTCCGGCGAGAGCTCCGCCGCGCGCCGCCGCGGAAGTTGCCCCTTTGCCCAGGGCCGTTCGATCTAGATTCGACGATAGAGATTAGATCCAACCGAACCGTTATGGTCAGCGCGGAGTCAGCCGTGCGGTTTTGCAAAAGAGCCCCTGATCTTTTTAGAAATCAACCCGCGGTCCAAGCCAGTTCAAAAATAATTAGATCTAGGTCCTTTTCTTTTCGTTTAGGCCCCTGAGCTTTCTAAAAATAGAACCCGCCGTCCTGGTTGGTTGTTTTTCACAAAAGTCCTTTGGTTTTTATATAAAATTACGTTTTAGGTCCCTGGTTTCTTCTGTTTAAGCCCCTGGAAGGTTAGATTTAGTTCAAAGAAGCCCTAAACCTTGTTTTAGCCATATCTTGACCGTTTTAAATCCTTTTTGAGTGATCTTTGCGCTCACGCGATCGTCTCTTCGTCAAGAATAGTTCTAGACACGTCTTTGCGTCTTTCAAAGTTGTTTGGTGTATTGTTTTACTTTTATTGATTGAATGCTTGTGTGAAACGTATAGAGAACGATTCGTTCGAGGGAGATCAAGATCAAGTTTTCGAGGAGGAGCTACAGCAGTACTTTGAGCAAGGCAAGTGGATTTCCCCCTCTGCATACTCTTTTGAACCCATACACATTGCATAACATTAAAGTTTATATTTACGTTCGCGATGCATTAATTTGATGGATCCTATTTAAGGATGACTAGTCTTTTACCCCTAAGCCTTGATACACCGGGTTTACTTTTATGTTGGGTAGCTATGCTAGATGCTTAACCTTGGTTCATGATGGGTTCTATCCAACATTGATGAATATCTTTATTTATATCTTGTTATGTTAATACAAGATCACCATGTTAATCGGAACATGGAGAACCACCCAGGATTAACCGTACAACCACAATACTATATGGCTCTGGTCTTGGCTAATTAATTAGAAACCTTGGTTAGGAATGATCTTACCGAAAGGGCATGGGGGGTGGCGGTTGACGGTGTATAGCCCGGTTCTCTCGGGAAGTGGGTTTGGCTAAGACACTATACCCGTTAGGGAGGGTTATGCCTGCTTCCGATCCGGAAACCTTAGCGGATTGTTTCTAACTAGGGAATCTTTGTAAAGGCCTCGTAGCGTCCCTATGCAGTCACACCTTGGAAGTGTGGTACGTGCCTGATCAGCACAGCATGGTTGGGTTTAAAGTTCTTCGGAGCTTTTACGCGAATTGTGGTGAAAGTGTACAACCTCTGCAGAGTGTAAAACTGTTATAACAGCCGTGTTCGCGGTCATGAACGGCCTGGACCCTCACGTGACTAAACTATCGAAACATGAAATCAAATCATCGCATGCATATGTTATTGGTTATGTTCATTATCTATGTTTATGATTTACTTTATGCTTATTTATTATTAATATGGGGTGGTATATACTTATATCCTAGTAAATAGTTGCTTGTCAATAAAACTTGACCAACTAAAATGCTAACCGCTGCAAACCCAGCCTATCCTTGATAGCTTGCATATTTCCCCCACTTGTTGAGTACCAACCATAAGTGTACTCACCCTTGCTTATATTGGATCAGAAGGTAATAATGGAGCAGAGTACCTCAGCGATCTTGATGAGTTCTAGGCGTGTGTTCCACCAGTCAGTTGCCTGTGGAGTGCTTTTGGAGATATCGTCTTAGTTATCGTGAGAACCAGTTTATTTTGGCCTTTGTGCCTTATTCGTGAGTGTAATAAATACTTTATTTATTAAATATTCGTTTGAGTACTGTTTCTGCTGTTCACTCACGGTCTATCATATGTGTGAAATTTGATCCTGGCACACATATGAGATGTACTCGGTTTTTTTTCTAAAACCAGGTATGACAGAGTGGTACCAGAGCCGTGCTGACTGTAGGACGCTAGCCTAGATTAGAATGGTCGAAGTAAGGATTTAGTTTAGCAAGCCAAGTCAGTTTCTTTAGAGGTCTTATTTTATTAATTAAAAATTCTTTGAACCACTTCTCTTTCTTTGCTCACCTTCGCCTCTATTTCGATTATCTTTACTAAGGATCTCTCTCTGTTCTTAGATGGCCAAGAGTTTCCAGTCTGAACCAGCACAGCCAGCCCCTTCTTCACCACAGATGGATGATGATGTGCAAGGAGATCCGGTGCGGATGTGCTATTCTGATGATGAGGATATACCTGGTTCTACTTCACCCACAGTAGATGTTGAAGGGAATCCAGATGGCATTGGGAATGAAGGTGATGAAGTCTATGAGGATGAAAAGGATGATGAAGAAGAGCCCAAGGTGGAGATAATCACTTCAATAAATGAGCTTGGTGCTTTCCCACTCTTGCTTGAAGATGTTTTGGAAGCATTGGGCAATTACACCAGGCCACTCTACATAACCAATTACTGTTCCGCTGCAAACTACCAGGAGTATTACCATACCCAGGTTCATGTTAGGGCGCAAATGGAGAATGCCTCACGCTTCAGGACTTGGTCTATTCATGAGTCAAGCCTTCTACATACCTCCTATGAAGCTGCAGTCAGTGAAGCCGCCAGGAGGGCAGTGACATCTATCAGCCACCAGTACCAGAAGGAGCTGTCCCGCACAGAGTACCGTCACTTGCCTCGTCGCCGTCCAGGAACTGAGCAAACCGTTGTAGTGGGAGGAGGACCAACAGCAGATCCTCGTCTCAATGTTCTTGCTCGAGTCACTGCAGCACTGAATACTGATTTGGAAGGTGTTATTAATGAACTTGCCCAAGCCCAAGAGCGGATTGTAGAACTCGAAGAACAGCTGTTTCAGCAACCAAGTCAAGAGGATGTTGAAGAGAGGATGGCCAACGTTCGATCCCCACCTCGGAAGAAGTGTCGCTTTGGAGCCCCTTTCTCCGTCACACAGTTTAGGGAATAGGTTGTCCTTAGGTTTCTTCTATAAAGTTTATCGATAGTACGGTTTTGTGAGGTCGATCGTTTGTTTAATGTTTGTTGCTTGGATAAATGTGTGAGTTGGAATCTTTGTTTGTGTGTCTTTGGTTGTGGAGTGATGATCACAATTAAAGAAAAATTATTAATAAAATATTAGTTGAGTTTAATTTTAGTCCCTTCTTATCCTTTGATCTTAGTTTCTTATCTATCTCAAGTCTATCCGGCATCTATATCCCTTATTCTGAAATCTGATCGCGCCGATATCCGAGACAGCAGTACTGTTTTGATAATTTCGGGAGTTACACAAATCCGTTTGACCTCAAACCAGTGGGGTTAGTTTCAGAATTTGATGAGCGAATTTCTGTGATTTTTCCATAATTTTTGGAAATCTGTGTCGAGGGAAACACACCAAAAGTTTTCAGGAACAGAATCTGTTTTTCCAGCTTGACACAGGCAGCTTGATTATTTTGTATCCGGAGTTTCAGAGGTCCGATTGAGGTGATTCCAGTTGTATTGGATTCATAACTTTATGAGTATAGTTCTGGAATTTTTGGTATAATTTTTGGATGCACGAATTGACAGTTAGGGATGAATATTTAGGGAGGACAGAATCTGAGTGGTGTTGAATAGTTTACTTTCCTCTGCTTTGTTCTTTCTTCTTAACTTCAATGCTATCTCGTACTCTCGCAGTAGAGTCTTTACTTTACTCCTATCTATCTGAGTAATCTTTCTCTGAATCATATCTATCTAACACTCAGATGGTTAACACCAGGACCGGAGGAGGTAGAGACGTTCCTAGTCAGAGGCGTGATCACGTGGTGAACCAGCAGAATCAAGCACCCCCTCCACCACCGCCTCAACCCGCAATGGATCCCGCTATGCAGCAGTTCCTAGCAACCCAGATGCAACTCATCCAGCAGCTCACTCAGACAGTGGCCAATTTGCAGGCACAGCAGAACCAGCAACCACCACCGCCACCAGAACCAGTCCAGCCGCCTAGGGATCATCACAGGCAGTTTTTGAGCCAGCATCCTCCTACCTACTCTCACTCTGCAGATCCATTGGATGCTGATGATTGGCTCAAGAATGTTGCAAAGAAGCTGAATATTGCTCAGTGCACTGATCGTGAGAAGGTCTTGTACGCTTCAGGAAGATTGGAAGGCCCAGCAGCTGATTGGTGGGATGCGTACGTTAACACGCATAACGCTCCTGACACCATCACATGGCAGCAGTTCCAGGATGCTTTCCGCACACACCATATTCCAGCAGGTGTGGTGGATTTAAAACAGGAAGAGTTTCGTGCATTGGTGCAAGGAAACATGAGCGTGTGTGAATATCGGGATAAATTCACTCAGCTATCTCGCTATGCACCTGATGATGTGAATGACGATGCGAAGAGGCAACGTCGTTTCCTGAAAGGTTTGATTGGGCCTATCAAGTACCAGCTGCAGACTCATACTTTTCCCAACTTTCAGACAATGCTTGATAAGGCCATTGGTTGTGAGAATACACGCAAGGAGTTGAGTGAGCAAAAGAGGAAGTTCCAGTCGTCGTCGTCAGGACAGACAAGCAATACTCGCCCTCGCTACAATTCTTCACAAGGTTACCAGAATCGCTCAGGAGGTAATGGTGGGCATTACCAACAGGGACAACAGGCACAACGTTCTGGACAACAGGCTCAGAGGTATTCTCAGCAGACACCTCGTACTCCTAACCAGCAGCAAAACTGTTCTGGCAATGGCACCCCGCCAGCACGAACCAACAATCCAGTCACGCCAGTACCACCTAATGGTTGCTTTAAGTGTGGTGATGTGGGACACTATGCTAACAATTGTCCCAAGCGTAACCCCCAGACACCCCAAGCTCAGAGGAGCGATGGCCAGAGGTCCGTTCAATCTTTTTCCCAGCAAGGCAACAAGGGACAGCAGAACTATGCTCGTGGCAGGGTCAACCATGTGACAGCTGAAGCCGCTCAGGAAGCCAATGACGTGGTCATCGGTATGTTCTCCATAAACTCAGCACCTGCTACAATATTATTTGATTCTGGAGCATCGAATTCTTTTATTACTGAACAATTTGTGTCTGAGCATAACATACCTAAGCAACCCATGAAAAATATGCTTTTAGTAAATTCCCCAAATGGTGAAATGAAAGCTAGATATGTGTGTCCTCGAGTTAGACTTGAAATTATGGGTATAGAATTTCCATCCAACCTAGTGGTTTTGAAGTCTGAGGGAATTGATGTGATACTTGGAATGGATTGGTTGGGAGCTCATGATGGAGTTATTCAGTGCGCCAAGAAGGCAGTGCTATTCACAAGTCCGCAAGGAGATCGAATGGAGTTTCAGATGAGTCCAGTTGTCCGAAGAGAAGCAACAATTAATCAAGTGAAAGGAAAGTCACTGGAGGATATTAGAGTCGTGTGTGAATTTCCGGATGTCTTTCCTGATGATTTACCAGGTATGCCGCCTGACCGAGACTTTGAGTTCATCATTGAGCTTATACCTGGTACTGCACCTATTTCAAAAAGAGCATATAAAATGGATGTTAGAGATTTAGCAGAATTAAAGAAACAGATAGATGAACTTTTAGCTAAGGGTTATATCCGACCTAGTTCATCTCCATGGGGAGCCCCTGTTATATTTGTTGATAAGAAGGATGGTACTAGAAGGATGTGCGTTGATTACAGAGCTCTTAATGAGGTGACTGTCAAGAATAAGTACCCGCTTCCTAGAATTGACGTTTTGTTCGATCAGATGAGAGGTGCAAAAGTTTTCTCCAAGATTGATTTGCGTTCAGGCTATCATCAAGTGAAAATTCGGAAAGAGGATATTCCTAAAACTGCATTCACTTGTAGATACGGTCTTTATGAGTATTTGGTGATGTCGTTTGGTTTGACAAATGCACCTGCAAACTTCATGTATCTGATGAACAAGGTATTTATGGAGTATCTCGACAGGTTTGTTGTGGTATTCATCGATGATATCATGGTGTTCTCCAAGAATGAGGAAGAGCATGAGGAGCATTTAAGACTAGTATTGCAGAAGTTACGGGAGCATCAGTTGTATGCCAAGTTCAGTAAATGTGAGTTCTGGCTGAAGGAAGTTTCTTTCCTTGGACATGTCATTACAGATGGAGGAATAATGGTAGATCCGAGTAAAGTGCAGGATGTGTTGAATTGGAAACCACCTCAGAGTGTGGCAGAAATCAGAAGTTTTCTTGGATTGGCAGGTTATTACCGCAAATTTATTGAAGGTTTCTCCAAAATTGCTAAACCCATGACTTTGTTGTTAGAGAAAGGACGAAAATTCAAGTGGGATGATGCTTGTCAACAGAGTTTTGAGGAGTTAAGGAAGAAGTTAACCACTGCTCCAGTGTCAGTGATGCCTGACATTCAGAAAGGGTTTGACGTGTACTGTGATGCTTCACACGTGGGACTTGGATGTGTGTTGATGCAAGAAGGCAGAGTCGTAGCTTATGCTTCTAGACAATTGAGAAAACATGAGAAGAATTATCCTACTCATGATCTGGAGTTAGCTGCAGTTGTTCATGCATTAAAGATTTGGAGGCACTATATGATTGGAAAACGGTGTCGAATTTTCACGGATCATAAGAGTTTAAAGTATATCTTTACTCAGAAGGATCTTAATTTGAGACAAAGCAGATGGCTAGAATTAATCAATGATTTCGATTTGGATATTCAATATCATCCTGGAAAGGCCAACGTTGTTGCAGATGCTTTAAGTCGTAAGAGTCAAGTTAACTCAGTCATTGGGAGATTGATATCACAAGAGTTATGTTGGGAGATGGAACGACTTAACTTGGGTATCTGTGCTCATTCAGAAGCTGTGACTATGGAAGTAGAGTCAACATTAGAGCAAGATATTAGGAAGGGACAGTTAGAAGATCCAAAAATCGAGGAATTCAGAGCGTTAATTCATTCGGGAAAAACTAAGGATTTTACTGAGGATGAACAAGGAACAGTGTGGTTCAGAAATAGAATATGTGTTTCGGAAAATGATAGGCTTCGAGAAATCATATTGAAGGAAGCACATGATTCACCTTATTCCATTCATCCAGGAAGTACTAAGATGTATCAAGATTTGAAAGAGAAATATTGGTGGAATGGTTTGAAGAAGGATGTTGCAACTTATGTGGCTTTGTGTGATGTTTGCCAGAAGGTTAAAGCAGAACACCAACGTCCAGCAGGTTTGCTTCAACCATTGAGAGTACCAGAGTGGAAGTGGGAAGAAATTGGTATGGACTTTATTGTCGGGTTACCTCGTACTCGTGATGGTCATGACTCTATATGGGTTATTGTGGATAGGTTGACAAAGTCTGCTCATTTCATACCAGTCAACACAACATATACAAGTGCTAAGCTAGCAGAGCTGTATATGTCCAGGATTGTCTGTCTACATGGAGTTCCGAAGAAGATAGTATCCGACCGAGGTACTCAGTTTACGTCACGTTTCTGGCAGAAGGTACATGAAATAATGGGTACACAACTCAACTTCAGTTCTGCTTATCATCCACAGACAGATGGACAAACTGAGAGGACTAATCAAATACTGGAGGATATGCTTCGAGCGTGTGCTTTGAAACACGGTCGTAGTTGGGATAAGAGTTTGCCATATGCAGAGTTTTCCTACAATAACAGTTACCAAGCTAGTCTTAAGATGTCACCTTTTGAAGCATTGTATGGAAGGAAGTGCAGGACACCATTGTATTGGAGCCAGACTGGGGAAAGTAAAGTGTTTGGACCCGAAGTTCTTCAGGATGCAGAGCAGCAGGTACAGTTAATCAGGGATAATCTCAGGACTGCACAGTCTAGGCAGAAAAGTTATGCTGATACCCGAAGGAGAGAATTGATCTTTGAAGTTGGAGATTTTGTTTATCTCAAAGTATCACCTATCAGAGGTCTTCGTAGATTCAAAGTCAAAGGAAAGCTATCACCTCGTTTCGTTGGTCCTTTCAAGGTACTAGAAAGGAAAGGTGAGGTAGCTTATCAGTTAGAGTTGCCAGCTCAGTTGTCAGATGTTCATGATGTGTTTCATGTGTCACAATTGAAGAAGTGTTTACGGGTACCAGAGGAGCAATTGCAGTTAGAGGAACTCAATGTGAAGGATGATTTGACTTATTCAGAGTATCCAGTTAAGGTATTGGAGACAGCAGAAAGGGTTACTCGGAATAAGGTAGTCAAGATGTGCAAAGTACAGTGGAGTCACCATACAGAAGATGAGGCTACATGGGAAAGAGAAGATGAGCTCAGTGCAGAATTCCCTCAGTTGTTCTCTGATCTTTCCGAATCTCGAGGACGAGATTCTTCTTAAAGGGGTAGGATTTGTAACACCCTAATTTCATCACACTAAAAAAAAATTAATATAGGCAACCCAATTTTCCTAGTTTTTGTTTTTTTTAGGAATTATTAAATTGCAAATTCAAATCTTGGCCTATAAATATTTAAATATCATTTAAATTAGAGACAATGAATTCTTTGTTGCATTCATGCTGTTGCATATATTTTTGAATGTTGTTTGAATTTGAAAAGGTTTGCAAAAGTTTAAACTTAAATTCAAAACCTTTCTTTTCTCTCTCTCTTTTTCTAGCCGGCCCAATCTTCTTTCGCGGCCCAGCTTCTTCTTCTCCCGGCCTTTTCTTTTTCTCCCCTCGCGCAGCCGCGGCCCAATTTCCTTTCCGGCCCATTCCGTCGCCGCGGCCCAGTCGTCCGTTTTCTCTTCCTTTTCTTTCTCCCGGTCGCTGACACGTGGGCCCGCCCTGTCAGGGTCTTCTTCTTCCCCGAGTTCGAGTCGCGCACGGCCGGGACTCCTCCGGCGAGTCCGAGCCGTTCCCGCGTCGGTTTGCCCCTCGCGCAAGCTTTCCAGCCTTTATAAGCCGCCGCCCGACCCTCTCTTGCCTCCTCAACCCAAAGCCGAGCTTCCGCGTCGCCATAGCCGCCGTAGCCGCGCTCTAACCCTAGCTTCTAGCCGCCGTCGCAATCCGAGCGTTCGAGATCACCTTCGTCGCTCCAAGCTCGTCATCGAGGTTCGCGTTGAGGTTTGGAACCCGTCTAGTCGCTTTTCCCTCTCTGTCTAGCTATCTCGAGGTCGTGCGCGCTCGTCGTCGTGGCCGAGCCGCCGTTCACCGTCGAGAGCTTCCTCCGTAGATCAATCTTCGTTTAGATCTGCCAAAATCGACTCCCCGCGTCCCCAGCTCTCTCCCGAGCCAATCACGGCGAGAAACCGAGCTCTCTAGCGCCGGTTTCGAGCAAGTCCGGCGAGAGCTCCGCCGCGCGCCGCCGCGCGCCGCCGCGGAAGTTGCCCCTTTGCCCAGGGCCGTTCGATCTAGATTCGACGATCGAGATTAGATCCAACCGAACCGTTATGGTCAGCGCGGAGTCAGCCGTGCGGTTTTGCAAAAGAGCCCCTGATCTTTTTAGAAATCAACCCGCGGTCCAAGCCAGTTCAAAAATAATTAGATCTAGGTCCTTTTCTTTTCGTTTAGGCCCCTGAGCTTTCTAAAAATAGAACCCGCCGTCCTGGTTGGTTGTTTTTCACAAAAGTCCTTTGGTTTTTATATAAAATTACGTTTTAGGTCCCTGGTTTCTTCTGTTTAAGCCCCTGGAAGGTTAGATTTAGTTCAAAGAAGCCCTAAACCTTGTTTTAGCCATATCTTGACCGTTTTAAATCCTTTTTGAGTGATCTTTGCGCTCACGCGATCGTCTCTTCGTCAAGAATAGTTCTAGACACGTCTTTGCGTCTTTCAAAGTTGTTTGGTGTATTGTTTTACTTTTATTGATTGAATGCTTGTGTGAAACGTATAGAGAACGATTCGTTCGAGGGAGATCAAGATCAAGTTTTCGAGGAGGAGCTACAGCAGTACTTTGAGCAAGGCAAGTGGATTTCCCCCTCTGCATACTCTTTTGAACCCATACACATTGCATAACATTAAAGTTTATATTTACGTTCGCGATGCATTAATTTGATGGATCCTATTTAAGGATGACTAGTCTTTTACCCCTAAGCCTTGATACACCGGGTTTACTTTTATGTTGGGTAGCTATGCTAGATGCTTAACCTTGGTTCATGATGGGTTCTATCCAACATTGATGAATATCTTTATTTATATCTTGTTATGTTAATACAAGATCACCATGTTAATCGGAACATGGAGAACCACCCAGGATTAACCGTACAACCACAATACTATATGGCTCTGGTCTTGGCTAATTAATTAGAAACCTTGGTTAGGAATGATCTTACCGAAAGGGCATGGGGGGTGGCGGTTGACGGTGTATAGCCCGGTTCTCTCGGGAAGTGGGTTTGGCTAAGACACTATACCCGTTAGGGAGGGTTATGCCTGCTTCCGATCCGGAAACCTTAGCGGATTGTTTCTAACTAGGGAATCTTTGTAAAGGCCTCGTAGCGTCCCTATGCAGTCACACCTTGGAAGTGTGGTACGTGCCTGATCAGCACAGCATGGTTGGGTTTAAAGTTCTTCGGAGCTTTTACGCGAATTGTGGTGAAAGTGTACAACCTCTGCAGAGTGTAAAACTGTTATAACAGCCGTGTTCGCGGTCATGAACGGCCTGGACCCTCACGTGACTAAACTATCGAAACATGAAATCAAATCATCGCATGCATATGTTATTGGTTATGTTCATTATCTATGTTTATGATTTACTTTATGCTTATTTATTATTAATATGGGGTGGTATATACTTATATCCTAGTAAATAGTTGCTTGTCAATAAAACTTGACCAACTAAAATGCTAACCGCTGCAAACCCAGCCTATCCTTGATAGCTTGCATATTTCCCCCACTTGTTGAGTACCAACCATAAGTGTACTCACCCTTGCTTATATTGGATCAGAAGGTAATAATGGAGCAGAGTACCTCAGCGATCTTGATGAGTTCTAGGCGTGTGTTCCACCAGTCAGTTGCCTGTGGAGTGCTTTTGGAGATATCGTCTTAGTTATCGTGAGAACCAGTTTATTTTGGCCTTTGTGCCTTATTCGTGAGTGTAATAAATACTTTGTTTATTAAATATTCGTTTGAGTACTGTTTCTGCTGTTCACTCACGGTCTATCATATGTGTGAAATTTGATCCTGGCACACATATGAGATGTACTCGGTTTTTTTTCTAAAACCGGGTATGACAGTAATAGATGGCAGCCCTAGTTTGGAAATTTTACAGCTGTGTTTCTGCACGGCACTGGAAGAGTTGATAATTGGTGATTGTGAATCGCTCGCCGCGCTAGAGGGGAATTTCACCTGCCTCAGGAAATTAGTGCTGGGCTACAACTCAGGGTTGGAATCGCTACAGCTGTATTCCTGCACAGCACTCGAAGAGTTGACGGTCGAAAACTGTGGAGCCCTCACCGCACTAGAGGGGAAATTCACCTCTCTCCGGAAATTAGATCTGTCGGGCAGCCCAAGGCTGAAATCGCTACGGCTGAGTTTCTGCACAGCGCTGGAACACTTGGAGATTTACGACTGTGACGTGCTCGACACGCTGGAGGACATGCGTTCCCTCAGAGGTCTCAGGTATGTGGATGTATTGGACTGCCCTCGCTTACCTCTTCTGGAGCGCCTGTTAAGTCAGGGCTACGATCTGTGCGCTGGACTGGAATGGCTCGACACCGATGATTTCTCTTTCCTCACCACGTCATTCTGCCAATACCTCACCTCCCTTCAACGCCTAGCGTTTCACGGATGTAATACAGGGGAAGTGAGGAGACTAACAGATGAGCAAGAGAGAGCGCTGCAGCTCCTCACGTCCTTGCAGGAGCTACGATTTGGGGGTTGTGAGGATCTCGAAGATCTTCCCGTGGGTCTGCATAGACTTTACTCCCTCAAGAAGTTGGAGATTGCTTATTGCCAGCGTATATCAAGTCTGTCAGAAAAGGATCTCCCACCATCGCTGGAAGAACTGGAGATCTGGTCTTGCAGCGAGGAGCTAACTGATGTATGCAGAGTGCTAGCAACAAGAAGAAGCAAGCCAAAGATCCAAATTGATTGGGAATATTTGAACTGATTATTGGGAAATATGATGGCGCTGTTGCCTTGCCAGAGATCAGACTGGGCTCTAGCGAGCATACAGCTAACCTGCATAAATTTGAACCTGTGCCTGTGATATACAACTTACGTATAATGAATTCATTTTATTTTTATTTTGGTCTAACGAAGGAAAAGTGGAACACATGCCCTTCAGATTGTAATGTAATATGTATCTTCACATCATATTGCTTCTCCTCCGGAGCCGTTCCACAAGTTGTTGCGTGCTGACCGACTGAACAAATTCAGTAGTCAACTCGGCAATGCTCAAGTTAATTGTGCAGCTCATCGGATTCTATCAGTAACGAACTAATCAAACAAAAATTTGCCACCGACTGTACAAAAATTACCTGAAGAAAGAGAACAGCAACGCTGTTCGTTCCCTTTCTGGTTTGTGCCTCATTCCTTTATAAGCATGGTTTGCATTCAGTGAAAACTGAAAGCATGAAAGATCCTGTTGCACGATTAATTTATTAGAAATTCCAAACAGTAGGAAGGAACCTTTTACTGGCATTTCGCACCAATGCACCATGAACGGCTTCCAAGTTCCCACAGCAGAACAGAAATACCAAATTTACCAAATAATAACAGACATTCTCAGCTTTTGCGACAGACAATACAAGAGAACAGGCTGTTGATATCTGGACGTCCAAACTTCACAGAGCATGCGTATGATGAAAATTTGGCCGTTATGATCTTAAACAGCCTATTTAAATTACGATTAGATAGAAAAACTTATGGTGGAATAAGCTCCCATAATGATGCGTATTATGAACCGTAAAAAAGAACTTTTGAACCCTACATGGATGGCCCGTGCAAATGCGACATTCTCTTTCATAAAAAAATGCGGCATTCTCCTGTATGTGTGGCCTTGTTGACATTTCCCAATACATTTTTTTCTAAAATGAATATTTCAGGTTTGAGTCTTTTTTTTCTTCTAATTGCAGTAAAGACGTTTATATACACACACTCTTACAAATATAAATACACGCACGCAACTCTACTCTTATGAGCACCTCCAAAAGACTGAGCTATCTTATATTGAGATTGACGAAGTCACTACAAGCGTCTGACTAGCAACAGGTAAATTCCCTACCACTAAAAGAACATAGTCGGATAATGGACAGGTTCTACCACAGAAAATCTCAGCAGCTGAATTACGCATTCATGTTTGAGTCTTGATCGATATGGGAGCTAACGATCAAAATACATGCAAGTATGCAACGGTACATATATAGGTACTTTCTAGTTAGTCTCTATGGGAGCCTGGCACGCCTAGCTAGGTAGCCTGCATACAATGGCCACGGGTGCACCCTGAGCTCGATCGGACAGCTGCGATTGGTGCGGTTGATTCAATTCACCACGCGACGCGATCCAGTCCACCAGCAGGCTACGAAAGCGAGCGCACATGCTTTGCAAGGCTGAGGACACCACCGGAGATCACTTCGATCCTAGCGCAACCAGCCAGCCACGACACGCGGGAAACTGAGCCACGGTGCTCGCCTGTCCGGATCCAGATTCGGATTCGGTTTTCGGTTTCGGTTCGAAGGAGCAGTGCAGCAGGCACCCACAAGTCAAAGACCTGACTGCTCTGCACTCTCATTGCTTCCAACCGAAATGCCGCTGCCGGGTTCGGTTCGGGTAACGGTAATGCTACTGGTCGGTCGTCCGAACGGACGGGAAAAAATCAGACGCTCCCGTAGCAGTTGTAACCGAAAAAATTCCCACCGCAACATTGAGTTTGTGTTGCATGCAACATCACCTACGCCCGTACCCTACGATTTGAAAAACTCCCACCGCAACATTAGGTCGTGTTGCATGCAACATCGCCGTGCTGCCAACGCCAGCGAAATTGCCACCGCAACATTTGCCCAATGTTTCATGCAACATAGCGCATCCTAAATGTTCGCATCTTCTACCTCGTCAAGACAAAATCCTTCCTCGCGAACTTTCCCATCGGGCGGTCCCGGAACATCAGCGCAGACCTGTCGAAACATCGATAGAATGCTTTTGAAACATACGAAGCCAGTGCATACAACATCTAGAAAACACGTGGTCATCTGCTCGCTCTTCTCCATCGTCGTCGCCTCCGAATCGACAAGTGTGGATCCACGATGTTGCAGTTGTGGTCTCGTGATGTTGCGGCAGCGATCTCGTGATGTTGTGGAAGCCTCGCCATGATGTTTCAGAAACACCCCGAACGGATGTTGCACGGGACATAGGCCCGATGTTGCGGCGGGAATTTTCCCTCGGTGGCCTGACCGCTCGGCGCGTCCCCTTTGACGTTGCAGGCATCGGCTCACTTTGTTGCGAGAGCATCTCCTCAGTGTTTCAGCAGGTCCGCGGCGACCACGACCCAATGTTGCGGTGGGAGTTTTTCAAATCGAAGAGTACGGGCGTAGGTAATGTTGCATGCAACACGAAGTTAACGTTGCGGTGGGAATTTTTTTCATCACCGTCCGACGCCAGCGCCCGGATCGGACGTCCGGGCGCTAGCAGCGCCGTTCGGGTAAATCCGGTTCCTGCTCCTGCGGCCCGGCTATGTATATAATGTCCCACAACGAAGCTGCCCCTCGTCTTCTCCACGCCAGCCCTTCCTTCTCCATTCAAGCTCCCTAAGCAAACGTCTCCTCCCCACCGCCGTGCTCATCAGCTTGCAGCGCGCAGGAATAATGGACATCCTCGTCAAGATCGCGCGTGCCATCTCCGACGCCCTGCGCGACCCCGAGAAGCTACCGATGGCGCTGATCCTGTGCGGCATCGTGGAAGCCGCGGCGGCGCTGTCCCTCGTCTTCTTCAGGGTGCCCGGCGGCGGGCCGTTCCTCGGCCACCACCACGGCGACAAGCAGGCGCTCGTGTACGTGTACTACGGGATCCTCGGGGCCGTGGTGGCGTTCGGCATCGCCGAGGCGTTCACGGGGTTGTGGGTTTCAGGGGAACCGTCTGGGCGGCGCACCGTCGGCATGACTGTGTTCTGGTTCTCCATCCTGCCTCTGGTCATCGTTGCCGGCCTTGGAGGCGGCCTCTCCTCTGCCACCTCGAACTAGTAGCTGCCTGCGCACAGACATGTACTGATGTACACCGTACAGTGCACTATTACTCCATGGATTTTACTAGCTTAGCTATTTGCCACAATGATCAGTAGTTGTTCAGCAATGTCATGTTAGGGACCTGCACTGCGCACGCTTCTCTTTGTAAAATTTTGGTTCGGTGCATTAATGTTATGCTATGTTATGTTATGGACTTCTGTTGCTGTGAAAATATGTCCGCTGTTCGCTTCAGACTACAACAGAGCTGGCGTTGATCGATTCGATTGCGCCGTTGCGCTCGGACGGTCACGAAATGAAAGTACTACTTACCCGTGCTCTGTTTCCTCTCTTGCTTGGTCACCGTCGCTTGTGTCTGTGAATGCCGCTCCATGTCAGTGTAAGCGTACGCGAACATACTACTCACACGATGTGAACACTGAGCTGATGCCCGAGCTGCATCAATTAACACAAGATTGTAAATCCCTGCAGGTGCATTATTGTGAAAACGTTGGAGAAAATGGAAATATTCAACTGTGAACTTGCCTGGCCTATTTTTTTTTCACCTATGCAGACTCACTGCTCAGAGGCAATTGTGTATTGGCCCCGTAGGCACTGCAGCATCCACATGGACAGGGAAAACCGAAATTCTCACGGTGGGTTCGTTTCGGGGTGAGACTGTCTGCATCAGTATGTTGGACGCAGTCAGGCGCTGCTCCTTTTTGTCCCTCTGTCACCGCCTCTAACTTTGTCTGCCCGGATTCTGCTATTGCGACCTAGTCTTCGGATTTTCGGATTATCGCAGAGGAAGGAAAGAGGAGACGGCCCATCGGTCGAGTCTGCACCTAGCCTATCGTTAGATTGCACTGCATTTGCGTGCCGACGACATTTTGACCCTGGAACGCATTTGAGAGAAGAAAGCAACAACGCAGGTGACACCAACCCCATCTCTCTCCCTTCTCGTGAATAATTTAGCTAGCCTGTATGTACTAATCGAATGGCTGTCGGCGCACCTGGGCTCTATCGGACCATTGCGACTTTTTCCAATAGCCATGAGATACGAATTTAATTAACGCGACACGATCCAGTCCAATTGCAGTTTATTAAAGCGAGAACACATGCGGACATGCCTACGGAGTACGGAGGCTGACGGCACTGATCCATCACTTGGGAGTTGGGATCGGAGCGCGACGACCACGTTGAGGTTGAGGGAAATTAAAAGAATTGGATTCGTAGCTAGGTTCGGGTTCGGGTAAGGGTAACCGTGGTCCCTGCGTGCCATGGCGCCATTCCATGCTCTAGGTGTATAACTTCATAAATATATACTCACCACGAAGCTGCCTTCGTCCACAATCCACACCACCTCTTCCTAATCCTAGAAAGCAAATACATCCTCCCATGAGCTGATGCCATGACATCCACACCTGGAGACCGAGCTATCCGCGCGCGCATCCAATTGGCAGTGACAGTGATGCTGTTTGCTTTTGCATTACACCGGCTTTCGTCGATTTTTTTAGTTAGCTGTGTGTCTTACTTCTTAGAAAAGCATCTATCTATTCATGTAAGAACCCGCTAAGCTACTGTTAGGGAATCCGACGATGATAAACGGTTTCGGTCTTCGGATTTTTCTACTCACTGTCGTTTATTCGCATCCTAATTCCTCTGGAGGTGATGTGATCAAATTTAAAAGTTTTTTTTTCCAACTTTATGCTGAAATTAGACTACAGAACGCTTAAATCACTTGAAAAACTGGACCATTCCTTAGAATAATAAAGCTAACTATACTTTGTTTTTTTTTCTCTTCTGTTTCTTCCCCATAACAAGTTTATATGTAGAGCTCTATATGTATGAGGATGAAAAGAAGGCTACAGGTTCCGTTTCTGCGTGATGAAGAGAAGAGACAGCTAAGCACTAATTAATTCTGCCGTCACTAGTGCTTTTATTATCATTTTACTGTTGCAGAACTCATGTGCGACTAGTATATATGTTCCCCTTTTGACCTTTATTCGTAGGTTCGACAGGAGCAAACCCGCATGACATTGCTCGGATTCGGTTCGGTTTAAGCCAGGACACACATGCTCTGGTGCTCATGTCATTATCATTGATTCAGACATTCAGTTGCTTCCACTATCATAACCCTCTCCATCAGTACTAGTCTAAAAACCAGATGGCGCCACCGTTCTGTTTCGGTTTGTTCTTCGGGTTTGGCGAGCGATATATATACCGGTCAAGAGTACCAACTTCCATGAACACAAGAGCACCAACTCTCCCTGCTTCTTGCACCCCCTGTTCCCAAGCTCATACCGCCAAATTGAAGCACTACCTCTCTAGTACACTCACGATCTAGCATATCGTCTAGAAATGGAGTTCCAGGCTGCGCTCATGAAGGTCATCGACTTGATCTGCGAGGCCCTCCGCAACGTGGAGATGCTGCCGGCGGCCCTGGTCACCAGCGGCGTCGTCGAAGCCGCGGCAGCTCTCGCACTCGCCATTTTCATGCCGCCCGGAGGTATTTTTCAGCACCACGACAAGGCGGCCTTCTACTTGTACTACGGTATTCTCTTCACCACACTGATCTTTGGGTTGTTGGAGGCGTCCGTCGGCTTCTGGGTCTCCCGTGACCTGAACAACCGTGGTGCCGTTGGGAAGACGGTTATGTTCATTTCGATCTTACCGATCGTTCTTGTGGCTGGGCTAGGAGGCTTTGTCGTCCTCAAGTAGCAGTCAGCTGCAGCCTATAGTTGTATGTTGTGTCTTATGAATTCGGTTTTGGTTATTAATTTCATATGGTTTTGTGAGTGTAAAATTCAGCTGTGCTGTGCGAGCACGAGTTCCATTGTTTCTTGTGGTCAGGTTATTATGCTGTAATAATTGTCCAAGAGGGAAAAAATTTTGGGTTCATATATATGTGACGTGTCCTGTATTTTGCATCTGAATCATGGCTCGAATGGCTTCTTCCTTTGATATATACTAATAAAGAAATGTTTGCGCGGTGAGTAAGTTTGAAAAGGCAAGATTTGCAGCCTCTTTGATCATGGAACATTGCGTACTACCTTTGTTTTTATCGTTTTGCAGTGATTTTAGTCCTCATAAATCAGAAGCCAAACGCAATTACAGTTCAGTGGTCATTGCTGTCACCGCCCACATGCTTCAAAGGGTTTGTTTGGAAACAGGCAGATTAAAGTGAAATGAAAGGGGCTGAACGATAAATTAGTTCAATTTAGACACAATCCCTTCCATTAAACTACAATTGACTCCTTTCCAAACAAGCCTAAGGCTGAATAACGAACAAAACGTTGTAACATAAGGACGATTCTTGTACCATCATCGAAACGGATTGTGCTCGCCTGCTCGGGTCCGGATTCGGTTCGGATTGGATTTCCGTTCGCGGAGCAGGGCAACAGGCATCCACGAGTCTGTCAAAGTCTACGGTGAACTGCGACTGCCTGCTCTGTCGGCGTCGTTCGGCTCGCGGAGGCGTCGACGGGGTTCTGGCCTTCTGGGTGTCCGTCCTGCCTCTGGATTTTACAAGCTTAGCTAATTGCGACAAGTGCCCATCATAGATGGATGGATGTCTCTTGCGTTTATTCCAACAATGGTGATCAGATTCTGGTTGTAAAATCTTGTTTGTTGGATAAATGTTATGTACTCTAATGGATCTCGAGGCTTCACTTCTGCTGTTGTAAAAATGTGTCCATTGTTCTCTTTGGTCTACAAAACAGAGCTGGCGCTAATCGACTCGATCGCGCCGACGAACTGGATACCTTGAGGTACTGGCAGGTACAGAATGTCCGTCGTGCTGGTGCATGAAATCAATAATGATCTGATGAGTTGCCTTCTTCCGCCATCACTGAACGAGTTGGAGGCCGATCGCCCCTATTTCCCAAGGAATCATACCTCAACCACAATACTGACAGAGTAGGACAGCCCAAGATTGGAACCCCTGTAGGTGCATTATTGTAAAAATGTTGGAATGGAAAATTTGAAATGTTCAACTGTGAAAACTTGTCTGATCCATTTTTTTCACCTCTGCTGCATACTCCTAGCCTGTGGCGCTCACTACTCAGAGGCTATGAACGACAGCCACATATGCACAGCAGCTGAGCAGCGTCCACATGGAGCCATGGACAGAGTGAAACCGAGCTCACATATGGCGGTTTCGGTTTCGGGGCGAGGCTGTCTGCATCAGTCTGTTTCCTGGCGTCGTGTGTTAACTTTTAAGCCTCCACTCCAGAGTCCAGAGGACCAATCAGCTGCTGCTCCTTTTTGTCCCTTTGTCACTGCCCCTGACTTGCCTTTGCCTGCCCGGATTCTGGAGTTGCGATCGGTTTAGTCTTCGGATCTTTGAACCCAAGTGTTGCTATACGCGTCGTCTTGCTTCCTGGCGTTGAACGGAGTGTAAAATGAAAAGACCATAATGCCGACTATGCACGCACATCATCTCCGTTTCTGATCAGGAGAGAGCGGCAGGGAGAAGAATAGAGCGGAGCAGGTAGCATAAAGAGAGGCATGCACGGTGGTCACTTTCTGTTCGGGTTCGAGTTCGGGTTCGGCTTGTTGTAGAGGAAGGATAGACGAGATGATCCATCAGACCATCAGTAGAGTCTGCGGCTAGCATATAATTTGTTTTTGCTGCACTTGCGTGTCTGAATCTGTCGAGCCTTTGACCCCTGGAACACACTGTCGTGTCTTGGCTCGTGATTTACTACCTAGTAGAAAAAATCTGTCCTCCGGGACTTATTTTTGTTTCTGAAATACATCACATGGATTGCCGTTTGTTTGGTCATACGAGTGATCAGTGCTACTGCTACGTGCCTTCATTAGGCTAGCAATACTGCTACACGGATTTTCAGAAATACCCAATTGCAGTTTACTAAAGCAAGGGCACATTCTTATGGAGGCTGACGACAACCGGAGCATCACTTGGAATCGTAGCGCAACGACCACGTTGAGGGACACCCGGACACCGAGTTGGATCGTAGCTCGATTCGGTTAGGATGATCATCCGCGGTTTCGGTTTAGGTTTCGGATTCGGTTAACCGAGCTCTCAGCGCCAGATGGACGTCCACGGCAGGATCGCGCGCGCCATCTCCGACGCCCTGCGCGACCCTGAGAAGCTGCCGGAGGCGCTGATCCTGTGCGGCGTCCTCGAAGCCTACGGCGTGCTCCTCGCCGCGGTGGTGTTCGGGGTCGTCGAGGCGTTCACCGGGTTCTGGGTTTCAGGGGACCTGGCTGGCAGGCGGCGCACCGTCGGGGTGATCGTGCTGTGGTTCTCCGTTCTGCTTGTTATCATCATTGCCGAGGCTTTTCTTCTGCGCCGCCAAAGTAGCAGCTGCTTAGGCGTACGTGATACTCCATGCTTTGCAATAGCCACCTGGGGTTTGCAGTGCTTTGTCAACTGGAGCTTTGCATTTTTCTGCTGTAATCTTATCGGTCCGATTATAGTTTCCTGTGAGATTGTGCCTGTTCTTCGCTTGAATTTGATTGCATGGTTGCAATTGGAGGCTCTGACGTTCAGGAACCAGAACTCCATGTTTTGCTCCTGCTCTGTCTGCTACTCGAAGGTCTATAAAACTTATTGTGAAAATTAGACGCCGATTACCTCTCGTCGTTGTTGCTGGGTTTGGAGGCTTCTTGATCGGGAAATAGTGGTTAATAATTGCAGGCCTGCAGCAACCCCTGTTGTATGTTGATGTTCTATACTTTTTTTTGTCAGTGTGCAACCAGGTTCATCTACTATAGGTGCCATGAAGCTTTAGGTGCATGCACTGTTAGTGGGTCGCTATGCTGCAATTCTTCAAGAGAGTGAAGAGTTGTTTGTTTGTTTTTTTATAGAGAGAGGTTCAAGGTGTGGATCGGATGTAGGTATCTTGTGTTTGGGCCTCTGTAATAACAAATAGTGCATTCGTCACTTCGTTCTGTTCTTGAGCTATTTTACAGCGCACAATACTACTATTGATTAGTATATGGTATAAAGAAGATCTGACCATCCATCCTTAAAGTTAGTAACTGTGCTTATATTTTTTTAATCTAATCGCAAGGCTTTTATCCTTCCACGTATTCCTATTCTTCTCCCCGAGTTTGATCTGATTTGCTCCCTCGACCTAGGGTTCATGAGCCGCCGTCGCCGGAGGGGCGCATCCTCCCCTGGTGGCGGCTATGCCCATCGCCATTGCAGGGCGCTCTCGCAGCTCCCAACCCTCGCGCCGGCGCCGCCATGTACAGGCCGCCGGGCCAGTCCCGGACCCTCGCGCCGGCGCCCGCCCCGCACCCTGCCTCCCTTGCGGCGGCGCCACTCCCCCACCCTGGATTCCTCGCACCGACGGGGCTCCTGCGGCCTGCCTCCCTCGCGCCGGCAGGGATCCCGTGCCCTGCCTCCTTTGCGCTGCCGGGGTTCCGGCGCCCTGCCTCCCCCGAGACGGCGGCGCCCGTCTCAATGGGTGTTGAGGCATCCGGAGTGGATTTTCCCCATCTTTCGTATCAGATGGCACAAGCAACGGTTTAAATTCAGATGCATAACACGAGATGCCTGAGGATCTGCAATACGAAGAGGAGGATGGCTTGAATGGTGAGACACTTCCACCATTGAATTGTAGATGGCCAGAGTATATGGTTTGTGGTTACATGTTTTAGTCATGTTCTGTTTCATAATCAACCATAGTGGATCATTGCCTTTGCCTAGATGAGGATGACAATGAGATGATTGATCCGCAACAAGTTGATATGTGCGTCCATGGATAAATGTATTGGTGATGTTCTTCAGTTTCTGATCAGTGGAAGGTTCCTTGCATTTGCATTATAGACCATTGAATTGTAGATTGCCTGAGTATATGTAGTGTGGCTTGCAGTATATTTGTTGGTGTATCTGTGTTGTATTTTACATGCTTCCAGTATTCCTTTTGCCTTCAGATTGGAACCGAGTATATTTTTGTGACTAATTCAGTTGCTAGCTGTACTGTGCCTCTAATCTTTTTTTTTTTTAAACATACTGTGCCTCTAATATGGTCAAATGGTGAGGCTTGAGACCTGACTTTTGCAAGAAACTTGGCCTCTGAAATATTGAGAATGTGTTGTACACTTGTACGTATAGGTTTGATTCATGATTATTTACTGAACACTTCAGTAGGTTGGGATTCTTTTTCCTTCTCGGTTTTATCTTTACCTTCATATTAGGAACCCAGTATATTTTTGTGATTAATCAATCTGAAACTTCATTCTGCAAATAAGTATAAGTTTAGTAAAGAAAATAAATTACATGCTTCCAGAATGACACTCAAGTGTGCTCAAATTTCCATGGCAGGTGCTACGCAATCCTGGTATTTCACTGGTCTCCTAGTGAATGATGGTCAGGCATCTCAGTTCATTTTACTTGTGTTCGGCTATGATGTGATGGGCCAAATAACTTGTTGCGTGTGCAACATTGCTATTTATTCTTTACATGCCAAGTTTCTGTCGACGATCTTGCTGCATGATTGTGTGTTGATCTATTTTTCAGTTCAGTTCAGGTCAGATCAGCATTGGCTGGATTGTCTGTTAGATGAGCCTTGGCTTTATTCAGTTATTTTTGCTGCCTGTGATCATTCGTCCTGGTCAGATGAGTCGTGGCCTTCCTGAACGGAAGAAGGATACACGTCCAAGAAAGGAAGAAGCAGAACGCCACCAGGACGGCAGGACGAGATCGTCTCCAGGCCACGCAAAACACAGGTCACGGCGGCCAGGACTGGGCGTCCGTGAAAAAAAATAGGAGAGTCCATAATATGCCTAATCTGTTGGTTCCCCCCTTCTTTTATGAGTCTTTTTATTTTTCTACAGACCTTCTCAGTAGCTTAACTTATCTAGGATATACCTACGCTGTTGGAGCTGCTCTCATAGGCACGCCATGTGCAGGAGTATTGGGGAAGTGAAAAAAAGTGGTGGCTGATGAAAATATGTTCAACTATGAGATCGAACCCGTGTCTTGTAAAAGGACTGACCAACCCAGCCAGGCAATATGCTACTTATCTTGTGGCGCACATACAGGAATTTAACCATCACGCGAGACAAAATTATTTTTGTTGCTTTCACATCACGCTACTGAACGTGACATATCCAATCGAATCCGTCAGACAAAATTCAACTAAAAAATAATTGTCATAAATAAATAAAAACCCAGATACGAACCCACATTTTCCCTCTTCAAATATTTTTTTTTGAAATACCTTATGTAAAATTTGTATTACATAAATACCATTTAATCTAGTATAAAAATTATACAAATGCCATTTAAAAGTTTTCCTATATTGCCCTTATACCACCTATACCACCCCCGTATACTACTATATCACATGCGAAGTTTTGAGTAGTATACAATTAATACTAACCATCGGATCTTTACATACTAGTCCTTTTCAGACACTAGTATAGTCTAGTATTGTGCGCTGTAAAAGAGCCCTTCTTCTATCTGTCAAGGTCTGAATCATTTACCACAACAGAACATCGAGGTGATCAAGAGAAACTCACTAATTTCTTTTACATACAGAAGCAAACCGCATCTCGTGCAAACCGCATCTTCGGTCCAGCATGTTGCACCCCCCACAGCCCAGACGACTGCCCCGCTTACTCGGGCTCATTAAAAATCACTACCGCAGGAGGAGATGAGATGAAAAATCACTGCCGCAGGAGGAGATGAGATGAATCAGGAGAACGAGCCCATAAAAATCACTGCGCCAAAACCGACGCTCGAATATGTGAACGGCCCCTCGTGGCCTCTGTGCCTTTCTTCTGTTCCGCCTCCGCCTCCTCTCACCTTCTCATTCTCCGCCTGCCTCCACCCCACCTGCTGCTCCGCCGCTGGTGGGCAGGGTCTCAACCGCCGACGCTCAGACTCACGCTGGCGCGGGTCGCCGCGGGGGAGCAAAACGCTGCTCCGGATCTGGCGCGAGGAAGGCTGCGCCTTCGGGTCTGATGAGAGGTCGCGGCGGTCGTCGCGAGGGAGTGACTGCAGCTCCGGATCCGACAGAAGGGCGTGGCGGCGAGCCGGTGCTCGTCCCGGTGCATGTGCTCTGTGGACGACTCGAGCGGCACCCAAAACCCTAGGTACCGTACCATCTCTCTTCCTTCCCCTTCCCTCGGTTCTGCTGCTGCCGGAGTGAAAGCTGCCGACATTTACCAGTGATGCAAGATTGACTTCTTGAGAAGACAGCATCGGCCACACAACCGTGCAGGCTAAGATCGCGGGATTTGTCGTCTGCTGCTCGGGAGGCCGCGGGGCTCCTCGAGGATCGACCTCTGGCTCTACCTCTCTCAGGGCTTGCATGCCATTAGATGTTCCGTCTCTTCGCCCAACTTCTCAAGGTACGAGCACTCGGACTTTATCAAGTGAAAACACATCAGCTTCATTACCATCCATGCCATCGAATTTCCCTACATACTACATGAATTAGTATTGAACTTTTATGGTGCTTGTGCCCTGCATACCTTTGAATACTGCCATTGTATAAAATGAGATGTTTATGTTCTCGCAGTGGAGCGATCAAGAATTACCTGATGCTAGGACAGGGCAAGTTACATATGGCAAGGTACAATCGAACCTTTATTTTTCTGATTTTCCTGATTTCATTTCAGAGGACAGAGCAAAACCCTGCGTTATGTGTGACACTGAATGTTTATGTTCTTGCATTGAGGATCGGAAGAAAGTTGCTCTGTCCTCTATTGTCCTCAAATCAGTATTTCTTTAAACATGAAGCAGGCAGCACCCTGCGTTATGTTTTTATAGATGGGCACATTTCGGAATCAGTCAGGATGGTTGGTCTGGTTTGTGCAAGGGACATGTGAAATGTTTTCAGCTTCTACGTTCATTTTGTAACCAGGTGGCTATTGCAGTCACAAAACTCGCGTAATACTCCTATTCAGATTTGTCGTTAGCATCATGTGATACTCATTCAGATTTAACTTTACCATCCTATTGCACAATACTCAGATTTGTTAATCCATGATGAAATTGTGAACGACACAGAAATCTCGGCCTGTTTAATATCTACATTGGGATACTCTGATTGTTATACTGTCCAGGTGCACAACTCTATGACAGTGGGCGCTACTTTCCTGCACTTTATTTTGTAGTGTTAGCCGACGCCTAATGGGATTGCAGATGCCAATTGCAGATACCAAGTTAAGTCAAGCATGTCCAATTTGGTGAGAAAGCATATTAATACTAACTGAGGATTTTCATATGTGGCTATTCGGAAAATACTAGGCAACTTTGTTTTCCACAATTTAGCTAATCCTCAAGTAGGGAAATAACTTTACAAATGTTAGAAGAAAAGGCAGAACTGCTGGCTCGATACCATACTAGCAGAGAGGGCTCTTTGATATATGAACTTGGATTATGTTGTTGCTACATAGATGTACTGCTTACACCTAGATCCAAAGCCACCATATTAGTGCAGCTTTGGATTAAAACAAAGGGAATGTATGGGGGAGAGGATAACTATAAATCGTCAGGAATTCTTTATAGCATCATTAATGGATGAGAAAATTGATCTTGTGTTTTCGTGAGCTAAATAAAGGTTTTTATTCTATGCAGATTGAATAAAACATTATTCGTGGAGGCTTACAGAGTTAAATAATGTTAATGTTGTAGGGAGGTTTGCACCTTACTCTTTGATCCCCCCCATACAATGTTGTGATCGAGTAACTGTCTTTTACTTGGTCAATCGCCTGTTTTGCTACAAATTCACCTTGTTTCTAGGGACCTAATAAGAAAATTGCCAAATTGTAGTGCGCATATATGTCAAAGTTGTATTAAGTGTATAGGTCTGGTTTTTATATCTTGCTAGACATTTCTGTTTAGTTTTTTTCCTCATGATCTGCATAATGTCACAGAAAAAATTCAGTATTTATGTGATATCACCAGAAAGAACTCAAAGAGGGCTGGTGTTAGGTAATGATCAGCTTCTACCTTGATAAATTCTCTCACAATTTGAAGAACCTGTCGATTTTCATTTCCATTGATTGTAGGGTCTAGCATATGTAAATGGTCACCATATTTAAATTTTCCTTCTATTCTGTTTAAGGGTGTTTCTTCCCCACCATTTGACTACACAATCTGCATCTTTATCTCTTCACCGGTTATAGATTCAGTCAAATCGTGGGAACACCTTAGATCTCTGAAACAAAACTTTTTTTTACCAGAACTCTGAAACAAAACTTGCAGAAATGCAATGATATACTTTTTTTTGTTGTTTCCTGGCTGGCATAACAAAGCTTGCATAGTGGACTTGTAGCAAAAAAATGCTTTCATATTGGGCCATGGGACCAACATTTCTTAGAAAGTATTCTGGTTAGGATTTAGTTTTGCTTCGTCTTGCATTTGTTATTTGTTTTCCTTTTGTTCCTTCTATATTTATGTTGACCTTGGTGGCTACTTTCCTAAACATAACATAGGTCATTTAACTCCAAAGATAATTTTAATCGGTTGAACTTACCTTATTTTACTGCAAAGCTGAATGTCTTGACTTAGTTGCACTAGATCTTGGCAATTTTTTGGTGGAAAGAACAATTTTCTCCTCTCATAAAATAAATCATCTTACATAATTCTTCATGTTGCGAGGTATCTTCTTGCTACACGACAGGTGAAACACTTGTGTTCTTGGTTAAGCAATTGCTAGATCACAGTATCTTTCTTTGATTAGAAAATTAATGTACCCTTTAAAACATGGCTGTCTCCTGACCAGCAGACTTCATTTTGCATTCAGATATATTTGCCATCAAAATGGGCTCGAAAAAGAAATGACAGATGTTCCTCAACTAGATTAAGCACCGATGCAAAAAAAAAAAAGGAGATGAGCTCATTTTGTGTTTACATAATTGCAGCCACGAGCCCACAAGTCTGACCTACATATGATTATTTGCTACTTAATGCTCCCTTTGTAAGACCTGGTGATGGTCTCTAATGATGACCATCATCAGTTATCTGTATTTTATAAGCCTCAGGGCTGCTAAACTGTGTAAATGTAATATTTGGCTCGACAAAAACTTTGGGCTGAAACACAATGCAGTCAACAAATGTTAACATGCATGATAAATTATTGGTTCTATCACTCTCAATATTCATTTTGTTATTCTATGGTTTGATTTTGGGGACAGCATGGCCAACTGCAACTGATAGTTTGAATTTGATAATAAAAAATAACATGGGAATGGTTGTAACGTTTTCTTGAATTTTCAGAAATAAGACTTGTGAATAGGGCGCGTGATAGCGCGCATCCTGGTCTAGTTAGGATAAAATCTGATGGACGCATCCCCTAATTGTCTCAATTAGTTTGATTGCTCTTGATTCTTAAACCATGGATTACCAAATAGTTAAATCAGTAGATATATTTATGTGTTGTTGAATCATCTATTATAAAACGGTTAATTTATGGAACGGTGTTACAAATCGTGTCCATTATTCACATGAGTAGAAGAAATGATTAAATATGATTTAGGAATAAAAATAAACAAATTACTATTGCCAATCTAATCTTACAGAGAGCGTGAGAGGATAGTATATGGAGGGCCATGCTAATCTTGCATGTTGGTGGAGAAGTTTGTATAAGGTTTTTTTTTCCAGAATTGTTCGACGAGTTAGAAATTGTCTTGGATACATTTAGTCCAAAGACTTGGCATATTATATCCGTTGTTTCTTGTATAGAAAAAAAATTGAGTGGTGATCGTAGGTTCGACGGTAAAGATTAAAATCATACATTTTCTATTATAGAAGTAATAAAAATATATTATGAATATGCTTTATTTAGCCGATGTCGATGTTTCTATTCAGGGTAAACCAAAATGATATGGTGGACAGAAAAAATCCACCTCCGCACCCCCCTCCAATTCCCCCCCTCCAATTCGCTCTAGCTTCGCCAATAGCCCAGAACAGCGCTAGAGAGGGCTACGAAAAGAACAATTACATTTGGCCTAGTCATGGAACGACACTATCTGCATTTTACTAACGAATCTAGTCGTGTAAGAGTAATATTGAAATTAAATTAAGTGCACTCTGCATTTACCTACTGAAGGCTAACAAGAGTTATTTACGGCGCCTTATACTATGCAGTAGTATTATGCAGTAGTATGAGTATAGATGAGACCAAATCATCCATTGTTAAAGATAATTTAGTAATAATTATATATGTATTAGAGCATCTCCAAAAGCTCTTTTATCCCATTAGGTAAATTTAGATATTATACCCTTCTTGTAAAAATAGAAACCCACTTATTTATATGGGGTGATCCAAGAGATTAGGTAAAACTCGATGGGTATATTCAAAACTAATTCCACGTGCACGCCGACTTTTTTCTTTCCGATCTCGCACGCGGACTTTTTTTTTTCCTTTCCCGCACGCGACTCACGTCCTGCCGGCGCCGCCGTGTCGACGTACACCTGACGAGAAGAGGCGCCATCACGAGGAGACGCTAGCTGCTGGACGGATCACGCACGTCAGTTTGAGGTATCGATCATCATTGTGTTTGCATCTGCCACCGTGATCAATGGTTGGGCCGTGAACTAATATCATAGCAATGTTTGAAAATCAATTTGATCAGGAAATGAGATGGCCATGGACTAGCATCGTGGAGGAATCCACCATCTCCGGTCGTCTCCACACAGTGACGCGGCGGCTGGAACATGGAGTCTACGGTGGCGTTGGGGATGTGGCGGCGCGGAGGCAACTGCGCAGTGCCCATGCGGCTGCACGGTGCGAAGGGAGCGGCGGCGCAGAGGCAGCTGCATGGCGCGGAGACAAAGCAAGTGGGAAGAGAAAGAAATCTGGGCGCGTCGGAGGAGGGAGATCACGCGCAGGAGGAGGGGAATTGCGCGCGAGGGAGGCGGGGAGAGGGAAGCACGTGGGTAGGAGGTGAATCGCGCGCGGAAAGGAGGAGGAACGCGCACGCAGCAGGGATGCCGAGCGACCGAGGCTAGGGATAGATGCCTAGCGGAGGAGGGGGAAAGCTAGCCTCGATAGATAGCTTCTGGTTTACCGTATCTGTTGGATGGGTTTTTTGCTTCCTTTTTCTTTGTTTACATATACAAAACTGATACAAGAGCTCTTGGAGATGCTCTTAGCTACCTTTTGTAAAGGGGTGAATTTTTAGTTTTAAAAATATATTATCGTGACACCATTTTATCAATTTCTTATAATACTCTTATATTATCTATACTACTCATGTATACTACCCATACTACTAGTGAAACTTTTAATAATATATAATTAATTTTGACCGGCGGATGTTTTTATACTAATCCTTTTCGAACATTAGTATACGTAGATCAATATCAACGGGGTTCCACACTTACATTTTCTTTTTGGAAGACCCACACTTACATTTCTTCCCCTATCACACGCATTACTTGAACACGCTCATAAAATTAACAATAAAGATCACTGACTGATAACTTGGTAGCTTGCAGTCCTTCAAATGAAGAACACTTAGGGTGTGTTTAGATTGTAGGAAAAAACACTGTAGGATAAGAAAAACACTGCAGCATTCGCTGGAAACGTGTTTTGTGAGGGAGGAATAGTAAAAAGTTGAAATAAATAGTGAAAAGTTGGAATAATAGTGAATAGTTAGAAATCTGAACATGGCCTTAGTTTTCTTAGAGAGATAGATTGTCTTGAGGTTGGTAGCAGGCTAGCGGCGGTTTCTATTCGCATGGCCCAGCGGAATGCCCAATATTTTAGGACAGCTGGGCCAGGCCTACTATATGCCAACCTGAAATATCAATGGGAATTCAACATTTGTTTACTGGCGTAGTCAGTGGGTGCTTGTCTGGAAAGCAAGCGTTCGGGGAAACAGGCGTTTCAACTTCCAACGTTTGTTTGGCCTACGCCGTACTTCCTATTCGTCCTCCTCACATTTTAAAAAATTCTTCTTTTCCTTTTTTTTTTCTATTCATGCCCGGTACTTTTTCCAACCTCAGCTTCCCACGCACATTGTTTGCTCGGCTAGCTTTACCAGCTCTGCTCCCCCGCACCACTTGTCTTTCGATTCCTCCATTGCCAGAGCCAGAGCCAGAGCTGCTCCTTGGATCTGGATCTGATGATGGAGGCGGTAGAGGCGACACTCGTCGAGGGCGCGGTGCTATGGCTGGCGCAAACCATCCTCGCAAATCTCCTGCTCAACAAGCTCGACGAATGGCTTAACAGGGTTGGGCTCGCCGACGACATCGAGAAGCTCAAATCCGAGGTCGAGGAGGTCGAGGCGTTGGCTGCCTCCGTCAAGGGGAGGGCGGCCGGGAACAGGCTGCTTGCCCTACGGCTCGCTCGTCTCAAGGAGCTCCTGTATGAAGCCGACGACTTGGTCGACGAGCTCGACTACCGCAGGCTCCAGGATCAGGTCGAAGGAGGTACAGACATGTGTACTCTTGCAGATCGTAATGGTTTAAGCTTCTCAGCAGTCAGCACAACCTTTGTTACTTTTTTCTTGTACGTTTGTAAAGTTTCCTCTTGGGGGCAGGTACATTTGGCTGTGCTAGTGCTACTCCCCATGGCACGAATGGAACAGAGCAAGTAGATGGATCCAGGGACAACTACAGGATCCAGCACCAGGTCGAGGGAGGTAAGCGTGATATCGCTGTTCTCTGCATATCGTTTCTTCTATTGTTTGATTTTTTTTAGAAAAAGGAAATTGTTCCGGCCTCTGCGCCGCACACAGCCAAAGTTTAACAATATTCTCAGCTCATAGGCTGATCCAAAAAAAACAAAAAGAGAACATGCACGCAAACAAGATGGATAAACAAAGCTCTTTGCGGCAGACGGCAGCATTAATCTTCATGTGCTGTTCCCATTTTGTTATGGCTCACTCAGGTATGATTGCATGGGATAATCAGCGCCAAGCAACGGGTGTAAATGGCGGAGCACAGCTAGTTGATGGACCGAGGGACAACTCTGGCTTACCGAATAGAAATGATCGCAAGAAACGGTCCAAGGCATGGGAGGACTTCAGCATAACAGAAGAAGACGCAGATGGAAAGCCTGTGAAAGCAGAGTGTATACATTGTGGCACACAGGTTAGGTGCGAGACTACCAAAGGGACATCAGTTTTGCACAATCATCTAAAGAGCGAGAATTGCAAGAGAAAACGTGCATCAATTGAACAAACACCAAACCCTTTAAGGTACTACTTATCTTGAGGATCCATATCCTTGCATTGGCACACTTATGCAATATGGAATTATGATTAGTTGTGGACAAAAATACTATATTTGCAATGTTACCAAACAGCAGTACAGCACCATATGATATGCAAAGAAAAGCCAAACTGTGTGTATTTTTATCTAACCACCACGGCAGATGCAAGAAAAAACAGCAACAAAGCGCCCATCTGACAAATCTATCAGCTTTGGGTGATAGCGGGTGCAAAATGGCTAGCGGCCACCGGCTGCCCATTACCGGTGTCGTATCGTGTCACTCCAGTCTAGCATACGTATTTAGATGTTCCCAGTTGCTAGGTTGCTATCTATAGCCGTAACAGCTTTCTAATGATGTAAGTGCCGTGTGTGTGTGCCCGGATACGGCCCGCGTTGTAACCTTTATATTTATTCTTCTTAATACAACGATACGCAGCTCTCCTGCGTATTCTCGAAAAAAAAAAATACCCAAAAGGCCAGACAACACATGTTTCTCAGGACTCAGGGGCCTTCACAGTTTCATCACTACATAGTGGTTTTCGTAATAAAAAGTCACTGCTCACAACAAATTCCAGCTTATATTCACTTCGTTGCTTCCCGATATAAGTCTGTTATAAATATTTTTATATCTTCCAGCGTACTCTTTTCTTGTCATAGTGCCACTGACGGCGACGGGAATGGCTCCGCTGTTGACACTGCTAATCCAACTCCAAGCAGTTGGAAAAGGATGAGGCCCCAGGAAACGTCAACACACAATGCGGCAACTAGCACAAACCCTGGGAACATGACCGGATTTTCCAAGAGGATCCAAGAAATTACTCGTCAGTTACAGGAGTCTATGAGGAAAGTTCTGAAGATACATGGGTTGGAATTGGTTGCAACTCCAAATATCTGTAAGAGTGCAGCAGCAGATCCATGCAGAATAACATCTTGTCATGTTCAAAACAAGATGTATGGGAGAGCTGCTGAGAGAAACTCCATCATAAAGCTTATGACAGGAGACAAGTCTGAAGGTGTAATTGTTCTTCCTATCGTAGGCATCGGAGGTATTGGGAAGACCGCTCTTGCTCAAGTCCTATACAATGATCCAATCGTGAAAAGTCAATTTCATCACAGGATATGGATTTGGGTGTCTAGCAACTTTGACGAGATGAGGCTTACAGTGGAGATGTTAGACATTTTTTCTCAAGAAAAGCATGAAGGAATAAGCAGCTTAGCTAAACTTCAGGATATCTTGGTGAGTCATGTCACATCCAAGAGGACACTACTTATTTTGGATGATGTCTGGGACGACATCGATGTCTGCCGATGGAATAAACTGTTGGCTCCTTTAAGGTCTGACAATACAAAGGGCAATGTGACTCTTGTGACTACCAGAAAACTGTCTGTTGCAAACAGGATAGGCACAGTCGAACACATCAATTTAGGTGTTTTGGAATATGTTTATTTCTGGCCGCTCTTTAAAGCATCTACATTTGGTGATGAAAATTACAAAGGGCACCCAAGTCTTACCATCATCGGTCAAAAAATAGCATTTAAGTTAGAGGGTAACCCACTAGCAGCACAAACTGCAGGGATGCTATTAAGAGAGCATCTTACAACTAACCATTGGAGTAACATTTTAAAGAATGAAAAATGGAAATCCCTGAAACTCAATGGAGGCATCATGAGTTCTTTGAAACTTAGCTTCGATGAGCTGCCCTACTATTTACAACAATGCTTCTTGTATTGTTCTATATTCCCCAATAATCATCAGTTCCTTAGCAATGATCTGGTATGTCTTTGGATATCACAGGGTTTTGTTAAATTATGCCATTCGACCGAGAGATTAGAGGAGATAGGACAGAAGTATCTCACTGGTTTGCTGAACTCTGGCTTCTTTCAGCAAGTTGAAACTAAAGATCCCACTCTAGGCGATCAAACATTATATGTTATGCCTGCTCTTATGCATGACTTTGCAAGGCTGGTTTCAGGAACTGAATGCGCAGCTATAGATGATCTGTTGTGCGTAGAAGTCCTCCCAACCATACGTCATTTGTCAATTTTGACTTATTGTGCATACCCTGAAGATAAATATGGGAACATACCTCGTAATGTGAAGTTTGAAGAAAAATTGCGAAGAGCAGTTAGTTCAACGAGAAAATTGAGGTCATTGGTTTTGATAGGAAAGTATGATCACTTCTTCCTCCAATGTTTACAAGGCATATTCCAGAAGGCACAAAACTTACGGGCGCTCCAAATTTCTGAAGCATATGCTGGTATTGGTTATTCTGCGTTCAGTTTGGTAAATTCTACTCATGTTCGATATCTAAAACTTGGGACCAAAGTTTGGCCTGGAGATCTGAGCAAATTCTACCATCTTCAAGTATTAGATATGGTCTTAGATAGAAATTCTACTGTACCTATTGGTATAAATAATCTTATCAGTCTACGGCACCTTATTGCATCAAAGACAGTGTACTCTTCAATCAGTAACATTGGAAAAATGACCTCTCTTCAGGAACTACATGACTTCAACTGCACCAGCTTTAAGATAGCACAGCTTCAATCCATGAGTGAGCTTTCTCAGCTTGGTGTTTCTCAACTTGAAAATGTTATAACTAGAGAGGATGCATATGGAGCAAAACTGAGAGAAAAAAGTCACTTAGAAAAGTTGCACTTGTCATGGGAATACACATTGCCACAGGGTGAATATGGCATTGATATGAGCTCTGAGCTCTCTTCCGATGCAGTTGAAACAGGGGCAAGCAAAGAGGTGCTTGAGGGTCTTGAACCACATCCAAACCTAAAGCATCTTCATATTTCTGGGTATCCCAGTGGTACCTCTCCAGATTGGCTTGTTAGAACTGTCTCAGTCACCTGTTTGCAGACACTTCATTTAGAGGATTGTAGGGAATTGCAGGTACTTCCCTCGCTAGAAAGGCTTCCACTCCTTACAAAGCTTAAGTTAAGGAACATGTGCAAGGTAAGAGAAGTAACAATTCCTTCGTTGGAGGAGCTGGTGTTGATTAACTTGCCAAAGTTGGAGAGATGCTCCTGCAGTTTAGTGAGGGACTTGAACTCGAGCTTAAGAGTACTGACGATTGAGGGATGCCGTGTATTGGAGGTATTTCCTCTTTTTGAGAGCTGTGAAAAACTGAATATCGAGCAAAAGTCATGGTTGTCCAATCTCAGCGTGCTTACCATCCATGATTGTCCTCAGTTAATTGTATCAAATCCTCTGCCACCTTCAAGTAGCACCCGTGAGTTATCCATTGCAAGAGTTTCGACCCTTCCAACTATGGAGGCATCGTCCAGTGCAAAACTGATAATTGGGATAGTTCGAATGCCCTTCGGCACCTTCCATGATGAGGATTCCAATGCGCTGACGAAACTGGATGATAAAATTCTGTCATTCCATAATCTGGGGGGCCTAACTCACTTGCAGATAAGAGGCTGCCGGAATCTATCGTGTATTTCACTAAAAGGCTTCAAGCAACTAATCAGCTTGAAGAGTTTGGAAATAGAATTCTGCAGAAACCTTTTCTCCTCAGATGTTCTGCCAGAGCATGTAGGTGAAGACATGGCAGACGCAGGTTCCATTGCCCTCCCATCTCTTGAGCGTCTCAATTTCGAGTCATGCGGAATAACTGGGAAGTGGCTATCTGTGATGCTGCAACACGCACCTGCCCTAGAGGAATTGTCTGTGGATCATTGCGAGCAGTTATCAGGACTGCTGATTGAAGGAACAGGGAGAAGTTTACCGAATCACACATGTACTCCACATGATTCATCAGCAGGAAATCCAGTTGGCACAACAAGCGCAGCTCTAGAGGGACTCCTGCGCATCCCATCAAATCTCGTCTCCTCTCTCAAGAAAATAATTATCAAGTCGTGCTATGTGCTAACATTTCAGGGGAACAATGAAAGCTTCTCAGGATTCACCTCCCTCGAGGAGCTAATGGTTTGCCAATGCCCCGAGCTGATCCCATCTTTGGTGCAGAAATATCAAAACAACGACCAGGGAAACGGGAGATGGCTTCTCCCGCATTCACTCTGCATACTTGAGATTGACGATTCCCCAGAAATGCTGCAGCCCTGCTTTCTAAAAGATGGTAACTGCCTCGAAAAGTTGGTAATAGAGGACAGCCCTAGTTTGGAATGTTTACAGCTGTGTTTCTGCACAGCACTGGAAGAGTTGATAATTGATGATTGTAAATTGCTCGCCGCACTAGAGGGGAATTTAACCTGCCTCAGGAAATTAGTGTTGAGCGGCAACTCAGGGTTGGAATCGCTAGGGCTGTATTCCTGCACAGCGCTCGAAGAGTTGACGGTCGAGAATTGTGAAGCCCTGACCGCACTAGAAGGGAATTTCACCTCTCTCCGGAAATTAGATATGTCGAGAAACCCAAGGCTGAAATCGCTACCGCTGCGTTTCTGCACAGCGCTGGAACACTTGCGGATTTACTACTGTGAATCGCTCGACACGCTGGAGGGGAATTTCACCTGCATCAAGAACTTTCACCTTCACGACAACTCAGGGTTGGAATCGCTAGAGCTGTATTCCTGCACATCACTCGAAGAGTTGACGGTCGAAAATTGTGAGGCCCTAACTGCACTAAAGGGGAATTTCACCTCTCTCCAGAAATTAGATCTGTGGGAAAACCCAAGGCTGAAATCGCTATGGCTGGGTTTCTGCACAGCGCTGGAACACTTGAAGATTTACGACTGTGAAGTGCTCGACACGCTGGAGGACTTGCGTTCCCTCAGAGGTCTCAGGTATGTGGATGTATTGGACTGCCCTCGCTTACCTCTTCTGGAGCGCCTGTTAAGTCAGGGCTACGATCTGTGCGCTGGACTGGAAAGGCTTCGCACCGATGATTTCTCTTTCCTCACCACGTCATTCTGCAAGTGCCTCACCTCCCTTCAACGCCTAGAGATTCACGAATGTACTACAGGGGAAGTGAGGCGACTAACAGATGAGCAAGAGAGAGCGCTGCAGCTCCTCACGTCCCTGCAGGAGCTACAATTTGAGAATTATTTCCACCTCGAAGATCTTCCCGTGGGTCTGCATAGCCTTTACTCCCTCAAGAAGTTGGAGATTAATTTTTGCAGCGGTATATCAAGGCTGTCAGAAAAGGATCTCCCACCATCGCTGGAAGAACTGGAGATCTGTTCTTGCAGCGAGGAGCTAATTGATGTATGCAGAGTGCTAGCGACAAGAAGAAGCAAGCCAAAGATCCAAATTAATGGGAAATATGTGAACTGATTATTGAGAAATATGATGGCACTGTTGCCCTGCCAGAGATCAGACTGGGCTCTAGCGAGCATACAGCTAATCTGCATAAATTTGAACCTGTGCCTGTGATATACAAATTACGAGTAATGAGTCCATTTTATTTTTTGTTTTGGACTAACGAAGG
This sequence comes from Digitaria exilis, assembly GCA_015342445.1. Lineage (NCBI taxonomy): Eukaryota > Viridiplantae > Streptophyta > Magnoliopsida > Poales > Poaceae > Digitaria > Digitaria exilis. The sequence continues at coordinate 461,638 of JACEFO010002685.1, forward strand.
CAAAGTGGAACACATGTCCTTCAGATTGTAATGTAACATGTATCTTCACATCATATTGCTTCTCCTCTCGAGCCGTTCCACAAGTTGTTGCGTGCTAACTGTGCTGAGTGACTGAACGAATTCATTAGTCAACTCGGCTATGCTCAATTTAATTGTGGAGTTTATGTGAACGTTTCCATGAAGCTTACTCGTACAGCCGTACTGGCCTGCGTCATCTCCACCTCCGTCATCTACCTGTCCGTTCGGGCCGGAGGATCGCGGCCGCCCTTCTCCGCCTGCCTGCCGGCGTCCAACCCACCAGTCCACCACGTCCACCTCCGGCGCAAAAACCAGATCCAGACATCGAGACCTTCCTCGGCGCACTCGACCAGCTGCCCGATTGACCGACCTATTTGGCATTGAGATGGGCAGATGGCCAAGCACGACAGGGACAACGAATGCGCTGTCGTGACGAGCGAGTACAGAGGTGATTTTTTCGTGCCGATGGAGTTGATGGTACACCTTTGTTGCAAAGTAACATTGGATTAGCACAGAGCTCAGCAAGCCTTGGGGGTGGATGCACAATTTTGCCGCCAAATTCAACGAGTACTGCACATAGATACATGATTCCCCAGTTTTTTTTTTCAGCTGGCTGGATTTGTTCAAATAATCTGATTGGAGATCTGCCGCAAATCCACGCTTTGCAACGCTATGCATGCAACTTTGTGCATCTTGAAGAGTAAGACAGCAATCAAAAGAAAATGCAGCGCTGGGAATTGAAGGATAAGCTAAGGCAAGTTCGTCGTGCCTTCCGGTCGTTTTGGTTTTGTTGTTGATTTTGTCTGTCTGGTTGAGTGGAGAACAGTGAGAATGGACCACGACAGAAACAGGGGATTCAGCCTGGAGGAGTTCGTCGATCAATCTCACGCGCTTGACCACAGCTCCGTTGCGCATCGTGAGGACGACCATGGCCTTGCTCTTGCTCGTGCTCAAGCTGAAAAGAACTTAAGTGAGCTCTAGGCCGACATGTACATGTAAAGCAGAAATCAATAGCATGATTTTCAAACATAGATTCCGACATGTACATGTACATGAACAAGAGAGATCGCTTACCCTAACAGGCCTGCACAGCTGCACTGGCGTCTATCAGCAACGTGCTAACTGCTAAGCAAACGAATGTCTATATATGTAGGCCAAAAGTTACCTCAAGAAAGATTACAGCAACGCTCTTCGTCCAGTTTGCGCCTCAGTCCTTTTTAGGCATGAGTTGCATGCAGTGAAAACTGACAGCATAAAAGCACTAGTACAATTAGTTTAACAGGAATTTCAACAGTGCGTCTGCACCTTTTACAGGCATTTCGCACCTTGAGAGGCTTCCTGAAATTTCAGTAGCATAAGAGAAAGTCCAAAGTTACAAAATTATAACAGACATTCATAGCCTTGCATTAGACAACAAACAAAAACAGGCGTTTGTTGATATCTGAGGGGACAATTTTCACAAAGTGCAATAATACCCAACATAGACGCCATGCCAACTGAAACTTAACTCGGTGCTGCTGTATCCAAAATGATAAATAACTTCATCAATAGTTATCACCAAACAAAGATACTGCTTTGTTACTTTTTAATACCATACTGTAGGTCATGCATAACTAATCAGTCATTGACTACACAAGAGAGCTGCACCAAAACAACTGTACTACAAAGAACACAGACACTAGGCCTTGCCACCTTCATATCAATAGGGCAGATCAACTACTATAAACGCCCCAGTACCATCTGGCTTCCACCTTCAGCTTATATATACACGCCTCTAGCTTTGCTATCAGTATAAAAGCCCATCTGTTTCTACCGAGTGCCTTAACTACTAAAGCAAAGCAGACAACCACATCTCAGAAAAAAAAACAGCTCACAGAATACTTACAGCTTCCACTAGCTCTACTAAAATCACTCAAGCACAAGAACTCACACCATGTAAACCCTTGAATCCTATGGTTACAACAACCTCCCCTAAGCCAAAGAATGGGCATTGCCAGCTCCTGAGGCACTGTCCCCTGAGCTACCTGACTCCGAACCTGTAAAAGAAGGCAAATAGCTATGTAAAACATCGGTTCATGAAGAAGTTGTTTTTTTTTCAAGTACAAATAGGTGGTTTGATTACCACTGGACGATGAGGAGCCGCTGCCTGAACCAACAGAGCCACTTGCAACCTCAGCATCCTTCTCGATCTCCATCGACTGGTAAGTGGCTGTTGGCATCTCATCCCCAATATCTACATACTCATCAACTTGTTCAGCCAGTGTAGCATTCTTCATAGGGTTCTCGCTCTCCTGTAAACAATACAAAAAGAACAGAATACCATGAGATCCCAATTCATTCATCCACTAGCTTAGACAAAGAATAAAACCTGCTGCTCCAAATTGCCATTACCGCGTCATCATTGTCAACCAATGCAGCCACACTGTTCGCTGGTGCAGAGCCATCCTCAGCCACAGCAGCACTAGTGACATCTGCAATGCCACCATTCATCATCGCAGCCCGCTGACTCTTCTTGAGCGCCTTGTTGAAGTTGGTGACGAATCGATCAAGCTCCCACTGTGTCTCGACATCCATCTCATCAATATCCAGCTCGATCTCATCGCCAAGCATCTCTTGATTGGCGTTCCGCTTCCGCACAATCTGCAGCACATTATGCATCTTATCTTCAGGCAAGCTCTCAAGCCCCAGCCGCAGCATGTTCTTCTCCTCCAGGCTCATCGCCCTCTTGTTAGGCTCCCTCGCCTTGGGCTTCCGCATCTTCACGTTCCCTGTCCTCGGCTTCATCTTCGGCTCAACAGTCGGCAGAGGTGGCTCAACAATGGGTGGAGGTGGCAATTCTGCTGGTACTGGCTTTGGAGGCTGCTCAAGGCGCTTGCACTCTTCCTCGAACCAATCGACTGCCGATTTGTACATCTTCTCGAAGGACGCGAGGAGGGCGCCAGCGAACGTGTGGACCTCGTGCCCGACCGGGTTGTACCGCAACGCGTTGGAGAAGGTGAGGCGGACATCGGCGGCGAAGGCGCCATGCGAGGCGTACCTCCCGGCGGCCAGGTTCTCCTTGACGGTGCCGAGGTCCATGGGGCTCTTGATGACGGCGTGGTAGTCGTGGAGCCCCATGCGGTCCACCTCCACGGGCTCGTTGAACCACATGCTCCGCTTTTCCTTGCGCAGCTTGGCGAGGATCTGCCCGCACCGCTTCCGCATCGCGCCCCGGAGCTTCGCCGGAGGCTCCCCGCGCGGCGGCTGGCCCCGCCCCTGCCACGCGTCGATGCGGGAGAGGAGGGCGCGGACCTGGCCGAGCTCGGCCGCGAGGCGGTCGCGGAGCGCGCGGGACTCGCCGTGGCCCAGTGCCGCCGGCCGGAAGCTGACGTAGCTCCCCGCCGCCGCCGCCCGCGCCTTCGGCCCGACTCCGCGCGGGGGAAGCGGGTGGTGGTTGGGGCTAGGGTTGGCCGGCACGGGAGCCAGCGGGGCGCGCGCCGCCTCACCCCAGCCGTGGTGGTGGTGCGAGCCGCTCCTGCCTGCGAGGAGCGCGGACGCCATCGCCGGCGCCGGCGAGGGTTCCGGTCGCCGCGAGATCGATGGATTTGGGCTGGGGCGCTCGCAATTCGGATCCGAAAGGGAGCACGGGAGAGGGGAGAGAATCCGAGCGGAGGAGACGGGATATTTTTTTTTTTTCGTGGGCGGCGGGGGCCGCCGGAAGCGGGAGAGGAGGGATCTGCGCCGTCGGTGGGGTGAGTGGACGGTGGGGATGGTTGGAGAGGCTTTTGGGCGTGGGAATCGTTGGCGTGAGCGTGGACGCGTTGGCTTCAGGGGAACTGGGGAAATGGGAGCACGAGTCACTGTCATGTGGGCCCGGATGAGATGCGGCCCTTACGTCAGTGAGTGAAGGAGCAACGGTTAGGCCATGGGACCGGTAATGCGCGCGGGTTTGGGAGCGGAGCTGCGTTTTGTTTTCGCGGGAACCTGCGCTTCGACAGTTGGCGCCATCTTTGATCTTTCTACTCTACCCTTCCTCTGTTCCTCCTCCTACAGAGAGATTGTACACTCACAATGATAAAACTTCAGTCTCCAGGTACTGAGCTTTTGGTACCCGTGTAGGTAAGGTAGGCACTCACGTGGATAGGCCGGTACACGATTCGTGTGAGCTGTGCGCGCCCACATCCGAAGCTGGCATCGACAATCTTTTGGTGCTTTCGGTTCCGAGCAGAGGCATGCGTACCAAAAGCAGCGAGCAGAGTCATGTGTGTGCTGAGGGAGCCACCCATGTGGCCCTGCCTTGTGCTCGGAGAAACAATGGACGAACAGAAGCGAGCGTCCCAGCCTCCGCGAACAAGAGAATGGGCGTGCCAACTGCAATTTCGAGTATTATACTCGACACCACAGTTTCGTTTGCATTTATTATTACAAGTTTTATCCGCGCACACAACCTTAACAGAAGCAGTTCGTATATATTCCTTCATCGATATAAAACCAGAAAGAGAAGATCACGGCACACTAGCTCGCAGATTAGATTAACCTCTCGTGCCGAATATTTTTGGAGCGCTGCGGCGCTTTGCGCCGGCTAGGCGAGGACAGCCAGCTCGTCGGCGTAGGATGACAGCTCCACGGCGGCGTCCTTGTCGTCCTCTGCTATCGTGTCCAGCATCCTCGGCAGCGCACGGCGGCGCCGGAGGATCGACGACAGCTGCGACGCCGCGACCTCGACGGCGAACCGGGCAATAAGCTGGGCCTTCGCCATGGTCAGCGTGAGCAGTAACTCACTGAACTGAACTGAACTGAACTGAACTGAACTGGGTTAAGCTAGCTCTGGTATTACATGGAAAATGGAAGCTCCGTGGTAGCTTGCCCATGGGAGGATGTCTGGGGGACTTTATACAGTGCCACAGTGTCAGCTTAACCGCCCATTAATGGAGAAACTTAACTGGAAACCGAAATTGAAAGTTTTTGGAAGGCAACAACAGGTGGGTTGAAAGTGACGTTCGATCATGTCGACCAAGCTTGAGTGATCATCGCAGTGCCCAGAGAAGATGGGTTGTTGGTAGTGGTAGTCACTCAGCAAAAACGACATGCCACATTGCGTTTCTCTTATGACATCTATGAAAAGATGTTGTCAAATGTCAATGTGTTGAAGAATGGAAGCATTCGCTAAATTTTTGATGGATTGGTATGGAGAGCTACGCGTATCCTCGTGACTAGGGCAAGGCTCCTTTCAACTCATTCTGGGGATTAACTGCAAGGAGTTGCCCTGTCCCTATGTACTTATGTGACTGCAAACTCTCCTGTGGGGTTTGGACACTGCTTGCCTCTAGCAAGTGGATCCGTACGTCTTTTTCCAACAGATTGCTCAACTCTTTGAACACCATCAGAAGGTTAGAACACAGTTTGCAGCCTGATGTTCAAACGTTTGAAGATGCTGAAGCAGACACTCATTATCATCAAGGATTTATGTTGCAAAGTTGGGAAATAGCCCCTTACTAATGGACTTCAGTTCTTACCAGTGGTGTTGGGAGATCCCATTGTGAATAGATCAAATTGTTGGGCATGCATCCTATCTGAAGTGATTGTGATCTAACACCATCGTCACGTAGACCTTCGAAAATATTAGAGCTCAGCACTAGTAGAGCCTATAGGCCACAGAAAGTTTGCGTGAACTCAGAAACTTGAAGAGCTAATCATGGGTGTTTTGCTTTCTTTTATCTGCTGCGTGCATATCTCTTCCAATCCAAATAAACCTAGTGGTAGCTGTGAATCGAGAATAAGTAAATGTCATTTCAACGAACATTGCATAAATAATATCGGTGATGGTACAATTGGTTGATGGCCAATTGGCATATTTGGGCATCAGTATTAGCAGGCAACCCGTGGCCATACGTTTGAGAGGAGTAGACATGGACATCTAACGCCAGTAACCCAGCACAGTGTGATCAAAATCAGCAAAATCCGATTCCTGTCAATCGAAGGAGAATAGGGTTAAGTTGTCATGAACAGTGATCAGTCAATATCAGTAGATGTTGTTGGAAGCCCTTTGCCCTCAGAAACATGCTATGATCAGATCAGAGACCAAGTTGCCAGCTTCAGACTCGCTCGGATTTGGAGGTCCGTTCGTTTGAAAACTCAGATTAGGAGACATGCTTACTAGTAAGCCTAAAGCCCCTGACACATGGACATCTATTGAGTACCTCTAGACTGTAGAGCTACTGCAATTCACTCATTTCAATGCGATGCGTCAAGGCAACTTCAACCTCTTTGAATCCAATCTATATGTATTTCAATCTGTTCCCAGAGCCAGCAATGAGCGGCAGAGAGAGATCAACAAGTCAACCACTTAACACTCCAAACAGATCTATATGTATTACGGTGTTCATCATACATAAGGCATCTTCTGAAATGAAGATGGCCCGATAGCACTCGTGTTACTTGACCAAACACAGACCCCAATATACAAATGGGTTCCCACACAGATAAGTTTAATATGGCACACCGCACAGTAATGTCGACACATGCCTCATGCAGAGGAGAAGCAAGAGGAGTTTCTTTCTCCTTGTACCGCCTCCCTTGAGCAATCAGTGGGATGTCCAACATACTAGCAGGTGCTAATCCCATAAACATATGCTGATCCGCTTAGAGCCGAGAGATGAGCAACGGGACAGAGACAGGGCTGTCCTCGCCCATGGCCGGGTGGCACATCTCCAACATGTCCAACTCCCTGAACCGCTCCAGAACCCGCATCTTACACTCCTCAGCTGCCATGATACCAGTGGAGAAGGCGCCGTGAACTGTGCCAGTGTATTTGACACTCGTGGCCTCCCCTGCGAAGAACAGGTTGTCCACAGGAATGCGCAGCTTCTCGTACAGGTCACGGGGTTTATTCACCCCATCAAACGTGTAGGAACCAAGTGTGTTCTCATCCGAGCCCCAGTGCGACACCAGGTAATTTATCTGCAATAAATTTTCAGCAACATGGCTGTCAGAAATGACCTAGCAGGATTCTTTGATTATAGTAGTTGACAAACTAACCGGCGCAGCTGCATTGGGAAGGATCTTCCTCAACTGAGAGAAGGCGAACTGGGCAGCTTCCTCATCTGACATCTTTTCAATGTCACGAGCAAGGCGGCCAGCAGGCATGTAAACCAGAACAGGGTGGCCTGTTGCCTTGTGAAGGTTAAGAAAATAGCTGCATCCATACGTGCTGGAGGAAACGACCCCAAGGAACTCTACGTTAGGCCAGAAAACCTGGCTAAAGTGAAGAACAATTTTGTTCTCTATTCCAACTGAAAGTTCTCTAACTGCTTCTTCCTTCCACTCGGGCAGTCTCGGCTCAAATTTAATAGTGTTTGCTTTCAGAACGCCCAAAGGAACAGCGACTACTGCAGCATCAGCAACAAATGTTTTGCCATTACTTACAGTAACCTCTACCCTGTTCCTGTGGCGAACAATTTCAACAACCCTACGGAAAGTAGAAGAAAGATCAGTTACTGAAGGAGTGGCAGATGGACTGCAACTATTTCTGGCCAAATGAATAAGGAAAAAATAAATGGCATATGCATACTTATGGTTGAGACGTATATCTAAGCCTTTTGCCAGTGTATTTATAACCGGACGATATCCACGAACCATGAGGCCATGGCCACCTGGAAGCAGCACCTCCTGCAACCCATAAGCATGTCAATCTATAAAGCACAACAATTTCATCACATGCAAGTATACTGGCAGCTCCAGCTACTAAAGAAAAGCATACCTGGTCCCAGCCTTGTAAAGAGATTGAATCGGCATCTGTGGCAAACCAACCCTCCATACGGCACAAATACCACTGAAGAACTTCATGAGCAATCCCTTCTTGCCTGTTGAACACGTGAAGAACCAGTTAAAAATGACTGGTATGTTTGTGCTGACAGCTGGAGGAAGGCAGAAATTGGATATTACAAACCTCAAGTGTGGGTTTCTATCCATAACTATTGTGATGGCTTTTGCGATAGACATATCTTCATTGGTTTCTTCCCTCAATTTGCCAGTCTGCACAGGAGTGGGTACATCCGATAAAAAGAAATTACAAAAAAAATAAACAGGCATCAGCACAACACAGACTGAAAGGAGGAAATACCTCTTCTAGTATGGCCTCAAACACCTTCCCAATCTTTTGTACTAACTCTTGTGGTACTTGACGCCCGTTAGTGTCATATAGTGCATAACTGAAAGGCAATAGAACAAGTTAGCTCCCATCACTGGGTTCCATCATCTCTCAAAGTATGAAACAGACTAGATGCTAAGTTTTACCTCTCCAAGTCATGATCAAATAGAACAGAATCATCACCACTTGTGCGGTACAGTGGAAGTCCAAGCCTTCCAATTATTGGTGCCAAAGGATTCTCTTCACAGACGCCGTGAAGCCTGATTTATTAAAAAGGAGAAGAGAATACTGTTCATAACATTCCTTCAAGATAAACTTTTGTTGAAAGTTTTCTTAAAAAAAAATGGAACTCACCAAGAGGCTCCCAAATCGACAGGAAACCCAAAAGAATAATCGGTGTGAACTCTGCCACCTATCCTATCACGGGATTCCAGGAGAATAACCTAGAATGCATCGCAACAATTGAAATGCATCACAAAAGGGTCATATTATTTTTCGTCAAAGAAATATTAAGGTTGTCATTGCACCGGCAACATGAGAACATAACCATAAGTAACATGAAGCAATACCTGGAAGGACGCATTTCTGAGTGCATCAGCAGCAGCAAGTCCTGCAAACCCACCACCAATAACAATAGCTGATGGTGTGTGTGACTTTCTCCTAACATTTTGACCATATGAACCTGAAACGAAGACAAAATATCATGTTTCATTTCAGTAAAAGGTAACATACGAAATAACATGTTTGAATACAATGTGTTCAGAAGTACAAGTTTAGCTCTATTTATCACATATCGATAAGGAGAAATAACTAATAAGTTCCAAAAATATTTCTAGTCAAATTCGGTATTCCAGCAGTACCAACGTTGGGACACATTGACAAGGAAATAAAGGTGGATGGCTTCTGCTTTTATGATTATATCCGTATAGGAAAGCTACAGACATTTCATGTCCATTACTGTTGCTGCTTATTGTTTTGATGACATGCAAACCTGTTTTAAGTTAAATTTTCTAAAGATCTTGATGCAATTGGATGATAGCTTATCTGGTGCGGGTTCGGCCTTAAGACAGATAGTTTGCTCCGAAGAGCGGGAAGGGTGACTACCTCCAAATGATAAAAGACCAGTTCATACAAAAGTAACATAAAAGAAGCCTACCAAGTGCTGAAATTGCCGATATCGCCTGTTCTTCTCACATCAACCCTCCTCTACCCCCCTCCACCATGTAGTGATGGAGGTTAGTAGTGAGGCATGTTCCCCTGTCTCAGAACAATGATGGTGAGGTAGACAGGACAATTTAAGATTTTCACTTATCCCTCCCATTTCTGTGAGGCTTGAGTAGTTTTGTCTATATTAACTGCGGATGCTGACATAAGACAGACCACTCTTGACTCTTCCAACATTATCACAGAATACAAATTAGACAACCACAAGGGGTCACAAAGGTCATGACATGGACAGGACACAAGGTCATTAGTCACTGGTACACTCTTCTAGCTTATGTTTAGATGAGATGGCCAATTAATATAAAGATAAAGAAGCAAGGCATGTCTTGTGGTAGAAAACTCTAGCAGAAACCCCTATATTGCATATGCTTCAGGACACTAAGAAAAGCAGGCCAACTTTAATGGTCACCAAGCATATCTCATCTAATGCCAACAGGCACAATCAAAGGCACTTAGACCCGAAAGTAAATACCCCTCTGTGTGGCAATTAAAAAAGCAAAAGCATTATGTAACGTAACAACTACATGCAAACTGCAGCATCGAAAGACAGTGAACAATTAAACGACGACATCCACTAGCCCATACACGTAAGTCTGTCTTTGTGCATAATGATGATGTGAGGCACACATGCACGGAATGAAGCACGACAATAGGAAGAGCAGATCACTTCACAACACATGCTTTTCCTGTAATCAGAATTTTTTTTTTTGGCAATCAATATATGCTAAAATTCCTGTGTTGGGAGACAGTGGTAGGCTTGTCAGAGCAATTACTTCACTGACCCAAGATTTCTTCAGTCCTCATCATTTTTTTTTACAAAAACATGGGATTCTAGAAATCCAAATAGACATGGACTTATTCTTGCCATGAGCTACTAGGTCAAATCCTAGAAGCTTCCAAGTGGTCGGTCCCCTCTTGCGTGAGATATTCGTATATAGCAAGTGTAAAGTGTGGACGGCTGTTAGTATTCTTTTTTTTCCTTCCTACTACATTCATGGTTCCTGGCCCTTTCATTGGGCCCATCCAGCACATCCCAACAACCATAAGAACATCAAATTTTCTGGGCAAACAAAACGGGATTTTTTTTAAAAAAAAAACAGAAACTAACATGGAAAAATTCGATTTTGCCACAAAATTACTATAATGGGCAGGCATGTGATCCACCAAATGTATACCTAATCAACGCCATGCCATAAAATAAACAAGAACAGATCCACAAGCAATTGAGAGCCTATATACCGATTCTTAACCTGAGTGGCCTTAATAATTCGCATTGATATAAGATACAATTTCCGTTAAATCGATCTGTCAACTATAGTAAGTCCGAAATTGTAAGAACTCCCAGAGAAGAAGTAAGGAACTCACTGTTGCTCGCCATCTGTGCAGCTCTGTTCGTGTCCTTGACGATTACTACTTGAATTAGAATTGGACGGATTTAACAACTGAGGGGAGAAATGCAGCAGGAAGATGAGGAGGCAGGCGACGTAGTGGTTCGAGTTCGAGTTGAGTCCCAAGTTCACGAAACAGTTCATGCAGTCGTGAATCCGGATCGCGGCAGCCCTCTTAGAAATTCACGGTTCGTCGATCTCACACAGCCTTCCAGTATCCCCACGATCCCATCAACTTCAGGAGCCGATCCGATTACGGGTAGGAGGAAAACTCCGGCCGGGGCAGGCAACACTGCAGAACAGAAGAATCGAAACAGTTAGTTCGTTGATCTCACCGCTTCGACATCACTGAAACGCTTCGCGGGAGGCGAAATTCGCTACCGAATCGCCCAATCGAAGGATTCGTGCGGCGATTTCGGCGGAGGGGAAAGCTTGTTCCCCTGAAGCAATGAATCCAGCCGGGCCGAGCAGATACAAAATTCCCCACGCAACCCCGCGGCGGGAACCGACACGGAATCCCACCCCCCGCAAGGCACCAAATCGCCCGCCACTGGCGATCGAGGAACAATCCAGGGAGCTAATCCCAACAAAAAAAAAAAGAAAAAAAAACAAAAGGAACCTCCTTTCCTCCCCGAAAACCAGGCTAAAATCACGCGCCACAGAGCGTGCGGCTCCTCGGGGGAAATCACGAGACACCCACCCACCTTCAAACTCCCGGCTCAGGACTCCGTTCCGTTCTCCAATTGGATCGATTCACACTCGGGAGAGACTCCGCGGCGGGGGGCGTCGAAGAACTGGAGATTCGGCGGAGACGACGGGGAAGAGGGAGAGTCCTGCTCTTGCCTGCTGCTGTATTCCTGCCGTTTGGAGGGGGTGGAGCTTTCCGCGTTTGGATGGTCAGGCCGGTGCGGCGACTGGGGTGGAATTTATAGCTTCGTTGGACGGCGAGAGAGGATCCCGTGCGCCACCAGGTCACCGTACGCGCCATTCGGGGTGGCTGGGGACCGGGGCCCACACCCCGCCGCCCCCACCAACCTAAGCCCTCCTGGCCGTCCGATCAGGCTTGGACGGAGCTGATGCGCGGGAGTGTCTCGACAGGCGTTGCTGACCACATGTGACGGGTGAGGCGATATTTTATTTTTGTCGCCAACAGGTGTTCGATTCGTGCATTCTGGCAGAAGACGTAAATAATTAAAATATGTTATGAAATGCACGTACCGGTTTCTAGAAGGATACGTGATGGTGTACGTATTTTTTTTCTTACAAATGTTTGTTAATAAACTTTGGTAGTAGTATTAAGCATGCATATTCTGAATGAGAGTGATGTCATGGTGTGGAGATGAGGACGTAAGGTAGTGACTGCTAGTGAGTGGGGGAGAATCGAAGTTTACGTAACGTATCCTGCAATTGGGTGGTGAGCTCTAACAAAGACCGAACAAGCAGGCCAAGCTCACCAATCCGAGAGCTCACTGTACGGCTGTGTTAGCTAGGCGCTATTATTTTTTCCTCTAAACATAACAAAAGCGAGATGAATTAGTAGGATGGTGACATAGCATTCCACTGTAAGTACCACCATCTACATTCTACGAACATATTATTACTCCACGTCATCCCGCACACGCTTAACAACAACAGAGTCTCTTTCGCCTCCTTATAGCGAACAGGGTCTTTATGCACAGTGACCGCGCGAGCGAACACGTCCACTCACGTCGACACGTCGTGCTCCGATGGTCGTTGCTCGGCGGGGAGGGGTGCCGGATCGGATTTTAACAGCACAAAAAACGATGGCGCGAAAGAGTCGCGTGCGGTGGTCGTTCTCGTTCATCGCTCTCTCAGTGTGCGCGTCGTCCCGTCGATCGATCACGAGGGAGCTCGATCAATAAAAGATCATATCTTTTTTTTTCAACTCGATCGTTTTCCGACGGTCCATGCACGGGTTTTGACAAAAACGACGCCGAAAATCAAAGAATTAAGCATGTGTGTAATATTTGGGGATTTCACATCAAGTCAATTGTTAAGCTTTGGCCGTGCGATGCATGTTAATTGAAAAAAAATATATAGTTAATTGTCTTTCAGTGAAAGAAGGTGTGGATGTCGATAACGTGGCGAATTAGAAATTGGTGGGGAAAAAAAACTGATCGTGTCAAAGTTCCCCTTTGTTATTTTTTTTTAATGAAAAAATACGGTGTCCCTTCGTTTCACATCATAAAACGGATGAGAACACGCAGTTATTTGGCGGGTTTGCCGTCATTTTCCTGGGTCAATTCATCCCTTTCGTCTCCTTCCCAAGCACAGGGGCCGAGAGGGGGCCTTGGTACTATACAGCCTTCGTACTGCATGGCTTGCGTGTTTGCGCTTTTCCCGGCCGGTACAGCGTGGCAATCAGCCACAGCAGCAAGACAGTGAAATGAAAAAGAGGACATGTAGTTAGACTGCTCGAGTACTGAGCCGCTGCCAGGTATACTCAACACGTTACGTGACACGGCTTTCGCTCTGGACCAGTGAGAGCGTAACAAAACGGATAAACGGATCAATCAAGCGCAAAAAAAAAAAAATGACACCGGCCGTGTGTCACCGGCCTATATCGCCCCGTATCGCCGATTATCCATAAACAAGCGAGCACGCGTGCGATTATTTAGCGACGTACGTGGAATCGATTCAGGCTTGGAAAAAAGAAAAGGAGGTTCAGGGATGAGAAGGACTTGAATTGAATCTTCACGTGTGCGATGTAGAAAGGGTGTCGTTCGTCACGTCTCCGTCCCCAAGGGTAGAAAAACAAGGTGATGCCAACTGTCCAAGGGTAGAAAAACAAGGTGATGCCAACTGCAATGGGCCATGGCGGTCTCAAACAAAAGAGAAAATAAAAAGAGGTAGCGATTCGTCGCGACATGGATGATGAAGCTCGGCGGCCATGTGTTTACGCCATGGGAACCGGGTGTGCTTCTTCCAGCTTTCGCAAAAGCAGATCAGAGCCTTTAGGTTGGAACCTCATGTTTGTATAAGACCTACACGAATCTCGGTCCACCCAAATATAATAGCACCCTAGCCTTTGCATTGTCCACGGGTAAAACGCGAGGCAATCTATAGCAAGTCGTCCGCTGCGCTGCCGCGTTGTTGTCCGTGGAGGCAACCGACGACGTACGGGAAGAAGGCCGGCAACCTCGTTTAGATCTATCTGCTTCAGTGTTCACGTGTGTAGGGCAGCCGGTTGCTGTGGCGAGACTCCCTCATCGTCGTCGCCCACGCCCAAATAATGTTTTCAGGCGCCATGCATTGTGGTCATGCGCCAAATGATGATTCGGACAGGCATCTCATGTTCAGAGTCGGCCGAAGGGCTCGGAGAGCCCATTGGGCACCAAGCAACATTGGTGCTTGGTGCTACACCAACCTTATCACTACCCTGAGCGCCCTCCTCGTGCTATGTCGTCAGGATTCAGGAGCGTACGAGGAGCCGTGCAGCGTGACCAATGGCGCCCGGCGAGCCGGTCTCAAGATGCGTGCACGTGTTACTTTCTCATCTTTGACTCCATTTGTAGAAAAATATATGTAATATTTATATCTCTAATAAATTTATTAAAAAAACTAGATTCAAATATCTATCTAATGGTACTAATGATGTACTATAAATGTTAATATTATTTTATATATAATTAGTTAATGCTCAAAGATGCTGTTTTATTGGGAAGCGAGAATGACATCTATTTTGGGACGGGGAGTAGTACGTGCGCTGCCGTGTCCGCGGGGCCGGGGCAGTCTTGGCACCTTCCAAGAAGCCCAAAGCGGCAAAGCTCCAGCAGGTGGCCGTGTCCCCGCGGCAACCGACCAGGCCTTCGCCAGTGTAGTGGCCCCGTCCGTCATCCAGCGCCAGGGATCACATGCGATGCGATTGGGGTGCGCGACGAATCACTCGAGGAGGGCGCTGGCGTCCGTTCGTGGCGCGCCGGCCCCTCGCCCGTTGGAACGCGCGCGTCGTGGCGTGGGCGATGGCGATTCGAATCCCGCGCCCCCCCGTTGGTGCGCAGTAAGCTTGCTCAGGTGGCCACGGTAGTCGTACGACCGCCGTCGTACCGTACGCCATTGTTCTGCAGGCATCAGGAGTCATCATGCAGCCACACCATGGGGGGTGCTCTCTGCGCTGCCCTGCTGCTACCTCGTGCTCCGCGTGCTCTGTACGTCTCGGATCCCTGCGGTTGCAACGCAAGCGCGTCCAGTGCGCGGAGGACCCGCCGCGCCCGCCCGGCCGGCCTCGGAGGCCCGGACGCGTACCGAGCGAGCAGTCGTCGACCACATGCCGCGCGTGTCAATACTGTCACGGTGTCACCGTCGTCACTCGTAACCAGCACAAACACTCTGCGAATAGCACGCACGTTTCGCTTTCTTTTTTTTCCCCCTCTTTTAACTTCTTTATGGTTACACGGGGCTGCATGCGCCGTGCTCGACGATTATTAAATTAGGACGGACACTAGAACGAGATCGTCGTGACCGTGAGTGCGTGACGATTGCTGCTGATGGACCGTGTTCGGTACAACGTTCGCGTCATGGCCGGAGAACACGACGAGCTGGGACGTTGGGTGTAGTACATGAGAGTGAGTCCATTCACATCCAAAGCGTCTGGAGGTGGAGCCCAGCTCATCCCCAAGCCGTGGCCGAGGATGGAGCCACGCGTGCACGCCGCGCCTCTCCCTCCCTCTCCGGCCGTTGCGTCGGTGGATCAGCCCACCTGCAACAGATTTCTTGGGACTGCAAATGTGCAATGCAGGTATGGTATGGTCAGTTTGCAAAGTCGTTTGAAGAAAGTTTAAAGTTCAAGAAAACGCGGCTGTACTTGCAAGAAAACGATCACCGGCCTTCGTTCCGAGACAAATGGCTCGAGCACAAAGCTTGCTTCCGGACCTGGGAAAAAGAGAGGCTCGATCTGGAAGCATCGATCCATGATCTGAGTATGACGCTCTGACCAACACGGCAAAGATCGTGAATTCGTTATCAACAAGATTTTGGTTTTCAGTCCTAACTGAAGGGAAATGATAACCATTTCCCAACACCATCAGAAACTGGAATCGAGCACACAAGCAATCACAATAAACAAGCAGGTACCAGACCTCACTTCAAAACACTCACGACTGGGCAAGGGGAAAACAATGACCAAGACTGCACAAAAGCGTTGGAAAAGTCAACCATTCGGACGCAATTTGCAAAAGGTAGCTGGTCTAATGTGCACCAGGGGACATCACATAATACACGCTTTTAGGTAAAGTGGATTCATCTAAGTGGCACTCAAAGGTGCATGCATGCCTCTAACCTCTAACAGATGATGGTATTGCTCATGTGCAGGGAACCCACCCAGATCAACTGCTAAAGGTGCCAAGTGGTTGATCCATTGTCATCCGTCGTCAGTGCAAAACGCCAAAACGCATGTCTCCAACCAGGGATCAAAACAAAGAAACATTTGTTTTACCAACAACTTGGGTTCAAAATAAAAGACTTCATAGTAACTGACGTCAAAAATGTTTCTAGACTTAGGTAGGAGATAAGGTGAGCCTAGGAACTCAAAACACCCATTAAAAACCTACATGAAGAACTACATGGGAGGAGATAACCAGATGCCACGTGCACAAAAAGGTTCTTGTTTCATGAAATAGACAAGAATATTGATAGCTCAACAATACCAAATGCCAAAAGATGATTTAATCATTTCTTAGTGCAATTTTCGACCCAGGCTGCAGTCAGAAACTGGCCCGCAGAAAAATCATTGGCAAACACATCGTAGCATGGGTAGGACTGGTGCCTACTAGTGGTAACAAGAAAAGGTCCTCAACAGAACAGGTACAGGCGGAGGAAACATACGGCCAACCATCAGATAATATATTTTCCACCGAGGTATTAGACAAGTACCATAAGACCAAACCAGGACAAACATGTGGTCATCAAGGGCTGGTTAATGCAAACTAGGAAAATGAGAGAGTGGAACCAAAAGGCCGAATTGCACCATGAGCTAATCAGATGTCTGGGAGAATATTGAAGCTCGTAAAGTCATAACCATAACACAGTAACAAAGCATTTTGTGCGGTGCCCAGAAAGAAGAAGAGCCCAAAACAGGTTGCTCAATCACATCATATAGTTCAAACAATAACACCACCTTATAGTCTGAACTCTAAACAAATAAATCTGGATAGTATGACCTAACATGTTTGCAGACAACATCGCAGACCAGCCATATAGTCAGAACAGAATTAGAGGACATCAAGATGTTGTGTCCACTATTTTCATTAAGTCACAAACAAATTTTATATCTATGCTTTACATCGATTACATCCTGCAAAAAAGGTAAAATTCTTTTGTACATTGTTAGCAATACAAGTGTAACCTGAAAATACTGACATGACAATTGTGACGCCAGCCACTTGCAGACACTAAACTTTTCAATGGCCCAATCGATTGATAAATCCAGCCCCAAGTGCAGTGTTCAATCAATTCCAACAAGTGAGTGGAATCAGGATGATACTATGAGCAAATGGACCTGTAGCTGAGTGGTTGCAGTGTCTTAGTACCATCCCAATGGCCCGAGCTCGACTACCCATGGGAACGGAGGTGGGTTGAAAAAACATCCCTTGCAACCCTTGCTGCATTCAGAGATATACAAGTCCTGCAGACACGTCCTGTGCAGTGTGGATGCCAGTGGTCAGTGGAGCCAAACATTTTCCCTCCCAAACCCCCATACTCAACACACACACAGCATCTTGTCTGACCACACCATATATTTTGGGACAGATCCGAAGTAGTACCTCTAGTCCAAACTCCAAAGTACAAGAAAATTTCCGGTCCTTCAACGAGAAACTCTTCTACTGGTAATACCTTTGGGAGGTCTTTCCCCTAGGGCCGAGTTTTGGTTTTAGTATGATACTGTGATTCAGGCTATTCGAGAAGTGACTAGAAAGACAGAAATATTACCACTGGAGGACCACATCTACCAGTCAAATATATTGGTTCAGTGAACTAAAATCTAAATAGAGACTTCAAGTACTCAACAAGACGCCACCAGAGTGAATGTTCTTGCTAAAGTTTTCAAGATCTTAAACAGCATATACCATGCAAGAATAAATAGACTTAAGTTTTCTTGACATCAACTCATGAACAAAGTTAGATAATCGAATATATTACCTCCTATTCCTACCTTGAAATCCGTCCTTAACTCACTATGGAAGCATAAATACTACACAGTGACAATATAAGCGGTTAGATTAACTATGCTATTATGCTATTGCAGGGAATAATATTGACGAGTTGATTCACAGCATAGGCCTTTCAATACAATAAAGCTATGATAATTCAGAACTTGATATGCTAAAACATAGGCAACAACAATCAGACATGTAAAGGATATGGTCGTCCTAAAGGGAAAAGTCAAATAGTTTATAACTAAGAACGAGATATACAAAATTCATTCTCGAGGAAGTTTCCTGAAATCGTAAAATATGCTGGCCTCACTCATGAGATCATCACGTGTCAATTTTAAACCCAAAGTGATATTTGAGAAAATGTCGCATAATGCTTGCACATCTGGCATTGCTCTATGAGAAGGGCCTTTGGAACTGACACAGTAGTGTTCTGCCAGTCCCTCCAGGCCAATTCGATTTATTGTTCCTGCAAGAGAAAAGAAAATTCCACTAAACTGGTAGAACTGCAAAATAGTATGGCAAAAGATTCAAGATGCACCGTTCAAATAATAACATCAAATGTGACCAACTGAGTTGTGGTACTGAATTCATACACATCATCGCAACAAAAATACTTTCAATCTAATACTATGCGTAAATAGAGAGGTTGCAGCCTTTAGAAGACCAAGATATTGCCCCAAAAAACTGTTGAAATTGTATCAACATGGTGCTAGCAAATATTACATGATCAAAGAGGTATGTTAGAGTGACTGGCAACGTACCATCTGACTTCTTCAACTTCCTTGCTAAACAAAGACTGTCAACAAACAGCCAATCTGTGGGAACCTGGGTGGAACAGCGTTCAAACTCTTGCACAAGGAAAGGGATGTCGAATTGTCTTGCATTGTGAGCAACCCAAAGAACTGGCTTCCCAGGAGCTTGGCGACTCTGAACATATGCTAGCAGTATTGGAAGCACATCACTGAACCTATTGTGATAAAATTAAGTAACATATGGGTAAGCAAATTATTGAGTTAACTGTTAATAAGAAGACATATTTAATAAAATTTGCATTACAAAGGCTTTACACCTGATTGTGCACAGAGAATCAGCTAACGATCCCTTTCTAATAAAAAGTTAAAAAGCTTCACTAGCCTGGATGTTTGGCAAAAGGAAAAACAACACTGAATGATTAAAGTTACCTTCTCACAGAACTAGTTACATATTAGGGTCTGTGTTGACAGAGTCATGCTTAGAAATGAAGAAACTGGGACTTGGAAGTAATCTCCTAAGGCTAATGCATGTTGATAACTTAATGGTTGGATTTCAGTGCACAAAACATGCTTCTGATGAGCTAATTACACTTGACTTAGATTCCAGTGTCAAAATGCTCTAAACAAGAACATCTCACGGGAACTGATACAAGATGAATGTTTAATAAAAACTGCCAAACCTTTGCAACAAATCTATATCATGACACCATCATAAACACAAGAGAGCTACCAAGAACCCAAGCACATAATTAATGATTAAACTTGCCTCTAAATTGTTACAACAATTTTCATTAGTAATAATAACAGGATACATTCAAGATACTGGACGGTTATCTATCCATTAAGGATGACGACTTAACCTCATAAATAATAGTGACGCCAAAAGAAGAGTGCATCCTATAATCCCAAGACACTAGAACTACATATGACATCTCATGAAAGAAAGTGCATAGTTGATAACTTTCTTGGTAGTTAATTAGTTTTTAAAACAAACTGCATTGTCAACAGCTTTTTTGTGCTTTAAAATGAATTCAAAGACTTTTGAAGTTCAGACTTCAGAGAATAACACCGGAATTGATGTTCACAAGAATTTTACATCTATCTTCAATATCACAGTGCTTGTACACACGCCATTGATGTAGGGAAGAACAACACACCTTGGGACATCAGGCCTGCAGACCAATTCAGTGGTAATTTCATTGAGTTTGGCAATATGTCTGGGAACATGCCTCTCAGGATTAATGAGAGTCTGAAATGTGCAATTCTTTCCCCCAGATAGGTCCTGGATTGCAATCTCAACTATTCTATGATCCGCATGGAGAAAACCAGTAGTCTCAATATCAAAGACAATAATAGTTGCAGGTTGGTCATGTTCAGAAGTTTGTTGAAGCCACAGTGGTGGAATTGAAGGAATACATGAGCCTGAGTTAGGTTTATGCCAACTAGTTGTCTCTGTAAGTTTCGTTGTGAAATGTCGCTTCTCATAGCTTCCAGGCTGAAGCAATTTCCCAGAAGAAAATCCAGCATGTTGCTTGAGAAACCTAACTGGACAGCTGCTCCGTATGTTGTTCCTCAGCAGACTGAAGCGAAGAACCAGTGACATTTTGCATGCGACACGTGCTTTGAATCAACAAACGGAATGGTTATCCTTTGGCTTAGGAGGACCACATCAATATACCTGTACCTGTATATACGAGGATATCAATTCATAGTTCATGGTGAAAGCATCACAGGTATTGCTGTAAGAAAAATGCCAACAGATTTGGTTTAAAATTTAACCATTTTTTTTCAGTGGCTGGAAATAACATTTGAAGTCTGAATCTCTGATTATCTTAAGCTCTAGGTTTTGAGTGAATCAACTGATCCACATCAAGGTATCATAACATAATCAAGAAATTCAATTCTAGTGAACAAATGAAGAGTATTTCCAAATATCGCTAAACATACTATTGAATGCGGAATTGCTCTACCTCATTAGAAGACAGACTAAAAAAAGATTGAACACACTCTGCACATCAAACCTAGAGACTTAAAAAAGGTTGAACACACTCTGCACATCAAACCTAGAGACCTCTGTAGCATACAAAATTAAACAGCAAACATACGTTGAACATTTATCCCTCAAAAAAAGTAGTAACATTGCGTAAAATTCTCTGCTTTGGCGCAGCAAGTATCGCTCTGGGAACGTGTCTGGATGCATAGCCCAATAACCCAGAATCATCTTTCAGTTACCCTTCAGAACCCATAACCCTTCTCATGACCCTTTCTACTCGAAATGCGACACCTTGAGCCCAAATCTACGCACCTCAGCCCGCCAGCCACCTCTTACTGAATCCTCCAAATTACCCCCGCGAAAAAGGTCACACCTATGCTACTTGCCCCCAAATCACCCGGCCTTCGCTTCGCCGAGTCCCGTATCCAAACGCCCCACGCGGTCCCCAGTACAATTCACCGCGCGCGAACGCTGGAACGCGCACGAGTTAGCGCAGCCACAGCCCAACAGAAGAGAGGCGGGGGGCGGAGGGCGGCGCTGGCTTACCAGGTAGGGACACGCCCATCGAGGGAGGCCGGCCGCGGCCCCTCTCGCCTTAGTCGTCGCCGGCGGCGGCGGGGAGGGGTTTGGTTGGGCGAAGGTTTAAGGTGGAGTAGTGGCAACCGTACGCGGGGTGGGGCGGGCCGAGCGAGGAGGGGTGGGCTAGTTGGTCATTTCCAGTGGCGTGCCACTGCAGAGTGGGCCATGTTTGCAGTGCGGCTTGGTGGGCCCGGCTCAACGGCGTCGTGCTGTGCCCTGCAGAGTGGGCCATGGTTGCAACTTGCAAGCCGTTCCGGGAGGTTTTTCGTGTTCGCCGGAAGCCTGGAAAGTCGAGGAAGAAGAGCAACTGCTCCTCATAAATCTGCCGATCAATTTTTTTAAAAAAAAAGATTGCCGATCAAGTTTTGATGTTCTATCTCAAGATCGATCAAATTTTTCGCCATACGACATCTGATCTGTTCAATAGGAACACTCCCGTGAAATTCTAACAGTCTCGTTGTGCGGTTGTGCCTGAATTCTCTTCGGCTTCTCGTTACAGAGTATTTTCGGAGTTTCAGACTTTCAGTCCAAGCAGACAACCCTGCGTATTCGCCGTGACTTCTGACTTCTTCAGTTTTCAGCAAGCTGAGCACTTCTTGAACTCGTGTCAATTTCGTACGTGACGCGACCTCCACGACTCACGAGCTGCCGTGTTCGTTGTGTAGTATGCACATTGCACAAGGCCACTTGCATACGTCCACTGCGGCGCCGTACCTGCCGTCGGGACGTGGCCTGATCCGTTCCTCTGAACAAGAACAACGCATGCGCTCAGACGAGATCCTCACCGGCTACTGCCGTTGTTTGACACGGGCCTTGTTACAATTTACCAAAAAAAAGTTGAAATGGTGGCGGTTAAAGTAATAGCACCATCCAATCTGACACCTGACGGTCTCCAAATTGAGATGTGAAAGGAATAATTGGCAGAATCTTTGCCGGGCATCATGCATCGTTGTACTGTACCCCTGTCCTTCAGCGGCAGAGATCGGTGACAGTCCACAAACTTCAATGCAGAATGTCTTATCTCTGTATAATTATATCTCTTAGCTCTGATTACCAGTTTACCACCGAAGCCTGGATCCACGAAGGTGAACGTGGGTTGCTCAAACTGAAGAACCTCCTCCCATTCGCTCGAGGCTCGACCCACTCCCCTGTGAAAATACGAATACGGAAACCGCTCAGGTAATAAACTGTGTGCTCTGCCAGTGCCAATGATATACTGACGACGGTTGATGTTTAGCTAGTGTAAACAATTGATATCTACTAGTAAGTACCAAACATGGTTTTTGCCTACTTGGAATTATGATGTAGAAAACATTAGGTAGACAGAGGAAAGATAAATGTTTCCGACTCTCACAATCCAACGAGATCAGACTAGATTAACCTCTTGGACTTAGCCAATCTTTTCTAGTTGAAATACAACAACTTGTACACAACAGCTCAAATACTTTGATATGTTATCACTTGGGTTGGAGATAGCGTAGATCCAAATAACTGAACAATGCATGCACTCCGTCTCCGACGTGTTGATAGTTCCATCAGTTTGACACGAACCTCGTTGAGGAAAATGATAGAGGTTGAGGTAATAACGTTATCCAATCCTCACAGCATCGTTGTGTCCTAGAGCAGCAGAGATATATGACAGCTCATGAGGATACATGCATAGAATTTGTAGTGTAGTTTTTTCTCTGTATAGGTACAGAGATGTCTTTTTTTCGGGTGATGCAATACTAGTTGTTGGAGAACCTGTTTGGTGTGGATCTGAGTAGGATTCCTATGAAAATTATGAGTTCCAAATGGAGCTCGAATGAAGTGTTAAAATATTCAGGCTGGGCTTATCAGAGCCTTGTAAAGATCATAATTGGCTTAAAAATCTAGAGTATCTCCTCCCTGGCCACTCGAATGGGAAATAAATGGCCATATAAATGCCCGAACCCGATTGATCTTGCCTTGCCGTGTGCTATCAACAGAGCCTAACGCAAGCAAAGCCTATTGGTCTCGGAAAGGAAAACGCAAGCATAGCCAATTAGTTGTTTGTAATTCTTGAACTCCAACTAGATGCATAAGGCTGTCCAGTTGAGACGCCCCAATTTGCGTCCACAAGCTGAAACGCTTTTATGTCATAGTTGGACTGACATAAGATTCCATTCATGCGCTTTGGATTCTGCAGGAAAGAATTGTGTCTGTCCATGCCACGATGCCAATTAGCAGAAGTGACACATTGACAATTCAGAATGGCAGGAATCTGAGGACGTTTTATGTAGCAGAGACAAGCGCAGAGCTCAAAACTCAAGTTGGCATCTGCTCTATCCTGTCTTCAAGCATCCATGTGCTTACATCGTGATGTAGATTTTCCAGCGATAATGCAATCGGCAGAGGCCGAATAGCTACAAAAACGACAGTTCAGGGACCAAAACCAACATGCTACGGACTGATATGAAACATTTCTCTGAATCGCTGTATAGTTGTTCATTCAGAAACGCATACATGTAACATGGCATGCCAGTGAGGCAGTGACTGAGAACTCAACTCGGCCTTCACGGGTTCATAACAGTGACGGCCGCATCGGACCATCTGAGACTCGATGGGTTTAAATACCCACACGGGCACACGGCCACACCACGAGACCGCTGCTCAAACACGAGCGCACGGAACACGTCCAGCCGCGACAGCCTCGGCCGCTTCCGCTTCCCTTGCCCATTCAGTGAGTTCTTCCGATTCTCCCTTGAAATCTTCGCATCTGATCATTTCATTCGCTTTTCTTTCTCCCAATTTGTTGGGTCCTGTTCTTTTATGCGTTCTTCGTGGAGCCATGTGATTCTGCGCAAGGATGGGGGTGATCCTTTCTCCTTCAGCTGTTGAAATCACCTGGATCGATTCGCGTCTTTACGGCTCTGATTCAAATGCAATTTTAAGATGCTGCTAGGTTACCAGAGAACGTCTGATTCCATGAATCTTTCAGGGTTGGTGTTCTCTTGTTAGTCTGTCGGTCTGTTCGTGTTTCGATTTCAGTCTTTCTTGATTTCTTTTGTTGATATATACGGCAATCGCACCTTCCTTGTCATTTGTCATCATCAGTCACCGAAGAGCATCAGATCAGAAATTGTTTGGATTGCAGATGAACTGGAACTAACTGTGATAATTATCGGGACAGGGATCAGAGATGGAGATAATCACAAATGTCACCGAGTATGAGAAGCTCGCGAAGGAGAAGCTACCGAAGATGGTGTACGACTACTACGCCTCTGGTGCAGAAGATCAGTGGACTCTCAAGGAGAACAGGGAGGCCTTCTCCAGAATTCTGTAAGCTAAGCTACTACTACCTTCCAAATAGTTGGCCTTAGCTGTATTCTCTTGGTAGCACACTGCTGCTTCAACTGTTCTTGTTTTATTCACATCACCAGCTAATAATTCACCAAAAGTAAGGAGTACTTTATGGAAACGTTCAGAAGAAGTATACAAGGATGGAATATATTTTTTTATATCTGATAGACACTGTCATGTGAATTGACAAACCATGTATCATTCTAAAATTTTGGAGAAAGGGGCAGGAGAGGGCACAGAGGTGCCTCCAGCCATTGTGGAAAACATACAAATGCATGACAACAATTAGTCTGAGGTAGCTTTGTCCAATTTTTTAGTCCAAGGGGATAAACTTACCTTTGATTAGTATAAGTAAATGGTAGCAAAAGTGGACCAATCACATTGAGTAGAGGACAAGAGATCAGATGAGTCTTGTGACTTGTGGTCTGGATGGTCAAAAGAAGATGGCAACTTCATTAGGTACTCTCAGATAAGACACATGACATCAGTAATGCATGGACATGTGCAAATATATTTCCCGTTCACAGGATTTAGCTCATTGATGATATGATTAACCTCCAAATGTTTTGTGCCGATGATGTTGGAGAACTTTTTTTAAAAAAAAATATTTTGTGCAAATAAAAATAGGGATTAATTGTTTACAAAACAGGCATTAAAAAAAAGTGCTGAAATGTACCAACTCCTCTGCCTAACATAGAAGGCTTGAAGCTTGAGAAAAGGGAAATGTTACAAGTGATAACCTTAATATGAAATGTAACAATCCATATTTTCTTCACGAAGAGCCTCAGTTCATATTTCCATGGCAAATGATTTTAGGTTTCGACCACGCATACTGATTGACGTCTCCCACATTGACATGACCACAAATGTTTTGGGTTTCAACATTTCCATGCCTATCATGATTGCTCCCTCAGCCATGCAGAAAATGGCTCATCCTGAAGGTTCAGACAAATGTTAAATTACAATTTTCTAATCATTTTCCAACGAAAAATTCTCATGGAGAAATTATCTGGAGTGTAGGAGAGCTTGCTACGGCAAGAGCAGCAGCCTCTGCAGGAACAATAATGGTTTGAAAGACCAAGCTGCTTGTGACATCTCTGTTATCACCCAAACACTAACCCATTGTGCTGATCCTATGTCTGTTTTTTTTTTTCAGACATTGTCCTCATGGTCTACTTCTAGTGTTGAAGAGGTTAACTCAGTTGGGCCAGGGATACGTTTTTTCCAGCTTTATGTATGTGTTATCTGCTCGAACCTACAAGAAACACTGCTTACGTTATGCTCAGCAAACTGACCTTAGCACGCATCACCGTTACTGTCAGGTCTACAAGGACAGGAATATAGTGAGGCAACTCGTGAAAAGGGCTGAAATGGCCGGCTTTAAGGCTATTGTACTCACTGTTGACACTCCAAGGCTTGGCCGCAGAGAAGCTGATATAAAAAACAGGTGCTAATAATATAACAACTGAACCCAGTATGGTCGATGGATGCAACACTGATTGTTATCCACTAGGAGTTTACAAACTGTATATGTACTCTGAAACCATGTAGATTCACCTTACCTCCACATCTGGTGTTGAAAAACTTTGAAGCTCTGGATCTTGGCACGATGGACAAGGTTATCTGAAAACTGAGCTTGACATAGGCTGCAAATATGCATCTGTTTCTTCAGGTCTTACCAAATATTTTTGTGATGTATCAGACAAATGATTCTGGGCTTGCATCTTATGTTGCTGGTCAAGTTGACCGCACCCTTTCCTGGAAGGTATTATCTATACACTCTAACAATCTGATATTATAGTATTCTCGAAAAAAAAAACAATCTGATATTATATGGGATGGAGTCCTAAAAACATTAATGGATTTATATAGTCTTCTATTCTACATGCATTTCAATGTTCTCTCCTGGGAATGAAATACTGATAACTAGTGATGAAAACAATGCAGGACGTCAAGTGGCTACAGACAATTACTTCGTTGCCGATCTTAGTGAAAGGAGTAGTGACTGCTGAAGACAGTAAGTGCTCAGTTTCAGACTTTCAGATTTCAGATTTCAGCGCGCAGTTCCACACTTCCGCATCAGCTTTTATTATAGCCTGTAATCACACCAAACATATATGCGATGCAGCTAGACTTGCGATTGAGCATGGCGCTGCTGGGATCATTGTGTCCAATCATGGAGCTCGCCAGCTAGATTATGTTCCTGCAACGATCAGCTGCCTAGAAGAGGTACACTAACCAATCCCCCTTATTCAGAGGTTCAGGAATTACGTTTTCAGACAAAGTGCAGGCAGTTTCAGTGTGACCAACTGACTTCTTCTGAAGAGCTAGTGAAAACTTTTCGCTTCCATCATTCATGCCTGCTGAGATTTTGACGAGAAGTGTCATGTGGATTCAGGTCGCCAGGGAAGCCAAGGGCCGGCTGCCGGTGTTCCTCGACGGCGGCGTGCGCCGTGGCACGGACGTGTTCAAGGCCCTGGCGTTAGGAGCTTCAGGAGTGTTTGTAAGCAGACATGACACCCCCATTGCTAACACTTAGCTCAAGCATCTGATCTCGCAATGCAGAGTATCTCAGCCTTCAGCCTTGCATCTGACGCTGCTGCTCGGTTCTGCAGATCGGGCGGCCGGTGCTGTTCTCGCTGGCGGTGGACGGCGAGGCCGGCGTGCGGAAGGTGCTGCAGATGCTGAGGGACGAGCTGGAGCTCACCATGGCGCTCAGCGGCTGCACGTCGCTGAGGGAGATCACCCGCGCCCACGTCATTACCGACGGCGACAGGATCGGGCGCTCCCGGCTGTAGAGCAGAGCGTGCCCCGACGCGATGATCCATCGAACTGTTAAAATGCCCTGAAGATGTGATGTGCGTGTACGTTAATTCGCCGATTCGAGATACTGCAGTTGGCTAGTGTAGCTATTGTGCTTAGAATGTGACGTCAGGCAAATAAGGAGGCTGTGTGCGTGCCGCCACTGATGTTGGCAGGTGGCAGCGTTCATGACGTTGTTGGGTTATGGTTTCTACTGAATAGCCCTTGTGTTCGCAATATAGCACTGTGAGGCTGACACGTGGGGTCCTGAGCCCATGTGTCAGCCTCACTCAGCGGCAGGTTGTGCGGTTATCCAGGGAAGTACTATTGTGCATTGTGCAAACAACACAAGTGCACGATAAGTGAGTGGTTTTGTTGGTGGGGAAGGGAAGAATTAAAATTCTCAACCACGAGTGCATGGCGGCCGCCAGCTAGAGCATGCCCCACACTCACATTTTTATCACGTTCTTCCTTTTCGAATACTGAAATTGGAAAGGAATTCAGGTCGTCAGAGAAGGAAAGGGCCGTGTGAGTGTGTGACCGACGTGTTCAAGGCCTTGGCACTAGGAGCCTCGGGAGTTTTCGTAAAGTCCATTCCTTGAGCATCTGATGAATCGGATTATACATACATGTAATCCTTGATGGAATGGTCGTTTGTAGATCGGCCGGCCGGTGCTGTTCGCCCTTGCAGTGGATGGCGAGGCCGGAGTGAGGAACGCGCTGCAGATGCTCAAGGACGAGCTCGAGGTGGCAATGGCGCTCTGCGGCTGCCCGTCGCTGAAGGACATCACCCGTGGTCTGACGAAACTCACCAGGGCTGGGCTGTTGAACGCCATGGTAAGTGCGCGTGTTACTGTCGCGTGGATTCAGAAATTCAGAGTTTCAGACATTCAGTGTCCTGAGAGTGAGACACCTGCCGTCGTTGTTGCAGCTTGTGATGGTTCAGTGTGACACATGTGCTTCTCTTTCAGAACAGTGAACTCGAGAGTCGAGATTGCATTCTTGTTATCAACTTGTGATGGTTTTTCTCGCTGCCATTGAGATTCAGCACTGTCAGGCGCTGGGCAGTTCTTGTGTTCTTGATAGATTCCTGCCTACACGCGCAAAAATGTAGGAGGGTGATTGCATTCGTGTTGTAGCTTGTCGTGACTGGTGAATTGTAGACCCGTTTTCTACATTTGCAGTTGAGTTTGTGTACAAGTACAAGCATTCTGCAGCAGTTCGAATGTTACCTGAATAAGGAGTTCAGACAACCCAACATTACGAGCGAGCACGACAATGTGATCACGGCCGATGTTAAAAAAAAAAAGTACACAGAATCGACGATCATGTCGTGCATACAAGAGAGTAAAAAATGCATTTGTCTTGTTTTACGTACAGCGAAAGACAAAATAAAAAGTTACCACGAGAAGAATTACAGTAGCTGGCGGCGGCGGACCAAACTCCGTGTCTCCGTTACAAAGCCGACGCTGACAAAGTCTACAAGAAGCGTAAAGCACATTGAGACCGTCGGATCTCCTGTGGTCCGCGATCTCCACCCTCCGTACCCTCCCGTTACTCCCTATACCCTTCTCGTCTTCCACGGTTCATCCCGTCGGCCAAAAGGCAACGAAGACTCGAAGAGGAGAGGAGCACTCGAGGGGAACCAGCTTTCACGGCGATCGCTCGAGGCCTCTCAAGATGGTAATTCTGCGCCCCGATTCTTCGTCCCCCCGCTGTTTTCACCCGCACTCTCGCCGTGCTTCCGGCCCGTTGCGTTGAGGATCGCGATTTGGTGGCGAGGACCTATGGGGATCCAGATCTTTTGGTGTTTTTGTTGTCCTTAGTTTTTGCCCTAGCTTCGGATTAGAAGTGGAACTAGGCGCGATGATTCTGAGGAATTGCCATTGGATGTTGCGGGGGTTTTCCGGCTATTTCAATCGCAGATGCGGTTGTCTGGAGAGTGGAAAGTGCTTCCGATTACTTCTCCTAACGCATCGCATCTGCGCGGCTGTTTTTTCAGGTGGTGCTGCAACCAGATCGGTTCCTGAGCGAGCTGACGAGCATGTACGAGCGGAGCACGGAGAAGGGCTCCGTGTGGGTCACGATGAAACGATGTGAGTGTCCCCCCTCTTGGAGTGGTTGAGGAGTTGAAGTCTGACCTGATGTGTTGTTCGGTCTGGGCAGCGAGTCTAAAGGGCAAGGCACAGTTGCAGAAGATGGAGAAGAAGGGGAAGGAGGTGGAGTACCGGTGTCTCGTGCGCGCCTCCGACGGCAAGAAGAGCATCTCCACCTCGGTACTGTGACCATCCTTATGCTGCTTATGAGATCACGGGATATGTTTTGGATAGAATTTCTGGCTCTGAGCGTGCTGTGTAGTGGTGCCTAGTAGGCAGTTTGCTAGATTAGTTGTTGGCTTGTTGCTAATTATGCCCATGCAGTTGCTGCAAGTATGAATTTAAGATCGACATCCGCATACATGTTTGCTTATATGCTACACGTCACGTAGTTATTGATTATGGACATATAGTGGCCGGATATGGTGTTTTGTGTTCTGTCAAAGGGTCAGTAAGGATTTATGAAGTATATAGAAACCCTACAAGCTTACTGAATTGAAACATCGTCCTCAATATCTAGACAAGATATGATTAGTGGCAGTGTGCCTCAGGGGCATCGCTGCATGGGATAGAGCATATCGTTGCAAGGTTTGGAATCACTTTCTAAGTAGGACATCTTTTCATGCCCTAATCATGTCTTTCTTTCATCAAATATCAAGAAGTTGATGTATCTCGCTTATAAGCGTGACATTTTGGAGGATGATATTGATATCCATTTGCTTCCTCTATTTAATTCTCAATTGCGTCAAAACTCAAAAGAGTGTCAGCTCTCCTGTTTTAGCGTTTCGTGAAAACCTTTATCAAGCTGCATATAAATGTCTGTTTTCCACCTCAAAAATAGGGTCTGCATGCAGATTCTTAATAAAGCATAATAATATTCCTAATAAATCAGCATTGGCACCTTTTCGGTTTTTTACATGAGATGGGCATATAGCTGTCCAGAGTTCCAGGTTGTTCTTCTAAATAAGTAATTTCCTGCAGCTTTTATTTAATGACGTGATGACATAAAACATTCCATAATTAAAAAAAAAACTTGTTTCTTGGACCGTTAATAGTTATGTACTCCATACAAGTTAATCACAAATAATGCTAGAAACTTTCCCTTTTATTATGGAATCATGATCCTGCACTTGCAAATTGTATAATGGTAACACATGTATTATGGAGTACTTTGTGCACATTTACTTATCAATTTTTTACGCAGCCCATTAGGGCATCTTCTTGACCTAAGATGTTGACAATGGTTCTTTTTTATGCAATGTATTTGAGCACACTCATTTGCAATTACTTTTGTTTTTTTTTATGCTTTGTTTGCAATCATGTATCCTTCCTGTTCCATAGGCACTATCCCAACTTGCTGGAAACTGTATCTCATTTCATTTGCATAGCTTGTGGAACCAGTTCAGAAACTTACTGTAATTCAACTTCCAATCCCCTCCAGGTCTCCCTAAAGGAGTACGCAAAGTTCCAAGCTTCATATGCGACAGTTCTTAAGGCCCATATGCATGCCCTGAAGAAAAGGGAGAGGAAAGACAGGAAGAAGGCTGCAGATGCTGAGAAAGTACCCGAGACTGTGCCCAAGAAGCAGAAGAAAAAGTCTTCAAAGAACTCCTCAGGGTCCAAGTCGTAAGGCGCTTGCAGGACTCTGTGCCTTCTGTTGTTCTACAGGCAGACTAATCTGAGTGTCGTCAAAATTTTCTCATCTGTTTTTATTCGTGTTTGTGTCTGGGAGCTGAAGCCTGTGAATACACCTATATAGAGCTATGCCGTCGATATTAGCATTTTTTGAAGATGCATTTTGAGATTAATGTGAGCCGCGATGGCATATTTCTGATTTGCACCAAAGGAAAGACTTGTTCTTTGAACTTCTAGATCTGAAGCCATCTAATTCTGGTGGCATTTGCACTAGTTTATTGATATTGGCAGAATTCTGGTTCGATTTGCAATGGTTCGTAGATATTTGATTAATTAGTTCTTTAGTAAATGCTGAGATTGCAATTAGGATTGCGGGAGACCGCAATTATCTTGGTGGCTATGTTCATCAGTTTTTACTGTCTACAAAAATGTTGTCCCTTTACTAAGATCCGCATATGCTAGTGCCCATCAGAATATAGTTACATTTTAGGTTGGGTCATGGGCATGGACTACTGAGTAGTGACCTACCACTGCAATTCTGCTGAAATCGACATGGCGCCTTGCGGGACGCTGACATTATTTGTAGTTTATATCTGGCTCTCTGCAACTAAATGAGCAAAGTGTTGTCGCTTTCCTGCCCTCCTGTTCAGTCCTCAAGTGGTTCTCTCCAGCAGAAATGAAAGAGCTACGAATTAAACATTCGAATGCGTTGTTTTCCATGTGTACATACATTTCTTCTGCAGTACTCGTATTTTACAGCACAGTAACCGGTCATGACCTGCTGTGAATTACTGAATTTGTTTGAATCACCTAAATGATGGTATCATAATCTGTTTGCTACTAAGCACCCTTATTAGCTGCCAAATCAGCAGTGCTATCCCGATCCGAGCTCCATAGGGGATTTCCTTTTTATCCAGATCCGAGCCCCACAGGCCGCAGCTGGGAATTGTTGCGCCTGTTCGGCTGGCTGCGCTATCTTGCTGAGGTGTACTAGGAAGCAGTGGGCGTCGAGGAACCGTCAGCATCCACCACCATACCGGACAAAAGACCTGCAAAAGATTAACCCAAAGCAACACAGGCGAGCACTGATCACTCACTGATCCGTCGTCAGTTCATCACCAAACGAGCGCGCGCACCACCACCCACCACCCGATCCCCACCGTCTCCACCCACCCCCCTCAAAATCCCATCTTTTTTACGCATCCACTCCCACCAATCTCCAAAAGAATCCACCAATCCAACAACCCAGCACCGGGGTGGGCGACGATGAGAGGCCTCCTCGCGTGCGCCACCCTCGCCCGCCGCGCCGCCGCCGCCGCCGCCGGTGCGGCGCCCGCGCGCGTCCGCCACCTGGCGGGCGCCGCGGAGGTGGCGGAGGCCGAGCTCAAGAAGACGGCGCTCTACGACTTCCACGTCGCCAACGGCGGCAAGATGGTGCCGTTCGCGGGCTGGAGCATGCCCATCCAGTACAAGGACTCCATCATGGACTCCACCGTCAACTGCCGCACCAACGGCGGCCTCTTCGACGTCGCACACATGTGCGGTCTCAGCCTCAAGGGTCGCGGGGCCATCCCCTTCCTCGAGTCCCTCGTCATCGCCGACGTCGCCGGCCTCAAGGACGGCACCGGCACGCTCACCGTCTTCACCAACGAGAAGGGCGGCGCCATCGACGACTCCGTCGTCACCAAGGTCACCGATCAGCACATCTACCTCGTCGTCAACGCCGGCTGCAGGGACAAGGATCTCGCCCACATCGGGGAGCACATGGAGGCCTTCAACAAGAAGGGAGGGGACGTCAAGTGGCACATCCACGATGAGCGCTCACTGCTCGCATTGCAGGTCGGTGCGGTTTCTGTTACACCTGCTGGTGTTCATGGATTGCTTTAATTGATGATTGCGATAGGTGAATATTCGCGAAGGATTCATGTGGTGATTTATAGGATTGGGGAATGGAATTTTTGTTATGTGCTGACGGTGGAATGGCGACAGGATCGCTAGATAGTAGATAGATGTATATGCTTGTTTGATACCGTGCAGTTCCAATCTAGTATATGAACGGAGGCGACATGATTTGTATGATTGAATGCAGATTGTTTGCAAAAAAGATTATTTTTGTGCTTGGTGTTTCAGCTGTGGCATATGTAGGACTTTTGTTTTCAGTATATGCCAGTGATGCCGGGGTGGTGAATACTGATTACTTTGCAGTTTGTCTGGGAATTATGTGATAGTTTGTGGTGTTTGGATTTTGTGGCAATATCAGGTGCATTGGGTTCTTTTAGCAATCAATAGCCTACCTGAGTGATGGCATGGCAGTAGTTCAGTATGCGGACAAGAAGTTCGATCTTGATTTCATCTTGATAGTAAAATGTAAATTTTTGTGAGTTTCTTTATGATTGTTAAGTATGGTTTCAGGTTGACTAATCGTGAGAGAGACATTGATGTCATTTAGTTTTTATCAACTAATTGATTTATGGCATCAAGCTACAGTGCTTCCTTGCTAAGTCAATTCTTGATTTTGTTGGACTGTTGGAATGTTGCATATTTTTCCTGTACTTGACTGGATTGATTTACCTGAGGTAGCAGTTGGGAAGGTTTGCATGTCGTTTTCTTGGTTGGTGGAAGTAAAGCTTCCTCCATAGTCTTACTTTGGTGTCTGGGAAATGCTTGGAGGGGATTGTCAAAACGTTCAATTCTAAGTCCTACGAAATTGTTATCACAAACAAGAGCATGGATCCTGGTTCCTGATGAACATTTTTTTTTCAACCCAATTCATGGTCCACAATTTCTTTATGATGTAGGAGGATAAATGTTTTCACTGCTCTGTAACGAAAAGATAGAATCAATCTGCATGGTCTATGATTATGGTTTTCATGACAATCCCTTGTGAAGCAATCTCCCATTCTGCACTCTTTTCAAGCATTTTAATTTTTTAATATTATTCACAGAAGTGGTCAACTTTCACTTTTATGGCAAGTAGAATTTTATTCATAGAAAGGCAGCATTATAACGTGTTCCTTGACAAAAGCAGGGTCCTCTCGCTGCACCTACTCTCCAGTTGCTGACAAAAGAAGATTTGAGCAAGATGTACTTCAGTGACTTCAAGACGATTGACATTAATGGATCTTCATGCTTTCTCACAAGAACAGGGTACTACGTTGATCCTCTGCATCCATTAAATATAATCTAAGCCTCATATGATTGTTTTCCTTCCTTAAAATCTAGGTGAAGTCCCAAAATACTAACGTCCCTACAGTGATTAGTCATTGGGCGTCCGGCATACCACATACCAGTACATAACGAAATTGTATTGTTTCCTATTCCATCATGGCAAAGTGATGCCTTTTCGTGATTATTGCTCAATCAATTGTATGCAGTTTTTTAGGGCACCAATTGTATGCAGTTGATCAAAGCCATCTTACATTAGCATTTTTCAAAATCTTTCAGTATAATCTTTTGCAACTGCTATGTGTTTTTCCACAATTGATTGGCATGTTTCTCTATGATCTTTCCAACATTAACCTTGTGATGGGTTTATCTCCTTGGTCAATGAGGGATGGCTGTAAATTGCGTATATTGTTTCAATATTCTAAAGGCATCTTATTTCTTATTTCAGTTACACTGGAGAGGATGGCTTTGAAATCTCTGTTCCATCAGAGAATGCAGTCGACCTTGCAAAAGCTATCTTGGAGAAATCCGAGGGCAAGGTCCGATTGACTGGCTTGGGTGCCCGTGACAGTCTCCGCCTGGAGGCTGGCCTCTGCCTGTACGGCAACGACATGGAACAGCACATAACGCCAGTTGAAGCTGGCCTCTCATGGGCAATCGGCAAGAGGAGGAGAGCAGAAGGTGGCTTCTTGGGTGCGGATGTGATCCTCAAGCAGCTCCAAGAAGGTCCAAAGATCAGGCGTGTCGGCATGTTCACACAAGGGCCACCTGCACGGAGTCACAGCGAGCTTGTGAGCAGCTCGGGGGAGAACATTGGTGAGGTGACCAGCGGAGGTTTCAGCCCATGCCTGAAGAAGAACATCGCCATGGGTTACGTGAAGTCAGGTTTGCACAAGGCTGGGACAGAGTTCAAGGTTGTTGTTCGTGGGAAGTCCTATGATGCTGTTGTCACCAAGATGCCCTTCGTGCCAACTAAGTACTACAAGCCCTCATAGATTGTACAAAACTGTTGTTCCTTCAGCTACAATTTTCTTTTGCAATTCTCTTGTCGCAATCTGTCCTTGATGGGCTGCTGCAATTGTAACTTCTGTAAGATTGACATTACCTCTGCCCGCCTAATAATGCTTTATTTTCCAAAGCAAAAGATGTGCCAGTGTCTGGAATTTGATGATAAAATTTGTGGGTTGCTGAACGCAGCGGTTGTGCTGCTGTTTATGCTCATCTAGACATTTTCACAGTGACAGCTCGAGATATCAACGTTGCATTTACTGGTGCGTTCTTGGCCGTGCAAACGATGGCCTACAGGCTACAGAAAATTGACCGACCAAAACCTGCTTTAGGAGAAAAAAAAAGGTAAGCACATCATGTAGTGTGCTTGAAATCTCAATAATCCGTTTGAGTTTGAATTTGAAAGATTGCTAGCCACGCCTGGTGACATTGTTAGCCATGGATGTTTAAAGGTTGCCAATCCTACTTCCACAGTCGATATGGTATTAACCAAAGAGAGAGAAAAAAAAGTTCAAGGGCAGTAACAAATGGCCGAGACCTCAGGCGGCCCACTCCGGCCCATTGAATCTGCAGTGTATCTTTCAGATTTGATGCTGCTGTTCGCCTGCTGGAGAGACGTGTAGACGTATAGTCAAGAAATTGTTGTCGTTATGAATAAATCATACCAATCAACAGTAATAGCTACAGAGTTTGTCAGTGTGCATATGTCTGTCAGTCAGTATCTTAACGAAATTTCAGAGAGACTGACGAACTGCACACAATGGCGGTCGACGCATTGCGCACACCTCAGTTTTATTCTCCCCATGTTCCTTCGACATCTGTATATCCGATGCTTCTGATAGAACAACAGATCATGTTCCTTCGACACCTCAGTTGAAGACACATGAACACAGATTCAGTTTGAATTCATTTGACTGCCTGCTGAAAGTGCTGGGTGAGCATGCCCATCCTGCCATCCACTACAAGGAGTCATGAACTCCTTCGTCAACTGCCGCACCGATGGCAGCCTCTTCAAGTTCTACGTCGCCCGCATGTGTGGTCCAGCGTGTCAGCACGGCTCTTTGTGCCATTTCCGCGGCGGCGACCTTGGCGTTCGTGCCGACTCACCAGCTCGCGCTGCACGTCGCGGCCGGCGTCGGCGTCCACGGTCCACCTCGTATTTGGCCGCGCCGTATCCCATTCCCAGGCCTACTCCAGGCTTTCACCTGCGTCTGTTTGCAAAATCTGACGTACCTGCAAGGAAAGGTAGCACCTGGATGCAGTCAACAATGATATGGCTGTTCTGAATGTGCAGTATATCTTTCAGATTCCACGCGGCTCATGTCTGCTTCAGAGTTGCAACTTTATCCTTATTCGTCAAGAAACTGTTGCTGCTGCTACGACTATCCTTAGGCATCAAACCGTGCCCTTTCCTTAGGCATCAGGATAGCAGCCGAAAGACTGAACTATTTTGCAAATAAGTATCAGAGTTAGGGGCAAGTAAAAACAACCATATGTCAGATTCAGTGAAAATCTAGAACTAACACTGACACTACAACGGTCTGATGCCTTCAAGATGTGTACCAACAACCTGACAATACGGATTTCCTCCATGTCAATGATCAAACCGCATTATCTATGTCACAGGCTCACAGCACATACACTTTGATGGATCGGTATGCACAATACATCCAGCCGTCTGGACTCTGGTGGATGAGGTTGTGCTCTGCAGCTGAGCGCTTGTTGAAACCTACTGCTTCCTTGATGTTGTTGCCACGGCCATTTGGTGACAGCTAATACACACCAAATAATTTCCGAGCAGACATGATATATGAAAACTATAGAAGAATAATTGTTCAGCTTGTTCTCCGATTTTTCGTGCTATGTCCATTCTCAACTTGTGAAATTTTAGGAATCTATTTTGCTACACCTGAAAAATATACATCAATTAATTTCATTTCAGTTTATTTAGTAACCGACTAACTAACAATACAAAATTGGAAAGATACATGTTGATCAAGCCGGTGTACTTATGGGTTATCTTTCCAATTTCAGATTTCCAAATGACAGTTGCATGAAATCTGAAACTAGAACTAAAACTTATGGGTTATGGCCTTGTCAGATTCAGTGAAAATCTGAAACTAAACTGACAATAACTGTCTGCTGAACTAGATACGAAAATTGATGGAAAGATCTTCCTCGCGGCAACAGCATCCTCCTCTGAACTCTGGTTACCTGCACCAATCGCCATTCTGTGCCTCCTCACAAACGAGAAGGCCCCGCCTGCGGCCGGCCAAGCAAAGCACGCCCCCTACCGTCACCGGGACATGGACACCTTCGCAGAAGAGAGGACCATTCTCTTGGCACACTCGGAGAGCGGAGTCGCCGTGGGCGGGGGTTCAAGGCACCATTGGCGGCGTGAAGGACTAAAGGCACCGGAGCGGCAGGATGAAGAGGACAAGAGGTCGATGAGGGATAAGGGGTCGTCACAGCGGCAAATCCGAGCCATTGAGGCGGCGGCGGCGCGCGGGAGAATACGGCGAGGCGCCGCCGGGGACGCGGTTGAGGTCGCGGCGGCGGACCGGAGACTGGACGGTGTGGCGCCGGTGGCAGAGAAGCGGGGCTAATAGTTTTGCAGATAGCCCCCTATAATGGATCGCTATTATTAGTCGCGATCCAACTGTTCACATAAAACCCCCTAATTTGGATCGCGATTAATAATCGCGATCCAAATATTTACATAATACCCCCTAATTGTCCTTGTTTGTTTTCCAAAATAAGCCTTCTTTCCGGCTGCTATCCATCCCGTTTCGCTCCGGCGACGGCGACAGCCATATCGTCGCCGGCGAACGGACTTCCAATGCTCCTCGGTTGATACCTTCCTATTCCTCGCGGATTCTCCATTACCGAATCCTCCTGCTCCGTTCCACCACCGCCGCCATGACCCACCGGCCCTCCTCCCGCGCTCTCCCTGCCAGCACACATGCTGGACGCCCTTTGTTTTTTGCCTCCAATTCCAAGATCTTCGGGGGAATCAAAAGATTAACATTCGAATCCCATGCAGATGGATCGCCGCAAGTGTTTTTTTTTTATCGAAAATCTGAAGAAACTTTTATCCAGTTCGATTCTATTGCCTACGACCAAAGCTGAAGAAACGCAAAAAAAAACTGAAGAAAATAATCGACCATGGTATTTGCCCAGTTATTGGTAGGCTAATCCCGGAGAGGAGAGAGATAATTTTCATGTTTTGAGCTGCTTCTGTGGCATCAGAACCTGAGATTTGCATGTTGTGTGTCGTTCAGAGCTTCAGATTTGCATCTGGTGATCAGCTTCGCAGGGTATTCAGAACATGCAGCATGTGTTTCAGATCTCTTTGTTGAGTGCACGCGCAACAGAGCAGAGGTTGGAGCTTGGAGACATCCTCCGATCGACCTTCTCGTGTCGTGGATCAGGCACTTGCTCGCCTCCATCCAAGGCAATCATGGCATGGAGGATCAGTCTTTCAGATCGGCAAGGAGTAGCTGATTCTCGACAGCACGAGGCATCGGCCCCGGGAGAGAGAAAAAAAAAATTCACGCAGCAGAAGAATCCGCACAGTGCTAGCTGCACCTTGTTGCAGACTTGCAAGTGAATTTACTTTGCCTGCTGTAAAAATTTGCACACCTTGCTGCTGCGACGGTATTGATGTCGTGCTGGCGCAGGCAGTTTCTTCAGATGTAACTACCTGCGTTTTATTGCCAATAGTTGGTTTTGTCAGAGACCTGCCGAGTGCCGGGTGATGGAGATGCAGCGAGGCAGTAGCTGATCATACTCTGGGTCCAATTGCCCCTTGCTTCTGCCATTGCTCAACTTTGCCAACAATTGCATCATCACTTCCCAGCAAGAAACTAGTATAGCACAATACAGGCATTACGCCATGGCACACCGCCAATTGAATTTCAACTAGCTACTGCTAATTCCACATCCATTTCGTTTCTCAACGCACTGCAGAGACCTTGTTTGTTTTGGCATGGAATGGGATAGAATGAGCTCCAAACCACATACAATAAATCACAATCTACTCAAAATGTTTGTTCGGTTAGGCATGGAAGGGTTTGAAACCTAGCATGATTTGCATATTTCATTCCATGAGTATGACCTCATGGAACCAAACTCCATGGTTTGAGTGACATGCATGGAACCACTCAAACCATGTATAGAACCATTCTAGCTTGGGAACAATTTCTGGGTTGCCGAACAAGCCCCAAGCCACCCAATATAAAATTACACGATGACAGAGAAAATTTTACTGGAACACGGGGCCGAGAAATCAGTGTTTCTTTCTGTGGAAAATGAAAGCCAGGGGAAGCAGAATGCAGAAACACGAAAGCTTGCTCCCAACTTTCCTTTGGAGAAGCTCTAATGCTCTTTCTGCATAACCCTTTCAAGCTATGCTCTTTATCACAGCACAAGCCAGAGACGGTCAGACTAAACCACAGATACAATGTGGTAGCAGATCGGCGAGTCTTCCTCAGCTTGGGCACGTTCATGACCAGCTTTCGAGTTTGCAGAAACTGTTAATGCTAAAGCTTTGCACAAAATGGTAGCAATAAGCATGCAATCCTCTTGTCGCTATTATATTTTGCTCCTTTAATTGATCTAATTCAGCCTTCAATGGAACTTCCTCTGTGCTGTTCGTCAAAAGCATAAAGCATTTGGTACAGTGGACTAAGCTTGAACTCTAGTAGTACTTAGCAGTTTGCTGCAAAATTACCGCTGTATTGGAAAGAAGGGAAAGGGGTAACGAAAAATTATGCTGTGAGAGACGCAAGAAAGTAGGGATGACTGTCCTAATTATACTGGTACTGTGAAATGCCATATTTTGAGCTCAAGAATTCATATAGTCACGACTCAGGAGAACTGTTCTAGTCCTACCCTTAGAATGGCTCCAGAATTACAGATATTATGTACTGTAACGTAACGTAACGTAACGTTCAAGGAGAAATATGTGCTGTACATAAATCTGAATTATAGGGAGAGAACTTGGTAAGGGAATCATAGTAGTACTACAGTGCAGATTCGCAGAAATTCTTACATTTTTTTTAAAAAAAAATATACAGAGACATCCATTCCAATTAAAATAATGGTCATAACAGAAAACTTACATATGTGATGAGGATGCATTTTTTATGCAAGCATGAAATTAAGAGTAACATGAACACAACTTTATTAAGTGAAGTAGATCACATATAACACAAACGCTGAAATCTTCCATCCATGACACAAATCCAGTAGATCACATATGAACTCTTTTTCTCTCTACAAGGGCCTATATATAACTATATAAATGACGTGAGAGCTACGTATCGTTGTATTAAGATACACATTGCGGAGGCCTTGCACTCATCTCACCATGACCACATACAAATTGCACCTTAGATAACAATATGCACCGGCAAGCTAGCACTGGTGGACTCCTCGTCAAGGAACCGCCATCCACAGAGGCGCCTCTTGCATGACGAACTATAACAGTAACAGCAATAACGTGCAAGAAGAACTATATCTGCTGCAAAGCATAGCGCCATAGTGTCGACACCAAAAGCTCGCAGCTAGCTATGGTCGTATAAGAATTTCTTTT
Source organism: Digitaria exilis (assembly GCA_015342445.1). Lineage (NCBI taxonomy): Eukaryota > Viridiplantae > Streptophyta > Magnoliopsida > Poales > Poaceae > Digitaria > Digitaria exilis. Next base: position 502,518 of record JACEFO010002685.1, read on the forward strand.
TTCCAAAATGAAAATAGAAGAGTCAGGACAAACTTGCAAGTTATGAAAAAAGAAAAATCTGAACAGCAAGAAACAGTGAGAGACACATATATGATATATCCTAAAATATGACATACTCCGTAGTAGGCATGCAAGCGACGACGTGATATTGGCACGGCTCAATCAAAGAGTGGAGCCCCTGGGCTTTTGGAGCGCAAGCTTTCTGATTGAACCGCGCCAATATCCCGTTCCCGGAGAGAGCGATCATCGAGGAACAGACCTACTAGTAGCGATGATGAAGAACAGCAGCCGAACGAAGGAGCTAGGAATTGAACAACAGTGAAGGGCACTCCTTTTTGTTTCATGCGAGAGGATCGGAGAGATAAAAGGAGGGCTAGATAGTGCAGGAAGGAAGGAAGGCGCGGGGCCTTCTTCTTCGATCGATCTCTTGTTGGATCAGAGGCTAGCTAGGTAGAGGGTGGTAGTGAGCAATGGAAATTGAGGCGAGCTGGGTCAAGCTGGTATACGAGCGTCGTCCATGGATGGATGGTACATATAGGATAGGATGGATGGAATTGAAGCGCGCACAGTGGCTTACATAGAGGAGGAGGAGCTAGCTTAGGTGTAGAGAGGTGATGGCTTTCACAGCGACGAGCGAGTGAATGCGCCAACAACCCAACAAAGGGGAGGTTGGGGAATTCAAGTGCCACATTGAATCGTAAACAAGGTTGTATTGCCTTGCCGATCGCGGCGAGTGGAGTGGAGCACTGCAAGTGTGCAGTCACGCAGTGCATGGTCGATGACCGATGTCGTCTGCATGCAACGAAGAGCTAGAGATGCCTCGAGCGAGAGGGAGACGGAGATGGAGCCCGGAAGGCATTGAAGGAGGATTCCAATGGTCGGCAGCTAGCGGGCGGTAAGTAGGGCAGGGGAGGGTGTGGCGTGTGGGTGGTTTGGGCCTGTGGGGGAGACTGTCATAGCGCCATAGCGGTGAATGCCCTGCAGTAACTCTTGCTATCCTCTCTGCTATCTAGCTGCAGCGAGAGAGGGACGTAGTACGTACATACACTCGTACAAAACCTACAGCAGTCATGCCATAGTGGCATGAGATGTTTGGCTTTGCTCTCAACGCAACGCGCAAGCGCATGCGCAACCCTCGCCGGCCGTCCTCTCCGGCCGGGCCTCCCTCTCTGTCGCTGTCGCACGCCATGGTCGATCCATCTCGCCATGCCCATGCATATATGTTGTTGTCTTGGCTGGTTGTTGCCTGCTTGCATGCGGCCGCCAAGGGACGACAGGCGTATGCAATGCCTTGACGGAAACGATCCAGTGCCGTGTGATGAGGCGCCGGCCGGGCGTTGTGGTGAGATATGCTTCCAAGGAACCGCCCGGCCGGCCGCCATTTCTATTTTACCCGGTGCCCGCTGACCAGCTGCATGCATGCGCTTTTAGTTTTCTTACACGTTGGAAAGCACGTACCATGCGAATTGACCAATGACAATTATATTATCGATCTGCTTATAGGTTCTCCGTATACAGCGCGTGCATGAACCGTTCGTACGCGCATGAATGGCTTTTTGGTTGGCATGCGCATTTCTGTGTGTAGTCTAGTGTGGGAGTGCTACTAGTACTAGGTGCTAGCGTCACGCATGCAACATGGTCACGGACACGGCGTGCATGCTGTGAGGAGTACGCGCGATGCTTTGCTAGTTGCTACTGGCTGCTTCTTGTTGCTTCGACGACCGGCATGCACACTACTTGTTCCATCTCGTTGCGTCTCGTAGCTGGAGAGAAGAGAGGATGGGCCGCAGGCCACATGCCCACAGCCCACATGATGTCGTCCTACGTTGAGTTCGTCGGTGCAGCGTCTATATCGACACATCGCACCCGTTGATTTGGTTTGGTGTGGGTAGTGGACACTGCGATTTGGTAGTAAAATTTTGTCTCACAACAAAAGCCCCCCATGCATGCATGCATGCATGGCGCTTTCTCTTCGATCAATATTTTTTTTAAAAAATATATGTGTTCATGGCAAAGTCAGGACGACAGAGATACTACTACTTTACCGTTACAACTGCATACGCATGGACCATGCCTGCACATGGAACGAACCCGAGCATGCAGACAGGCCCACGCATGCAATGCGACGTATGCAGAACGAGAGGGCGACAAGGTACACTATCTCACGCACGATTGATCAATCATTGAATCCCCCCGGCCGGCTTTGGGAGTTCCAGGATAAAGATCACTGCTCTCCTTCCTTCTTGCGTGCCGGAGACCGATCTGTTTGCCCCTAAACTAATAACCAGCCACGCCGAAAGGGAAACCCCGCGCGTCGGTCCAGCTGCTGATCGATCGCATCGCTGCCAACCGCCGCCGCCATCCTCGACGACGACTCCGATCCCCTCGTACGATTGCACCTAGTGTCTGAGGGTCGCGAGGCAACGCGTCGCCTTGCTAGATACTGGCCGGTAGCTAGTAGCACAGTACGACCCACAGCTAATGCATGTCACCACGCCGTCACGAGGCTACAGGCTACGCTACGAGTGAAAGCTTTAGTAGTTGTTGATTACTTGATTGATTTCCCTTTTCTCGGCCACCAAAGTACTGGACCATGGACCGATCGGTCCACTGCTCTAGCTTTGAGGGTCAAACACCTAGAGAGAGCTACTACTTCCTGTCCAATTGTCCGTTATGAAAACAACTGTTGTAGTGTCATGGAGATCGATCGAGAGGTTCAAACTTCCAATCAGACCTAGATCAGCAGCTCTTGTCTTTTTTTTTTCTTTCTTTTCCTTGAATCGACCTCAGAAGGTCTTGTCGGATTTACCCCACCAGGCCACCACCATGTGTTCTGTGTAGGCACTGCTTCGTGAGTTCAATGGATACGTGCTTGTACAAATTCTACATTCAACTCCACGACCCATATTTAACATTTGAGTCCTTACAAAAGCTGTCTAGGGTCGATTTAGGTCACGACTGCCCGTACTAGCAATCGAAATTCGTGGTCTCGGTACGTTGGTCATCGTCTTCAACCTCTAAAGAATCTTCCTCACTGATCTGCTACCCGGCAGCTTTCCAAAGCTCCCTCGTCCCTCCCCCAGCCACCGTAGTATGTACCGACCTAGCACAGTGGCGTACTATGCCACGCCCAGCCTCTACCGTACACCAACACCTACAACCCGTGATCCTTCGCCAGTCGCGCACCCATGGCCGGCCGGCCGGCCAACAGCACCGGCCACCTCACTGTTTCACCAACACTTGACGGTTTACCCGCCAAGAGGCTTCATTGCATTAATGACCACCAGGAATTTGTATGATAGGATTCTTCACATTGCCAAACCAGCTTGGCTCGTTGCTCAGATATTGACAGAGCAATGCCTCAAGCCTCGCCACTCTCCCAAGCCAAACCCTTGTTTGATATAATATAAGATGCCACAACACACGACACACAAAGGAGAAGGAGAAGCCAGCAAGGAGGCAGGGATATGGGCATATATCAGACAACAAAACATAAGCCAAGTGCCAAAACAAAATTCCAGAGAACCAGAAAACCAGAACCCATGTCATGCGAACAGCAAAATGTAAATGCTGCGACAGACCGGCCCCAACGTCCACAGCAGAGGCAATGGCGACGCCAAACAGCAGGATTCCCAGCATTCATCCCGACACCAGCGTCGCCGCTGCCTGCCAGGACATATATCCAGGTTCTGCCGCTGTCAGCAACAGAGCCTAAACGCAGTAATGGCACCGGCGACACAAGGCCCTCGTGCTTTCCGGCGAGCTTTTCCCTCAGCTGCCGCTGTCGGTTTCGCAATAAAACGGCAACAGCGAACGCGGCACACCGCGACCTTGTTACAGGAGCACAAAAGCACCACAAGTAATAACCATAACAACACAGATCAGATATGAACATGAGGACACTTCTGTAGCACACTGACCGGTTTCAGTGCCAGTCAATTACTTGATTTAAACGATGTATATCAAGGACATCTGATACAGGTGTTCAGAAGTAGAGTGCAATTACTTGCAATGAAGAAACCAGAATATACACATTTGCTTGGGAGGTCTTATTTACACAAGGACATTAGTAGGGGAGCAAGGGTGGGCCAATCCGATTGCCGTGAGTGGTGGCACCATCTAGTGTAGCCCAAAGGTGTTCTCGCCACTGTAAGTCATGTAGAGGAATCCATCCTCATCCTTGTTCTCTTCATAGATTGAGGACATCAGAGCAGCTGCGCAGAGTAAAAGTGAAGCAAAATGAAGTGAGAATGCAGATCATATGGACAATCCTCTAGAAAGTCATGAAGAAAAATCAGAGTTGCACAAATGTTGTTGCTGTATTTGCTTTCCAGACCTGCTGGTGGAAGAGTGTTCTTCACAAAGATGAAGATAGCCTTCTCGGCACTGAGCTTGATTCTCGTCCTAACAACGTACACGAATTGTCCAACTGTAAGATCAGCAGGGACCAGGTACCTGCAAAGCGATGAGCATCAGAAAATCTGACAGCTTATGGCCTACTATGGCTACCATGGCACATAATGCTTTGATGTGTGCAATAGTGCTTTCATGCAGCAGCATTTATTTTTATCCAGTAAGCGAAGACTGTTTCTAGACCACAGAAATGTGGAAACTATATTAAATGGTTAATATGCAACACAAGCCAATATTAGTAGCGTTGCCAATGAGTGGTCAATATAAAAAAATTTCAGATAACACCATAGATCATGATACAGTACTTGGGATAATTGAATAGATCATGAATAGTATATGTGCACAAAACAACAGCAAAACAATAATGTAGCATATTTGTCTTGGGGCAGCCCAATATAATGTTAACAGTAGCACTAACTACCATCAGTTATCAGGTAAAAAAAAAAAAAGCAGAAACTCTGCTGGTACTACTCATAATAAACAATTAAAGATGAGGATAGTTAGGTACATATTAGTTGTAAAGAGTATAGCAGTTATGGTAACTTAGAGAAGTTGAGAGCTGACTTTTTCTTGTCGATATCAGGAATATCACTCCTCTCTGCCTTCTCAACAATCACCTGCATTGCATATCGGCATAAATTAGAGCAAAGCAATCATCATTACAAAAGAAACAGAGTAACCAGGAGGGTAGAAGATTACTGGGATTCTGTCAGGGTACTTCTCTCTGATCCGGTTAGCCTCAGCTTGCCTCTTCTCTGTAACATAACACGGTACCAGATTAAGAATTCATTTTGTAACCAAGCTAAATTATCTTGTGAGAAAATGATATCAGAACATGATGGAAATCAGTGCTGGGATATAGAATTGTTGTGGTGAAAGAGAACTCTAACTAAATTCATTTTGAAACCAACCATTAGGAACCTTTCAATACCAAATAGAGTTTTAAAAGTACAAATGCAGCTTCCCGCTAAAGACTAAATGGCTCCAGACCATCAAAGCCTTTTGAACATACATCATTCTTTGAGTTCAAATGCATTACGCGATTTATTACAAATAAATCCCAAATATATGACCCTCCAGAAAACTAACCACTTCAGAAAAATCTCATAAGAACAAACCCGATAATCAGTTTAGATTTTCAGATAGATAGCAAATTTATCATGTACAGCTACTGGATAGCACTATCCTACATAAGATTTAGATGGCAGACAACTAAGTCAAAGCACATTGCAATCAAGTACTACTGCTACTCAATCAACAACAGCAACATAACCACATGATAAGCTGCTAAAAATTGGCACAATGCTTGCATGATTAAGCGGGTAGTTGCTAACTAATGGACAAAGCACATCAATCATGTTACTCATAAATCTACGCAGCTATAGATGGATAATTGCTCCGTTACTCAGAACTATCAATCCGCAAAATTACTCTTAAATTTGTAATACAGTCAATTCGCCGAAACCCTATCAAGCAAGCATAATTAACTACCCGCACACACCAATCTACATAATCACGGAATTAGAAGGGAATATTAGACGAACCGAGGGGGTGCTCTAGCTTGAACGAGCTGGTGATCTTGGCCATGGCGCTGCTTCCTTCCTGCCTGCAAGCACCAACCAATCCCAAAATCAACTCACCGATCGAAGCGATCGGGCAAAACCCAAGAGTGAATCGAGCGGAACCGTACGAGTTGGGCCGGGCTACGACGGGAAGCGACGGAATCGAACGAAGACGATGAACTGGTCCTGGCCCTGGAATCCACCCAAACCACAAACAGCAACCAAATCGATTAGAGCGAGCCCCCAATCGGCGAGAACCTGACTTGATCGATGGAAGATCGGAGGATAAAACGCGCGGGGACTCACCGAAATCGGCTGGATTGGTGGGGTTGGTGGCGGCGGAGGGGGGTTTCGTCTTGTTGCAAGGAAAAGCAAGCGGCGGAGAGACGGGAGCGGTGGGTAAGGGGAAAGAGTGGGGGATTGGGGTTGCTTATGTAAAAGCGACAGGCGCACGAGACGTGACGCGCAGGAAAACTAAGATTGATTAGAGAACGAGAAGGCACACGGCTGCTTTTCGCGCAAGGAAACCAAGCCCTGCTCCAATAATGCAAGGCAACGTATTGTATTGTATACTATTCTATACTGATCGCAGGAAATAGAGATTGGTATATCCCCGTCGATAAAACTCTTGGCATAGGAGTATAGGACTCAGGAATACATGTACTGTAAATAATCGGTATAATCCTCTTTCTTTGAGGAAGTTTTGATAAGGAAATTAGAGGCCCAACAAAACTGAATTGAGGCCCAAGCCATCCAGCCAGAAGGACTAAGGAGGTGTCTGGTAGGCCCAGCCCAATGAACTCAAATTTTAAACGTTGGAGGGTGCAGGCCCGCAACTCTTCTTCCATCATTGTTGCACGCCGCTGGGTATGGTCTGCTGCCCCTGCGCTAGTAGCGTACGCAGAATATGGTTCAATAGTATCAGTACATGTTACGAATGTAATATCAGCGATCATTTGCGTGAGGCTGGCGGCGCATCCGTCCGAACCTGAGCTCCTGCATAATGGAGCACATATCCTGGTCGTGATGGACGCACGCACCACCCCTGTAGAACTCGATCGGCCTCTCGCAGAACAACCGTAGCAGCTAACCCTATCCCGTCCGTGTGATTCTCATTCGCCCCTGTCAAATCCTATAGCTGTTCTTTTAAATTATTCTTCAGTCAGGACTGAATAAAAAGATGTGAACTGGGCAAGCTTAATGAATCGAGATCAAATCTCGGTCGACACATGACGCACGGCGCCTAGTAGATGAGCATCCTCTCGCCCGACGCTCTATTTATAGCCCTCAATGCAAAGCTATGCTGTGTTTAAGCCTTGTTGCCAGCTCCGGCTCCATGAGCGGGCGGCCGCCATGGGCATGGGCTCCGGAGTCTGCCGGAGCATCGTCGTCGTTGATCGGGTGCCATGAGAGAGCTGCTGTCCGCCCTGGCTGAGGTAGAAGTGTCACCTCTCCCGGCAGGACACGAATCTACGTGCCATCCTGCCGTGAGGGTGGCATTTCTATCTAAGCCCGGCGGACATCAAACAAATGTGCCGGATCGAGGGCCATGGCCAATGACGTGGTGTGAGCAACCACGCCCAAGGTGACGCACCCTCGTCGAGCGCACATGACCCAGGACGAGATGACCGTGCACCTCCCACACGAATAATGAAATAATGGAGCTTTCGAGGCATCGGCCGCATCGCCGGCCATGATTCGCCTATCTATCAATTTCCTGTTTACTTTCGTCACGAATAATGAAACTCATCGAATTTGTCCAACTCCTAGCCACCGCTTTACTTTATGCGTGCGCAATGCGCGCAATGCACCAGATGCTGACAAAAGCATGATATAACTCGATCCCTCTAACTAACAAAAAGCGTGTTTAGGAAAAGCTACTCCTACATTGTTTTAAAAAAAATAATAATTACCTTATGCTAAATGCTATATTTGTCAATTTACCTTTACCTCACAACTTTTGAACTTTGTCATACTTAAAAAAATATTTGTAAATATATATATGAAAATAATTTGTGCCTAAAAAAGCTTTGATGATAAGGTATAAAATAAAATAATACTCAATCCATATGTACTTTTTAAATAAGGCGGCGATGAATATTTCGATATGAAGATATTATTAAATAGATTCGCAAAAGAAAAGATATTATCAAATAGTATGCTTAAATCTCACGTGTGAAAACAACTATAGCAATGCACATGCTCAAGACAATGGTTTCCACTACGGGCAAGCTTATTGGGAGAAAAACATGGTGTAGGACGTCCTGACGAACATTGAGCCAAGGTGACGCGGATGTCGACTCTCGTAGGCACGTTCAGTTTGAAGGAGAATGGAAGGAGGTAGAAGGGATTGGAAGGTGTTAAATCCCCTACTCAACACAACACAACACATCCCATCCTTCATCCCAATCCCCTACAATTCCCCTCGGTCGGGGATTAACCGAATAAGCCATGTGCTAGAGAAAATATAAGAGATGAGAGTTCTTTCATGGGTGAGGCGGTGACACAATAGAGGGGTAGGACGGAGGCTATGATACACTGGCAAAGAAACATAAGAACAGTGCACAATAGAAGGAATTATATTGAAGAAAACTTCCAATGACCCACACGGATGAAAATCAAGAATATCCATTTTTCCCCCAAGTCATGAGTCATCAATAGTGGCATAATACGTCACCCGTCTTAGCGTTCTTAGCATTCCTAGTGGAGGGATTCATTTTACTTTTTTCAATATTGTCACATCATCTAGAGTATAATGAAATCATGAGTATAATTCATAATTTTATTTTTTTTATGTTTTATCTTATCTTTTTTTAAAAGTTTTGTCATTTTATCAAAATTGATTGCATGCCACCCTATTAAATCATAATGAAGCCCTTATGAACCTCATCCTGGGAATGGCAATGGCGTATGGCTCTCCAATAGAGCTCTCGTAACAGATGGTACATGGGAGTAGCAGCCTAGCAGGCATCGGCTGATCTGATAATCCGACGTCGTAGCCCTATCCCCTTTGCTTTGGCTGCCGTGCTGCAACTGCTCTGCATCATATTCCGCGCTCTACTCCGACGTCTAGGGTGCAAACTGAAAAGAGTGGCATCGACTTGCTTGTCAGTTGTCACTTGTTCTTGCATGATTCGCCCTGCCAATGTTGCGCATCTTTTTTTTTTGTCTCTTCCCCTTGTCTCAGTCGAATAACGTGAAACAGTAGCACCTAGGCAACCAGCCAATCCAGCCTCGACACTTGTACACAACGGATGATGCCTGACGCGGCCGTCCACGGCGACCGGTACGTACGTTTGCTCGCACGCGAGCTCGCTCTCGCTCTCGTCTCGCCCCGCTGGTGGAGCGTACGTGATCGATGAGCCATGCATTATTATTTCATCATGAGCTAACGGATTGCGTGCGTGCGTGCACAGTTGGTTCCAGATCGCCTGACAAGGGCCGGGCAGCAAAGGACGTAAGGAACCAGTGGAGGAGGCACCTCAGCCAGAGGCTCGTCGCGCAGGGCATCGACCCGCGGACACATAAGCCGATGGTCCAGCCGGAGGAAGAGGGTCGTAGCTCACAGCACAGCACCACCGAACTGATGATGATGTGATGCATCTTGCCTTGGGTCCGTTTAATCCTTTGTAAATTGAAAAATGGTGCCATGACGATACTCGATCATTAAGCATAAGCAAAGTCAGGAATAACATCTAATGATGTATTTTGTTTATCTAATGATATAAAAATTCGTCTGATTCGAGGTACAGATCAGTAGTAAAGCACTTCGTGCGTGCGCAATGCACCAATCACTTTTCAGTTTACTTTTTTTGCAAAGGAATAATGAACCGGTCGAATGTGCCGAACCGAAAGAGTAGCTACTTGGTGCGTGCGCGATGCACCATTGCACCTGATTGATGCAGGCAGAAGCAAGATATGAATAACACTCGGCGCGCGATTCACTTTCTTACTGTACCAAATTTTCAGCAGAGAAATTAAATCTGCGAAACACTAAACGGCCTTTGCTGGGCTAACTCTCTTATTTTAACCAGAGACAGCCATGCCAACCTAAGGCCCGACTTGATCAATATCAAACTTTATTTGAGAAGTTTTACAATGCTTGGAAAAAAAAGAGAACCGTCCATTCCCAAAGATCCAATGGTGGTAAAATAGATGGTACCAGGAGGTACCCAAAGAAAGGTACCTAGAGGTACTAACTAAATATATTTTTTATATTAAATAAATACTTAGCTAAATATTCAGCTAGATCAACGGCTAGCATTAATCAACCACAAAAGTACCTTGTGGTACCTTGTGGTACCTTCCAAGCATTGTAAAACTCCTCACTTTGGGTCAATTTTCCGTTCCATGATGCTCAGCCCAGTAGTAGCAACGTCTTCAGTTGTTCTAAAAAAAAGAGGCAACGTCTTCATCAGGCTCTTTATTATTTCGGAACGTGCGTAGTTTGACAGAGCCACATAATGGCGAGCTATGGTGTTATATACTCACTCTGTTCTAAAATGTAGGCCGTTTAATTTTTTTAGCCCCAAGTTTGACCACGTCTTATTAAAAAAAATTATGCAAATGTAGTCAAATTTAGGTTATTCTTGAAACTCATTTATTACTAAAACTAGCCATAACAAAAGAAAATTGATATTTTGCAAAATAATAATAATAAGACGGGCGGTCAAAGTTGGGGCTAAAAAAGTCAAACGACATACATTTTGGAATGGAGGGAGTAACTTTTCCCTTTATCTATGTTTTATTGTATTGCAACTTCTTCTCGCATGTTTTTGTTTTTTATATAAATTAGCAGTAATATAAATTCGCCATAGACAATTTGATTATGACTTGACATGTTACCACTATGTCACTGTGTTTTTCCTGTATTGACAGTGCATTGATGCCTCTCTCTCAAGTCATCGTGAACTCTGTACGCGTTCAGTGCCCAGTGAGCCATGCAGGCAATTCTTGCGTGCCCACATGATCGCTATGCATGTCGCCACAACAACTATTTCGATATGGAGATAATTTCTAGTCACTTAAATAGGCTTATGTTTTTTCTCGCTCTAATCATGGGCAGATGCATGATTGTGCTTTAATTTAGGGGGCTCATCTTCCTTCTCCTTGCTCTAGCCCCCTTCTTTCCTCTTCTTCTCTCCCTTCTTTCCTCTTGTTCTCCCTTCTCTTTTCATCTTCTTTCCATGGAGTTCCGGGGAGTAGGGGGGGCTTGAGCATGGGGGCTCCATGTGTGAAGACATCTATAGCATGCACACGCTCCATATGAGGATGGTTTCCTCTACCGGCAATCTTATTGAGAGAAAACATGGTGTAGGATGTCATGACAAACACAGGGTTTAGGGAGTACGTGTATGTCAATGCCACACATAGGAGGTGGAGAACAATGAGTGGTGCTAGAGCAAGAATGAGAAGGATACGTAAAAGATAATTGAAGAACGGTGCACAATGGAGACGGTTAGGAGGATCGAAACACACTGGCAAATAAAAAATAGAACAAAAACAGCTCACAATGGAAGGAATTATTGAAGAGAAGTTGTAATCACCCATGGATGAAAATCAGGCACATCTGATTCTTCATGAGAAAACCAAATTATGCTCTGAGGCATCACAAACCTGCCTCATCATTCCGAGTGGAGGGTTGTATTACTGCCATATCATTTGGAGTATAGTGAAACTATGAATGAAACAACTTCTACAATTTATTATTTTGTTTTTGATGTTTTATATGCGCTCAATGCATTTAATTGTTAAACATGCGACTTGAAACACTAGATGTTAAATTTGATCTAGATAAAACTCATTTACCTTTTTAAGTTTGACCATGTCATCAGAATTGCTTATGACACAATTTGTAACAAAAAAAAATAAAACCTTTACAAACCTCGCGGCGTATGGCCCTATAATCGTAACAGGTATCGATGCTGTCGATCTGATCATCGGCGACGTCGTCGTCTCGTCCTATCCCTTTTGCTTTGGCTTCCGTGCTGCAAGTGCTCTGCATCGTATCCCGCGCTCGAGTCTGACGTCTAGGGTGTAACCTGCAAAGAGTGGCATCTACTGAACCAACAAGAGCCCTTGCTTGTCATTTGTTCTTCCACGATTCGCCCTGCCAATCTTGCGCATCTGCTTTTTCTTCCCCCCTTGTCACGAATGAAGGCAGTCGACATGAAAACAGTACTACCTGACCAATCAGCCAGTCCAACCTCGACACCTCTCGGATGATGCCCGACGCTCTATTTATACTCCCAATGCCATGCTGTGATGATACACATACACACACCTTAACTAGTAGCCACCGCTGCACCTCGATCTGTGTCGAGCCCCATCGATCGTCGGCGCTCTTCGACAGCAGGTAGCAGGGGATCTATCTTGTCATCTTGATGTTCCGGGAGAGGAAGCGAGTGGCATGGACGGCGGAGGAGGACGAGCGTCTCCGGCGCTTCGTGGCGCGGTACGGGACGGACCAGTGGAGCACGGCGTCCCACCGCGCCAAGCTGCAGCGGGACGGGAGCGCCTGCCGTGAGCGGTGGCACTTCTACCTCGGCCCCGGCATCCAGCGCGGCCACATCACCGCCGAGGAGGAGGACCACATCATCCGCCTCCACGCCGTCCACGGCGACCGGTACGTACGTTCGTTCGTTCCACGAGCTCTCGATCTCGTCTCGCCCTGCTGGTGGTGATGAACTGAACCATGCATTTATTCACCATGAAAAACTAACGGATTGCGTGCGTGCAGCTGGTTCCAGATCGCCTGCCAGTTGCCGGGCCGGACAGAAAAGGATGTAAGGAACCATTGGAGGAGGCACCTCAGCCAGAGGCTCGTCGAGCAGGGCATCGACCCGCGGACACATAAGCCGATGGTCAAGACGGAGCCGGAGGAGGGCAGCAGCTCACCGCAGCAGAGCACCGAAGCCGCCGACGATGGCGGTTGGGATTCTTGGGAGATGGTGCCGCTGCCGGAGCCGGAGACGACGGCAGGGAAGACACCAAACCGGTTGTGTGAGGCATTTTCTTTTTATCTTTTGGGTCCGCTCAACACTTTGTAAATGTTCTTATTAAGCACTCGCAAAGTCCGGAATTAATGTATTTTGTTATCAGAAAATAAATTCTTCTGAGCGTAAGGATCAAGGTAGGCAATTGATTCGTGCGTGCCGCAATGCACCGACCATTTTTTCAGTTTACTTCTGTCAGGAAAAATGAGCCAATCGAACGTGCCTTTTTGGTTGGTGCGAGGGCGATGCACCTGATGCTGATGACAGAAGCAAATATATACATATGCATGACTCCGTGCGCGAACAATTCACTTTACTGTACCAAGTTCTCAGCATAGAATTCAACTAAAGTGGTATGTGTGGCATGTCCTGAACAGATGCAATTTCGTTGCTAGTATTTGGTAATGAAATCCAGGCAACGCCCACGATCGATGGGAAAAAAATCTTGAACAGATAATAAATCTTCGAAACACAAGTCCACACAGCACGTACGGCACATATACAACCCGTAACAACAGTCATCCACCACGCTCGCACGCTCTATATATATATATATATATATATATATATATATATATATATATATATATATATATATATATATATATATATATATATATACCTCCTGAACCATGCTTGGCAGTGTACCATCACAAGTCCACACAGCACGTACGCGTACGTTCACCTCGCTTGATCGGAGCCATGGAGAGCGTCACCACACCACCGCGAGGTGTCACCTCACCTCGCACGACGTCGACGTCCGGTTTCCACACACGCTCTTGTGCAGCCACCACCTCCTCCTCCTCCCAACCCAACCAAGGACGACACATCGCCTTTCGTGCAAGGCCACCAGCAGCGGCGGCCACGTCGACCGCCGCGACGCGACCGGCCTCGCCACGACGACGACGTCGCACGGCGGTCGCGTCGCCGATCCAGGCACCGGACCTCGAGACCTGCCACTCGCCCGACCTCCCCGAGACGGCGTACGTCCGGCGTCAGCTGCTGCCTCCCCTACAGGACCATGTACCGTCAGGTCGACATAGCTAAGCTAATAGTAGTGTTGCACTACCCGATCAACAACACTTCATCTAATTAATTAAACAAACTAGTGCACAATGACAACATCACACGTGAACATTGAATATGATAATATGATACACTACACGTCTGTGTGCATGATCAGATGATCTCCAGTGCCAAGAAGACGGAGCTCTTCTCCGGACAGCTCTTCTTGGTGCCCGCCCACGTCTCCAGCGCGACGTCCGTGGCGACGCACCGACGCTTTTGAAAGCAGATGATCGAATGCATTTAAGAGGGAAAGCTCAAGAAATGCCGCTAGTAATTCTGTCATAACAATGTTGTTACAAGAGGAGGAAAAACGAGAGGACCTGACCTGATTGCTGATGCTGTTATGCGACGAACAAAACCGCCGTGTCCGCTGGTCACTGCCTCTGGTGGCGCCTGCGCAGAAGAACGAAACTACGCCAAGAAACACAGGATGAGAGGGCGCCGGCGCAGCGTTCAAGCACTCTAAAGATCCGGTGGAGGCGAGCGGCGAGGTGGTGCAGGCGCTAAGCAAAGGGCCAGCAGCAAGCAACGAGAAAGCAAAATCGAAGGCAAAATCAGAAAGCTGAAAGCTAAGCACTAAGGAATTAGATTCAGACAAATGTTGTTGCCCAACGTGCAGTGTGCACAAAGTGAAAGGAAAAACAGAAATAGAAAGCAAATGCAGAGTCCATGCAGGCAAAGCGAAAGCCGCTACTAAGTTCACATTGGAAACAGCAAGGGATCGGAGATGGTGCTTTGTCCACCACCCAAGGAAACTGAAGTGTTGGACGCAGGATCATTAAACTAGCAAAGCTGTATTTGTTTGCCAGAATTCCTACAGTTAGCAGTCTTGTGTCAGTTTTTCCTTTGCCTTTTTCGTTCTTTTATCGTTCTCTTTGCTTCTGTGGCTCTTTATTCATCATTTCATCTCTTGTAGGTCATTGAGTTTTCTGTGTGACCTCTATTCCTCCATTTACTGTTCAAAAAAAAAATCAAGAAACCCATCAGCAAATGTGGGTAGTAATGCTACCATGGGTGCATGACACTCTAGTTGCAAGAGGACGAAAGCAATGGTTGTGCTTCATTCGAACATAAAGCGGGAAGCAAACTAGCAAAGTAGTGCAAAGTAGTTTGCTCACCTCTGCACGTCGTCTGCAGAGTTTTCGTCGCAAGGTTTTTTTTTTTTTCAAAACCATAATCCGGATACTACACAAGGAACATATCACACTGTTAATAAGAAATCAAAGTGGAGCCGTTTAGATAACTTAGCCTTCTCAAAATTCTGTCCATTTAGAAATCATAGCCTAGCATGGACTACATATCATCAGGCAGACCTTGTGACTCGGCTTCCATCCGTATGTATTTCCTCTCTGAAAGATTAATCCGTGGTGCATTCTTATTTTGCTAAATGGTAGAACAGTGCATTATTTTGCGAAGAGTGCATTATTTTGTGTGCTGCAATTATTAGTAGGTTGGCAACGTCCATAGATAGGGTACAATAAGCCATCTACTCCAGTATATACGCATTGTTCCTTCACATGCCAACTGACTTGGTAACCTGCTGCCAACTTAACGAACATTGGTGGCATTCCGGGATTCTTGTTCCTTCACATGCCAACCTAACCTTTTCCAACGATCTGAAGCCATGGAGTGGCATGGGAAAAGCCCACGCTATACTTCAAGCAACGTTACCCTGTACTGTGCGAGGTTCCAAGAACAATAAATGAATAGAAGAAAAAGGCAAAGAATAAAAGAGGAAACATGGACATCCAGTTATAATACATCAAGTGCTCCGAAGACACAAGAAGGCTAACAGTGGACTGTTGCATTTGATCAGCTCGCTTATGTACAATTTACACTTTTCAACAGGACTGATGCAATTAGAATACACTCATCTTCATCAATTTATAAACAGTTTACACTTTCCAAGATCTATTTTCCTTTTGGTTAACAACTGCTCTACAATGAAGAAAATTTCTTTTGTTATAATCACACTGAATCAATTTCTATTAGTGTTTCCCAACCGATAATTCCTGCTACAGTTACAACTATAATCTAATAATGCCAAACTTTGGTCATGCTGGATTTACACACACAACAAAAAGAACCTAGGCAGCAGATATGATTCCATTGCGAATTCAAGAAACTGGGGAGATCTCACTGTGCACATACCCCAAGTGTTGAAAGCACTCGAGGTGTCTTGTTAAAAAAAATAACAAAGAGAATGTGTATATAGAATGTGTATCTATCTGCTGACTTCAAAACCTCCATGTCATTATTCACTTGATCAGAAAACATCCTGTGAATGCAGCAGCTCAGGAGGAGCTAGCAGCAGCTTGGCTCCAGCTTCTGCTTCTTGCTGGCAGGCCCTGGCTCAACAATAATCCCAGACTCAAGCTCTTTCTCGATCCAATCATCTTCACTCAAACCATCGAAAGTGATTGCCTGCTTGTTTCTTGGTCCAATCACAATCCCTGATTCGAGCTCCCTCTCAATCCAGGCTTCCTCACTTAACTCATCTGAGGCAGCAGCCTCTTGTTTTATAACAATCCCAGACTCGAGCTCTCTCTCAATCCAGGCTTCTTCATCGAGGTCATCTGAAGACATGGCTCGCTCTTGGATCTCTCTCTGCCTCTTCCTCTTTGTCAATAAATCCTTTATTCTGGCAACATCAACCTTTTTAAGTTCTGCACCCAAAGGATCAGCCTCCACTACAAGCGGCGATGCAGATGGTACATCATCAATGGGTACAACATCAACCAATCTTTGATCAGTACACAATCTATCTGCATTGAGACTGCCAGTACAATGATTAGAGCTTCTATTTGATGGTTCCACACACCGAGTGCTTTCTTTGCCCACCTTGACCTCCCGTGATATCACCTCAGATAATTGGTTCACACTATCACCATGCCAATTTCTTGGCATCTGATTCAAGTTTTTGCCATTGACCGTGCAGTGGCTTACATCCTGCTTCATAGATGCAGCACTGTCCTCAGTGTCTGCCATTGCATCTAATGATGTCTGATTACTACATGACATCATAACATCATGTTTGGTTATTGAGGACTGATCCAAGCTCTCTTCATCATGTGCTTTACTAGAAACATTTCTACAAGTGCTGTCTGGGCCTGAGACCCTACCATCACCCTTATGACTGCTTATCAAGTACTGGCAGGAATCCACCTGCATGTGGTCACTAGGCTCACCAATATCAGGACTTGAGCTGCTTATTGACAACCCTGGTTGACTCAACACAGAGTCTGGGCTGTTAGATACTTGCAATTTAGCTTCACATGGAGCTTCCTTTTGCTTAACTGGACTGGGACGAGCAGGCATCATTTTTTTCACAGCAGCATGTTCCATCATTTGCTGAATGACAGCTGCAGACATGCAATATTTTCTTTTCAAGTTCCAGAAAGCACAGAGTGCAATGATGATATGATCTGCTTAGTAGTCCACATACCTTCCAGCGGCTTCGGTGCAACATCAAATTGGTGCCACCAGACATGCGCTCCATGCAACGGAAGCCTAAAATTGTTAAGCTTTGCAGCCAGGTACAGAGAACCAGCAGCAATATACTGTGGTTTATACTGTAGACACAGTGTTGTTTTAAGGCTGAACATAAGTAGCAGAATTAATACCTCTGAATTGCAAAGGAATCTTAGAAACATTGGTACTAAGGAATTGCACAGGAATCTTCGAAATATTTGTATCAAATTTGAAAGCACATACCAATCGTTCACAAAGTTCCATGCTACTTGTTTCACTTCCTTCTGATTGATGCCAAGATTTCTCATAGCATCAAAAAGTGGTCTATAAGGATGCTGAACGTTGAAATCAAATCGAAGAGTTGTAAGAACCAATCTCTCTCCGATCAAAATTAGTGCTTTCTGCTTCTCAAAAACATCCTGTACAATAGATGATGATCAAATACTGAATGGGGAACAATATAGAAGTTCCAAACAATGATTAAGTGGCACCTTCTGGCGGATCCTTTGAGCTGCAGCAGTGTCCCGCCTATACATGGTTTCATATGCTACTCTAACTACATGGTCCAGGGGGCAAGGAGTATCTTCAACTTTCGATGCCAGAAATACACATACGGTTGCAACTGTCTGAAAAAAGGCAAGGAAAAAAAAAAGATCCGTTAAAAGGATAAAATCAGATAGGTTCCAGAAGAACTGGTCAAGACATGAAAATAAGCAAGCTATAGATCATGTACTCCAAACAGAGAACATATTATGAACAAATAGCATCAAACAGGAAATGCTGCTACTCCTAGTGTTGCAAAAGTGCTACATAATAACAGAAAGATAATGTGCGATGAACTGATTATGTAAATATGAAGTAAACAACTCTAAAAAACTGAGAAAGAAAAGGAATGCAGTAAGGTGAGCCATTTCTATAGAACTTACTGGAGAATTCATATTTCACAAGATGATCCATCAAAGTATGTCAAACTTGTTTAAGTTGTAACACTAAGTTGCAACCCAATTGGCTGGTCGGGGTTAAGTAACTTCAATAGGAAAATTCTGAATGCACGTGCCCAGTTAATGACAAAGTATCGTACAATACAACCACAACAGTATCGTATCTGCGACCTGCCAAACTTCCCAGGTAAACTGAAAACAACTAACTACCTTGAAACTTTTTAGTATTAGAGAAGGGGATTAGCACTTTATCAAAGTTCTAAAAATATTTCTGAAACATTATAACTAAGTAGATTCTTTGGAAATATCCAAATCATAGTGTGAACTTGAGGTAGATTAGTATCACGATGAATTAGCAATTAGTCAAAAAACTAAATGTTCACGGTCAAATACTTAAAACGACTTGAAGGGTATTTTGTAATGTCAAGATCGAACTGGAGAACAGATTGTTGATCATTCCAACAAATGCTTGGCAAAGAAACTCGGCACTCTTGCTTTTCAAAGATAGCAGTGACCGTCACTGCTACAAACAGAGTTTCTCACCTGCCATCCATTTTTAGCAAGGGATTGGTGTAAATAGAAGCGATGACAGAATACTATTGCTGTTGCCAGAGTCATCTGAGGTCTGTGAAAAAAAGAAGCATGCATGTTACAACAGATAAACAAGATTGGCAAACCTGCTAAAAATAACTAAAATAATTATCTTGTGCTAAGAATACAATCAGAGTAGCAGAATCAAACATATCAACAAAAAAAAGGTGTCTTAGGAAAAAAACCCAGAAAATCTTTTTAGGTCCAACAAACAGATGAGATCATGTTCTGAGCCACCATATAAAGTATAAACTACAAAAATCAACCTTGAACAAGCTAAAACAGAATCAATTTTATTTAAGAGAGTGAAAAGGAACAACGTACAGTTTCAGCCTGATGCCAACATCCCGAATGAAGGAACAATACAAATGCCGAATTTCTGACTCCTTGCTTTCAGTGATTCCATCTTTCCTTGATGGAGAGAACTTCTCCAGTTCTTCCCTGGTAAAGTACCAAGAGTACATGCGTTCATGTGATAATTTCTCGAGGATCTTGGGCCCCCCATCCATCAGCATGTCTGAGACACCCTGCTGGATGGGCTCTCTGCAACCTCCTCTCAATCCAGAGAAAGTTTAAGGACTCTTGGCTAGTTGTACCGTGGATGTTATAAATTTTGCAAATCAACCTGTATAATTGAGATATCTTTAGAAACAAGTACCCACTGCTTTGAATTGATATACTGCTACAGAAGAGCAATATAAATACATCGAGCAATAAGTATATATACAAGTGATAAAACATTCGTGTGGCGCAAAATCTTATTACTTCCGTAGCTTTCTATGACTGTTCTTAAGGCACAAATCTGTCAACAGTTTATTTCATATTTCCTTTGCTGTTGTGCAGCAAGCACTTTTTCCTCTCTACTAATGTAGCAGGAAAGGATGCTGCCTTCCTGGCTACACTTCCGAAGTGTATAACTAAAGTTGTATTTTCCTTACTGGGTTTGTGCCTATCGGAGGGAACCAGTTTTGAATTATGACCAGCTTGCATTAGGGGAAGCCTTGATCTTTTTTCTACAAGGGACCTTACCTGAGTCCCATTACTCGTAAAAGCAATGAAATCACACAGTTACAACAACTAGGCAAAGCGAGTTTAGCAAGAAAGATCCAACAAAACTACCAAAACTACTTAAGGACTAACGAGAAGTCTGACTAGCTTGTACTATGGGAAGTCTCTAACGTGGTAAAAAATGTGTTTCTGGTCGCCATTCATGTAAGGGGTTTCTGGAATGTCATTAAAGTGAATGGTTGCTAATAGAACATTCGGGCCTTGCATATTGAAAACATAGTTTTGCAGCCTGGGTACTTCAGATTCACTAATAGTTCATGTTTGAGATCGGAAATACTCAGCCTATTCTTCAAGGCCTACACTCATGGGTTCATTAAACAGAACTATGGTGTTTAAAATTTTTTGAGAGTCGCAGTCAACGAATTTAAAAAAGTAGAAACAAGAGGAAAGGATAATCATTTGCAGACTTATCAAAGTTAACTAGTTCACAACTCCCACAGTAGTTGGAAATCCAATCTGTTGAAGGCATCATAGAAGATTGCAATACAAGCAATGTAAAATTACTTATAGTTCTGCCTACGATCAGTCGTTTTGAACTATGCGAGCTCAGGTTGAAGAATTCTCACATGTGCCAATTATTATGATGAGCAAGAGTCTACACAGAAACAAAGTAATACCTCTAAAAGCTGCTAGAGGGAACCATCTGAACATGGACATTTTGGTGGTGCTGATGGTGCCAATGGTTGGAGGCAGGGAGTATGCAGTTAAGCAGCACAAGTTTCTACTCATGTAACCCCTTACAATAAGAAAAAAGAAATAGCTACTTTGACACAATTGCCACCACAAAAAAATCTGACTTTTCAGCACCTAATCCCGACCAGACTGAATTCAACCACTTATGTTCGGACACAGCTATATAGGTCGGACAGGGCAAAATTTCCATGTCCCTAAAGGCCAATCCGTCGAACAGCACCAAAGATCCAAAATTGAACAGCAATCCAGGTCAAGCCAACCGATTCACAGCAAATTCACCACCAAGGCAGACAATTTTTGCAAAAAATCGAACTTCTTAGGTAAAGCAAATGGGCAGATCCGAATACAAATTGCAAACATTAGGGTTGGGGGCGTTCGATTTCGCACAGCAAGAATGGAAGGGAGGGGAAAGCCGGCACACCTGGCGGATACAAATCGTTGGAGAAGCGCCCGACAAAACCTGGCCAGAGGGCGGCGCCGCTCGCCTTGCTCGTCGCCGGGGGGTTTGGTGTTCGACGCGAGACGGGTTTTGGTGGGGGAGGAAGGGGAATTCCTTGTGGATTTCGATGCGGAGTTTGTTGGTAGGAGGCGGAGGAGACACGACGACTCAGAACACAGAAGTCGTCTCCTTAAATCCCCTCTACCTTATATTATAAGTATCGTTTAGCACCTCTGACAGCTGGGCCCATCTCGCCGCGTTGATGTACTTGGCTGAGGATGAGGCGGGGGTGGAGCGATGAAAAAGAAATTTCTTATTTATTAAAAACAAGTGATTTTAGATATTTTAGCACAGTTTAAGGAAAAGGTATACTACCATAATTGGCACTAACTGATTCTTACATACGGATAGACATACTAAATAAGGTAAGATGGTTTATTTTTTGAACAAAATTTGAATCTAACAATAACTTGGTTTCTTGGATGAAGGGAGTAATATTCAATAGTAAACCAAATAAAATCTAACATTTTTCATCAGCTTATCATGCCCCTTGTTACATCATATGCATTGATATGATAGCGCCTTCATGCTAACAAAGGGTTTGCATTCTTTGCATGTGCTTATAACATGATCAAGGCTATAGGTCGCACCATAGAATGCAACATGACCCAATTGTGTTAAAATTTTGGCACTAACGAACCTTACACAAATCACGGACATCCTTTCTCTCTTCTTCCACTCTCATCCTCTTTCCCTCCTAACCTGATCTAATAAATAACACAAAAGCCAATAAACTAGAAGAACATGGTACTAAGACTCAAAATATCTTATTGCAACATTTGGCTTACAAGTTGAATGACGGCATGCAATTTTTACAAGCGCTAGTTGTGACCACGTTTGAATAGAGCCAAAAGGCATCTTACTTCAAGGCTCAAGACTTCAAGCATGTGCAATATTACCAACAGAAAAGGCACAAACATTATTATAATTAATGAAAAATGTGTTAGTTAATCACACGTGCATGATGTTACGTACAAGTTCACAAACGAATACATGGCCGCTAAGGGCAATCTCAAGTCAAAACATTGCACAATAGTTTCTATACTTGACATCACACATGTGCACTGAATACATGGCCGCTAAGGGCAATCTCAACTCAAAACATTGCACAATGGTCTCTATACTTGACCTCACACATGTGCACTACCCACACAAACTACATATATTGTATGGTTTCTATGGATGGATATGAACTACGTCATGTACGGTTCTATGGATGGATAGGAACTACAATTTTATGTTTTCTATGGATGATATAAACCACATCTTATATGGCTGTTATGGACCGTTTCTTCAAAATAAAGTCTCATCCCAATATTTATCTTCATTTGTTGTATCTCATCTAGACATGGTTTGCATGTGAGAATCCATTTCAGATCTCATATCATTAATTTTCTTACCATATCAGCAAGTTGCTTACATTACATAGTAATTAAAACTAGAGAAATATTCTAGTCATCGAGTTGGAACTGTTGTAATGCTTAGCTCCACACCCATCATCATCACCCCTATGGCCTCACATCATTGGACTTAGACATCCTTAATGCTTCCCTTGTCAAAGTCATCGCTTATAAAAGTAGGTATCGAAGTCAAATGTATCTTAAATCATCTCATGATGTGAGACATGTCACATGAGTTAAGTCGAGTTGAGAAAATTTATGAGTTACTCCAAAAGGCCATTTTGAAGTTAAGTTTTCAACAGGCGTCATCAACCATCGATGCTATATGGCATAGCCATACCACCACCTTCCCCAAACATGCTTAACCAAGACATTTCACTGCTACAGATATGGACCACCAACTTGGTAAAAGAGACCGAGATCCCTTAACCAGCTCCTTGTAAAACTTGTAAATCATCCAACGATGAAATAGGCATTAGCATATAGTGGGCTTTTTTTGTCACCGACTTCCAACTTACCACATAGGCACACTTCCTAGAGGCTAGAGCTCTATACTAACTTACTAATATTGGACATGACATAACTTAGATGAACTACATCACTGAAAAAAAGGTGTTATATGAAATCTTGCAAGGCATTCCTCGTAATTTCAAACTCTACATGTGAGTTCTTATTAATCTTGCCACTAGAGAAATGAACTACATCCATATACACACACCGAACCATATAGTCCGTTTATAATATGAATATTTTCAACATAACAAGTACATCAAATATACTATATTATCTATACAATGGAACAAATTCATTTATCATTTTGATTTCATTATCTTTTTGCAAAATCCCTAAATATATACACTATGCGTATCTACGATTCAAAATTACATTCAAATCCTTATATGTGATGTATCCTAAATGATATTTTTTAAGGCAAGCTTCAACCCATTTTCAACAAATGGAAAATATTCTACATAATATTAATCAATTACATATATAGCATAACTAGTCCTATCATTTGATTCGCATTATTTTCATCACCTGAAACCAAACACTCACTAAAATTTAATTGATGTAAACAAGACAAACAAAACCAATCATATAACCAAATACAATTGAATAAAATAGAGCGGGTACCTTCGAGGACCAAATTCACATATTTTCCCTTCAATATGGATAGGGAATAATGAGGATTTTGAGAGGAATATAAAAAACTAACTAAATCAACGACTATAACCAAATCCAATCGGATAAAGCAGGTACCGCTGAGGAGCAAATCAACATATTTCCCTCTTTGATATGGTTAAGGTCGTAAGGAAGATCCAGAGAGAAGTGTAAAAAACAGAGCTGGTATCTCCGATGAGCAAATATGCGGCTTTTTCTCTTTGATATGGTTGGGAGAATAAGGAGGGATCTAGAGAGATTGGGCAAACCGCGAACCGCCATGGGAGGACTCGAGCCTTGAGCTAGAGATAGAAATGAAGGAAGAAGAAAAAAAGGGGTAGAGGGAGGGAGGGGCTTGCATTGCCTCTATAAGGCAGAGTCACGCCAAGTCATCATTTGGCATGATCAATACATATGGCCTGACTTCATCAGAGCCACGTTCTACGTTTAAAGTGTGTCTGGTGAAGGCACGGTCATGCCAAATATATGAACAAATTATTAATTTCTGATATTGGAATATTATATTATTAGCCAACGTTATATAATAATATTAGATGTTTTTGCTAAAATAAAGGGAAAAGGAGTGGGATTTTGGAAGGCAACGCCGATATGCTAAAATAGAAAGGGAAAGGCTTAGGACTTTTTTAGTTTTTACCCATCATCGGACAGGCCTATAGATACCTCCTATGATAATAGAGTGAAAACTCATCAAGCTCTACACATCTATTCCTGGGAGCACATATCTGTGCTAAGGGGCATCCGGTGTACCCAGAAGATTGCATGTGTTTTTATAGAATAAACTCGCACTCCAAAATAGATACATATCCAGTGCGTCTATGTTGCATCCAACGGATGTAATCTGCCGGGTGCATGCGAGCACCGGATGCCACCCGAATTAAAAGAACGGATGTAATCTGCCGGGTGCATGCGAGCTAATGGCGCGGCCGTCCTCCTCGATGGCCCTGCCCATCCTACATCGCTGAGTTGGGACGCTCTTGCTTGGGCCCAGGTCTTGGCGTCTTCTGTCAAAGTAGTCATGACCTCATTGATCCTAGCCACCATATATTCCTCCATCTCACAATCAAAGTCTCCAGGACACCAGCATGACCGAAGAATCGATCCCTCTCGTTGCTGTTTTGCCATGGAGAAATTAGATAAGAGCACAGCTGAGCCCCTCTTTTCGATGGTCAAAAGTAGATACTAGTAGCGAACATTTCAAACAGGGGAAGGTAGGTCATTCATCATATCATATACCATTTGGTGTGAAGTTTGAGTCTTCAGAAACTAAAGATACAATTGACTCTAATCTAAAATCTATAAGCTTACAACATACAAAATATGTACACCTGAAAGACTACATACAGTTCTTCACATCCAACAAAGATGCATGTTTGCAAAACTGTTAACTTTGACCTGAATGACTATTCCGCGTGTCGTAAGCAATCCGCGTTATCACAGACTCGAGCTAGCTGGGCAGCAGGCAGTGAGACA
Organism: Digitaria exilis; assembly: GCA_015342445.1. Classification (NCBI taxonomy): domain Eukaryota; kingdom Viridiplantae; phylum Streptophyta; class Magnoliopsida; order Poales; family Poaceae; genus Digitaria; species Digitaria exilis. The sequence continues at coordinate 527,871 of JACEFO010002685.1, forward strand.
GTTGTTAGGGTCAACGGTCATGCACGAGCCAGTACCCTTTATCCCATTTTGCAGAGGAATTGGTACTGAAAGGGCAGGCCTCAGAGGCTGAGATGCTCCAGACCTGGGCAAACCGAAATATGTTCTCCCCCTCATTAAGTTCAGTTTTTGCGAGCAGAATGGTACAATTCCATGTAGTCCAGAGCAGGCCTGTTCCACGACCAATCCTGCTCCATTACCCGCTTGCAAAGGGAGTTGAACCAGTCACGAGCATCATAAAATGTGGTTATCGCTCTGAAATAAGTTAACGTCAGAAGGAATAAGTAATCTTGCAGCATTACAATTTTTTAGACTTCATATTAGTTACACTTGCCTGTCGAGAGCATAATCCACACCACTGCTATCAGCTCCTTCGAAATTGAACCCATTTGGCTCAAGGCCTTGTGCCAAAGCCCGATCCTTATCATTGTCGACATCAAAGACAGTGTCATAAAGACCTGCAAAATGTGTGGTTCAACCTTTTAATGCAAACTTGAAGCGCAATGCTAAGGGGCCATTATGATTCCAGACGTATACACACCTCCAGTTTTCCGAACAATCGGGATGGATCCATACCGCATAGCAATAAGCTGTGTTAAACCACAAGGTTCAAAGATGGAAGGAACAAGAATGAAGTCCGCACCAGCATATATCTACAGCCATGAATTCAGCACCGATAAATTTTCCAATTCTAATAAAAGGAGCAATTAGCAGGGTACTGAAAGTCTGAAACTGACCAAATGGGAGAGTGGCTCATCATAGGTTAAACAAAGCTTCACTCGGCCATGATATTCACCATGCAGTTGACTGGCTAAGTTCGTGAAATCACCTTGTATGCGAGGATCTGGTGCTGAACCCAGCAGAACCACCTGTTATGGAAAAGCAAAACGCTTCGTTTTCTGAGGAAACTAAACTTAAACATAGTGTAAATATAACATAACAAGATTGCAAGCAAAGCACTATCCCTGAGCAAGAGATAAAAGACCTGTCCATTGCGTTCAAGAGTTCGATATATTGCATGTTTGATAAGGTGAATTCCTTTTTGGACTGTCAAACGACTGATGATTCCAACAATAGGGGTATCAGTTTGCTGTAATCCAAGCTTCTGCTGCAATGCCTTCTTTGCAGCACTCTTACCCTCAACAACATTCTCTGATGTGTAATGGACCTAGAATAGAGTGCAGCAAAAAAGAGAAGTTGTAGTGGCAGTGGTACAGAAAATGTCGAAATTATATTAGTTGAAATATAATTATTTAACCCGACATTGCTCGAGATGTTAAAAAACTCCCAGGAATATGAGCAAATACATAGGCTATTTTATGACAGAAGGAGAACGTAACTAGAGATGCACTCTTGGCACAAGTTTACAAATCCAAGAAGGTAGCAAATGAGTAAATGCATATCAATAGAATATATACATATGAATGCACTCCGTGATGGTAAGCATACCGGAATAAAGACATCAGTATATGGATCCCAAATATCAGGATCAATTCCATTTCGAATTCCGTGGAATTTGAAGTAATGAGGAGCAATAGCTCCATGTCCAGCCACTTCCTTCGAATATGTGTCAGAAACCTAGAAGGAATAGCCGAAATGGTTTGAATAAGAGAATCAGGGACACGATATATTAAGGAATTGTACAAAATAACAAAAGAAAAAGAAAAAGAAAAAATAGGCACCCACAGTTGTAGCTTTGTCACAATGTGCCATTGCCTTGCCAATGTGATGTGCTCCAAACTCAAGATTATGAATGGTAAATACAACACGACCATTTCCCAGCCCATTAAGAGCATATTGTTCCTTGTATAGCCAAGCAACCGGAGCACTTGACCAATCATGACAATGTATGATATCCTGCAAGGATAACAACACATCAGTTCCATAAGAAGTTTTTCCAGGAACAAAAAGTGGGCAACAAGGTAGAAGTACAGAACAAATGCCGTAATTTTCCACATCTTTAGAAAAGGAACTGCTGTTTAAAATAATTTGGCAAGTAGAAATTGGCAAAAAAAAAATGCTCCACAGTTAGCATAAGACGAGACCACAAGATAAACTTTGATTATGTACCGGCGGCACAAACGAGAGAAAATGTGATGGGAAATGACTAGTAAGTCCTCAATACTATAATTGAAGTTTTGCAGAGCATATCATGTACATACAGGAGAGGATCCTTTTTGGCGAAGAAACTCCAGTGCTGAATGACAGAAGAAACCAAATCTACTCTCATCATTCTTTCCATAGACACATCCCACCCAAAACATCCTGCAGAAGAAGAATATCAAATACACATGCTAGAGTTAAATGCCACACCACCACTACAATATGCTCAAGTCACTAGATTATTGAGGAATTGATGATCAGAGAAGCGCAAAAGACTTCAGTATAGGCAGCATATAAGACAACAGTATTCAGAATTTAGTAAAACCGCCATCAATGATTTGTTCTTAAGCTGGTCTGACAATGTGATGACTAATTTAGGTATGTGTTGAAACACAATACAAGGAACCACTACTGATAAAACTAGAAGTATAAAATAGCTAAAACAAAATAAAAGATCTAAGTGTTTTTATGTGTTACAACCAATGATGTGCTGCATACCCATTTTGTGGTTCCAAGAAGTAAACAGGGAGATCTTCGACCTTCCCAAACCATACTTTTATTTCTGTGCCACCCCAAGCAAAACTATGTTGGTAATGTAAATCCTTCACCTGCATCAAGAGAACAGCAATTTAACAAAATTTTATTTCCACCACTACCATTGATCATGCATACACGTGCAACTCTCCACAAAGATACTAGAAAGATATTGCATATTGACATGCACTAAAAATTCTCCATCCGGTAAAAAAAAAAGTCCAGTGATTCCTATTGTAATATATGTATAGACAAAGCAAAAACTACTTCCTGAGAAGAATATATACATCATTTTTTGTTCAAACAATATTAAAAAGTCTATAGATGGGCGGAGGTTGAATAGATTTACTGCTCACAACATATAAATATATAATAACAGTTTTTTTGTGACTGGAGGAAATACTCCAAGAAACTCCAGGAAGTTAAGGAAGAAACAATCACCCGCAAAAAAAAGGAAGAAACAATCAACAGGACATTAAACTAGCTGTGACACAGTAGATATATGTGTTTTTAAATTAGATGTAAATAAACTTCATCATCACAAGTGAACAAGGCACTGCATAATTGAAAGAAAGAAGAGGAGACTAAAAAATGCTGGATTAATTAATACCAGTAGACAAACTTACATTGCTTAGGTTTAAACAATCATACTTTGGCAGGATAACCTCAACGTTGTGGCCTAAATCTTGAACAGCTCGTGAAAGGCTGGTAACAACATCGCCAAGACCTCCAACCTATGTCGACATTGCTCATCGTCGAGTTAGGCCATCATTTTGTGTACCATAAAACATGGAGAAATGTAAAACTACCTTTGCTATAGGGGCCATTTCCACTGCAATGTGCACAATATGCATTGGAGGTTCCTTTGCAATCGAATCAGACACAGGAATATGATAGTCCATCCCATTCCTATTGTCATAAATTCCACCATCTTCCGACTCAGAGAAAACAAAGTCCATCATATATGCATCCAAGGGAACCCTGACTGAAAAACAGATGAACTAAGAGAGAACTCAGAGAAGGGCAGTAAATATGGATCAATAATGGCAAGAATGGATCAATATCATGTGGTACACTCGAATTTGCTAGGCTCAAGGAAAACAAGAAGTGTGTTTATCGGGATCACGTGCTTATCATATTGCTTCTGAAAACTAGGGAAGGAGAAGGTACCAAGCAAGAGTTTGGACAACAGCAGAGTTTTAAAAACCTAACTAAAGGTCTATAATAACTAGTTCACCATACAAGGTAGATTCCACAAGAAGTACTTGAAAGTGATACTAGTAACGTGTCGAAGAAAAAAACATTGTAATACACTGTAAGCTCACACACCTGTTGCTTGTAAGTGTGAACCATTCTCTGCCTTCACCATCTTCTGTGGTGGCAAGGGACCACTTGGATGAGTCCAACGGTTAAAGGAACCTCTGAACCAAACCTCTGGTTTTCCATTCAGCACTGTGTTCGAAGGATTATAAAGTACGTTCACAGTGTTCCCTGCACGTACTTCAAGTGGCTCAGTATACACTATATGTTTCTGTGAGAGTAGAAACGCTCTCATTGTCTTTTCCTTCATCTCAGCCTTCATTTTTGCAGATTTTTCAGCCTATGTGGGGGGGGGGGGGGGGGAAGCAGCAATCAAATCATCTTGTTTCAGTTATGTGGTTTAAAGAGCCTCAAAACAATTGCTTCTTGTTTGATAAGTATCTAGGCTATTTCAACTAACCTTTAGTCGATCAGCGACCTCCCTTTCTCTTCTCTCTTGCTGAAGCCTTCTGAAGATCTTGTGTTCTTCTTCCACCCAAAACATATCCTCCGGTATGTTATTTGGAATAATAGCATGAAAATCCTGGCGTCCATTGTTATCATAATTCGTTGCATTGCCAGGTGGCCCATCAGCAAAAACCCAGTCCAACACCAATGCCCTTTCAGGTAATGTAACTATGCACGGAATATAGAGTCAAAGTAATATTTGTGCATAACAGCCAAAAGAGCAACTGAAAACCAAAGATCAAGCACATGATTGATCTTCAGACGTATTCATAAGATAAAGTCTGCACTTGAGGATTTCAGGTAACCATACTTTTATGTGCTGAACCATTTTAACTGTTGAAGAGCAACCTATATATAATGACTCGAATTCTCTCCAGTGTTTTTAAATGACTTTTCCAAACATTTTGGTTAAACTTTCTAAATATGACTATCACTAGATTCTTCTTTTACTAGAACTTTATATTACATACTTTGTTAATATATAAAGTTACTAACAAAACAAGTAATGTCAAAATAACGTATCAGAGGATGGAGATCGTGAGAGGAAAAAAAAAACAATTATACGATGGTGAACAGAGAGAGTTCTATAAATCCTAAGGGACACAAAGAATGAATACACATACCTTCTGCGTACCACCAATCACCATCCTTTTCATGAGATTTGACAAGTCTTTCCTGAATTGATAGTCCATCAATCCAATTGTTGTAACCTCCATGCATCCAAATCTCATTGTTATGCATTAGTGGTCTCGAGCTTCTATTATAGTACAATCTAACCCTGTCTCCTCCTCTATAATTGTTAGGTTCTATGTACCATAAGTTATCAGAATATCTGCTGGCCGAACTCAACATCTGGTGCAATTTCTCCTTCTTCATCTCAACCTCAGACTTTGCTTGTGCCCTGTCCGCCTCCATTGCAGCCCTTTCTTCCTCTCTCCTGCGCTCCTCCTCGGCCTGTCTTTTCCTTTCTGCTTCTTCTGCTGCAAGCCTCTCAAGCTCCTTCTGTTTTTCTTCAATCAAGAAGTCCTCAAATGAGTCTTCATCTATGTCACTTTCTATTTCCAGGAAAAAATCATTGTGATTGTTGTTTTCATAGACGGTGCCACCATTAAAGAATACAAAGTCTAATCTATATGCCTGCTTGGGAATGTAGAGTTTGCAACACCACCAATCCCCTGTTAATTCGCTTTTATGCAAATTTTCAGTGAAAGAGTTCCATCTCCAACCATTGAATGCTCCTTTTATAAGAACATCAGGCTCACTAGCTAAGGCTGACATACTGCGGTTTAAGTAAATATCAATCATTGAATCAGCCTTCACTACTTCAGGAAAAACAAAACACTTGTTCCCGACTGAATAGTTCTCATCAGCAAGCTCTTGAAGCCTCCTCCTTAGCACTTCTGGGTCCACAACATCTTCTGAAACTGGAAGCTCTTCCTCTGCATCTTTCACTGGATAGCCTACAATGGCCTCAGCAAATGGCCTGCCTTTTGGGGGTTCATCAACAATTGAACTGCCATGTTCCTGGGAACCAGTTATTGATTTCTCTTGTTCATGAACACCCACAACTGGTTTGTCTTGTCCACGAACACTTGCAATTGTTGAAGGTTCTGGTTTCGAACTTGCTAGCGCACTTATTTTACCACGATACTCATCAAGTTTCCTGTCAATCGATTCGTCATCCATGGATGTGGAAGATGATGCTGACAATTGATTTTGGTCAGCCTCTTCTTTGGTCTCAGCCTCATCCTTCGCTGCACTGCTCGAAACATTTCCTGGCAAGTTCACATCAGACGATTCTCCTGCAGTACCTGCCAGCTCTGTTTCTTCACTATGGAGTGTTCCATTGCTTTTGCCGAGATCACCTTCATCAGTGCTGCTTTCTCCTACCTTCTTTGCGCTGGATTCAGCAGTAGGTCTTGAGGCATACCCTCCTCTGGAGGCAGTGCCTTTGGGTTTAGGAGCCGATGTTCTCCTTGCATTCCTCTTGGGATAATCTGAACAATGCAACGTCAGACAAGCATGAGCTAAGCAGTATGAGCAAATGAATTGGTTTTTAGCATAATCATTTCTCAAACCTGAACTTGATACCATGCATCGAACAAGCCTCCTTCCAGTAAATCTGCTATGCCCTATAGTAGGCTGTAGAAGCAGAGAATGGTAGAGAACTGTCAGTTATACCTTTACAGATCCTTCGGACCATATCCTCCCGAAAATTGCCAATCTAATAAACCTTTACGTGGCAGCAAACAACAGACCACAAGACCCAAAAGATGTCCAAAAGGGAAGCTTATCATAGATCACAGCTGATTTTCCACACCAAATTTTCGGTACAACAGTTCCAAGAACCCCTAGCTAAACTTGCCCACTTAACTACCCTTTGCCAGATGACCAGCCACCAATCAAAACCTTCACCACCATCAACATGGAACAGAAAGCGAAAAGAGGAAGAATAGAGCCAAAAGGCACCAGACAGCTCCCTGAACAGCCGCAACTCACCTGCGCGAGGCCAGTGGCAGCAGCGACCGGCCGGACGACGAGCAGCGGGCGGCCCCGGGAGCAGAGCGGGCTCTGCGCCCGGAGTGCCATCTCCATTGCCGACGGCAAAACCTTCCCTTTCCTACCTCCCCCTGAATCCCTGATCTCCTCCTCTACCCCGGTGCAGAATACAAAAAATGCTAGTAAAACTCCTCGTTCCTCTGTATTTTACTCCGTCCTCGAAATGCGCAGCCGCGCAACCCCCGGCTAGAAAAGCCTCGGCCCGCTGCTCGATCGAAAGAGAAAGGCTCGGTGCTTTCCCGTGCGCGCATGTGTGAGTGTGTGGCAAATCCCGCGATCTTTTTATCTGCGGCCGTCGCATTTTCCTGCGGCGTGGCGAGCAAAGGATTTCTCGCTGGGGAAATGTGTGGACGGGACCTCGGCTCGCTCGCGCTGCCTGGCCCCACCCGCAGTGAGACTGGTGGCGCGAGGCTACGACGGCGAGGGGGTTACGACGAGGGGTGTGGGCCAGGGTCACGGCCACGGACGGCTGCTCTTGGCCGGGCAGGATATGGGAATGGGGCCATGGATTGGAATCGACGAACCAAGCACGAGTCGTGTTGCTTTCGCCTGCTGCTCCCGCTGGATCAGCATCTCCCTGCTGAATTCTGGAACATTCTGCGTAGATCTTACAATAACATCTTTGCAGATCTAGAGGGCTACTACACTGATTTGGGTTTTCAGGAACCAGACATGTGACCTCTGCTAGGATACCAGAGGTTAGGGTATTCTACAGTGTATCCAAGCACATGATGAACAAAAATTAGGCATGTGGTGTCCTTGATTAAGGATACAGCTTTATTCAGGAGTGGTACTGTAGTATATAATGGGTGTGCGTGAGGACTCAGTGCACTGTAGTGACTATGGTATCCAAGTTATAGACTGAAGAAAAGATACCATATGTATGAGTTGATTGTTTTGACAAACCTCTGCTCCTAGAATACTTTTCCCTCCAAAAGAAATCTGGCTGCTTCTCACCTTGTTGTCCTCTAGCCTCCTTGGTCCAGGAGAGAGATAGAAGTGTCCTGATTAGCCCTCACCAATTGTGGGTAAAAATGACAGAAAGGGACGCGAGCACGAGTAGTTCTTATACCTCAGTCCTGCTCCTGCATGTTAGGTGTAGGGATAGCCTGCCAAGTGTGGCCATTATACAGCTTAAAAAGTTCAGTGCATACCTTCAAAGTTTCATTATTTCATCACAAAACAATTTGACATTGAATCAGAAATGTCATATGATCCTTTCAAAAGCATCTGACTTGTCCATCATGTTAATCGATCTAACATATCAACATCCAAAAATGGAGATAAAGTTTGATTTACTGGTAACCATACTTTGGGAGGATCAAGAAACCTTCAGCATGTAACAGTGAGACAGACGAGGCCACTGAATCCATAACCAAACAGACTGAAGGCACGACTATTTTTTTTTCCTGAGACCCATGCTATTACCAATCAAATTAACTGATTGAACATGAAGGCATGAACAATACTTGAAAGAGATAATGTTGTCTATTTGAAGCCTGACGGAATCTTTTTTATTGAATAAGGAAAAAAAAAGATTGATTTGGTTTAGGGATCTTTTTGGTTTACTACAAAGACAGAAACCATACATGTGACCTCTACTGGGATACAAGATATTATAGAGATTTTTTAGCATATCCAAGAACATACTGCAGAGAATTAAACATGTGGCATCCTTTGTTAAGGAAAAACAACTTTATTCAGAAGTGGTAGCAGATAATGGGAATGCATGACAGCATGAGGAGTCAGTGCACTCCATATAGCGCCTATTTACATCTCATTTTACTTAATGCTATCAATGGTAATCCAAGTTGTAGCTAACCAAGACCAAGAGTGTATGAGTTGATTATCAATTCACCTTTTCTGTTCCTAGAATATCATCCTCCCTCAAAGAACTCACCACTCGGTATACTTCACACATTATCGTTCACTGATTAGCGTTGTCAGTAAAGTGGCACGGAATGAAACATGCAAGTATTTCTTATCCTGGCCCTGAATCCTGCATCCAAAGTGTTTGGGTATAGGCTAAGTCAGACATGAGAGGACGGCATCTCAAGAGTCAAGTACACCATTTTTCAAAATGTCAGGTTCCTTCATCGTTAAGCAGTGTAACTTCAAGTCAGAAATACTCCGACCCCTTTCAGAAATTTCAGTTGCCCGTCATGTTAATGAGTTAATCAACCAAAAAAATTAGCATCCACAAATGGAGAGAGTTTTTATGTGGCTGACTGTTTGGAAGAAATGGTAATATCGAGATACCAGAAATGCTGGGTATGTCACTCGTCTGACAGGTGGCAAGACTAGAAGAGCATCTTGAGGTGGGCGAAAAATCACCACAGGTAGCAATAAGCTGTGAAGGAACTACTAATTAAAGAGTTCATTTAAAAGAGAAGTTGAATGGGCATGGGCGTACCAACAAACAGATTGGTTAAAAAGAGAGATGCGCAATGTTCAACTAAAGGAAACTGATACATACATGTGATAGGTCACTTCTTTGACATAATTTTTGTAGTATAATCAGATATAAACATACTAGCTTTAGATTAGAGAAAGAAAGGAAACCACACGCATCAGATCCATGAGATCACACATGTAACAAGAAATTGAATGGGCCTAGTGCCCATGTACAAACTATAAGCTCAATAATTTCCATTCATGAATCATCCAACACATCATCATAGGAACTAGGCATCATAAAGCGAATTTCCTTTCCCAAAATTATTGTAATTTCCTATATCGTTGCAGACTTGCCTCTCTTAAGAAGACAGTAGCATAAGCGGTTGATCAGGAACTGAAAGCAGCTGGTCTGAAATGAAGCAACAGTGGCAACATGTTACTGATACAAGGCATGAATATCATAATTCAAGTATTCAACATAACTAGTAGAAATGAACATTCACCTCAACTCAGGGAGCAGGCATGTCTACTTTGGTTGACGATGACGGTTGCAGTTGGATAAATAACATAAAAGTCAAGTCATCACAAAGATCGAGAGGAAACATACGGTTATAATGAGGCAAGAATTGGGTAGTATTTAGAAATATGCTGGAAACCATCAGACCAGAGAAGTCAAGATCCTGAGAACGTGATAATCGCCCCCTGACAGGTGACAAGCAATAGCATCTTGAGGCACACAAAAATTCACCACAGGCAGCAATAGGCAATAATGAAATGCCAATTAAAGATCTTATATGATCTGACCACAACAAAGTTGAATTAGCATAGAAGAATTGGAGCGGTTAAATGCAAAAGATTAGTGGAGCAAGTTAATTCAAGGCAACTCCGACTAACCATTAATGCCACTCATTTTGACATCGTTCCTGTAGTACGAACAGGTAGACATGCTAGATTCAGAGTACAGAAAGAAAGGCAAAGCTCCTGCATCGGATCAGCGAGATCATATGAAACAAACAATTGGATATTTGGATTGGATGAGCCTAGTCTTACATCAACAGGCCTACGGAAGAACCATGATCCAAATCACATCCAACATATCATAACGGGAAATGGACATATACTGCAGATTTATTTCAGCAATATCTTATACTATAATTTTGTACTATATTGCATAGCAGAGTTACTCTTGTTTGTCTTTGTTTTCACAACAAGATCAGTACAAAACAAACCAGGAAAATTTTTGTAACTCATCACTAAGCTAAGGAAGCAAGGAATATAGATCCACAAATCTACAAGCTACCACGACTAGACAACAGCACTTGCGAGGCGCGACCTAGTGGGCGGCGACCACCATGTCTGGGGAGCTGAGGAACTCGATGACCTCCTCGACGGGCAGATCGGTGCTCGGCTGCGGCGGCGGGAAGAGCACCGTGCACTTGGCCGCCGAGAGCTTCTTCCGCTGGGGGCACCGCGGCTTGAGGAGCCTCGAGACGGGAACGAAGTACGGCGCGGTCACCGCTCCGTCCCCAGCCGCAGCCGCAGCAGCCGCGGGGACCGGCGACGCGGGAGACGCCGGTGACGGCGGCGAGGGCGAGGGCGCGGGCAGGCGGGAGGCGCGGCGGAGCCTGGCGTCGCGGAGGCGGGCGAGGGCCCCGGGGCGGAGGAACCGGTGGTGGTCGGCGGCGGAAGGGGAGCGGGGCTTGCTGGTGGCTGCCATGTGGGTCCCGGACGTCGGAGGGATGGATGGGTGTTGCCTGTTGGGGTGGGAGGCTGGAGGTATTTGAAGGGGGCCTAGGGCTGAGCGGGAGGCGCGACCTTTGGGAGGGAAAATATTTCGGGGGAAATGCTACGCCTACCGCGTCGTGACCTCGTGTTGCCTCGTTACCCCGCTGTCAAGTGGGTCCAGAGATATTTGGTCCCACGTGGCGGTGGGATTTGTTTGCTCACGATTTGGTAGGGGAGGTTTGGTGAGGGAGCGGACGCTCGCGGTTTCAAACGGGACGGCGGCGGCAGGAGCGTAGCGCGTGAGGCCACGCGGTTGTCGCGCGCAAGGTCGGCCCTCGTCATCAGGCCCGGCCCTCCCTCTGCTGACCATGTGTGCGCGCGAGAAAGTCTGCGTTTGGACGAAGAGCGAGATAGAATTGGGTATGGTTCCATTTCAAATTCTAGGGATGGAACCGTTTCTGGTGTTTAGTTGAAGGAATAGAATGGTTCTATTTTTTTTGTTTGGTTGGAAGGATGGGATGGTTAAATTCTATGTCTGCTAACACCGTTAACTATGGGATCCGCTCGTCAGCCAAAGGGGCTCTCATCTTCTTCCTTCTGCTTCCGCCGCCTACCTCGGCCCACCTGCACGCGCAAGCCACCCATCCTCTTCCCTCCGCACAGCACGCTGCTCCTCCCTTCCCAGTATTGAATCGAATCCAGAAGCTACTAAATCAAGCAACTAGCGAACGAATTGAGCACCTAGAGCCCAAATCTCATGCATCTAAATGGAGTTTTTTTTTTTTCCCAAATCGAGAGCAGTGCATGCTGTGCCATGGTCAAATCAAGGAGAGGGAGGCAGATGGTCGGAAGAGCTGTGCCGGCTGCTGTGCTCAATCCTCGCGCAGGAGCCGGCGAACGCATCCCCGCGTATCAGCCGGCAGACATCCCCGCATATCAACCGGCAGACACACACCCCGAGTGCCACGGCCGAGCTCCGTCCTCCCCGCGGCCCGAGCTCCTGCCGTCGGACCTCGTTCTGCGACACCGGAGCCTTGATTTGCGCCTGCGTCGCTGAGCTCCGTCCTTCCCGCCGCCGGAGCTCTCTTTTCGCGCCACCCGGGGCTCGATTTGCATCCCTGAAGGCTTCGACCTTCACCAGAGCTATGGGGCTCTGCCCTGCTCCGCCGCCTGAGTTGCGTCAACGCCGACCAAACCTCGCTCCCCCGCGCCAGTGCGCCACGACGCGAGACGCCGTTGAACTGGGACGGCTTCATCCGGTCGATTTCGTGGGATCGAGCCGTCCCGAATATTGCGGGAATATTCCTTTTCTGGAATGGCTCCATCCCATGCTCGTAAACCAAACAATGGACAGAACGGCTCTATCCTGCTCCTCAACCAAACACAATCTTGTCATTTCGGAATTCGCCAGACAAAAGAAGAGAAATCATTATGCCCTGATCAATCCAATTCTCTTTGAGAAACTACAGCTCTAACTACTATGGGTACATCAGTACATATGACATTCGAGTTGTGGCAATAACCAAATTACATTTTTCTCCCCCAAAATTTTCTAAATTTCTGCATGATGACTTTGAGTCCATGGATGGGACAATCCTAAAAATTTTGCAAAATATAGAACAAACACAGTAGCTCATACAAAGTATGGACATTTACTCCTATGGATGCACATGCATACACTCTAGCTAGATCAATCCCGGCTAAAAAGTTACACCACATGAACAGATGAAAGTCTATCCTATAACATTGGTTTTATCAGTGTCATCATTTTTCACAGTTTGATCGGTTCTATGGATACCACAGATAGTGGCGGACCCAGCATTTGGCCAAGACTAGGGCCAAATTTCAGTGACCAAAGCTATACCACATATATATGACATACTCTAGTACCAATAGGCAATAACATATGTTTCATAATGTGATAAAATAGAAGATAGTTGAGACTTGAGAATAACATAGAGCACATAAAATAGATACCTAATGAAGCTTTGGTGCAATTATAGTCACATCTTCTATTTCCTCATCAGCAAAACCTGAGCAAATACGAGATATAAACACATAAAAATATGGTAAAACAGCTAGGATTTCTTAATTCTTATTGAGCATATATAGTTTGAATGTAGCATACTAGAAGTACTCCTACTTGGTTTCTTTCTTGTTCTGGAGCTACAGGTGGAGGAGATCCATATCCATTGACTTCATCTTTATCTTGTTGTCTTTGTTTGATAGAAACTCGAGGAAAATAATATGCCAAAGTTCTGGTCCTCTTCAATTTGTGTTATGAAATTTCAGTTTAGGGAATTAGGGGATGAACTAATAGAAATGGGGGGCTAGGAAATTAGGGGGAAAAAATACTTCAGATTTCAGGGGAGTGGGCGCGCCGCCATGCCCTTGCCTCCTGAACTCTATGGTGTTCTTTTTTTGGACCAAAATTAGATCCATCCGATGGGCTTCTGAGCCTAGATTATTTATGGGCCTCAAAACAATAACCAAAGATTCTCAGGTTCCTAGGCCCAGAGACCTCCTTGACCTATGTCAACTTACAACTCTACGCAAGCAAAGTGCAAACTAGCTCCCCGATTACGCGCGCCGACGATCGATTGCTTGACCTCCCAAGGCAAGCATACAACAATAGTGGCCTCATGAAAAAATAGTATCCACGTGGACATTAAAGTTTCCAAGACATCAAACTCTCAATGCAAGCTTTACTTCTTTTATCTACTACGGCCTCACTCATCTTTTCTCCTTTCTTCCACCGTTACTTTTTTTCTCTCCAGGGTGCACTGCCATGGTGCAAGCAGCCAAGCTATCCGAGCTGGACATTTGTGCAGATGGGTAGAGTTGGGGCTACCGTCCATGTATTAGCATTGGGTTTGGCTTCAGCGAGCAGGAAGTTGGAGCAAGCAAGGAAGAACTGACTAGTGCTGAGCACAGCGCAGAATGAAAAGGAGCAGTGGCGGACGGCGCCGGCCACGGGAAACCGGAGTCCGTCCTGACCAAAACCGGGGAGGGCTGATGAGCGGATCAACATTCACACGTCACGAACTTGGGTTCACGCGTGACGGCGCCTCCCGTACGTTTGAGGCAGCCCCCACCGTCGTCGAAACGCCGATCCCGCGCGGGGCGCGCTCTGGTCCAGATGCTTGCACCGTTGCACGCGGTTCTCCTCGGCCGCGCCCGTTGCCTGGCGTGGCGCCGCCGGCGTGCCTTGTTGCCCCACGGCGGCGAGCTTGCCTCTCTCTGATCTGGCGCGTCGTCGGCGAGGATAACGTATACTGATGCCCTTTCCAGCTGCATATGCATCATTACGTAGTATCTTTTATTGTTGGCTGGTGGTGGAGGAATGGTGTGGGAGGCGAAAAGAAATGAGAGCCTCGCGTCTTTTGTGCCTTGCTGCGATGCATACTCTTGCTACACTGGAAGACAAACGTACGAGGAGGAAGAAGAACGTGAATACTCCTAGACGCGTGCAGTGCGAGGCAGCAAGTGAGGTAGTGCGGGCCAGGGCTGCACTAGCCTGCTGTTTCTATGTGCTCCTGTATACTTGAGCGTCTTGTGGCTGTAGATTGCTTGTAAGGTTCATTTTCTTGAAGAATAATAAACATTGCGAAGGTCGTGTTTGATTATACTTAAGTCATTATAGCAGATGAAGTGGACAAAAAAATTGTTCTGGTTACCCACAAAAAGAAAATTTGTTCTTGGAGATAATAAACATGGACAGCAGTACGTAGGCTTCGAAAAGAGAAAAACAACATAATGATCTAGGATCAGAATTCAGAAAACTGGTGTGATTGCAAAGGTAAAATAACTGAGAAATAATTCTAAGACGGCAAGGAATTTATTGAACATAGATGTAGCTCACGAATCGCACATAATTTACCTGTGATAGAGTGCCAAAGACACATGCTTGCGATAAGGATTAGCATGCAACTGCAAAATTTGATTGGGATAATATCTCGGTGGCGTATATGCTGTAAAGGGAGTAGAAGATACAAGGATAGCGGTCCAAGGCGTAATACATGACCTAACTCATCTCTACTACTTACTAGGCTACAACATGGTAAGTACAACTCGAAGTTCATCTTATATCATTCATTGGCATCAACGTCGTCGACAACATTTGTAACTGCTACATTCTTCTCCACTAGCTAGGGGGCAAACACAATTTGATCTGATCCACTGGGACTAAATATGCTAGATGCTGCGAGCCTAGATGATCTGTGGACCTCGGTACGGCAACCCCATAATCCTCATGCTCCTAGGCTCAAGAGCCTCCTTGAGCCATGTCAACCTCCGCGTCTGTCCACCTTCCACAACACCTGTCGACGGCGAAATGCAAAAACGTATAGACATGAGCTCACTCTCGCTGTAACATACATGCTCTGTTGCATAAGCTAGCAGACAATACTTACTGAACTCATGGGGGGAGTATTGCTGGTAGTATGTGCAGCGCCGCTGCTCGGCCGGCGCGTAGGGCGGTGTGAGTACGTCGAGGAACGCGCAATGCTCCTCCTCCGCGGCCACGAACCGGTGCAGGTTCCCGCCACCGTCCGGGAATAGCATCCAGGTACCGGACGCCCTCGTGACGCTGTGGTCTCGCACCTTCTCTGCGAGCATCCATGACCCATGGCGCCACATGATACGGGGCGGGACCCAGTCATATGCCTCGAGGCGTGCCGACCCCATGAGGACCTTGCTGAAGACGGTCATGTCGGGGTGGTCGTGGAGGGGCATGACCGTTCCAAATGGGACGAAGAACACCGCGATCTGCAAGGAAAGAGTGCCACCGTTGTCAGCTATAAAACATGTTCCAATAAACACACGTCCAGTGCAGCAGCTTATATATTATTTATGATTAATTGCGCACCATATATATTTACCGTGAAATTATTGCATTGGAAAATGGTTTTGCTGGTCACGATCGGGGGGTTCTGATGGCCGCGGGCGTTCATCCAGTTGAAGAAGCGGACCTCGTCCCTAAGCCCGACATCGTCTGGACCGATCATGTCTGGAAAACATCAACTATCATCAGTAAACCATCTAACCACATGACCATGAAAAACTAAAAAAGACCGAGAAGGAAGCACGGCACGTACCCATTATGCCCCGGATGTAAGGCACGATGGACGCCATGGGGGGTGCGCCGGGGACACCGAACGTGGCGCGGCAGGCGTCGAGGAGTCGCTGGAGAGGAGACGGAGGCACCTGCTGCTGCACGGCGACCTGCTGGTCATCCGCGGCACGCTTCCTCTTCGCGCCCAACCGCGGCGTGCTCCGAGGCCCCGTGGTGGTGTTCATCATCTCCACCTCGCCGTGCCTGCTCGAGGTTCCAGCGCTCACCTCCTCCACGCGCCGCCCCGTGGCCGGAGCCTCCGCGTCGGCCCTCTCCCTCACCCGCCGGCGAGCTGCCAGTTCGCCAGGTGCGCTCCTCCCCTCCATTGCCTCCGACCTCGACACGGCGCCGGATCCCCGATGCCAAACCTGCAATGCCCAAAACGAGAAATCGGTCAAGAAAACCCCGGATCGATCGATCTCGCCGTGCAAAATTCTACTACTAGTCCCCTAATCAGATTATCACGTCGGTGAACCTATCACCTGACCTCTCAGCGATCGAGCAGGGAGATCGAGGAAGCAGTGGAACTGTTCAGCACACTGACACAGAGCAGGATGAGACGACTGAGAGGAGCAGGGAGATCGATCGACCAAGCAAGGAAACTGAGCACGCAGAGCAGGATCGATGACTGGATGAGATGTGCAGCCGGGGTCGGGCGCATTTATACACGTGATGAACCCGGGGATCCTCTTGATCAAAACTGGGGATGGCTGATGGGTGGATCAAGACGTTCGCGTCATGACTTTGGGTTCACGCCGGAATGACAACCGGTGGCTTGCGTGGAAGAAACAGTCGCGGCGCGCTCTCTTCCAAAGGCCGGTGCATTGCGTGGCCGGAGCGAGCGCGCGGCCGGCGTGCCTCGTCGTCGTCGTCCGTCTAATCTGGCGCGTCGTCAGGGAGAAAAGGGCAAGAAGAAACTGATGCGTTTCCGTCTGCATGCTGGTCTTTCGGCGCTGATGGTGTGGAGGAAGGGTGTGGGAGAGGCGAAAAGAAACAGGCCTCGCGTGCCTTGCTGCCATAATCGTTCTACACTGGCTGTAGCCGTCCGGAGGGGGAGGGGGAGGAGGAGGAAGAAGAACGTGAAGAGATGGAGATGCGTGCGGTGTGCTGTTGCAGGGCGAGGCAACGCAGGCCTGGGCTGCAAAAATGGCCTGTTCCTGTGTGCTGCAATACTGCTTGTGGTCTTGTGGCTGTATTGCAGTAATTTGGGGTGGACCTTGTTTGTAACCTTATGGATGGAACTTTGGTTACTAATAAAGTAGATAAAATGAACAAAATAAATTTTCTAGGAAACAATATATATAGATAGACAACAGTAGCTTTCAAAAAGGAAAAAAAAAACACAGAGTAATCTAGAATGTTTTCTTAAAAAATTGGTGAGGTTGAAAAGTAAATCCGAAATACTTTTGCCACGTTAAAGAATGTATTGAACACCTATGTAAAAAGTATGAGTATTACTAAACAAATTTATAAACATATATAATTTACCTGTGATTGTATCCAGGACGAGGGGCTTGCCAAGAAGGACAAGGATCTAGAGCGACCAAACAAACTTGCGACAGCAAGATTTGGTCGGGAGAGAGATCCGATTCGACGATAATAACTCGGTGGTGTATCCATGACAAAAGGAAGTAAAAGAGACAAGAATAACAATCCATGAAGCATAAGAGGAGCGTCGGTGACTAAAAAAACTGGTGGTGAGGTTAGATCTCTACCAACTAATGGAGAAGCATGGGGGCAAAAGAGGGACGGTGGTGGTGGTGCTTTGTATGCAACAAGGGTGGTCATGGTGTGGGATGGATTCTTGACACTACATGGCGCAATCGATGTAATAGGGGAGAGGGGAAGAGGAAGGTGCCAATGGTACAAATGAGGAATTGGATTCATGGATGAAGAATTGAATGTAATAGTGGGTATATATAGAAGCGAAGTATTAACTGGGGTCACAAGCGGCGCGTTTGGTTTGGTACCAAAGTGCGCCCCACAAACCATGTACACGTCATTGGTATTTGGCTCTACGCCCGTGGTATTTGGCTGGCACTTGGTTCGGCGCCGTGTATTGCCACATCAACACAACTGTACAAACACCAACATAGTGACATATCATCCTCGCTCATGCCTTGATTAAGTATAGGTGGAGGAATTGGCCGTCTATGTGTTGCCGTGTTGGCACCTACAGTTGGGGCGGCACAAGGCCAAAACCAAATGTGCCAGGAAGTACATGCTGGCGGCAAATGTCTTTCTCGTGTCCATAAACACATATAGAAGTGAAGTATTAATTGATGGTCACAAACGATGCGTTTGGTTTGGTACCAAAGTGCGCCCCACAAACCATGGACACACCATTGGTATTTGGCTTTACGCCCGTGGTATTTGCCTGGCACTTGGTTCGGTGCCGTATATTGCCGCGTCAACACAACTGTACAAATACCAGCATAGTGACATATCATCCTCGCTCATGCCTTGATTAAGCATATGTGGAGGAATTGGCCGTCTATGTGTTGCCGTGTTGGCACCTGTAGTTGGGGGTGGCACTAGGCCAAAACCAAATGTGCCAAGAAGTACATGCGGGCGGCAAATGTCTTTCTCGTGTCCATAAGCACATATAGAAGCGAAGTATTAATTGATGGCCACAAGCGATGTGTTTGGTTTGGTACGAAAGTGCGCGCCACAAACATGGATACAACCGTGGTATATGGCTCTATGCTCGTGGTATTTGGCCGCCGCTTGGTTTGGCGCCGTATATTGTCACCTTGGACGCAATTGTACAAATACCAGCACAACGCCAAATCATTCTTCGCTAATGGCTTGATGAAGCGCATGTGGAGGAATTGGCCGTGTGCATGTCATCATGTTGGCGCCTGTGGTTGGGGTGGCAGTGACACTAGGCCAAAACCAAATGTGCCAAGAAGTGCATGGGGTGGCAAATGTCTTTCTTTTTTCTTTTTTGAAATAAAAGCAAACATCTTTCTCGTGTCTTGTCATAAGTGAGAATGTCTTTCTTGTGTCATAAATATATCATCAAAGATGCCTTCGCCAACAAAAATGTCCTTCTCGTGTCCATAAACACGTCATGAAAGACGTTGTCGCCAGCGAAAATGTCTTTCTCGTGTCCATAAACACGTCATGGAAGATGTCGTCACTAGCGAAAATGCTTTATGGTAAGTTGGATTGAGTAGAAGAATGTAGAAATTTGATGTGCCTAGTTTTTTTTTTTGGGAGAAATATGTGTTAGCGAGATATGGAAAATATCATTCAATGTGAGGTTATTAAACATGTCTCTTCTAATCCATGATTCTCCTTGTACCTTGCAGGTAGGCACCCATGGGAATCCAAGGCTGGTCTTCATATTGAGGTACTTCAAGAAAAGATTTAATAGAAAACTAGGTCTTTCAAAACTTCTTGCAAAATTCGAGAAGGTTTCTGGTAGTATTCATGAAAACCAGCCAAGCCAACTGACCACTAACCATAAGTATGAAATGTGTTGTTTTGTGATAAGCACGAGAGAGGGTACCAATCTTGCAGTACTCAAGAGTTGACCGCAGCCTTTAGAATGGTTCTGTTCGTATGCCAAAGATTCAAATAACAGAGTAAAAAAACTCCCTTTCCAGCACGTATGATTGTCCAGCATTTGCATCTTGGCCTGCAAAAAAAAAAAAGAGGCATGTTAATTTTACTAGATTTACTAGACCCTTAAAGTGACAAATTAGCAACACATTTTAGATTAACTAGTTCTTTCAGAAGCATGGCATCAATGACGGTAACTTGGACCAGTGTCTTAAATCACCTTCTTTTGTGTCATGACAAATTGAATCTACCATCTCCCCTCCCGCGCCCAGAATGTCGCTACCTATTGACAGAGAGCCATGCCAAATTGTTCATCGTTTGTGTCATGACAAATTGAATCGAAGCACAACTAATTGCTCATCATTGTGTGTAGCATCAACTGAAGATAAACATCCATCGCTGCCCTGATGTAGCTCTTGACGCCTTGACGCGGCCGATGAGGGAACGGCACCAGAAAATGGAGGCGAGGCGAACCAGGCGAACGAGGGAGGTGGTGTCTCTTGACGCGGCCAGACGAGGGCGCCGCTGGTGGGGACGGTATCTGTGGCGGAGCACAGTGGAGTCGACGGACTTTCAGAATTCAGAATAAGCCATGCTCATCGACATGCTACAGGAGGTAACCATGGCCATCGAGTTGAACAAGAAAGATGAGATTGCTTTAAATGGAGCAAATACACTCTATGACCATATCCGGGGATGCAATTTTTTTTTTTCTGAACATTGCTGCTTGTATATGTCTGTATTATACATCATGACGGATCTCACAGTAGCCTATAAAATGGAACCATTACCTCAAAACTAAAGTAAGATACAG
The DNA here is from genome assembly GCA_015342445.1 of Digitaria exilis. Classification (NCBI taxonomy): domain Eukaryota; kingdom Viridiplantae; phylum Streptophyta; class Magnoliopsida; order Poales; family Poaceae; genus Digitaria; species Digitaria exilis. The sequence goes on from JACEFO010002685.1 coordinate 548,468, forward strand.
AAGCAGCAAGGCTCCAGAGCCGGTCCACAAAGACCAGGCATTGTCCCCCTTTTTTCTAGTCCTTGTTGTACATGCATTACAGGTTACTCTAAAACACAGGAAAGGAAGCACCTAAGTACTCTTGACATTATTCCTTGGATTAAATTCTAGTTTTACAATGTTTCACCTTCTAGTTCTGGCCACTCTAGATCTTCTGCTTGAGCACCTGCCGGAGCTGGACCTTCTGGCTCTCCATCCGTGCCTCCATGAGCTTTGCCTTCAAGCTGTGCTTCTGGGACGTCCGCGGGTACTCTATACAGCCCTTGAAGCCCCGGTTGAATTGAATGTTCATCGAGTCAGGGGAGCTCCACTGCCCGACGCTCGGTGGACTGAGTCCTATTTCCTGAATGCCACTTTCAACGGTTGAGTAAGTCCCGACTGACAGCCGTACATTTGATGATCTCGCATTTACTGTTTCGACTGCATCTTTCTTGCATATCTCACTGTTCTTTGGGCGGGATGACTTCCAGAGCTTTGAAATGGCTGATTCTTTCTTCTTGGGCTGGTTCATGTTTGTCAGGTACGCATCAGTCAAATCATCCTTTAGCTTCTGGTTCCCCCTGTACTCGAAATCATTTCCACTCTTCCAAGAAATGCTTCCATCACAGATCTTATTGTTGACTGATGGTTCACTTCCATCAGGTGAACCACTTGAACCTTGCATATCTTCATGGCTAATTGTCTCCCAGCTGCTGCCATCTTCAGTGTCGCTTTCATCTTGAGGGCTTTTATTCAAGTACACCTTGGCTTTCTTTTCGAGGAATATATCTGTCATTGGGCTAGCCTCTTGAATTTCTGATTCACATTTGACAGAGCTATTCTTGTAGCATGGCTCAATCTCCTTGATGACAGGCTCCTCACTTGGACGTAGCTCCTCGAAAATGGAAAATATGTCTTCTGAGGCTGCGGGTGGCTCATATCTGAATTCAGCATCGTCTTGGGCTCTGACAGACTTGATGGCATGTATTATGTTCTCTGCTTCTTCTACTACCTTGACGTCTCTATTAGCACAGCTGCATGCAGCAACGAAAGACTCAACCTCCTGTTGCAATTTGCTCAGCTGTGTGTATTTGGCATCGAGCATAAGTTTTGCATCAACAAGCTTCATCTGCACCCGTTCTTCACGCCACACCTCAGCCATCTGCAGCATCTTCCGTTCCTCGTCTACCTCCTCTCGCAGCTTCAGTGAGTCCTGTTTCAAGGCCTCAATCTCAGCTTTGTCTTCCTCCACCTCTCTTGCCAACTCGTTGCACACCTCCTCAGTGAGTTCACGTGCCTTCCTCTCTGTCTCGTACTCTTGCAACAGCTGCTTCGCTGACATCTTGGCCTCCTTCAGTTCATTGACGAGCTTCAAATTAATCATCTCCAGCCGCCTCCTGTTTTTCTTCTCGTGGTCAAGGTCTGCCTTCATATCTTCAAGAATGGCACGTACTTTCTCATGCTCTCTATTCCTCCAAGCTGCTTTCTCCTCTGCAAGTTTCTTGAACAGGTGGTCGAGCTTCTTCTTAGCTGACCGCCGCTCAGCTTCCAGCTCAGTTACCCTGTCACGTGCTTGCTGGAGCTCCACCTGGAGGTTAGCGACATAAGTTGTATCCCGCTGCTCATCAAGAAGATTTAGTTGGCTGGCTATCAGATAGGCATCATGTGATTCCATTCCTTTTATGTCCTCAGGCTCCCATTTTGTTGCCTTCTCCATGGTAGTGGAAGTAGCATGAAGTTGCACCTGCAGCATTTGCTCTGTCAATGACTGCTCAGGCTGATACAAGCAAAAGTAATTTGTATTTTGGTAGGTTCTTCTCACCTTGTGGAGCTCTCCACTCTTCCGCTCCAAAACAGAAATGGGGCTTGAGACCTCATTCTTCAGACTCTGGTGATGACCCGAAGTGTTCTGTTTGAGAAGCTGGACTTGTAGATGCCTTGGGATATGCTGCCATAAAAGCACACAAGACAAATAAGATGCACAAGCACAGCAAGGAATTCATAGCATTTTATTTTTTGTTTTTTTAAATAAGAGTACTACTTGCACGGTAAGATAAACACTGAGTTGTTTCATGATTAAGATCTGAGCAGCACCAGATCTGCATATGTTCATGTTACTCTATGTAGCCCAACTTGAAAGGGACGCACGAGGTCTACATCACCCACGCAATTTTTTTTAAAAAAAGAGGGGTGAATTTTCAGTAGACATTCTCAAAGAACAAGGAGAATCTAACAAGGGCCCAAACAATCATCACATGGAGACCCCTCCCAAACCGAATCATGTACAGAGGACCTACATCAATAGCGTGGGTAACATCGTCGCATTTGGTTTCTAGCATTCTCATCCCAGCCTAAGGTTCAACTAGTAGGATGTCGCTGGGATAGTCTCCGATAGCACGAGACAAGCAACTAAACAGGACCACGTGCTTGCTGAACCCAGTGTTTGTTGCTGCACGGCACAAGAGTGGAACCATTTTGGCCCTTTCAGGGTCACACACCCAGCAGCCAAAGCGCCACCAATCCTATGATCCCTTTCCACGATCCGATCCAAGCTCCGCCATTTCCAACAATCCGATAAAAACTAAGGTGTACTGATGCCTAATGGCCAACCACAAACGGGTAAGGCGCACGGGCAGCGCATTTGTGGTGGCTGCACGGGCAGGCAGGGGCATGGTGGATGGAGAGTTGGAGACCCAGGAGGAGAGGATCCGATGACTGGGGGGCCCCGGGGACCGGTCAGGAATCACATGAGCCATGAGGAGATCCCATACCATCCCCAGCGCGCAGGGGAGGCGCTGCGCCTCTCGGATGGGAAGGGGCCGGAGGGCGATCACGGCCGCCGTACTGTGGCTGCTGCACGGCCGCCGTCATAAATGGCCACACTTCAGTGCGACGAATCTGACGTCCAGGTCGGTAGTAAATGCGGCGACATGGCAATCGGCAGCGTGTTACTGCTCAGGCTTCAATGAAGGGAGACTCGGTTCGTACGAGATTTGACTTACGCTAATCGAGCTTATAGATGAACTAAGCTGCTGAAAGGGTAGTGCCGTAGTGGTGATTGGTTAAGTTAACCCAAGACAGTGCAGGAGATCTGTGTCACAGAGCACCAAGCTGGCAAAGCTAGCATGTTTTGACTAGAAATATGAACTGGACATTTTGAGGTTAAAAATCCTATACTGAAAAACAACTTTGGAGGTTGCATTTTATTCATAAGCACTAAAATGAATTTCTTGAAAACAAACAGTGAAAAAAGTCAAAAGATGCCACTAGGAGTAGGATAAACTTTTTATCCTCTAGAGGACTCTCAAGTCTCAACGGGCAACGGCAAGCCGAAAACGAAACAAACCGACATGGAAAGGAAAGCTAGATGCGGTAGCACATACCTCGACGCCGACGCGGACCCTCCTCTCGTCGGCTCCGGCCGCGGCTCCAGCCACGGCCTCGGGCGGGCGCAGCCGCCACACCCCTGCCGCGAGCCTCCGCACCGACACCTCCCTCGCCTTCTCCCTTGCGCTGCCCCCCGCCGCCGCCTCGCCGCCGGCACCCACCAGCTTCCTCCCCTCACCGCCGCCGACATCCCATTTCAGCAGCGGTGTCGCGGGCCCGCTCCGACGTCCACCGCCGGGCGCGCTCGCCGACGTCGAGGCCGCCTTGACCGGGCGCCGCCGCAGCCGCCGCGGCGTCCGGAGAGCAGACGGTGCCGCGGCCGGGGCCGGAGCAGCAGTGGCAGAGCGGTTCGTGGAGCTCATCTCCGGCGGCGGCTGTGGGTCGGTGCGGCGGCCCGCTCCAGCGGCAGCATCGGAAGGAGGAGGCGGCCGCGACGGACGGGAGACGCAGATGAGGAGACGCACGGCGCACGCGGCGTGGTGTGGACGGACGTGGGGAGCGTGGTGGGAGAGAGAGACGTTGGGGTGTGGGTGCGGAGGCGTCGGGAAATGGGAGCGCGAGCAAGCGAGCCAAGTAAACTAGGGGGCGGTAGGACACATGGGCCGTGTTTAGTTCCCAGAAGTACTTTTTACTTCCTATTCATCTCCCTCACAGAACACGCATCCCCAAAAATTCTTTTTCTCCTTTCCTATTCATCCCCTTACATAACACGCATCCCAGAAAAAAAAAGTACTTTTTCACCACCACAACTAAACACGGCCGTTTTTTTGTTTTGGGGCCGCGTGTGGGGGATTTGGGGGTGCTTTGGGGATTTCGTTTCGGGCTTGTGTCCGTGTCCTTCCCGCTACTGTGGGGATAACGGGAGATGAGATGATGAATGCGGCCGTGCCATTCGGTCTCTCGTGATCCTCGCAGACTTGCAGTGGTGTGGTGTGGTGCTGCTGCTGCTGCTGGGCTGCTGCAGCGCAGGGAACTGGCATGCTGCTGCACCCCAATTACCCATTTTTGTGTGAAATGTGAACAAGATACCATCTTCGGGGCATTGCATATATTGTCTGCATTCATCGATGTTTGTTGTTTGGTTTACTGAATGCTGATGCCGATCGTGCACCGTCGTCCTCCTCGCCGTCGGTGGATAGGACGGATCGTGGTACGTCAGACAACGAACCACGTCAGCCTACTGTCGAACGAGCATGCGACTGGGACGCCGTGGGTCCCGCCTCGTGACGTTTCTGATAGAACAGCAGATCCCCGGCACGAGGCGGCGAGGCACACTCGCCACCGGCGCCGCCGCAGTCCCCTCCAAAACGGAGGGAGGGCCCGTCGAGTCCGTCGCGTACTCGCGTCCAACCCGATCGGGCGATCCCACCCGCCCCCTAGGCCGCCATGGCAGTCTCACAGGCATGCCCCAGCTACAGATCCGGACAACCGCCCACGTGGCCGCCGCGCGCACGGGCGCCGCGGTGCCCGGTGTTCGGGCGCACGCGGGCGGCGCCGGGGGAGGAGAAGAAGAAGCCATCCGAGGGGCGGAGCACGAGGAGACTTTGCCCCTCTGCCACGTCGGACTCAGCAGCAGGTGGGGGCGCAGGGTCCGATGGGGCCCACGTGACCGCGGGGTGGTGGCGGCTGCCCGTCGCCATCCGTCGTGGCCGCGGGAATATATAATGGTGGCGGGAAGGCGACGACGCCGTGCGGTGCGGCCTCTCTGACGACGGTGCTGGGGAAGAGGACGATGCCGCATGGGGCACTGTAAAATTTTGGCCCCAGCACCAGGCAGCAGTGGCCACTGCGATCTCTGCGATGGAACAGTCGAGGCTCGTGCGGTTCAAATTTTAAACCGACGGGCGCAAAGGCAAAGTGCTAAAACTAACACCACGCCCGAGGTTAAACTTGTGCAGAGCGCCGTGCTGCAAACCCGTGTTTATCCGTAAACGAGCCGTTCAGGTACACATCGGCATGGCGTAGTTCTTTTTACTGGGATCGTGCACGCATGCGCACCATGAGTCCATGATGCAACTAGACAGCTTGCAGCAGATCTAGGCCTTGTTTAGGCCTTGTTTAGATCGTTAACTTTCACCAACTTATTTTGCCAACTTGTCACATCGAATGTTTGGACACTAATTAGAAGTATTAAATATAGGTGTAAAAAAAACTAATTACATAGATGGACTCCACATCGTGAGATGAATCTATTAAGCCTAATTAATTCGTTATTAGACATTGTCATGCTACAGTAACCCGTCATTAAAATGCGCTAATGACGGTACATATTAGGTTTAATAGATTCGTCTTGCGACGTAGAGTCCATCTGTGTAATTAGTTTTATAATTAGTCTATATTTAGTACTCCTAATTAGTGTCAAAAGGATAAATGTGACATTTCGCCAATTTTATGCCCCTCGTCTAAACCAGGCCTTAGTGTTGTAGTATAATGTTTGGTTAGGTCAGGAGTAATGATCTAGGCAACGAGCGAGAAGGATCCATGTCCATCCATCCATCTGCTGGCTGCTGCTGCTCGATCCGCCGCTCGAAAGGGAATACGATGTAGCTCGATTAAGTGATGCTTGTCGGACGCCGTGTATTTTACTGTGGATTCTCTCGCGGTCCATGTGCCCTGTCCTCTTCTTCGGTGCTCGATGCTCAACCTGATCAATGTTTGCCTCCTTGGCCGACGCTGGGCGACGAGCGAGCGAGACAGGTATCATTAACGTGTGATCGTCGCGTTTAGCTCCGTGATCATAGGTGTTAGGTAGATCTCGATCGGTCAACCGTACTACGTGTTTTGCCTGGGCAGTTGGATCGCGTACGTCGGCATGGCAGTTGGATCGTGCATAGGGTACTCCTACGGTTTGGTGGTTAGGTTTAAGCAGACTCATTGATGATGCTGGGAGAGTACTGTAATGTGTCAATTATACGTTAGTGTGATTGTTTACGCCTTCTTTGGATACCGATATCGGTGAAGAACATGCATGGTCAGCATCCGAGGCAGCTTGCATCGCACAGCACCGATGTAGACCAGCACATGCATGGCCCGACAACCTCTCGGATAGAGTCTCGCCGTATGCACACTGCACATGTTGTTTTTTTGAGGCTAGGAGCTGCTGAATTCGGTTATGTACGTGAACCATGAACCATTCTTGCTAAGGGCATGTGCAACAGTTTAGACAGCTGCTGTCTTTTTGTCACATACAGACAGCTGAATAGACAGCTTGTACAACAAGTTAGACATCTGTTGTCTTTCTTGTTGTCTGCAAGTTTATAGTCATTTCCGATGCTTTTATGAGAGTACACATGATATATTCAAATAATTTACATACTCCCAAGTCACATGAGACTCTTAGTGAAAAATATATATACTATATATTTATATAAAAGTGTTCAGACGAATACATGATATGCAATAAAAAAAACTTTATTTTTAAAGCACAAAGCAGACGAATACATGATTCAACAGACAACAACTGCTTCGTCTACGGTGGCATTCCATCGAACAGCTTATATGCATCTCGTGCTCAAGCTTCTGAATGCTGCCCAAATATCATCAGGCTGCATCTCATGCTCAAGCTCTTGAATGGAACACAACAACAACAACGATTCTCTTGCCCACGAATTGAATAGTCCAATCAAGAAAATGAGTATGAATTGGAGGAATCCACGGTTCAGTTGGATAAGAAATACGTAGATGAGAGGGGAGCGTGCTGCAGCTGCTGGAGAGAGAAGGGCGCTTACAATGGAATTAGCCTCCGCAAGCCGAAGCAGGCCTTCCGCTCACCTGCAACAACCCGCACGGCGGCCAGTAGCGAGCAGGTCGCCGAGGCTTGCTGGGAAGGCGCAGTTCGTGTGCGATTTGCTCGCCATGGGCATCATTGCGGCTCACTCGCAGCGCCGCCGAGCAGAGGCTTCACCGTCGGTCCGCACGCCGCTGCCGTGCCATGCTCCCTGTCGGGGGCTCGCCCGCCCAGATCCACGCCTTGGCCTCTCCGTCGTGACCCCGGCAGGGCCGCTGCCGCCTCCTTCCGTCCCTGCCACGCGTGCAACGGATCCAAGACTCCGCCGTCTCCCCGCATCACATTCTACAAAGGCTTCTGACTCGTCTCTTCGACCTCGGAGCACGAGCGCATCTCGTAGACGAAGGAGACGACGGCGAGGAGTAGACGGTCGCGCGGGGGGCTTTTCGTAAAAAACGACTGCATGTCTACGAGCGTCGACGGGCCGTTGTACCTGCCCTAATAAAAACCAAAAAAAAAAGAAGAGAAATTAAATTCCCTAGTATTAAACACTGAATCAAAAGCGAATTCATGGTATGTAGCACCAAAAACACAGCTTGCATACGGTCGCTTGGTACGTAAGAGAAAAGTATATTAGAGCCAGTCTTTAACTGGTTATATTTTCCATATTATATTTTTAAAGTAAGTTATTTTTTTACAAAATTTTAAAAAGTAAGTTAATAGGAGTAAGTCGTGAAAAAGTCAAAGGAAGAACTCAGATAAGCTAACAACCAAACCATGTGTCTGTAGGTTGGATTAGTAACATCAGCCCAGAATATTGTTTCGCCCTATTTTGGTCTTGGATGGAAAGCTGGGCCAAATTCAGCCCATCGTAGTGGACCCCGCGCACAGCGTGCCCGCCCGCCCATTGCCTCGCTCATCCGCTTCTCTCGCCGTCTCCTTTTGCGCCACCCTCTCGTCTTCTCGCCGGAGCTCCGTGTCCACCACCCCTCCTCCACAGTCCACACATCCACGCACCTCGAGCCCAAATCCAAAACTCCGAACCCCCCGCGGATTTCCTCCACGAAATTTACGAAACCAAAGTTCTCCCGCCAACACATTGCCGATTTTGATTACCATTCCTCTCTCTCCCCCAAATCCGTTGCCTCCGCTCCCCCAAATCGAGCTCCGCCGCTGAGCAAAACCCTAGCTCCCCCACCGCCTCCGCCGCCTGGATGGACTTCACGGCGCCCTCCTTCTCGCTGGGTTTCGATTCGGATGACGACGACCCCGCACCGCCGGCCGGAAGCGGCCCGCGCGAGCAGCCGGGAGGGTACGCGGCTCCCGACGCGCCGTCGTTCTCGCTGGGGTTCGACTTCGACGCCGACACCGACGAGGAGCCCCGCGCCCCCGCTGGAGGCCGTCGGGAGGAGCAGGCGCGGGTGTCTGCGGCCCCAGACCCGCCGTCGTTCTCCCTGGAATTCGACGACGACACCGACGAGGAGCCCCGCGCCCCCGCTGGAGGCCGTCGGGAGGAGCAGGCGCGGGTGTCTGCGGCCCCAGACCCGCCGTCGTTCTCCCTGGAATTCGACGACGACGACGGTGGCGCCCTCGCTGGGTTGCAGCGTCACGAGCAGGCGCAGCCCCAGGTGGCGCCCGGAGCTCCCCCTTCGGCCGGCGCTGAAGATGAGGAGGACGATTTTGTCCTCGCGGGTGGTGGCGAACCGCCGCCGCAGGAGACCCATCGATTCAAGCGGCTGCGGAAGGGCCCTGCGCCACCCAATCCTCCGCAGGCGCGGCGCTGTGAGGCGCCCGACGCACCCTCGTTCTCCCTGGACATCAGCGATGACGACGACGACGAGTTCCTCGCCGGTGACCAGCATCATCCGAGACCACCACCTGGGGCTCATACCCCCTCGGCGCTCAGTTTTGAAGATGGAGCACTGGGGACGATTGGGACTGGGAGTTTGGAAGACGAGATCGAAGATTGGACAACAGATGAAGACCGGCCAGTGCGAGGTGCGTGCCTGAGCTTATAACATGTTGCGCATTTCCGGGAATCATTTTTGTTATGTGTCATAGAAATATTTAGAATTGACTTCATTGGGAGTAGTTAACTAGTTATCCAGCTTTGTATGAAAACTTAGAGTCCATAGGAATGCAGCAATTTCCTTAGACAAACAATTGTGTCTCAGAAGGCAGCCTCTAACATACAACAGGCTGCAACATATAGAGATAAAATGCTAAAGGCCACCAACACACTATCCAAATTACACTGCAGAAATCCAAAATGTAACTGTACCCTCCCCAACTTGTATTTGGCTATTTGCACACGCTATACATTCAAATCTTTTGCAGCAGTTGCTTTGAGTGGTTGAAATGCCCCCAGTATTAATCTCAGTTTCCCTCCTGAGCAGGTATTTCCCCTGCAATAACAGTATATTTTGTAATTTACCTCTGCTGCAATAACAGACCAAAGCTCTTCAATCTCCATCTTACGTTGTGTTGACGCAAATAGATGGCTGAAACTAGATTTTGGTTGTCAACATTTCGTGTTGGCCAAACACTTGAACAAACAGAGTAACAGACAGCTGCTACTCTTTTTTCTGTTATTCTCAATACCTTTTCATTTATCGACTATCATGGGTAGAGATGTTGTTTGACTATCATGGTTAGAGATGTTGTTTGACTATCATGGTTAGAGATGTTAAACAACATCTCTGGCAACATCCATTTTTTTTTTCTGTTAACACTAAAAAGATGTGGTCAGTAGCTTTCACTTGCGTGGCCTGTCCATGGTATAACACAACCCTTTAGGCACATAAGGAAAATCATTAGTTTGTACAAGATCGTTAAACTGAATGAATGGACCGTGCAAAATTAGCCTTTATTTGTGCAGTTTTGTCTTATAACTTTTTATGTTTGGTTTTATTTGTGGAATACTTGTATTGTTAAAAGTATTTGGCTATGTACCTCTATGAATACTTATTTTGTCTTCTTAGCTAATACACATGACCTGATTATGGATCTTAGTAGTCTGTTGCTGGCTGTGTTTCCACTTTTTAGGGGCATTCTGATTTTCTTGTGTGGAACATCATTGTGTTCTCATCTTTATTTGCAGATGTGCCAGCATCCGTTGGTAGTTGTAGCACTTCGCGCAACCCGAAATTCTCCCTGCTCAACCGTGGTGTCCTTATGACTCAGTCAACAACCAAAACAAAGGCACCAAAAGTTACAGAGACATCAAATTCTTCTGCTTCAAAATCTTTGGAAGAAAGCTGCACAAAGAAATTACTCCCTAAGATTACAATAAGCCCAATGAGGAAAATCCATTTGCTTGATTCTGACTCAGATGCGGATGATGACCAGAATAAAAATAAAGCAAAGAAGCCAGTTAGTCCTATTAAAAGGAGACAGGAATCCATGCACAAATACATGCAGGAAAAGCCTATCTTGCAGCAAAACAGCAAGCCCCAAGGGAGCACTACTGTGCAGAGTGAAGATATGATGAATGACAACTGGGCAACACCTGCCCTTGATGAGTTTTGCAATGAATACTACAAATCTACAAAAGATGCAGGATCTTCTCAACAGAAAGAAAGCAACAGTTTTTCTTGTTCCAAGGGTTTTCAATCCAAATACTCTATTGGTGATATGGAAGGGCATTTCCAGCAACAGAACACTTCAGGTGGAGCTGTACTGGATGGCAGCCTGGATGCTCGTCCTCCTGCTATGCATTATTTCTTTCACCATGACCCAAGGGTGCATGATCTAGTCCGTGACAGACTGCAATATTTCTTTCCCATTGGGGTAGGAGGTACCAGAGAAAATGAGCAAAACAGAGGAGAAAGTTTCAGCTACAGGTGAACATCATGATCATTGCTTTTTAATCCTTTGAGCAATGTCATTTGCTAATTGCTCCTAATTTTTTCTGCCTAAACATAGGAGGGAATTCACCTCGAGTACAGCTGCTAATAATGACTGGGTGACTCCAAATAGTAGGATATCAGTTTCAACTGATGTTGGCAAAAGAAGGATACATGCCAGTGGATCTCAATCTGGCTCTGGCCATTGGTTTACTAGTGACAGCGGCAAAAAGGTAAGGCTGTATTTCTGGAGTTCCCGTTGACTTGTTTTAAAACTTTAGATAATAAAATCTTATTTTGCCATTTTGTGCTACTACTTCAGTATCGATGCATTTTAGCTTGCATTTCACTCACTGTTTTCAAGATTTATTCTTTTATCTTTGTATTGAAGAAAGCAGATTCGATCATAAATATTGCTTTGTTGGATTTGGCCTGCAGGTTTATGTGTCAAAGAATGGGCAGGAGTTGTCTGGCCGAGATGCCTATCGACAATATCAAAAGGTGATAAAACATTTATCTTTACTGTGATTCTTTTAGTCAATATTAGAACAACTGTTACTCGGTAATGGACTTGTAATTTTAATATCCTACTGTCTACATTACCAGCAATGTTGTGTTCAATTAGCGATCGAATTGTTAAAATGTACTTGGTATACCCAACATTTGTTGCTGGCTTAGTTATTACTTCACAATGACCATTACCTGAACCAAACTTTCCTAAAACCTTTTCAAAATGGTGACAGAACTGATGTTACTTTCATGCAGAAAGTTATGGTAGTGTGGCATCAAGAAAACATGTTTCCCTTTTACTGCATGTTGGTAACGCCATCTCAATGTGCCTTACAGGAAAGTGGCAGGGGATACGGCAGGTACAAGAAGAAAGGTTCATCTGGAACCAAAAGAGGTGCCGCTAAAGTGAAAGTTGAAAAGGTGGCGAAGCACGGCACAAGTAGAGCAAAGAGGAAGCGCTGAGAGGCAGGTCTGCTTGCCCGGCTTCATAGTTGGTAGGATGCTGTAGTTATTTTTTGCCTTGTGTGTTCTGCTTCGTAGCCAATTTGTTGATTGACGCATAATAAGCTTCAATTGCTCATTTTCTTTCATGTTAGGAGTCATAAGTATAAATCAACACATGGTTCTCTCGTGTGATTGTAAATATAAATATGGTTAGCTCTTTGCTGCTGGATTATATTCTATTGTTAGGTCCCAGGGATGCATAAGGATCATATGCACCACTGCATGTATAAACCATGATTACACGCTTTTCGTTAGTCACCGGGTTGAGATTGAGAGATGGGTGGTCAATATCAGTTATTGCATTGCTGCCAAGAGTATAAGGTCTGAGCAAGTATTATGTGGTGTAGTCACTAGTCAACAAACCTTATTCCACATCGACCAGTAAAATACTAGTTAAGGGAGTGAGCAACATATGTGAGGGAGAAGACCGGGCAATTTTCGTCAATATTAATCACCGGGTTGAGGCCGGCTGATACCAGTCAATATAATACCAGTGATTGCATTGTTGCCTAGAGTATTTAAATATTGCAAACAACGGTCAGCTAGCCGCCTTATTATGCAACTATTTATTGCTGCGGTAAACGACATTGCCGGCCTGATCTTGCAGCCGCCGGCTGCAGGCTATATCTATACACATACATACACTTGGTCTAACACTTGGTCTAGGATAGGAAGCAAACAACAAGCAAGCCCGTGCACTACTATATTGCCATTGCCGGCCGCAAGGAAGGATCAAATATGGCGTTCAGGCCTGGCTTGGCAGTGGCCCTAGCACTTGTTACCTCTTGTTACCTCTCTGCTACTCCATCGTCCTCCGCCGCCTCTGATGGCTGCTTCATTCAGTGCCTAAGAGAGAATATCCCAAGCGAGCTCATCTTCACGCCGGGCAGCTCCAAAAGCAACTTCACCGGCGTGCTCGAGTCCACCATCAGGAACTCGAGGTTCCTAGCCAACACGACGGTGAGGCCAATCTGCATCGTCACCGTCACCGATGCCTCCCACGTTCAGGCCGCCGTCCGTTGCGGCCGCACCAACGGCGTCCACCTCCGCGCTCGCAGCGGTGGCCACGACTACGAGGGCCTCTCCTACCGCTCCGTGCGCCCGGAGACGTTCGCCGTCGTCGACCTCGCCAATCTCCGCACCATTACCATCGTCACCACCGCCGACGAGCCACCGACGGCGTGGGTCGACTCCGGCGCCACCGTCGGCGAGCTCTACTACACCGTCGCCAACAAGAGCAGCAACAACACCCTCGCGTTCCCGGCCGGAGTGTGCACAACCCTCGGCGTCGGGGGTCATTTCAGCGGCGGAGGGATCGGCTCGATGATGCGCAAGCACGGGCTCTCCGTCGACAACGTCGTCGACGCCAAGCTCGTCGACGCAAACGGCGAACTCCTCGACAGGGCCGCCATGGGAGAGGACCTCTTCTGGGCCATCCGAGGCGGCGGTGGCGAAAGCTTCGGCATCATCGTGTCATGGAAGGTGAGGCTCGTGAGGGTCCCACCGAAGGTGACGGTGTTCCACATCACCAGGACGCTCGAGCAGGGCGCCGTCGATGTCCTGACCAACTGGCAACATGTCGCGCCAACCATGCCCGACGACATCAACATGGAGGTCCTCGTGCAGGGTGCTCCTCAGGGTCAGCAGCAACAAGTCGCCGTGTTCTTCCAGTTCCTATACCTCGGCACCTGCGACGACATCCTCCCGACCATCGTGTCATGTCTGCCGGAGCTGAACGCGACGAAGGCCGACTGCAACGAGATGACGTGGCTCGAGTCGACGGCGTTCATGAACTTTGGCGACACCAACACGACGCAGCTCCTGGATCGGAGCACGGGTCCCAACTTCTTCAAGAACAAGTCCGACTACGTCCGACGTGGCATCGCCAGGAGTGTTTGGCTGGAGATACTGACCAAATGGCTCGCGATGAACGGCTCGGGGATCATCATCCTGGAACCCCATGGAGGGTTCGTTGGCTCCGTCCCTACCGGTGCGACGCCGTACTCGCACAGGAGCGGCGTCTTGTACAACATCCAGTACGTCGCGTCATGGTCCGCCGGCGATGACAGCTCGGTGGCCATCGACTGGGTCGACAGCTTCTACGACTTCATGGGGCAGTACGTGACCAAGAGTCCCAGGGAGGCGTATGTTAACTTCAGGGACCTCGACATTGGCCAGAACACGGTGGTGAACGATGTTAGCACGTTTGACAGTGGCAAGGTGTGGGGTGAGAAGTACTTCGGCAGCAACTTCGAGAGGCTCGCGACGGTGAAGGGGAAGGTGGATCCGACCGATTACTTCAGGAACGAACAGAGCATCCCGCCACTGCTCCAAAGCTAGCAATTGACGGAATCCATGTATGTTTCAATAAATTCGTAAGTACTGCCAACAACAAGACGTCGCCGAAACGGCGTTGCGCCTCTCTTCCTAGTTTATTCCAAAGGGTGAAATGCACCCCAAGGTCCGTAAACTATTTAGGAATGAACCCAAACACGGTGAAAATTTAGGGCAGTTCCAGCAGCAGAGTACTTCAAACGGGAGGATTCATGCAATCATCCTGTGGTTATGCGCACTGTTCATTGCCTCTGTATCTGTCATCTGTTGACCATTCTCATTCCTAGTCCAGCCAGCAGCACTTCAGCAGGCAGGCACACGATGAATCAAAACTGAATCGTGTTGATCTGTCTGGATCAATTTGAACACGACCTGATGTCCTATCAGAAGGATCGAATTTGCACATGTTCAGTAGCCTCCTCTTTCTCGTCACCTCCCTCGGTGCTGACTCCGACGCTGTTCATGTAGGTCCGCTTCGCGTGGTTCTCCGTGAGGGAGGTGAGGATGGTAGGCCGCCGTCGAGCAACTCCGTGAATCTGGGTTCCGGAGGCAATCAGGCAAACGAGTTTCTGGTGGAGCAAGGAAAGACGCCTCTTCGTCGTCGGAGAAGGCGCGGTGAAAAGGAAGCAAGACGATTCGTATCTTCGCTTCCCAGTTCATCGACACCGACAGGCCGATCACAAATCACAGCTTAGCCTGATTGTCAGCGTCATATGATCAGAACACTTGGGGTCGGGCTGCGTCAAAAACGGCCGCGGCCTCATGGGCGGCGTCGGAATGTATCTATGGATCGAACATATGCGATGTGACAATTTGCTGCGGCATTCCTCAAAAAAAAAAAAAAATGCTGCGGTCGATGCTGGCCGCCGGCCTCCGGCAGAGAAATCTTGCTGCATGTTCTGCAGAATTCAGACCTCAGATAAGCGCCTTATCAGATGCAGCCCATCAATCCATTATTCAGGCTCTAATTGGCTTCCTTGACGGACCGACTCGTTCTGATTGTCTTAAATCCCAACAAGATTAATAGGGAAAGAACATGTCAAGAAAAATTCAGAGAACACACTGAAGTACAGTTGTGTACCTCATGGCATGGCTTACGATGGTGACATTGATTTGGCACGCATATGTTTCTTGGTCACTGAGCTTGGAATGAAATTGGTAGGTAGTGCCATGCATGGTGCGCAGGGTTGTGCAGAAATGTTTTGTCAAGCAGTAGACATGCGCATGCTCTGCACCTGCACGTATATTTTCCGTCCCATTTCTTTAATTTCTCCGTCCACACATCATGTTATAACCTGAATTTTCGTATATTCCTGGCATAGGTACTCGTGAATATATATCCTGTTGTTTACATACTGCTAAATTGAAAATCATTAGAAACGGCAAGTTAAAATAACTAGCACGATCAAGTGGTCTTTTAGCAGTGACGGCTCATCAATATCTATAGTGTTACATTAATTATTCTCCTTTTCCATTACTTGCCTAATATGTAGTAACCGTAATACTTAACCTCTCGGCGAACAATAACAACAGGTATATAATACCAAGATAATACATAATACTGATGAGTGTAGATGGAGTACGTTCATGTCGCCGCCGGTACGGTCCTGGTGCTTCCAGCCAGTCTTCGTACGTCCTCAGTACAGTAAACGTGCTCCTCAGACAGCAGCTGGGACATATATATAGATGATCAGACGACGACTGTGAGTTTGGTGAGAGCAGCTGGTGGTGCCGACGGCGGTGCGACGTCGTCGACGATGCTCCCGTCGTCTTTGACTCTTCCGGTGCTGCTGGTAGGCAAGTCATGGAGCTTGTTGGCCGCCGGCGTCTCGCGTGCCTTGCCCCAGAGAACGCTGTAGAGCCCCATGACGATGAGCACGGCTCCAAGAGCTGTGCCAAGGTGAAGCTTCTCTCCCAGCAGCAGCGACCCCAGCACGGCCACGACCAGCAGCATCAACGGGTTGAAGACGGACACGAACAGCGGGCCCCGCTTCTTGACGCACCACGACATGACCACCAGCATCACCCCGGACGCCATGACGCCGGCGTACACGACGGAGAGCAGCCGGACGCCGAGGCGTAGGCGCCACTGCCCGGCGTAGTCCCTGTCGAAGCAGAGTGCGAACGCCGTGGACTGCAGCGACGCCATGGCGCACATGAGCGCCGTGCTCGAGTAGTGGAACGGGTACTCGTTGCTGAGCTTGGTCTGGATCACCAGCCAGAACGCGTAGAAGAAGCAGCTCCCGACGCAGAGCAGCGAGCCCATGGCGTAGTTCGATGAGGCGGCGTCGGCGTCGGCGGCGGCGTGGTGGGCGAGGAGGTTGACGTGGCTGTGCCAGGGCGTGACGTCGACGCCCTTGTAGAAGGTGAGCAGCATGGCGCCTCCGATGCCGAGCAAGGTGCCGGCCACCTTGGCCTGGCCGGGGAGGGTGCGGATGGAGAGCCTCTCGTAGCGGAAGGCGAGCGCGAGGAGGAAAGTCACGGCCGGGAGGAGGTTGGTGGTGGCGGTGGCGAACGTCGCCGTCGTCGCCTTCATGCCGGCGATGTACAGGTTCTGCGCCACCGTGCCCCTGCATGTATGCATATAATTATTTCTGATGTGTGCAATGCATGCATGAATGCACTGGTTACCTAAGTATGTATATATAGGTCGGGTTTAGAGAGCAAAGATGATGATATGCATGCATTGGAATGAAGCCAAATTTTTTTAAAAAAAATTAAGTAAACCAACAACAACGCACCCGCTGAGACCGCAGACAAAAGACAACCCCAACACTCTCCACGTCACCTTGGTTCGGTTCTTCCTGACAAAATTATTCATATTATTATTATCATCATCATATATATAAACTATAATTAGATAAAAATACTAATCAACACCCCCACCTGGATGAGCTACTAGTCTTGCATGCAGATGCTAACTGACTCCGAACCCGGTTTTAGAGAGAAAACCGAGTACATCTCATATGTGTGCCAGGATCAAATTTCACACATATGATAGACCGTGAGTGAATAGCAGAAACAGTACTCAAACGAATAACCACCCAACAGGCAGCACAAACACAGCATGAATGCAACAAGGACTTTAATGACTCTAATTTAAATGTTGTTTAAATATTTAAGGGCCAAAAATTTAACTTTGAAATTTAATATTTCCTAAAAACAACCTAGGACAATTAGTTGCCTAAGTAAATTTTAATGTGATGAAATTAGGGTGTTACATAGTAGTAGAATGAAAGGGTAGGAAGACGTCAAGACGTTCGACGAGAGAAAATAGCGCGCGATCGAGATAGCAGATGGATCACACGGTACGTACCTCTCGACGAAATACGCTAGCGGCGCCAGGAAGGCCGAGGCGAAGATGTAGCGGTATGCGACGAGCACCCTGAGATCCATGCCATCGGACACGGCCAGCTTGTAGAAGATGTTGAGGCCGGCGAACACCGCCTGGAACGACACCATCGCCACCACGGGCTTCACCAGATCGCCGGCCATTCCTTGCGTTGTGTGCCCTTGTGCACCGCCCCCGATATGATGATGGAAGAGACAGAGAGGCAGGGTTCTAGCGGTGGCTTGAAATTATTATGGGAGGGGTGGTGGAAGTTAGGGCAAACCGAGCCGTGAGATCGGAGAATATATGGGCAATGGAAAGGCGCGTGGGGCAACTGGCAAGTGAATGAAGAAAATGTGTCTCGCCGCTGACAACAAAAGCAAAATCATATAGTCTAATTGTTATTCATAAGAAATATATACAACTTCCCAAAATTTATCTTACTATTATTAGTAGTCAGTGATATCCTTTGGAGACAGACACATACAACTTCATGTCAATTGGGATGGAATTTTTTTTTTTCCTTTATGCGTGGAGTGGCATGCTTCGCCCATCTTTGTCCAGCTTAATAATTCTAGGGAAAGTCTATTTCCATCCTCTAACTGTTGGAAAAATCCGATTTTCAACCTACAACTAGAATCGAACACTGAGACCCATCCGACCGTGCAAAATTGATCATTTAGGTAGTTTTGAAAGTTATTTTCTATTCTTAAAAAATAACAGAAAGTAATATAATTATAAAATACATAATTATTTATTTTAAATTAGAAAATATGAATCCAATGACAATTTTTTTTGTAAAGAAAGTAATTTATATGTTGGTGCACCATTTAAAGTTATTTGCATACTACCTCCGTTCCAAAATATAGCTATGTTTAGTCTTTTTAAGACAGATTAAGAAGTATGATAAAATATCCCATATATCCTTCATTTAACATGTCCATGCAGGTATTATGGTAACTATACTTGCCTTATATATATCCATACTTACTAAAATGAATTATGCATGCTACAACTAGGACCACAAGACAATCAATTTCTAGAGGGGTATTTTGTGCATTCACCCATTCAATCAGGCTTCACAACTTATATGTAGCTATATTTTGAAACAAATTTTGAATGATTAACGTAGCTATATTTTGGAACGGAGGGAGTACTATTTATTTTATTCCAAGTATTGTTAGGAAAACAATAGAACAATAGCAATATAAATAATAATGTCCAAAGAACATTAAATAGTGGGCCAATAGTTCGATTATATTTTCAAAAAAGATGACACCAATTTCATAATTTTTTATTTATAATAATTTATTTATCAATTCCTAAGTTTAAAATGATATTTTCCTCTTTTCATAAAATTGAAAACCATTCAAAGAGTTAAATCTATTCGGTTTGGATAGTTGGATTGTCTTTAGTGTCTGGTTTTATAATTGTAGGTTAAAAGTCGAACTTTTGTAAGAATTGGAGGGTGAAAACACACTCTTCCCATAATTCTATTGTTGTTCCATATCTTTTGTACGTGTAAGTAAAAACTTCTACATATATTTCTTCCATCGTATAATTGTCCGGAAAGAATGCAATCTCTATGAGTTGACGTCTCCGATCTTCTTCACTCGACATGCTCCCAGGTCCGGCCTCCGGGCCTCTCTCCGGCGCATCGTAATGTAGCAATCAGCATCATGGTTCATGGACCGCGATCTGTCTCGACTGTTCAGGCAAGGCAACCCGATCTTCTTCTTGTCTTCTGTTCCCGGACAAGGCTATGATATTGTTCGCTCACGCGGTGACCCATGAGTTCCGTTCCTGACTAGGCAAACCAAAATTACACAATGCACTGCTCTGTCTCTCATGTCAGGGTCTTTTAGCATGCGTATCGCCAAGTCCAGATCTTGCGGTGTTGGCTGATTCTGGAGCTTTATATAAATTACATCAGGTAGGCCTGAAGACAGTAGGCTTGAGGATTACGGATGAGTCTCCGTAGCATCGTGATGATTACGGCGGGCGAGGAGGTTGACGTGGTTGTGCCAGGGCGTGACGTCGACTCCCTTGAAGGTTGACGTGGTTTTGCCAGATCACGCACAATGCAAGTGATCGACGGTTATTATTGGTGCATGCATGCATGCGGTGTTCCGAGTCAGCCTCGTGGTGGTTGCATTGCAGTTTTTTGCAGCCAACAAGAAGCTAGTGGTGTGTACATGTATGCAGCCAACAAGAAGCCATAGGTTGTGCCGCCAGTGCCTCCCTTCAATTTCTCGGAAAACATCATATCTGACTAGAAGTGGATTTGCGTGCACCGATCGGCAATCATATATTTTCTGATGTGTGCATGCACGAATGCCTTAGCTAAACATACACCCGGTATATATGGCGTCGCTAGTAAATACATACAGCCATCAGGCAGGCCAGCCGTTCCCCTGGGGGCGTCAACAGCGCAACAGTGTTTTTGGTGGCAGCAGCGGTACATGTGGGCATGCAGCACCCTGGGAGCCAATCGGCCAAATATGCTTTTGGGCTGCCGCACACCGTAGGCCCAGGCAGGATTACTCTGCCGACCTTAGCCCATGTCATCATAAGTCAAGAGGCCCCAGATTTCTACATAGGACCTGTTTAGCTGGTGAAATTTTACTATCTAAACAAGGTCATATTTACATATTTTGCTTCTTTATGTTTATTGTTCTAAATAATTCTATTTAGTCATGAGACTATCTGTATTTACATATTGTGGTGTATATCTTGAATTTAATTGTACATTTTGAATCCCCTCGACAAAATTCAAGGTTCGCTTGGCTGTCCAACGCGCACGTCCTGATCACTGTCCACTCGACAAAATACGTAGCCCAGATGGATCATGGATTGATGGATGCATTGTTGCGGGAAGAGAACCCATTGTTTCGGGGTTTGGCGACCCGAAGTTCAGAACCATGTTCGATCATGTTCAATTGTTCAGTCACAACTCAAAACCTTCCAAACTGTCAGATAGTCAGAGCATTTGGAGTTTTGGACAAACGGAAGGTCTTCGGCCTTTCGCTGCAAATGAAGGATCAGATTCTGCACCGAAATTATGCGTAGGAGCAGCATTACTCATATACTCTGAAGATTTCAGATGCAAATGGAGCTCTCGCGATGCACATCGGGGTAGCATTAAGTAACTCGAGCTCACGCCTCACGACTAGCGACTTGGAAAACGAAAGGTCAGAGCTTTGCGCCGGCTTGTCGTCAGCTTTGCGCAACCTTTGCCGAAATCGGCATTCGGCAGTCTCAATCTTACCTGGCCAGCTTCCACACCGGCACGCGCTCGTCGCAAGTCAGAGCTGGGCAGCTTGCCGCCCATGACCCATGACCACTGGAGGTATGGAGCACTACAGGAGGTCAGAGCTTGGCGCTCACCAGTCCTGTGTGCCTGTCGTCAGCTTCGCACTAACTTTGCCAAAATCGGCAAGTCTCTCACTCTTATGTTCAGCTTCCACGCCGGCGCGCGCTCGTCCCAGGTCAGAGCTGGCCGCTTGCCGCCCATGACCATGACCAAGCAGGGAGGCTGCGTCAAAAATGGCTTCTGTGACGGCACTGACTGACCGGTCTCCATCGTCCTTCAATCCAATAATCCATTCGGACCGTCTCGTGGACATTTCCCGCCTTGTGATTTCCGCAGCTCTCTCCTGCACCACAATTGCGGATCACCCAGAGAGGTAGTTGTGGCCTGGAGCCTGATGCTCTGAAAGTGCCCTTTCAGGAGGCAGTGCACGGTAGGTCAAATAGATGTACATACCCAAACAGCGACGTCTTCTTTCCTCTAAAAAAAAAATGCAACGAATAGCGACATCTGGTGGCTAGAACACTGCCATGTGTCTACCAAATGCCGGAGAGTGGCGTGTCTGGACTGGATCATTCGGAAACGGAGCAGCCTCTGAACTTTACTTTACCAAATAACCGTCTAACAGATACAGTGATGAACATACAGCTCAGTTGCCACGATTGTGCGCGGGCACGATCAGTGAAGCCTAAATATTTTTCTATCATGATGGATTCAGATTCAGCCAATCTTATTACAAAGAAATTAGCCGCCATTTGAACGATAGAAGAGTCCTGACCTCTGGCCACCTCGCCATGCACGCAAATGACCACTCTGCTTACTTACAAGAGTCCAAGAAAAACCGCGCCGCAGCGTGCCCGCCATCGACACCAGCCAACAAATAGGCGACGCGCCACTGCTTTTTTCCATCCATTCCAGAATCTCCCTTCCCACCTCGCTGCCCCACCGTCTCTCGGTCGAGCTCCACCGTTCTCTGCTAGCTAAACGCCATGGACGCCGCGGCCGTCACCTCGGAGCAGCGGTGGCTGACGTGGGCGCGGCGCCAGGCGGCCGCGTACCTCGCGGCGGCCGGCTGGGGAGACGACGACGGGTGGGCCGCGTCGACGGTGGCCGCGGCGAGGGTCGTGCTGTGCTTCCTGGCCATGACGGTGACCACGGCGGTGTGGGCGGTGGTCTTGTTGCTGCTCCTGCCGTGGCCCTCCGAACGCATCCGGCAGAGCAACATCTACGGCCACTTCACCGGCCGCATGCTGGTACGTGAAAATGTTCATATCTGAACTAAACATTCCCAGCGAATGAATCCTTTTTGCTGGACATGTACGTGCTCCTTTTTTTTTTTTGGTTCCACACTTCTGAAGTTGTGTTGTGTTGTGTGTGTGTGTGTATCCATTGCCTGCTAATTAACATGAATCTTGCTTGCAGCTGTGGATCCTGGGGAACCCAATCAAAGTGGAAGGGTTGGAGCACCTCAAGACGAGGGGAATCTTCGTGTGCAACCACGCGTCGCCGATGGACATCTTCCTCGTCATGTGGCTCGCTCCCACCGGCACCGTCGGGATCGCCAAAAAGGAGGTCAGGGAAACAACATGTGTCATCACCATTTTTCATTTAGCTCGATCAGGTACCTTAAAAACAACGCGCCTAATTGCCTGCCTGTCAATAATACAGATCATCTGGTACCCGCTGTTCGGGCAGCTCTACGCGCTCGCCAACCACCTGCGCATCGACCGCTCCAACTCTGCCGCCGCCATCGCCTCCATGAAGGAGGTTGCTCGTAAAGTGGCCAACAACAACCTGTCGCTCATCCTGTTCCCGGAGGGCACACGAGCAAGAGACGGAAGGCTGCTTCCCTTCAAGAAGGTACAGACACACACACACATCCATTGCCATGAGACTACACTGTATTAGCAGCTACCTCAACAAACAAGAACAAAATCTTGGTACAGGGGTTCGTGCACGCCGCGCTGCAGACGAGGCTGCCCATCATCCCGATCGTGATGACCGGCACGCACCTGGCCTGGAGGATCAACAGCGTGCGGGTGCGTCCGGCGCCGCTGACCATCAAGATCCTGCCACCTGTCAGCACCGACGGCTGGGAGGAAAGCCGGATCAACGAGTATGTGGAGAAGGTGAGGTCGCTCTACGTCGACAACCTCCCCGACTCGTACAAGCCGCTGGACGCTCTGGTCGCAAGGACGAAGGCTGATTAGCTCCCTCACACTTCACAGTTCACACACATTGATTGTTGATTCCCAACTTTCCAAGAATATATGTTGTATGTTTTTTTTTTTTTTGAAATTGAGACAGCATCACTGTAGAGGTGTAGACGTGTTTTGATTTCAATCTGTTACACTGCACTGCAGTACTGTTTGTTTCTCAGGACCAAGACTTATACATCAGAACGAAAACTATACAGTTGAAAAGCAGAACAGTAAAAGTCAGACCAAAATTGTGGAATGTCCAACAGGGCTGCGTTCGTTAGTCCCGTGACGCCGTGTGCACGTAACTCTATTTGATCCAGCTGAGAGACCAAACATTCCTGTGGAACAGGCCAGACTTCATGAACCAACAATTGTATGGCTTATACACAGGTCAAATGTGGGGGGTCATACCAGAGCTAGGTCCACCTTACTTCTTCAGCAAACTGATCCATCCTAGTTCTTCAGCAAACTATGTGCAATGCCGCTCTTTAACCACGGACTCTCTTTCCCACTGGAACAGGCCAGACTTCTCAACATCATCTAGTGACAGTACCGGTAATTCTGGCTGGCAGGCACTGAAGGCATTAGAAAATACGATCAGGAGGCTTCGACAGGCCTGCTCTTCTTCCATGCGCTCCATCTCGGTGCGCAGCGCAGCAGGATCCTTCCAGGGTTGATAGTAATGCCTGAGAATTAAAAAAAAACACAATTAAATCACGTGACATTCAGACACCCAGCGCTTATGTAGTCATAATAGAGGCAAATAAAAAAAAATGAACAGTCTACATTCAGAGCCCATACCATCTCCATGAAGGATTATATTCAGCAGGACAGCGAATCTTTGCACAAAGCATTTCAATTTTTCCACGGTTGTCGGCTAGATGCTTGTTCACTGCTTCAACAAGGTAAAAGGAAAAGAGGGAGAGAGAGAATGAGATACCACATTCTTCCAGAAAGGAGATGACAACAGCACAAAAGCACTCTATATTGTAATTGTAACTCAAGAAACTACCCTAAGGTTCAAAGACAAATTAAGGTTCATCCAAACTCTTTATGATCAGCATTAGAAATGCAGCAACATCGAAGTGTACCTTGCTTACTAGATCTGTCAAGAAGCAACAAGCAAAGAGCCATGACAACTGACGGCAAAGAATCACTGTTCTTCTGCACATGGTCTTGAAGGTATAGTATAATGACAGCTAGCGCATCATTTGCACTGCAACTCTCTTCCGTTTCAACCCTTTCATATGCATCGTTCAAGAAAGAATGAAGAGTTCCAAGACTGCTAGTGCTCCGTGCAAGATCTCCAATCTTTCCATGACAGATGCTGGATATCCTCCCAAGTATTACCGAAGCCACTAACAAGCGCAAAAGCTTTGAAAGCAGAGACTCATTTATGGATGGCTCTTTGGAGGATATTTCCAAAGACCTTTGGTTAGAGTACAACCAGAAGATGTTTGAAGTTGCCCAAGAAACAACCTTTGATATTCTTGACTTATCCTGTCAAACAAAAGCAAATACTTATGACATTCTATATAATCCGTGGGCAGATAAAACAACTGTTCGGTAATGCGCAGATACGATGTACATTTCTCATCTCATGATGTCACATATACCTAATTACTATCTATACAAACCATAATTTGATGTGCAATATGCTTATGGATCAGTGAAAATCTAATGAATATCAAACAAATCAATATAATGATTACATAATTTTAGATACTACAAATTGACAACGCTAAAAACGTGATTTCAGTGTCCTGTGAAATAAAGGCAGTGCATGAACAAAGTACCATTTCAGATAAAATGGGCGTAGGACCATTCATAAGAATGGCATCAATACCAAGTTCCATTGCAGACTTATGCTTTGCACTTCTTGAGCTGCTACCGGTAGCTTGGCACAAATTAAATACACCATGGAGCGACAAGGTAAAATGTGGTTGGTATATCTTCCTTTTCATAGACAACCTCATTGTTGATGTGATCACACTAAGCGCTGAAGTCAACAAGGGAACATTTCCTTTCAATAATTTGGCATTGTTAATTAGGACACAAAGGTCTGATGAGATCACTGAGAGTTGCTCAAGGGCAGTATCTTGGAGCCAATCTGTAATTAGTCTTGATGATATCAAATCATTGACTACCTGAAGACAGCAAATAAAGTTACAGACTAATGATCAGAAAAATGGCTCCGCAAACCTGCTGAAAATTAAATACCTTCATAGCTAGAAAAACTTAAAATATTGATAAATAAGATTTCTGAACAGAGATGGAGGATATATGACACGCCTAGGAAGTAATGATGTCGCAGAAAACGCATAGACAAGAACGAGTCAATATCGTTTTTATCCAAGGTTAAGGTAATTCTAGCATTCAGATGAAAAACACAACTGAAAACAATAACACATTTGTACCAATCCCATCCCTTCATAAATACAATAATCAAAGCAAACGTGGGTTTCAGCAACAGATCAATATGCCCTAGATACCAAACAGTATCTAAACCAGTTTTCTGTGTAGGAAAGAAACTGTCTTAGTCGTAAATTTATCAACAAACTTTATGAAACAATTGATGGATTGCCAGTTGCAGTGAATACTCATGCAAAAAGATGACACATGATAGATCACATGCTCTTTTTTCCCCTTCGGAAGGGGCTTACAGTAAAGCTGAAAATAATTTGTATATGGGTTTTACCTCCAACGTTAACTCAGTTACTCTAGAACAGGAGCTTTCTGCACCATCAGATCCTTCACTAAGGATTGAAATAACAGAGGATAACCACAACAGAAGGCCAGACTCTTTTACTAGATCATGAGCTAGAACTGGCAGCTTCACACACTTCTTCAGCACCTACAATGCAGATCAAGCATATCAAATGGAAATAAATGTTCGAAATATCTAAGCAGCTACTAGATCCGAGGAAGTCAAATGGATTAAAAACCAATAAAATTACCTTAAGGACTAAAACCTTAGATTCAGAATCTGAAACAGGTGAAGAACAGAATGCAAGGGCAAGCTCCAAGACTCTTTCTCTCTTGTATATTTTGGCATCATCAGATAGGTTTGATCCAGCAGATAATAACCGAAGCATCCACAAACGTTCAGCTCTAAAATGAACCGAACTACTTTGCAATAAGGTTGGAAATAACGGAATGCTCTGTCAAAAAAAAAAAGGATCATGTACTGAAATGCAATACTGTTGAATACATGCTTTGAGATAGTTCATCTATGCAAATAAATAAAAGAGTTACCTGCAAGCTGACAGAGGTAGAATGCATTAAAAATTTGTTAATGACAGTGAATTGAGCATGTGAGCTATCAAGTAGCGTCAAAGATGCTTCCGCGGCAAAAACAGCAAAAATGGAAGGTATCTTCTGCCACTGTTCCGATATCCCATTCTGAAGATATGTCAGAAGGAGCTGAAGCTGCAATGTTTCCTTGCTTCTCTGAGAAACCTGTAAATATGTGAAAAAAACTTTCAAGTGGTGGACTTCTGAAGAAGATAACAGGTATTTTTTTCATATAAAGGAGCATCACATATACTACTACACAAGTGACTTTTTGCACTCAAATCTATCTGTCTATAAATTGTTTCCAGAACGTCAATAAGAATAAACTTTTTTCCATCACTCAAGTCAATTAAGTATAAAAGTCATCACATGTGAGTAACATAAAAAGAAAATAAGTATAAATGGGACTATCAACAATACTGATACAAGCATGTAAGCATTCTTAAAGATGTTAGAATTTGAAGATGATGTGTTCAATGCGCGAAGCTAATTTGTCACATAGAAAATCTAACATACAGTCATAAACAGATAGGAACTGATAAGAAAAATCTAAAGATTCATGAAATAGTAAGTACCTCGAGGGATCTTTTGAATGCTCCTAGGCATTCATAGCCCAATATCCTTAATTCTTGATCAGGGGATGCTATACTAACAAGTGTTATTGCAAGCAGCCCTAGTCGGGAAAATTCAGCAGGCTCAATGTAACCCATGAGAAGAGTATGGATTGAGAACCGCAAGATAAAAATAGGATCATAAATCCGAGCAACTTCAATTCTTTGAGACGTTACCTGCCAACCAGAATCAGATTGAGGAAGACAAATGAACAAGGTAGATTCAGATAACATTATTGTGAAAGCATAAGATTTAAATGCTCAAAGTTCAGTTGACACTACCATTTTACAAAATTACCTCAAAGCTATCAGTAAAGTTCTCCCGTTGAAGCTGTTCCAATGAGAAAGCAGAAACCCTTGAAGATCTTTTATAACAATATAGCAAAGCTGTCTTTGCACACAGCTTGGAATCAACAGGTATGTTCTCCCGAAATAGTGCCCTTCGTCTTTCAGTAATTTCTGCATTCTCTATGCTATGTGTATCTGATTTTGAAAAATCTAGTTTCAGTTCCTCTCTGAATTTCAGAACTGCAGATCCCCACAGATGGTCCACTTCAGTAATGGTTCTGCACTCAGATGATTCTATCTCATTCATAAGGTGAAGTATCTCCAGATCTGTTTCACTAAGAGTTGCACCATAAATAGACAAAAGCAAGAAAACCAATTCTCTTGATTCACTCAGTTGGCTATTATTCTGTTGCCTGCTCTTAATATCATATAGTACCCTTAGCAATCTGATGATTTCGACCCTTCTCTTTTCTGTGACACAAAGTTGTGGTTTGTTTTCTTCTATGAAACAAGAATCAACTAATTTCAAAATACTTGTAGCTGGCTGTAGCATCCCCCCTGTAGTGTTACAAGCAGAGGGATATGAAACTTCATCACATGCTATCGTAGACACAAAATTGGAGTGACCCAGTATAAGTTCAAGAATTTCATCAGCAGAAAACTTTCCTTGTGACAGCACAACAAGAATACATCGAACTGCTTTTATTGTGACAGGATCATTGAATCTAAGCAAGAGGGATGATCTGATGAATTGGCTAAGGAATGGTATTGATTTCAACTGGTTTAGATGATTTTGAATCTCTGAAGACAATTCGATGATATTTTTGAGAATTACATATTCCAGAAAACTGATGGCCTTTTGTTCCTTAGCATGTGAAAAGGTATTGTCACTAGAAGGGAAATTCACAAGTATTTTATCCATAGTTCTGACCAATATGCTAATAAAATTTAGCTTTGCTTTGTTCAATCGTTTGGACTCCCTCTCCGAAGATGCTTCATTGGACAATAATTTTCTGGGAGACAACAACAGCCTAATTAGCGATATCTTCGCAGACAGTTCATTACAAACCCCCATAATGCCCTTGCATGAAGTTGGATTAATATCATCAACATTAGAATCTAACAGATCAGATGACTCTGGACAAACTGAACTAACTATTTCCAAGCGTTGTTTCCTCGACATTTCTTTTGATGCAAAGTAGTAATGCAGCATCGTAACTGATTTCCCCAAGAGAGTGCCACTGAAATAAATCATTGTATCGTTAACTGATGTGGGTACAAAGTCACTAAAATCTTCCTCAAAAATGCTCCTGGTAACAAAGCTTTTCCAGCTTGAAAACCCTTTATCACATAATAGGAGTTCAGAATAAAAGATTGGAACTGGCTCAAGGAATTCAGGACACCGCCCATTGTCATCACTATGACACTTCAAGCAAGATAAAGCAGCAGGCAATAGAAGTATAGCACCATCCTCTTGAGCCCATGAAGCCTTAGAATCAGAAAACTTGACTTGCAGAACACACTTGTCTTTTTTCAAAATTTCCAAGAAAATCTGGCTAAAAAGCTTCATATGCATAGGGCTTGCTTCCAAAAGCAATAGTAAGGCTTTTGCTTTAGCCTTAGATGTGGGCAAGATGCAGTGACGAAGAACATCCATGGGAGTATTGATGACCAATGTAGATAATATCATATGGAACGCCATATAGTCAGTGCTCCACCCAGCACATCTTTCTGTGTGATGGATACAACCTAGCATCTTCAGCAAACAATGATCAGCAAATTCAAGATTCCATTTAGTAGCAAAATGAAGAACAGTGTGATAAGCCTGCTGAATGGTGGTGATATGAATCTCCAAGTCCCATAATTGATAGGATCCTGATCTCTGATCAGTTTTCTGTAGGTAACAGCACAGCATTTCCATGGCAACATCAGTAATATATAGACACATCAAAGCAGAGGGAACAAAAGCAGGTGAATAACTGGAGCTACAACCACCCATTTTTGTGAACATCCAATACGCAAGGTCCAAGAGTTTGACAGGCGAAATGAATTTTGACAGTGCACGAACCATGAAGAAATTTGGCAAAAGCAGTCCAAAGTTCACTTTGTCCATGCAGAGCTCAAACTTCTCCTTGAACAACAACAGTATGTTCTCCAGTAGAAGATTTGGAGCAGCAAACAGTGACTTGTGGGATGGGCCATCATCTCTATAGTAGTTAGGTTCATAGCTACCGGCCATTGGTAAAAGGTCATACAATTTACCCAAGAGGTTTACGACAAACCAATCGAAAAGGTGCAGATTTTCCTTCGAAAAAACAGCCAAAGCTTCTTCCAGATGCTCCAAACTCCCATCTGATAAATTCTGGCAGTTGGATAAAGAGCATGACAAAGACCGGGCAATTATAGGATGGTGAAGAACAGAATCAACAATGTCTTGGATACATTGAACTGGATAGGACAGGTCTGAAGATTTTGACTGTCTGTCAGCCGTCAAAACTTGAATATGCTCAAATACTCTACCAACAAGAGCAAAGCACAAATGGCACAGTTGTTCGAGAGTATTTGAACACTTGATGGTATATGATGACAAGAGGTGATGACTCCAGAACAAGATGACCCTCAGATACAAGGTAACTTCACTGAATGTACATTCAGACAGCTTAGCCTCAAGAAGTCTTAGAAGTGCGTCCTTATGAGATTCCCTGATATCATCTGGCACAGAAAATACAAGGCCCAATACTGAAGGTAAAAGTGCACAAAAGGGGCTGACACTTAAGAATGTACTGAGTGGAGCTGATTCTGTAGAAACAGAAAGGTTTTGCCATTTGTCCTCAACAGTGTTTACATGGTCAACAATCATATCATCCTTGAACAGTCTGATGCTGCTGAAGAATATGTCTGGCCAACAACTAGAAACTTTAGCTAGATAATCATGTTGCTGGAAAAGAACCGATGAAAAGAAAGCAAGATGAGATGGAAAATGTGTTTTCACAACATCAAGAAGATCTGGAAAGTCACTGATAATATCTTTTGGAGGTGCACATATGATTGAAAATAAGAATGCAGTTGCCACATCATCTGGCGAATTAGTTTGTTCTTGATTCAATATTTCTTCAACCTTCCTAGATACAGAACACAACGAGTTACCATCAAACTCAGAAGAATGCCCCAGCGTGGTGAACATACTATAGGTTTGTTGGTTGGAAATTGTCCTCATGAAATGCAGCATAGTTGTTAATGGCCTCCATTCAGCAAGATAAATCAAAGAGCTCATTTCTTCAGATGAAAATTTATCAAATCTCTCAGTTAGAACAGCACCTATAAGATCAGATAATAATTGCACATCTGCCTGTTACAGTCATCAAACTAGTCAATTCATCATGCAAATCTGTAAAAATGCCATAGCATAAGGAATGCTCAATATACCTGAGACTGAAGAATAAGGTGGATCGTGTTGCACACATATAGTGAAATTGTGGACTTTTCGTGTAATTTCATACTTCCAGACTCTGAGTCAAGTAGCCTAAAGCATTTCTGAAGAATACAAATAATCAGAGGGCTGAAAGTCGGAGTGCCTACAAACCACAACAGAGAAGGTTGAGCACATAGGTGAAGCTAAATTCATCAGGCAACAGTTCAGCAGAACGGACGAGAATGAGAAGAGTGAACAAGATGACTCAGTGATTAAAAGTCAAATGAAAAAAAAATGTATCATGTGTTTATAATAGAAAGTATCAGAGTCATTTAAAGATGAAGCACAAAAATTGAAATCGAATCCAAATGAAGAAAAATGACAGCTTAAATAAATGATAACATGACATTTCACATCAACAAACATGTTGTTGACATGGTC
This sequence comes from Digitaria exilis, assembly GCA_015342445.1. NCBI lineage: Eukaryota > Viridiplantae > Streptophyta > Magnoliopsida > Poales > Poaceae > Digitaria > Digitaria exilis. The sequence goes on from JACEFO010002685.1 coordinate 579,681, forward strand.
AGATGATAAGATGGATGGCTATACCCTCTCAAACCTTGGCAGTCTGACAGAACTCCTAAGTTTCAGGTGACGTGCAAGGTTCCTTTTTTCTAAAAAAAAAAAGTCAACTATGGAACTGCCTATTCTTGATATTCCCTTTTGCATACTACTGTTCTACGGCATCAGTATCAGGTGGTATAGCTGATACTGATATGACGGAACATAGACAAGTTAACCAGCTTACATTGAACATACATTTAACATAATATAACAAAAGAGTAACTGTTATATCAACATTCACAAAGAAAATAGTACCTTCAAACTGGCCTGATTTAGAGATAAGTTTGCGCGTGTGCTCCTGGTACTTGTACAAATTGTTACCAACTACTGAAATAGCATCACAGAGGAAAGGAATCACAATGTGTGACAATTTATTAGGTGCTCCAACTCTTCCGTTGTCTCTTATATGCCATTTGGCCTCATAACCAGGCAAGAAAACCAACCATGCATCAATCTCCGTGAAGTTATGATCAAACACGCCAGAACTCGCCATAGCAGCTTTAACTAAAATGTATGCCTGATCACGGATGTTCTTAATCTGTGAATCCAACATTATGTGAAATAAGGGTTGTAGATACTTGTACATTGATTCTGGAATTCTTTCTAGGTCCCAACATCCTCCAGATTGACCTGAATACTCAAGCAAAAGAGATAACAGGGACTGTTGCTCATCCTTAGATAGATCCAATGGGTTAGGTGGTATAATCCTAAAGAAGTCGTATGATCCATCAAAAGAGCTGGGCATCACCCTCTGAAAAAATTAGATGATAAAAATGTTAAGGCTATACACTGCCAATGAATCCCATTAATTAAAAAGTACAGAAAACAAACTGAATCAATATCAAAGGAGGCTCACAAGCAAAGCATTGAATTTAGCTGCAACTTACCAAATAAATCCTGAGAACATCCAGTAACTTCGAGTGGAATACATCTTCAACAACATTTGCATCTTTCATCTTCAGATCATGTTTATCTAAGCCCCATATCTCACACAAGGTGATTGTGTGATCGATTTTGGAATCCAGGCCTTCAGATGTGTCCTTATCCTGCTCAGTATCAATCCCACCAATAATAATATCATCAACTTCACTGGAAGAATTGCATCTTCGTTTCTTTTGAGGAGGCTCAGAAAGTTGAGCACTTTTGTTGTGTACACTTTGAGAGTAATTTTGATGCTTCTGACTGGCAGAAGAAAGTAACTTGAGAAGGACTTGAGGATCAGGCATAGCTCCGTGAACTTCATCTAGGATGTATTCTCTTAGAGATGCCCATCTCTTGACCTGCATTTCATCTCCATGGTGAACCTCGTCAATTAACAATTCATCTGCAGCATCAGAACAGCTTAATACTGGGGAATCATCTATTTTAATGGTTACTTTCGCTGAGCCAATGAATTCTGACTTAGCTCCCCCTCTCGATACCATGTCATTGATGGCTTCAATAATATAGCATAACAGGTTAACTGACTCGAAAACAAGCCGCAGTGAACCATGCTTCACAAGGCCATCAGAATGCAGCAATCCCCTATTTATCACTGCTCGAGAGCATACATTGGGCACAATGCACTTCAAGGCTACCTGAACTTCTTCATCATCTACAGATACCAGACCATGTGAATTGGACGAAAGAGTATGAATGATGCTATCACATTTTGCTGACGCTATAACATCAGCTGCAAGGGAGATGGCCGCAAACCTGCAAACAATAATTAGACTGACATGACTACATTGTGCTAAAAAGAAAATAAACATATACATGTGCAGAAGAACTAACCATGAAGGAGATGAGCGTGGTTCAATATTGTAAGGGTATTCATTCATGTAAGCCGAACAAAGAGACAGCCTCTTACTCACAATTGACAGCAACAAACTTTTGTGGTGAGCAACCTCAGTGGCTTTCAACTTTTTCATGAGATCCAGCAAGCGCTTCTCATTACCTCTCAAGTTCGATCCAGGCATCAATCCATTTTTCGGATCTGTGCACACCATGACCAATACCTCATGAGCAATGTCAGCCGCTTCCCCAGCGTCCAGATTCCCTGAAATCAAGCTCAGTTGCTCCAATGTGGCACTTCCAAAGAGGACACTCCTAAGCCCTGGTGGGACAAGTGACTCCTCTACCAGGACATTATCTCGCAGAGTTGAGAGGATATACATGACAGTCTCAGCATCGTCATTCCCAATCCCACGAAGCACCCCTGAGTATACCTCCTTCTGTTGAAGGACCCATCTTAGTAGCCTTGGGTTGCCAACCTCCAAAAATGACATGGCAAACCCAACAAATGACCTCCTTGTGGACCCAGATTCAGCACCCTTCCGCCGATTCCCTCCATCCCTGTTTCCTTTCTTCTTCACTGTCCCTGCGAGCTGCGGCAAAATAGCCATCTTAAAATCAAATCTCTCAGCAACCTCCGACGCCAAACCCCCACCACGCCTGACGATTGCAGCCAGCAAATCCAGCGCAGCATTCTGCCGCCGAGGCTCGCCACTGTTCAGCTCCAGATAGACATCCCCGGTTTTCTCCTTATCCTCCAGTATCATCCTCGCAATACCATCCAAACTCTTCTTAATCGAACCATGTCGCCGCAGCTTACCATCAGGGTGGCCCAGGACTGCCGCAAAGAGCGAAAGTATGTACGCCATCCCCGGTTTCTCCCGGTGGAGCCGCCACGCCTCGACTAGCTCCACGAGCTGCGGAGACTGCTGCACGTACTCTTGTAGCACCTCCCCACCGGACTCGCCATCCAGTAGCTGTATGAACTCCCTGGATGCGTCCGAGTAGATTTTCACCTCCGAGGTCTGGAGATTCTTGAGGATGAGCACCAACCTGTCCTTGTTGGAAACCGCGAACGGCTGAGTCCAGGCATCCATCCCCACCCTCACTAGAAAATTTTGCTCCCGCTTGGGCTCCGCCGCGGGGGAGGCCATGCCGTCGCCCATGGGGTTTTAGCTCAGTTTTCTGCCAAATAAACCGCACCCACACCCTGTATCGCAAGTCCAATGGCGTCAGCTGAAATCGATGCTGTAGCGCGTTGAATAAGAAGGAGAACCTGAAATAAAGTCCAGCGAGTTAGGGTTCATCACCAGCAAGAGAAATCAATCCCCAAGTCCGGATGGAACCCCACCGTCCCCAAGCAAAGTCAATACCAGTAGGTGAGACGCGAGCAGGGGGATAGAGCAGAGGGAGACGACGGCGAAGAGGAAGAAGAGGGAAGAAGCTCTTCGCTGCGGCTCGCGCCCCTGCGTGGAGGCCTGGAAGGAGGCCGGCGGCGGATTCGGCGGCGCGGGCGCGCGCGCTAGAGGAAAAGACGGCGACAGAGAGACGCTTGCTTTGCCTTTTGGGGTTTATAATGCAGGCCGGGCCACAAATGTGGGCGGAATGTAGGCCTAACAGCGGAGAGGTGGCGCTTGGCCCATTCTCCCACGTCCCATGGTCGTCATGAGCCCATGACCCATGTGTTGTTTTTTTTTCCTCGCACAGCGTGCAGAACAGAACTTTGTTTGTGGTTTCCCCCAAAAAAAAAGAACTTTGTTTGTGGTAGTCCGTATCATCAGCATTTCAAATTTTTCTAAAAAAAACAGTACTTTAAATTTCTTTGCCAATTATGCTTGTCATCTTATATCATCTAGTATCTAGGTAATATCTGAACCTAAACCCCTAACACGTTTTCATTTCTGTACAGTACATGTTCGTGTTCCGAGTCGACGTGGGAGAAAATTTACAACTGGCTCTAGTCCGAATCCGATCGTGCCACTGCCTTGGCAGAACAGGCAGCAGGCCATGTCAACACATTACTTCTTATTCATCTCCTCACAGAACACGTATTCCTAAAAATTTCTTTTTCGCCTTTTCTATTCATCTCCCTCACATAACACACGTCACTTCATCTATTATGTGCAAAGCTGACAATCGTGAGAGCGTTTGCGACGTGCAATTACAGGAGTAGTCCGTCATTGACCGTACTTGCTAATGATCACCGGCCTTCTTCAATGACAGCCTGAAAGAGCTCATGGACGGCGACGAGGCGTGTGATGAGGCCGCCATTGGTGCCAAGCTCGACTGGCCGCTGACGCCGCTGCTCATGAAATTAAACTGCTGTTGTTGCCGCCCTTGATCTGCCATTCGGTGACGTAGCTTGGCGCCTTGGCTTGTTCACCACGGCCCGCGACATGGACGGGCGCAGGTAATTAAGGTGAGCCCTGGGTGCAGAGGAGGGCAACGTGGATACCACGGAGCACCTCATCCTCGGGCCTCAGCCGCCTGCTCGGGTCCGCCATGGGCGCCGACGTCACCTTCGACGTCGGCGTCCGGGCGTTCCCCGGTGCACAGGGCCGTGCTCGCCGCGCGATCGCCTGTGTTCAGGGTGGAGACGGGAGATCTTTGGGGGCATGATGGAGAAGGACGTGGACCGCATTAAGGTCGCCGGCGTGAGGCCGGAGGTCTTTGGGATGCTCCGCCGCTTCATCTACACGGAGTCGCTGCCCGGCGAGGGCGGCTGCGACGCCGCGACGATGCGGGGCTTGATGGTGGCGGCGTTCCGGTACGTGCTTGATAGGCTGAAGCATAGTATCTGTGAGGCGAGGGAAGCTGCAGGTTAACGTCAACCCGAGACTCCGAGATTACTTGTTTGGCGTTCATGTCTTCTTCCCTTGAGGCCAGTGGCGGAGCCAGGGGGGTGCCAGTAGGGGCCGTGGCCCCCCCCTAACGCTGAGGAAAAAATTGTAGTACCCCTCCTCACTAGTGGTTATTAGTCTAATAGACCATGCTGTCGTTAAGCAGAAGTCTGCTATTTCCAAAGGCATAGAGGCAACAAGATAACCGCGCTGTATGAAGCATAGTTTTTAGCAGAAGACTACAACTTAAGCAGTTCCGTGGGTCCTCTGATTTCTTGGAGGTAATCAATACTAGTATAGAGGAATTGCACGTTTGTGGGAGATTTTATCCAGACGAAGTAGCTTGAATAACGAGGGTTTTAATCACGCAGTCATGAAACGAAACGCAGTACTGATGCTCATAATTAATACCTTGTTCATTGAGTTCAGGACATCATGCATATGGCCATCACCTTCTATTTTTTATAGTTATTAGTGCGTAAAATTAAAGTACGTACCTAGCAAGAGTCTTACAAATTGATGAGTGCAACTTATCTCCTTCCTTTGGCTTACAGTTTTAAAAAAGAAATGACGATTACTACTCCATTGATTGGTACATGTTACATACCTCGCAAACGACTTTTACCGTTAAAATTCGTTTAGTCTCTCTCCACTTAGCTAAATTTTGCTCGCAAATGACTTTTACCGTTAAAATTTAAATAATTTATGTTGCAACTGTCTAATGCACAAAATCATGTAAACAATATAAACAAGTAGAATGAATCTTCGTATTTTTCGTAATATCTACATGCCATATCTGGTGCCTACCTCAGCGATATGGCCCCCCTTACGAATATTTTCTGGCTCCGCCACTGCTTGAGGCCGACTTGCCCCAAAAAAACATTAACTAGGAATTATTGTGAAGGAGACTTAACCATTCTAGTGTGCTTAGATTTTGTTAACAGAAAATCTACATCTGGCTGTGGCATATATATTTGAAATGAAATGAAAAGATAAATCTTTTCTCAAAAAAATAATAAAATAAAAGAGATAGATACGGCTTTATCTCTAACAAACCGTGAATCCACCAATCTTCTAGGGTATATATCATATGATAAAGCTACAGAACAGAATGGTTGATGGATCTAAAATCTTCTCGCTAAAACTTCCATGGCAGAGCTGGCTGACATTCCAGATGTGCCGCCGAAGACGTCGTCGACGTACCGGGCAGAGAAGGTCACCGGCACGCATGACTTCGAGATGGAAAATTACTCTAGCCTCAGTGCCCGCTACGGCGTCGGCCGGTCCCTCAAGTCCGCCCCATTCACCGTCGGCGGCTACAGCTGGGTGATCCAGTTCTTCCCCAACGGCGAGACCTTCGACGACTGCTACTGCTGCATGCGCACGGCGTCGGCGTACGTGTCCCTCGCCGGCATCCCCGTCGTGCCAGCGACGAAGCCGGCGACCGCCGCCATGCCCAAGGCCAAGTACACCCTGAGCCTCGTGGGCCGAGACAGCAGGCCGTCGCGGCTCTGGCGTGCCAGGTCACCCGTCAGGACCTACGGGTGGCCGCAGCCCACTAGCTGGGGCATCAACGACCTCTGGTACCCCAAGCCGCTCCTCCGCCTCTCGGGGTGCCTCGCCGGCGACCGCCTCAAGATCCGGTGCGAGCTCACTGTCTTCGTCTTCGCGGCGCCGAGCACGACGAAGGGCGACGCCACGCCGGCGATGGCGCCGCCGCCGGAGCTCCACGGCCACCTCGAGCGCGCGCTGGGGGACGGGAGGGGCTCCGACGTCACGTTCCACGTGGCCGGCACGGCGTTCCGCGCGCACAGGGTCATGCTCGCCGCGCGCTCGCCGGTGTTCGACGCCGAGCTCTTCGGCCCCATGGCGAAGAAGGATGACGTCGTGGAGATCGCCGACGTGGAGCCGGCCATCTTCGAGATGCTCCTGCACTTCGTCTACACCGACTCGCTGCCGCCGGCTATCTTCGACGGCGACAGCACCGCGGCGGCGGCGCAGCATCTGCTGGTGGCGGCGGATCGATACGGGATGGAGAGGCTCAAGATCATGTGCGCGGAGAAGCTGTGCAGGAGCATCGACGTGTCGACCGTCACGACGACGCTGGCGTTGGCGGATCAGCACCATTGCCAGGAGCTTAAGGAAGCGTGCCTTGCGTTCATGTCGTCGCCCAAGGTGCTACGAGTCGTTGTGGCGAGCGATGAGTTCAAGCACCTGATGGCGAGCTGTCCTCAACTGGTTTCTGATAATAGAAGACTTTTTGGTAGTGCGTCAGCTGGAACGGACATTCTTAAGAATGTTGCGATTTAGCATTGATGGCTGATATGGACTTTATATAAGTCATATGGCCTGTTATCTGTCTATATATGCATTTGTATTCGAATTATTTTTAGCTTGTAGTCATACTACAATAATGAAGTGATAAACAAAGCCTAAGTTTAACATTTTTGGAAAAAAAAAACAATCTCATCCGGGTGTGTTATGCACTTATGCTGCTTATTTGTTATGCTTCCTCTCATGTGAGTGGTTACTTTTTTATCAGTGCTTATTTGTTTTGCTCCCTCTCGTATATTATGTTCTACTTGTACAAATATTTGTTCCTCGTGCAATATTTTGTTCCACGAGTAGATGTTAAAATTGAATGTAGAATCAGCCGCGTCGAGCCTGGAAGATGTAGAACCAACGGCATTAGCACAACGAACAACAATACAACGGATTGTAGATTGGTAGAATTCTGAACAGACGGCTAGGCAAAAGGAATATCAGCAGAAAGGGCCATGGTTAACATGATAGTAACAATTATCCCTATTGGTTCCAAGGCAAGAAAGAAGACTAAGTTCAGGAACATCAGACCAGGAAAGCCCAAAAACAACACAATGGTGAAAGACAAAGTGAGCAGGATCATACTGGGCAGCAAAATCGATTAAAAATACACAAAAAGCGGATTAAAAACAACAAACTTGCAGCACAGAAGAGCCAAAGAAAGAGGGAAGATTTGGTACTCAAATCATTTTTTCAATCTTCTGAAAGGTTGCTCCACAAGCAGCAAAACAAGGTAGAAAACGGCACACGTAAAAACAAAATCGGAACACGATGTGGGGAAGATACACATTTTGAAACATCTGTGAACTAGCCGTGGACTGAGGCTGCTACAAGCTTCTAGGCAAGGAAGACGAGAATATGAGATGGGGATGGCACAAATAACAGGATTAGTTAACTGTTAGAATCGACTTTACGGCAATAAAGAAATGGGAATGGAGCACTAGAGAATCACCGTACCCTCCAAAAGTGCGTACTTGCGACGTTAATAAAATACTTTCGGCGCTAATAAAATGGGATTGGATTCCTAAAAAAAAAGGGATGGGTTGAGATATGGATACCATACCAAATGAATCTTATCGGCGCTAATAGTTTTTCCTTCCTTTTAGCTTGTCTGTTGAGATGAATAACAAACATTCTCCGATCAAATGAATCTTATCACGTGATTGCATCAAACCTTCCCTCTTCCACGAACAACAAGGCCGCCATAGCCCCCCCCCCCCCTCTCCATGGCTATCAACTCCACCTCTGCAGCTAAACATGCCCAGAGGCTATCGGAGACGTCGTCGAGGTGCGTAACGGGAAGTATCACCGCCACGCACAACTTTGAGGTGACCAACTTCTCGCAGCTCGACGGCAAGGGTGCCCGCAAGTTCGTCAGCTCGAGCACCTTCACTGTCGGCGGCTACGACTGGAAGATCGACTTCTACCCCGACGGCAACGACATGCAGAACTACGGTGTTTATGCATCAGCCTTCTTGTATTTTCTCAGAGGATTAGATGGCGTGACAGTCAGATTGAGTTTGAGCTTTCTGGGCAAAGACAATCGAGTGTCGATACAGAAAACGGACACAAGGACCTTCCCATCGGTTGGTAGCGACTGGGGCTGGTCCAAGTTCATCGAGAAATCCCATCTGCAAGAGTTGCTGCATCTCAACGCTGGTCGCTTCACAATCAGATGCGTTCTGACTTTAATAGATGCGCCTCACGCCGAAGAAGGAAGCGCCATTAAAATTCCAGAGCCAAATCTGCACCAAGATCTCATGGACATGCTGAAGAACGGGGAAGGTGCAGATGTGACGTTCAGTGTTGGGGAGCAATTGTTTTCTGCTCACAAGTGTATCTTGGCTGCGCGATCCACGGTGTTCAAGGCAGAGCTCTTTGGTGCCCTGAAGGAGAGGGATAGTACACGGTGCATCAAGATTGATGACATGGACCCTACAATATTTGAGGCGCTGCTTCACTTCATCTACACAGATTCTCTGCTGGAAGACTTTGATGCAGATAAGAATAATGCGGCGACGCAACACCTGCTAGTTGCATCGGATCGATATGGAGTGGATGGGTTAAGGTTGATGTGTGAGGCTAAGCTGTGCAAAGACATTGATGTTCAGACGGTTGCTACTACCCTGGCTTTAGCGGAGCAGCACCACTGCGCCCAGCTCAAGGATGCTTGCATTGGATTTATAGCCAGACGTAAGGTGCTTGATGCCGTCATGAAAACTGATGGATTCAAGCATCTCAGCGCAAGCTGCCCTTCGACCATGAAGGAGATTTTGGACAAGGTCGCTGCCGTCTGGAGCCAGTAGTGGCACACTGTGACCGGAGGATATCTATAGCTGAATTGTACTAGTACTTATGATTAGTTGTGGTCACTTTCTATCGCTTTAGTGGTGTGTCCATTGCAACACTACTATATTGGAGAATGCACTGCTTCATCCAGTGCTACAATGTTTTTTTTTTAAAAGAGATCTATGAGGTTTTGGCATTAATTTTTCCTCAAGTTCCCTTTCAGAGTTTCACTTCTACATTTTTGCATTAATTAGGGGCCCTGATGTAGGCGTCATTGCTGAATATGCTTGTATTCTATTGCAACACTACCTATATTGGAGAACGCAATGCTTGATCCACCGCTTCAATAGGTTTTGGCACTATTTTTCCCTCAAGTTTTACATTTACCGTGTTGCGTGAAATCTATTGATTTGGATGAAATCAATTTTTTGGCTGCATTCTTGGCCTCAAGTTTATATTGCATTTCCTAATGCTCTCTTGGTGGCGCTATTATGAAAATAAATGGATTCAAGCATCTCGACATCTTGTGGCAAGGTTCTTTTGCTCATGAAGAAATTTTTAGATAAGACGACCGGATTCTTTTTTAGAATATACGACGGCTGGAGTGGAATGAGTTCATCTCCTTGAAATTTTGCTGAAAGTAATGATTTTGATTATTATTTGTGTTCTATCAATAATATGGAGCACTAGCCAATCGACAACAGGTGATCTCTGTACGATATCATGAAAGTATTTTGTGAATAAGCTGAAGAATTAAGTTCAGTTTAAGTTTATCTTTCAGTTTTTTTTTTTGAGCAAAAGTTTATGTTTCAGTTGAACTTTATGTTCAGTTTCAGTCCACCACCAGCCTTGGAAGGGCTGTGCTGCCTGTGCAGGGCCTGACAGCCCAAATACCGGTTGTGCCGATCGGGCTGGTCCAGCCCAAAGTAGGCATGTGGGTCCGTGCCTGGGCCATTAGTGCCCACCCGTTTGGACAACGCTAGATGGACCGTCAGCCAGGCCAATTGGGCCTAAGCCCTATTAGAGAAGTAAATCTCTCTCTATATATTTATATAGAATTATCAGGATAGATCTCTCAACTGGGCGCACAAGAATTATCAGGAGAAATCCCGATCTACTCCGAGGCCTTGAAACTGGGCGCAGCCATTGCCGGCGTGCCCGATCCCAATATCTGCTTGGGCGCTATAGATGGCCATATGGCCCGAGGCCCATGGGCCGGCTCACAGCACGGGATTTTGACCCGGTCCAAACCCAACACGGCACGGAGGCTTTGGGCCCGGGCCGGCACGGCCCGTATGTTGGGCCGGGCCTGGGCTGCCTCCTCGGCCCAGCGTGTTGGCCCAGCACGGTATGAAATTGGCTGGCCCGATGTGGCCCGATAAAATTGCTAGCGGCCCATCACAAATCTCCCTCTTCTCCTCTTCAAAGATGCAAATCTCCCCCCTCATCTCTTTGGCGACGTGAATCTCCCCCCTCAACTCTTCAAAAAGTGCAGATTTCCTCCCTCTTCTCTTTTCATGGGCCTTTGGGTTGAAAAGGCACGATGGGCTGATCGGGCCATTGGGCCGGCCCAACACTATAAACAGGCCTTAGTGCCGTGCGTGGGCCGGCAAGTTTGGCCCGATGGCCCAAGTGGCCCGGCACGATGGGCTGTCGTGCCTTGTCGGGCTGGGCCACATCGGGCCGGGCCAAGTCGGGCTAGTGCCGGGCTGGGCTGGGCGGCCCATTTGGCCATCTATATTGGGCGCTCTATTTACCCTATCCCCTCGTAATCCCTAATTTCTCCGTTCCGCACGGCTTGCCAACCACGGCCGCGACACATACCGTCGAATTGCTTTCCTTCGCCATGGCTGACAGCTCAACCTGTGCACCCAAGCATGCTCATCAACGCCCATCCAAGAGGATCAAGACGTCGTCGAGGTGCGTGGCGGGGAGCGTCATCACCGCCACGCATGAGTTTGTGGTGACCAGTTTCTCTTTGTTCGACGGCATGGGTACCGGCAAGTTCGTCAGCTCGGCCACCTTCAGCGTCGGCGGCCGCGACTGGAGCATCCTGCTCTTTCCTGACGGGAGCAAGGCCGAGGCCAAAGGTTATATATCGGTGAGCTTGAATTTTATTCGAGGAGCAGTAGGTGCGAGGGTTAGGTTCAGGTTAAGCTTTTGTTTAATGGACAAGGGTGATCAAGTGTCGTTAACGGACACAAATACCTTTGACTCGATAGATCTCTACCGGGGCTGGTCTAAGTTTATAAAGAAATCCAAGCTGAAAGAGTTGTTGTTCCCTAAGGATGGCAGCTTTACAATCAAGTGTGATCTGACTTTGATGGATGATCCTCACACAGAAGATGTGAATGTAACCACCGTTGCAGTCCCAGAGACAAATCTACACCAAGATCTCACACGCATGTTGAAGAGCGGCGAAGGCGCAGATGTGACATTCAGTGTGGGTGGCCAACTGTTTCCTGCCCACAAGTGGATGCTGGCCGCACGGTCCATGGTGTTCAAGGCGGAGCTCTTCGGCTCAATGAAGGAAAAGGATGCGCAGTGCATCGAGATCGATGATGTGGAGCCTGCCATATTCGAGGCACTCCTGCACTTCGTCTACACAGATTCCTTGCCAGATGATTGCAACGGAGAGAGTGGCAATGTGGCGATGCAACACTTGTTGGTTGCAGCCGATCGATATGGACTGGACAGGTTAAGGGTGATGTGTGAAGCAAAGCTTTGCCAGGAAATTGATGTGCAGACAGTTGCCACCACCTTGGTTTTAGCAGACCAGCATCACTGCACCCAGCTCAAAGACGCTTGCCTTGGATTTATAGCTGCTTCACGGAGCATGCTTGGTGAAGTCATGAAGACTGATGGATTCAATCATCTCCTCACAACTTGCCCTTAGGTTATGAAGGAGATTCTAGACAAGGTTGCTGCTGTGGGGGGCGAGTAGCTACCCTCACTGATATACGTCATTTACATACAATGCCTTTAGTGTCCATGGTATTTTATCACTTTCTTGGACATTACTGGCACATATCCATTACAACTTCCACCGGAGAGAATGTGTGCTTGATCCACTGCTACCATGAATTTTAACATTATTTATATAATAAATGAAAAAAGTGGACCAGCTGATGATGTATGAGCATACATGTTTTTCAATTTGGAAGTTTCCTCCTTTATGATGACCGGTACACGGGTAAGAAAAATCTGAAATGGTGGCAAAACGAGAGAGTTTACTGCAATTTTTAGGTAAGTGGCACATGGACAGCCTAAGAAAAAAATCTGAAATAGTGGGGGGAAAGTTAAATCACATGAGTGTTGGGAAGCCTCCTCACACTTGAATTTTTAGACCATCAGATCTCAGTGGAGGCATTTGGGTGGCATAAGAAAAATCCTGTCCTGTGGCACATGGAGTTCTTTAATTTTTTTTCTAATTACAGTGGTAATTGTAGGGTTGTCTTTTTATGCTTATTATTTATCGACGGTTTTTATGGTGCTTGGAATTAATAACAACCATTCATTATCTCAGTTCTAATGGTGAAAAGTTAAAAGGAACTAGTTAGGAGGAACCAAAATGGTGGGCCCAGAACCAAATCTAGTGGGCTAGAAACCGTTTACAAAATTAATTAGAAGGATAACCGCTGGTTCCTTTTGGTTCCTTTTAAGCACTGTAAAAATTATATGTGTTGTTAATTTTAATTATTACTTTTATGTCATTACAAGGTATAATATTGGTAATATTAACAATTAATAATCTGAAAAAATATTAATATGATAATTTTATTATTTAAAATCATGAACTTATTGTACCTATTATAGTTGTATCATACATGAACTATTTTTACTTTAATGCATTGATTAGTCGTATTCGACATGGTCTTTATAGTCTAATCTATTGTAACCGCATCTACCTTGTACTCTTTAACCTAGTCTAGTGGTAGTTGTATTGGACATAAACTTTATCTTTACTACTCTATATGCTATTGCTAGATGTATTGGATATACACTCTAGTCTTTAGCTTAGTCTATTGGTAATCATATCGGAGATAGATCGATTCTCGTCAGATAGAATAGAAAAGTGATTATACGGCTAGACACGATTAAACCCAAACTCGCAGCTAGATCTCCAACGAGGTGTATACACTCTATACTCTTATCTCCGCCCACGGGCAAACGACTCCATCGATCCCTGCTGCTACGCCAAGCCATATGGCCAAGTGCAGCGGATCCGAGACATCGTCTCGGCTCGTGACCAGGAGCGCCCACGTCGCCCACAACTTTGAGGTGACCGGTTTCTCCCTGCTCGACGGCATCGGCGCCGAAACATACGTCAGCTCGAAGATTTTCAGCGCCGGCGGCCATGACTGGACCATCAAGGTCTACCCCGACGGATACTACAAGGAGGACAAAGCTGCCTACGTGTCGGTCCTCTTGTGTCTCGTTGGAGGCGCAGTGGGTGCCAAGGCAACGGTCACATACGCTTTTGATGTGTTGGAGAAAGATGACAGAATGCCAAAACTCTCCCCTGACATCAATCACATGCTATCCGACGCATTTGAGCCTGGTGTTCATGACCTTGGTGGTTTCCCCAGGTTCGTACGGAAATCCAAGCTGGAACCGCTGCTGCGCCTCAACGGTGACCGAATCACAATCAGGTGTGTTCTGACTGTCATTGGAGAACCTCAGTTTGAGGACATTGCCACCGTGGCCGCAGGGCCGGCCCTGACTTTTTGGTGGCCCGGGGCGAAACAAAAAATAGAGGCCTATTCACTAACTAGATAATATATTAATTATGCAACTATATTATAAAATCTCATTGCTATTTTTTATGATCACTTACATTTATTTCATCTGCACGTTCTCGAGAATCCTCAATATTTTCTTGTGAAATTCCCTCATCTGGTTGGTCCACAAGAACTAAAGCCAACTCTTTAAGAAAAAATGTCAATATCAAATGTCCATGATTTAATCAACTCATCTTGATGTTGCTTTTTTTTTCCTTCTTTTCTCACTGCCGAAAGCATACTTTCTGATTCTATTGGAGGACATGTTCGATTGGTGAGAACAATCCTACAAATTGAAAAGAAAGCTATCAGCAATTAACATTTTATAGTGACTAAATTCTGGACGCAGGTTTCTGATTCTATTGGAACACACAAGAAACCCTATTAGGGCTCATTTAGGAATATTTTGAACCTCTACCTTGATCCAGCAATGGTGCGTCCTTGCGTGTCAGCAATGGCAATCAGCCGACGGGCGGCCATGATCCTGTCCGGGATCAGGCGATAGCAAGCTGGCAATTGAGCACGACAAGCAGGCAGGCGATCGACGAATTCGTCGATCAGCGGCAAGCCGGTAGCCGTGATCCTGAAGGAGTGGGGTTGCCGTGCAGAGGTGGAGGGCCTCCGAGTCTGGAGGTGGGGATCAGGGTCAGGGGTGAATTAGATTGAGTGAACGATCGAGGGACGGAGCCTAGAGGCGGCGATCGGCGCAGTCGAGGCGTCGGACAGATTGACTCAGCGATCTTTTTGACGATTGATCTCCAGTTTCCCTATAGTACGTGTCTAGATGGGGCCCCTAACTTTTGGGGGCCCGGGGCGGTCGCCCCGCCCGCACTGGCTCAGGGCCGGCCCTGCGTGGCCGTTCCACCCTCAACATTCACCGCCACTTTGAGCACATGTACAAGGTTGGGAAAGGAACTGACGTGGCGTTCCACGTCGATGGCCGGTTGTTCCATGCCCACAAATGTGTGCTCGCTGCAAGGTCTCCGGTTTTCGATGCGGAGCTCTTCGGCCTGATGAAGGAGAAAGATACAGAGCCTATCAAAGTCGACGGCATGGAGGCCTGCATCTTTGAGGAACTGCTTCACTTCATATACACGGATCGGATGTCAGATAAGTTTGACGGCTCCGATAGAGATTTGGCGACGCAACACTTGCTAGTTGCCGCGGATCGGTATGGACTGGACAGGCTTATGCTGATGTGTGAAGCCAAGCTGTGCCATGGCATTGATGCGCAAACAGTTGCCACCACTCTTGCTTTAGCAGACCAGCACAGCTGCGTGCATCTCAAAGATGCCTGTCTCACGTTTGTTGCCTCAGGAGATGCACTCGGTGACGTCATGAAAACAGATGGGTTCAAGCATCTCGTTGAGAGTTGCCCTTTTGTTATGGTGGAGATTTTGGACAAGATCGCCAAATCCAAGAGTCAGTAATTCAACATGGTGTGTAATTCTAAGGAGATCCATATAGTTTTTTTCGTTGTCGTTTAATTTCTTTCTTTAATATATTTTTTCTATTTAATTTGATATACATGCACTCCTCCCCTAATACCGCAATATCGACCGCTTTAGCATCCCGGCATTGTGCTGCCTCTCGTCATGGGTTATAGCGTTTGACATGAATTCCACCCTATACATACAACTCTAAATATCATCGCATTAGGAGTTTCTAGCTCCTCTCTATGGCCAAAAACCCTACCTCCATCGACAGCAATCCTCACCAGCAACTCGAGACGTCGTCGAGGTGCCTGACGAAGGTCATCGGCACGCACACCTAGGTGTCTGATCTATGCTGCTCGACGGCATGTCATTTGATTTCTTCCTTTCAAAATACATTTTCCCTGTTTGATACGTGCGTCCATCCCTAATACCGCAATACCAAGCGCTTTAGGTCCCGGCATTATGCTGCCTCTCCCCAAGTTTATTACATCGTAATAGGACCCGTGCGCGCCTCCACATCCGTTCTAGCTCCTCGCCATGAGAAAAAAAACTACCTCAGTAATGATCACCAGCGACTTGAAACGTCATCGAGGTGCCTGACTGAGGTAATCGGCAGACGGCACGGCACGCACACCTTTGAGGTGCCTTATTTCTGCTGCTTGACGCCATGGGAATGGGATTACGATCGTGGCGTGGAAATCGCACGTACGTACGGGCTAGTCATGTGCTTGCAAGTTCTCGTGGCCTAAATGGCGCATGCAGTTTGGGCAGATAGCTAGCGGCAGGAGCATGTGTGAGTGCAGAGCAGAGCAGCATACATCAGCGG
Organism: Digitaria exilis; assembly: GCA_015342445.1. Lineage (NCBI taxonomy): Eukaryota > Viridiplantae > Streptophyta > Magnoliopsida > Poales > Poaceae > Digitaria > Digitaria exilis. The sequence goes on from JACEFO010002685.1 coordinate 595,987, forward strand.
ATCGGAGATGGAGGACGGCCCAGCACGCCCGGTATTGGTGCGTGCGGCCGGATCAAGCGCAAGTCAAGGGGACAGGACTTGTGTTCGACCAGGACTTGGGTAAGGTGGGTGGGCACAGGCAGATTCAGTCACGGCAAACAATAAAAGGGGACATGACTTGTGCTCGGCGGTGGCTCTTTTTTTTGTTTTTGTTATCTACAACTAATCGGTTATGGGATCTCGTGATGATCTTTGAGTTGATAGTTGTACCGGCATATTTTGAACACATCTTTGCAATAAAGATTATTCCTTTGTAAGTTGATATATTGGGTAAGCAATTCGTTCTCCACCTTTTGCTTTGGATGACTGTTCTTGTTTACAGTTTTGGTTTAACTTTATCAACATGATTAGAATTGATTTGATTCATACGAAACCGTCCTATGGCAATTTCTAGGTCCTCGCGATGGCCAAAAACCCCACCTCCGTCGACAACAGCAATGCCCTCCGGCGACTGGAGACGTCGTCGAGGTGCGTGACGGAAAGGGTCATCGGCACACACACCTTTGAGGTGGCTGATTTCTCGCTGCTCGACGGCATGGGCATCGGCAAGTTCGTTACCTCCATGACCTTCAGCATTGGCGGCTGCGACTGGCACATCAAAGTCTACCCCGACGGGAGCATACAGGAGCACAAGGGCGCCTACGTGTCCGTGTTCCTGTGCCTCCGTAAATACACAAGTGCGATCAGGGTGGTGCAGTTCAGTCTGTATCTACTGGAGGAGAAAGATGGCAGCGTGTCGGCGCTACGAGACCCCGGGCTGTTGACGCATACCTTTGCGTCGACAGACGATGACTGGGGCCTGCCCCAGTTCGTCGAGAAATCCAAGCTGAAAGAGTTCCTCCGCCGTAACAATGACAGCCTGACAGTCAAGTGCCATCTGACTGTCATAAAAAAGTCTCGATCTGAACCTAAAGGTCTCGTCAACACTACAGTTGTGATCCCATCGTCGAATGACCTGCACCATGATCTTGCACGCTTGCTGAAGGACTCTGGAGGCGCTGATGTTACCTTCGAAGTAGATTACAGGCTGTTCCATGCTCATAGGCTCCTGCTAGCTGCGCGGTCTCCGGTCTTCAAGGCAGAGCTCTTTGGTCCACTGAAGAAGGATACAAATCCTATCAAAGTCGACGACATGGAGGCCAGCATCTTTGAGGAACTGCTTCACTTCATATACACGGACCGGATGTCAGATAAATTTCACGGCCCCGATAGAGATTTGGCGACACAGCACTTGCTGGTTGCCGCAGATCGGTATGGGCTGGACAGGCTTAGGCTGATGTGTGAAGCCAAGCTGTGCCGTGGCATAGATGCACAAACAGTCGCCACCACTCTTGCTTTAGCGGACCAGCACAGCTGCGTGCATCTCAAAGATGCCTGTATCACGTTTCTTGCCTCAGGAGATGAACTTGATGCTGTCATGGAAACAGATGGGTTCAAGCATCTCGCTGCGAGTTGCCCTTTCGTTATGGTGGAGATTTTGGACAAGATCGCCAAACTCAAGAGTCACTAGTGTTGTTAAGTTTGTGAGTTCAGCTGAATTGTACATAATTACAGATAGGGTTTATCTAGTTGGGTTCTATGATTATTCAGTGATTCAGTCTTCTTTGCCTGAACGGTGAACTCATTGTCTCATTCCAATTTCGGCTTACTGTCTGACCATCACATTATCAGTGTACTACTGTATCCTGGTACAATCTCTATTCAACATGTGTGTAACTCTAAAGAAATTCAATTTTTTTCATGTCATCTATTAATTTACTATATATCCTCATTTAATAGAATATTTCCTATTTGATACATATTCAATCATAAGTTTACTATTCGATACTACTCCCTCCATTCCAATTTATAAGTCGTTTGACTTTTTTTTCTCCAACTTTGACCATTCGTCTTATTTAAAAAATTATACGAAATATCAAAAAAAAATTTGTTATGACTTGCTTTATTAATGAATATCTTCAAGAATGACTTAAATTGCCTCAGCTTAGAGAAGCTTGTATCAGATTTATTGCTTCACGCGACGTGCTCAGTGCTATCATGGAAACAGATGGGTTCAAACAGCTCCAAGGAAGTTGCCCTTTGATCACCAAGAAGATATCAGACGAGGTTGAAGCATCTAGGAGGAGGAGGACGAGTCTGCAGCAGCTCTGGTCATGCAGGAAGGATGACCTATAGGCCATGTTCAGATTTCCAACTATTCACTATTCATTCCAACTTTTCATTATTCATTCCAATTTTTCACTATTCCTCCCTCACAAAACACGTTTACCAGCGAATGCTACAGTGTTTTTCTTATGCTACAGTGTTTTTTCCTACAATCTAAACACACCCTTAGTAGTTTAGGTGTACATACCTTTATCATATTTATAGCAGCGAATGCATTAGACGAGAGAGGCGATGTATTTTTTATTTTTTATTTTTATTTTTATTTTTATTTTTATTTTTTTTGCATCGCCCGTCTCCTGGGAAGGCAAAATGGCTCTCGGTTTGATTACCTGTTGGAGTTCGGTTAGGTGATGCACAGTGTCCAATGTGATGCAAAAATGGCTTTGCATTACTTTGTTGAAGTCAGTCTAATGGCATGCTGTTGAAGCAAGGGAAAAATACCAAGTACCATATGGCCATCTAATTTAATTTTCAGGAAATGTTGTTGCCCCTAAAGGCCAAATTACCATAATAATTTCCTAAGTAGAGATGGTAAGATTTTGACGAAGTGTGCAACTACATCCTTTAGAATTACACGCAGCGTCAAGCTTGCCAGGGCCCATAACGTTGGACTTGCAAAATCTAGTGCATGACGTAATGTCACATGAACCAGCCAGTGTTATAACTATACGACACACCTGGACCTGAGGTATAGATGACCTTTTTGCATCATTGCCAGAGTTACTGTATCTGCAAATATGAACAACGGTTACCAAAAAGGGTTGAGATAGTTGGTTTGTCTCTATTACTTCTTTTTTCAAGAACATAATGCTAGGGTCACTCAACAATAAAGTAGTATGCATGTCTGGGAAATAAAATATCTACGAGATAGTACCTGAGGATAGGGCAAGTAGGGCTAGAGCAAAGATCATTATGTGTCTGATCGCCATTCTTGTATTTGAAAAATCTTCTGCTTTGCTGTTTATCTTTGAACTGACGAATTGATGGAGCAAAATGATCATTTATATAGTAGAGATAGAGCCTTGCAATTTTAGGTTTTAATTAAATATTTTACTGTTATCGAATCACATTTACTCCAAATTATATGGCTATTTCTAGGAATAGTAATTATGTAATATGAATCTATTTTGGCATAAGAGGCTGGAAAACAAAAACCATCGAGCCAATTTTAGCACACCGTAAATAACTTTTTGTCAAAAATCACCTTAATGAATTATCTATCAATACAGGCCTCCTTCACGAGATCATTGTGATTGCCTGTATCAATCCCTCTACAAAAAGCTCATATAATATTTAACACAAAATTAATGCATTAAAGCAATAGATTGTTCATATTAAGCAAAAAAATAAGGCCTGTCTACATTAAATGGTCCAATATTCCACAGAGCATCTGCCAACACAGTAAGGAGAGATGATACGCTACATTGTATAAGTCTCCTACTACCTGAATCAGGGGCAGACCTGCCGTTATGCCTAGGTATGCTCAGGAATACCTAGTTCTTTTTTTTTGGACAAAAATCTAATATGCCTCAAAGTTATACATATACACATGTATATTTGGACTTGTTTTCTTCTTTCTCGAGTTCAAATACAACCCAACGACGTTTTTCTCACCTTCCCTCCACACCAGGCCAGACCCCTCCCGTCCCAGCAGCTAGTCCAGAGGCCCCACCGCACCATCCCTCTCTTCTCTTCTTCCTCTCGCTCTCGTGCCCACGTTCAGGAATTAACTGTTCCCACTAGTAGTAGTACTAAACGGAACATGAATATGAGAAACTGCAACTTTCTAAGAGCTTTGTGAAATCGGTTGCACCGCACCATCCCTCTCTTAATATCATAAGTTCATAACAACCCTTCATTGTTTGTTGCAACTCGCGCTTACGTCGCCTACCACCGAAAGAACAATGACGGTTAAATCCTAAAATAAATCCAATAAGTTCATAACAACCCTTCATTGTTTGTTGCAACTGCAACTCGCGCCTCGCATTCGAGGGGGACGTCGTCTACCACCGAAAGAATAATGCAGGCTAAATTCTGAAATAAATTCAAGAAAATGTGACACTTGTACCGAGTCGAGGACTCGAACTTAGATGGACAGGTTCCACCACAAGGACCATTGCCAGCTGAGCTAGGCTCAGTTCACTATTTAAAAAATACATTATGCACACAAGTATGTATTAGGGAGTATGAAAAGAAAAATCCTGACAAATATCCCCACACGATCCCGTTGGACTCTTGCAGTCCTGGGGCTTTTGGGCTGGCACGAGGCCGCGCGACACCTACAATCCTACCCTTTGGTACGTAACAGTACCAAAGATTTAGATGTACTAATTAAATACGATTTAGGTGACCTTTTTCTCTACTCGTAATTTAAGCATGCATAATAGAAGCGACATGAGCACGTACGTATCACACCATCTGTTTGCCCTAGTATAAAATTTCGCGCCGCCTCTTTCTGCCTCCTCCTCGCCATGGCTGGTATCAAGTCAACAACTCCGCTTCTGGAGCCAAGCCGTCTCCATCTCTGCCGGAGGTCTCGTCGTCGAGATGCCTGACGCTGGGCATCACGGCGACGCACGACTTGAAGGTGACCAACTTCTCGCTGCTCGACGGCATGGGCGTCGGCAGGTACGTCACCTCGGCCCCCTTCAGCGCCGGCGGCTGCGAGTGGTTCATCAGCTTCTACCCCGACGGCGACTACACCATGTTCCGCACGGGGCATCTGACTTCTTTCACGTCCGTCTACCTCAACTTTGTCGGAGGGCCACCAACAGGAACCAGGGTCATGTTCGTGTTCAGCCTCTTGGACGATAAAGGTTGTCAGGTGTCGACCACAAAAGAGGCAAATTAAAGGAGGAGGAAGGCTAAAGAACCAAACTCGCTGAGAGAACGCCACATGACCGCCTTTGACTACCCAGGTCAGTCCTGGGGCAGCGGCATGTTCTTCGAGAAATCCGTGATGGCAGATGTGCTAGAGTCCTGCAATGGCTGCTTCACCATCCGGTGCGACATGTGCATCGTAAGATTGAAGATTGAAAACAACCCCATCCAGATCCCTGAGTCTGTCCTGCACCAAGACCTCTCTCGCATGCTCAATGACAAGGAGGGCACGGACGTGACCTTCAGCGTGGACGACAGGTTCTTCCACGCCCACAGGTACATCCTGGCTGCTCGATCCATGGTGTTCAAGGCACAGCTCTTCGGCGCCATGAAGGAGGCAGAGGACGCCCATTGCATCAAGGTCGAGGACATGGAGCCCCAAGCATTCGAGGGGCTCCTCCACTACATCTACACGGACGCTCTCCCCGACGACCACCACACCGCCGATAGGATCACGGCGACGCAGCACCTGCTCGTGGCGGCAGATCGCTACGGGCTGGACAGGCTGAGGGCGATGTGTGAGGCGAGGCTGTCAGGTTGGATCGACGTGCAGTCGGTGGCGACGATCTTGGCTTTGGCCGAGCAGCACCAGTGCGTGGAGCTCAGGAATCATTGCTTGCGGTTTCTTGGATGGCCGGGCATCCTTCGCGCGGTCATGAAAACCGACGGGTTCAAGCATCTTGTTGCGAGTTACCCGTCTGTTGTTACCGATGTTTTGGAGACGGTTGTCTCTGCAAGGATTGGTCAGTAGCCTCGTATGAGTTTATATCACAGTAGACTCGTTGAATGCTTTTTGTCAAAGACCAATCAAAAGTTGCTTTGTGCTCACCCGTTCCAAATTGTAATTCGTTTGATGTTTTTTACCCCAAATTTGACCACTCGTCTTATTAAATTTTTTTCACAAAATGTCATTTTTTTTTTGTTATGCCTAGCTTTAGTAATAAAAAAAATTCAAGAATGACTTAAATTTGACTACATTTGTATAAATTTTTTGAATAAGCCGACTGATCAAAGTTAGGGTAAAAAAAGTCAAATGACTTATTTGGGACGGAGGGAGTAATACTTATCTCAACACTTATAAACTCAGTTCAACATTGTGCGTGAAAATGTATGTGAGATCACATCGATCACGTGTCCCTATTTTTTGGTTTGCAATCGCATGTAGCTCGGGTGCATTGGGCCTCTGCGACGGCTGGCAAAGTTGGGCCAAAGTAGTGGGTCACGGGATTTTAGCCCATCCCACAACCCGCGCGGCAGGCAGACGACGACACGACACGCTCCCTCGTATCGGTTCTTCGGTTGTTTTTTTTTTACAATGTTCGGTTACTGAAAAAACGAAAACTGATCGGTTTTACTTCAACTTTTTGGAAGCGAACGCTTCGGGTCGGGTCCAATTGGTTCGGTTTGGTTTTCGACTTTTCGCTCCCGACCGAGCTACCGATCGAAATAAAGCCAGAATATAGGGCAGCCGGCCGGCCATTTTTTTTATCGTAAACAAACATCCAGATTGAATAAAAAAAGCACAAAGCATGCAACGAATAAGAAAAAAATACATAGAAAAACAATTCATTAATGCAAGCACGAATAAACAATTCGGCCAAGAGCAAACATTAATAAACAATTCGTATGAATAAACAATAGACTTGAACAAAAAAAAATTATTATGAATCAAAGAGGACGCGTGAATGAATAAACAATCACGAAGCTTCCATTCCAAGCAGGAGGTGCCTGATTGACCCGACGCAGCAGAGGAGGCAGGGCAGCGGCGCCGCGTGGGGTTTTCTCTCTCTCGTGCGCGCACGGGGGAGGAGGGGGCTCGCGAGCTCTCCCCACAGGGGTTTTATTCGGCGAGAGCTCCCTTCTCCGATCCTCCCCTCTCCTCACTCCAATCCGGCAGGCCTCACCGCCGCAGCCATCCGCCGGATTCAACCCGAACCCAGCGGATTCGTTGCCCCAATCCCCCTCCAGTTCCCCGATGATATAGCTTCTCGGGCGCGCGGTCGGTCTCCTCAATCTCTCTCTCTCTCTCTCTCTCTCCCCCCCCCCTCCCCCCCATTCCCGATGATGTTCCAGTCCACCAGCTAGGGTTTTCATCAACGGAGCGCTCGCCGCCGCCGCCGCCAATCCGCCGCGATTTGAAGGCCGATTCGCCGCCCACCGCTGCGGTCGAGGGCGGCCGGACGGATACCTCACCGCGGCCTTCCGATCGGCCTCGCTCATGGATGCCAGATCGGTGACGGGTCCCCCGCAGGCGATCGCGGTGACGCCGCCGCCGTCGTCCCTCGTCGCCGGGTCCGACGACCACCCCGGCGGCGGCGGCGGTGGATGTGCCCTCCCGGACGGCTGCCTCCTTCCCAAGACCTCGTCGACGAGCCTGACCAAGTCCGTCACGGCGGTGCACGACTTCAGGGTGACCGACTACTCGCTGCTCGACGGCATGGGCGTCGGCAGGTTCGTCGCCTCCAGCGCCTTCTCCGCCGGCGGCCGCGACTGGACCGTCCGGTTCTACCCGGACGGCGCCACGGTCGGCTGCCTCGGCCACGTCTCCGCCTTCCTCTACTACTCCAACCGGGACGCCCTCCCCGGCGTCAGGGTCCGGTTCACCCTCAACCTGCTGGATCGTGACGGGAGGACGCCACAGATGACCAACCCCTACATGAAGCACACCTTCTCTCCGGCCAGCGACAACTGGGGCTTCATCAAGTTCATCGAGAAATCAAAGCTGTCGCCGTACCTCCACAAGGACTGCCTCACCATCAGGTGCGTGCTCACCGTCGTCGTCGAATCCCGCACGGTGAAGGACGAAATGAACTCGGCTGTCGTCGTCCCGCCGCCGAACCTGCACCAGGATTTTGAGAAGATGCTGAAAGATGGTGAAGGGGCAGACGTGACGTTCATTGTGGATGGCCAGCTGTTCCACGCTCATAGATGTGTTCTGGCTTACCGCTCTCCGGTGTTTAGTGCTGAACTCTTTGGTCCAATGAAGGAGAACGCTACAAGCTGCATCAGGATTGACGACATGGAGCCAATGATCTTCGAGGCCCTCCTCCACTACATCTACACGGATCGTCTGCCGGTTAGTTGCAGTGATGGTCGTAATGCAGCGATGCAGCACTTGCTAGTTGCCGCGGACCGGTATGGAGTTGAGAGGCTGAGATTGATGTGTGAGAGTAAGCTCAGCGAAGCCATTGATATGGAAACGGTGGCGACTACACTAGCATTGGCAGAGCAGCACAACTGCCCACAGCTGCGACGGGCTTGCATTGGGTTCATGGCCTCGCCGAACATGCTTGGCCCAGTCATGGAAACCGATGGGTTCAATCATCTTGTTGCAAGCTGTCCATTGATTTTGAAGGAGATTTTGGACAAGGTGACATGCATTTGGAGTGACAATCAGCAGAGGTGACCAGTGAGTGACTGAATTTTAGTTGCGCTCAGTTATATCAGTCTTGTTCATTACTGTAGTATCTTGAGAGTGTGATCATATAAGAACAATAATGACATTGATCCCATGATAAATTGACTCTTCTCTCTCTAGTCTATGCTTCTTGTCTGAACATGCACTGATTGGTATTTAGGGTGAGTTTAAATTAGGAGAAAAAACATTGTAGATCCAGAAAAACACTGTAGGTCGTGTTGGGAAGCGTGTTCTGTGAGTGGGAGAGATGAGATGAATAGGGAAAAATTGGATGAATAGTATTTTTTCGGGAGAAGTTGGGTGAACTAAACTCACAACTTTGAACTTCAGAATTTGATCCGCTGTCATGCATGCTTAAGTCTCGAATCAAATTTGCCCCTTCCTCGTCGAATTGTGATATGTAAGAAGTGTGACTGTGACTGCCCCTTTGAACATGCACTGAAAAGGAAATTTTTGGGGATGTATGTTCTGTGAAGGGGTGAATAGGAAGTAAAAAGTACTTTTGGGAACTAAACACGGCTTTGATGTAATTGTCGTATCTCTGTATGCGTTATGCAGCAAAGAAACGAGTTCTTCAAAGAATCAGAGAATAGTGGATAGTGATTAAAGGATCCCCTTCATTCTGATCGATTCAGATATTTTCGTTACTCTACTTAATAGCATTGTGAATTTGTGATGATATGTATACCAGAAGTACATATGACTGTTTGCTTGACAATGCTATGACATCTCAACCTGACCCAACTGAAGTGCGACAATGCTATGGCATCTCAACCTGACCCAACTGAAGTTGACCTGGCTAAGTCCACCATCGCATCACTACATGATCCAAGATATAGAATTTAAAAGTTTGACAGTGCTATCAGAATTGTCCTGTGCCTTTGGCTCATGAACATGACCGCCTCTGCATCTAAGAGCGAGTTTAGTTTATGAAAAAAAACACTGTAGGTCGTGCTGGAAAGCGTGTTCTGTGGGTGGGAGGGACGAGATGAATAGAAAAAAGTTAGATGAATAGTGTTTTTTTGGAAAAATTGATCTAAACTCACCCTAAACATCTTCCGAGACTCAACTAAATCTATATTTTTTTTAATTCCTTGCACTATACCGATAAAATAATCTTTTTTTAGCAACGATTTAATCACTGCAGCATCGCGCAGCTCAGTCCGGCTTTCCAGCTGGCGCAAGCACTACCACAGGCAAGGACAGACAAACAAACTGGACCAAACACCGCCGCACGGCCCACGGCCCATGGCCCACGTAAAGTCCGCGTACAAACAAATCTCAACCCCAAGGTCTCCCCTTCATCCCCGTCTCCTCCTCGTCCGCTGTTCCTCCTCTCTCTTTCTCGCGCTCGCTCGTCTCGGCTAGGGTTAGAGGCCTCTCGCCAAGTCGTCGCCATGATGCAGCAGCCCCCACCGCAGCAGCCCGGCATGGCGCCGCCACCACCCCCACAGGCCGCAGGTGGGCAGCCGCCGCAGTGGGGCGGGATCCCGCCGCCGATGACGCAGCAGTACGGGGCGCCGCCGCCGCAGCAGCCGCCGGCGATGTGGGGCCAGCCTCCGCCGCAGGCGCACTATGGGCAGGCGCCGCCCCCACAGCAGTACTACTCTGCGCCTCCCGCGCCGGCGCCGGCTCAGGCCGCCCCCACCGCGTCGGACGAGGTCAGGACACTCTGGATCGGGGACCTGCAGTACTGGATGGACGAGGGCTACATCTACGGATGTTTCGCCAGTACTGGAGAGGTACGCCGTCGGATCTGATGCTGGTTATGTCTGTATATGATGTCGAGTTGTTGTTGTCTTCTCGGAATTTATGATGCGCGCATTCCTGTTGCTGTAATAGCTCCTTCCGTAAGGTTTGCCTTACGTTTTACGAGTGACTCTGTTGTAGATTGTGTATGACTGTTAACAAGGCTGTGGGTTATTTCGCAGATATTCTAGATTATCTTGTATAAGTTTGGGCTATTTCATACGTTATTCTTGCATTAGTAATTTTAAATCTTTTTTTTTTCTTGAGTCTATTAACATGATCAAACGAGAATTTTATCTGGTGAAATGACCGAAAAACCATTGCTTTCCGTAGTTCCTGTTTTGTTTGTGCCTATTTTTTACATGGGCAATAATGTTTAGCAGCAATGTAAACTGCCATGCAAAACTATTTATATGCATCAGTTTTAGTTTCCTCATTGGCGTTTGTAGCTGTATTGTTTAGCTTAAAAGAACTACAAGGTAGCCATATTTGTCCACGCGTTCATGATTTTCTGATACGTTACTTACATTTATGTTATACTCTTCAGGTTCAATCTGTGAAGCTCATTCGTGACAAGAATTCAGGGCAGCTCCAGGGTTATGGCTTTGTTGAATTTACAAGCCGTGCAGCTGCAGAGCGAATCCTTCAAACATACAATGGCCAAATGATGCCCAATGTTGAGTTGACATTCCGTCTGAACTGGGCCAGTGCTGGTGAAAAGCGTGATGAAACCCCTGACTATACTATCTTCGTGGGGGATTTGGCTGCAGATGTCACAGATTACTTATTACAAGAGACATTCAGGGTTCATTATCCTTCGGTGAAGGGTGCCAAAGTTGTGACTGACAAATTGACAATGCGCTCGAAGGGTTATGGTTTTGTGAAATTTGGTGATCCTACTGAGCAAGCTCGTGCAATGACTGAAATGAATGGAATGCCTTGTTCATCCAGGCCTATGCGTATTGGTCCCGCAGCAAGTAGGAAAACAACAGGAGTTCAAGAAAGAGGTAAGCGACAAGCGTTGCCAATGTCATGCCATTTTGGTACTTGTTAGCTTCTAGATGTTGCTTATTGGTGCCATTGAGGACCTTTTTTTAAATCTTTTTCGTTGTTGTTTTGTTACTTGTGTAGAAATAAAAACTAGGGCTAGGTGTCTGACCACTTCTCCTCGAAAAGTTGTTATTCCCTAGTACAACATTGCCAGTGTGAATTTGGATAATTTAATGCACTAGAACGATATTAGACTCATGGAACTCATGTTATCTGGAAGCAGGATGCCAACAGGCTCTATTCTTATAGGAGCCTTGGAACTGACCTGAGCCGTGATGCATTTCTTGTTTAATGCGTGGCCTCACTTAGGTCAGTGTAAATCATTATGTCCTAAGTTCGAAGTTGGTTTCCTTAAGTTCTGGCGCTTTGCCTATTTATTTCCATTGCTATTTTATTCTGTTTCATCTATCTTCGCTGGCAGTATTTATCCACTTAATTTTGTTTAGTCTGTTTAGCGTTGGACCTGTCAAGATGCTTCTACAATGATTCTTTGTACTCTTGTTGCTAGGCTATCTTTGTTGCTCTTAATTGCCCTCTGTGATGCTTTCTATTCTTTGTCTAATGCATGTCCATGTGGATTTATACATGTTCTCGCTGTCTGTGTGTTAGTCAAACAACTTTAGTGTCCAACAGCTGTATAGTAGCATTTATTTATAGCTTTTGATGTTCATAAATCTTACAGTATGTTTCCTTCACTTTTTTGCTTTCATTTACAGTACCAAATTCTCAAGGAGCTCAGTCTGAGAATGATCCTAACAATACAACTGTGCGTTCTTAATTCTTTATTCTGCAAAGCAGTTATTCGTCTTTCAGTTTTTTATTGACTTTTGCATGTTGCCTTTAGATATTTGTTGGTGGCCTTGACCCCAACGTGACTGAAGATGTCCTGAAACAAGTTTTTGCTCCTTACGGAGAAGTGGTCCATGTTAAGATCCCTGTTGGGAAAAGATGTGGTTTTGTTCAGTTCGTTTCCAGGTGAATTCAGCTGTTCCTTAAAATGTACTACATGTAAAGTATTTTTATCCTAGTTATTCTGACACTGCATTTTCAGACCTGCTGCTGAGCAAGCGCTGCTGGTGCTACAAGGAACCTTAATTGGTGGGCAGAATGTGCGGCTTTCATGGGGTCGAAGCCTATCCAACAAACAGGTTCAGGTCACATTGCATATCAATGTTCTTTCTCAGCATGCTGTTAGCTGTAGCTGAAGTGTTAACACTGTTGTATGCTAAAATTCCCAGCCTCAGCAGGATTCCAACCAATGGGGTGGGACTGCTGCTTCTGCTGCTGCCAGTGGTTACTATGGTGGCTATGGACAAGGGTACGAGGCTTATGGTGGTGGATACGCACAACCTCAGGATCCCAATATGTATGGTTATGGTGCTTATGCTGGTTATTCCAATTACCAACAGCAACCTGCTGCACAGCAGCCACAGCAACAACAGGTGAAGTTCTTGAACAATTAATGCCATTGTGACTATAATGTTGAGAATTTTATCTCTGATATCAAACATATGCCATTTTTGGCATCAACATTGTCAATGTCAAAAGTCTTATTTACTAACCGGACTCCGTATTTTCTTTCATACAGTGAAAGCCTGTTTGCTCGGGCAAGTCATTGGGTGGTTGAGGCATATTAAAGTTATTTGAGGCACTTATATTGCATTCTAGCTCGTCAATAGAGAGATGGTTTTGGAAGGTTGCTGGTTTTGATTGCCTCATGGCATGTTTCATCTATTTATATTATTGTTATTATGCACTGTGTTATGGCTGTGAACAAGTGGTGCTCTACTGTGACTGCTATGCCCAGACATATTGTTAGTTTCTCGCCATGTTTCTCCTATCAACATATCAAGTGGTATTTTTATTTCTGTGTATTGCTATCCACTGTTATGAGATATATACACTGTACCGTTTGTTTCCCACTGCATTCTTCTGGTTACTTTATTATTTATTGTTCTGTTGGATTCGTTTCATCAGTGGGACAGTTGTGTTTTGTCCTCTGATTGGGCACATGGGCACGCATGATGTCAGGGCAGAATGTGTCGATGGCAACGTGACCTTGTCTAATGTGTGCACATCAGTTAAATATTTTGTACTAGCTCTGCGGAGAAGCATGGGCTACCATCATGATCACGACCGTCCAAATCTTAACGCAAGGATATACGAGTAAACCACGAAATGAGATGTGATATACAATTAGATTTCGCAGCGTAAGATGCCTGCTGGATTCTTAATACGAAGACTGTAAAAGGCGTAACATGCCACGGGACGTCCTTTTTGGCAGAAAATAAACATAAGAACGCAATTTTTTTTTAACCTTAATCGTATATAGAAGAATAGTGGTTTTGATCAACCTCGGTCACGGTGTCACGTTGCAGTCATTTCACAAGCCCGTACCGGAACAGGTGAATTTGAAACCTGTTTTTTGTACAAAGAACCTGTCAAGTTGACTGTTGCAGTACTGCACGCATACTCTAAGGTTGGTGGGGAAAGGCTCTCCACCTGATTTCCATTTATCATACGATTGTTTACAGCATTGCAATTTTTAGATTTTACAGCATACATACTGTTAGCTTAATACGGATGCTTTGCCTCAACAAGTAGGTTAGCGTGATCAGAATAAGGCAACATTTGGTGTTATACCAGGCTTTTGCACTCATTTACCCTTTGGCGATGCTTTTCACAAGTAAAAAGAAAGTTTACACAGCTTGTACGTGGGTTGTCATTTGCTAATGGTGACCAACATTTTATACATGCAGAATTTGACGAGGTGTTGCGCATTTACGCGGGGCAATTGTTTTGGATTTAACAATTCAAATACTACTTGCATAGCATAAGATTCCCGCAAAAAAAAAAAAGAAAAAAAATTTCACGGTGTGACGCTTTAAGATTCGTGCGGCGCAGGCGAATTGATCCCGGAAAGGAAAACAAAAGGCGCCACCACTTGCGGACTTGCGGTGCGTTGCCACCTCCGAACCGAGTCACCCGGCCACGCCCCCGTTGGTCCTTTCCCCTTGCCTTTTTCGGGTCGCGCGGCTCCTCGCCTCCCCCTCTCCCTCCCTCCCCCTCCTCTGCCCCATGGCCCGCCCCAGGAAGGCGAAGCCGCCGCCGCCGCCCTCGCCGCCCAAGGCGGCGGCGCCGTCGCTGGCCGAGGCGCTGCTGCTGGCCACGGTATGCATGGTCGGCCTCCCCGTCGAGGTGCAGGTCCGCGACGGATCCGCCTACGCCGGCGTCCTCCACACCGCCTGCGTCGACGACGGATATGGTGAGCAGCCCGTACCATTCCCCTCCCTCTCTCTCTCCTCGTCGAGACTTGCCCGTTTGTGGGTCTCGTCGACCGTGTCCACGTGGGGTTTCTGGGATCACGGGAATGGCGTCCGCCGTGCGATCCAACAGTGGGTGGAGTGGAACGGTTTGGTGCTGCCAGGCTAGCTCATGCCCCCTTTTCCGTGGCATCCGTTTGATCTGCTTGGTGGGCGTGTGATTGCTGCCGCTAGAAGCTCCTGGGATGTTAGCCTTTGTTACGTTGGGATGGATTCAGACGCGGGTGTCAGGGATCGCTGGGTTTGGTTCCTCCTAGCTGTGTGCATGTTTTCTTTAGTTAGCGGCCAAGATCTCGATGTTTCGGCGGTTCAGTTGACGTGCTGATTTTGCGTTGTTGTGGAATCTCAGCATGGTTGGACTCAATTGCGGGCTTATAAGTTATAGGGATGGCCTACTAGGTGATTCCGTGATCACAGGAGCCGTCCTAGGTTTCTACATTGCAAATAGAGTAGCGACAATTTTCCGGTCATCATTTATCCTTGTTTGTCAGTTAGTGGTGTGATTTGAACTGCCAAATATTTTTTTTAAAAATGAAAGCTTAATTTTCTGTTGCGGGAACATCACATTTATGGTTTTATATTGAATAGGTGTTGTGCTAAAGAAAGCAAAGAAGATAACAAATGGGAAAGGAGATGCTAATATGTCGCTGGGAGCATTTGTGGATACTCTTGTTGTTCACCCAGATGACCTTGTTCAAGTGATTGCAAAGGTAGGTTCATTTTGGTGGTATGTTATAAGGCATTGTCTATTCACTGCCGTTCATGACATTCGCTCTTTTATCCCTCAGGGTCTCACACTACCGATTAAAGGTGTTGGTAGAACTCCTGATTGCAATGCGGTGGCTGCCAGTGGATCCTTGAAGCCTCAAACTTCACATGCAAATGACGTGAAAATATCTAAAACTGAAAAAATGTCTTCACCTGAGTAATGTCTCAACTCAAGCTATACATTTTTTTTTTCACATTTTTTCTATTAAAAAAAGTAGATACCAATCTATTTAACTTCAAGTCTTCCTTATTTTCATCATTGAACTCAGTTACATTTTTGTCACAGGCAAGCTGTGAAATGCACCATGGCAGATAAGGCGAAAAATACATCCGTTAGGAAAAATGGTACAAGTGTTGGCTCTTCGACCGCACATGTGGAGTCCATGAATGGGGCTTCTAGATCTGCAGCTCTGGCGCATAAAGTTGATGTTACAAATTCAGTTATAGCTTCGCCCAATGTTGCTTCAGATGTTAAAGCATCTCGATCAGCCAATAATTCGGCTAACATGATTGTCACATCGAGCAAAACCACTGCTAAGGTGAGCTCCTTCACTGTTGGATTGTGGCAGATTGGAAGTTCTCTAGTGATCTGACCTGAAGTAGTACTTGCTGATTTTATCTTTTGTTTTGACCATGCTTAGTCTCTAGCCGAACTGATTTATTGCTTATACCAATCGTTTTATGAATGTTTCTTCTCCATGTTGATAGAGCAATGGTACATAATTTCAGGAATTCAAGCTCAATCCTTGTGCAAAGGTCTTTTCTCCATCTTTTGCAAGTTCTAGAAAAGTAGTTGCAGCTGGGCCTCCTGTTAGCTCGAACTACATCTCACACTCCACCACTGATGTACCAATGGGCGTACCTGTATATGAGCCAAAATCTGCACCAGGCATTTCATCTCTATCCAACAAGATTCACTCTAGTAACTTGTCTCCTGCAAGCTATGCAATTTCAGCCCAATATGTTCCGTCAGTAAGTACTTCGATTTTTCTTATGAGCTTTTCTTTGTTTCAAGTTTCAACAGTTCTACCTTTCATTGGGTATACTATCATATTCTCTTGAATCAAAAGGGGACCATCATATGAACTTAACATGCCTCAAGTTGACAATTTACTACACATGTTTGATCCATTGTTTTTTGTTCTAACTTCTATATTTGAGCTCCTGCGCTTACTCCTATGAGTTTGCTTTGTGGTTGAGCCATGCAATGATGCAAGCCAGTGCTGTCAGTTGCTTACTTTATTTATATTTTCTGCTGGTCAAAATGAATAAATTGAACTTGTAAGCTGATTGTCCACGCCAACCTTCAGCTTAAAAGCTTTAATTTCATTCCGATGCTAAGAACATAACACAAATTTTTCCACTGAACTGAAAAATAGCTCAGATGTAAATTTATTTTTGGAGTTCTTAGTCTAAAAATGTATCATTTTATTTTCTCTTATTGTACTTTGTGCAATCATACGCAAATACCGCTGAATTTGCTCTTGCTGCCTAGCTCTATCATGAATGTTTTGAGTTTAACATTATCATTCTTCTGAATTCTGATTTCTCAACTTTTTGCATTATAGATCATGGGGCATAATGCATCCAGGCTAGATCCAGCTAGAATTGGCTCACCGTACCATCCCATACAGGTGGGAGCAACCTACAGGAGCCCTACTCCTCAGCCTGTAAGTCTGCATATAATTTTAATGAAATTGTTCACCTCTTTTTGTTTTTTTGGGTACGAATTATGTTTATGTGTCTCTAAGAACAATTAATTTTATTTGACGACATGATAGGTTATGAGTGGGAAGTTCAGTCCAGTTGTTTATGTGCACCCAATTTCTCAGGTGAGTGATTCAAAATTAGTAATTGTGGTACGGCTTAATGTGGGTAACATCAAGAATGGAGGGCGATGAACATATATGTTTTGATTTTTGATTTGTAAAACAGTCCCCATTCCTTAGTGACATATGCCTCGCCTTCCGTATTGCTTTAACAGCAGGATAGGCAGGAGTTATCTA
This sequence comes from Digitaria exilis, assembly GCA_015342445.1. NCBI lineage: Eukaryota > Viridiplantae > Streptophyta > Magnoliopsida > Poales > Poaceae > Digitaria > Digitaria exilis. The sequence continues at coordinate 613,386 of JACEFO010002685.1, forward strand.
GACCTTACTTGATAACTCGATTTGCCGGCCACTGAAACATAGACCTTGAGAGTGAAGTGTTTTAGCTTTACACTCTAGCAGCTGTGACTGTTCTTCACATGTGCTGAATCTTTCTACGATCCTGATGTTGCAGAGATTGTTATTTTACACATCAAGTTAATTAGTTAGCTGGAATGATTTTTCACTGTTTTGGCAAGTAACCAACCATGCCACATAGAACTGATATGTATTGTAAATAGAAATTGATACATGGTTTTTTCCTTCCTCATCTTGGCTCATCTATTCTTGGTTCCAATTGAAGGATGCAATGCATGGAACACCCGTTAGTTCTCAAGGATGGTCTCGCCCTGTGCTGCTGAATTCATATCAAGCTAGCATGCAGAAGTTACAAGGTAACATACCTGAGCCATGGTTGAGGCAATTTTAACTTCAGTTTCTTTTTATTGAATGGAATATATGTTTTTTAACTGACCATGGAAGTACCTGCAAAATCTTTTATACAGGCAACGTCCCAGTGTATTTGGCCCCTCCAGTCATGGCAACTGGGAATCTGCCATTGGTGGTACCATGCCCTGCACCACTTGTGCAGCCCTTCCAGGCCATGCATCCTATCATGGTTCCTGCTGCAAGCAGCATGGTCCCAGGCAAATACATGTAAACTTGTCATACCAATGTGACATCTCCTTCTGTTAGAACAATCCTCGTTTACCCCTTTGATTTGGGGTATGTCTGAAAGGACTCACGATTTTGCCTAGTCTCTTGATTCACCTGTCAGTTGCTGGTCAGTGTCCGTATTTTAGTTGGAAGGGCTTTGCAACTTTTGCCATTCTTCATACTTGGTGTGGGTTTCTGAAATATTCTTTTAGGTGGGTTCCATTGGGGGAGTAATGTGAAATAGAGAGAAGATTGCAGCAATTCTTTGTTCTTAGGGATACCTTTTCTTCTTCCAAGAGCACTATGTACAATGTGACATTGTGAAAGATTAAGATAGTGAAGGCCTTATTTCCACAAGGTTATGTACATTCATCTTCCTAAAGTATAACCGCTTCTGATCAATACGTGTATTGCTATTAGCATCGTTATTTATTGAAAATTGTGCAATTCTGAGTGGCCGTGCTGTGGTAAGGCTATGTAATCTTTTGCTGGAAAGCTTTTCTGGGACACCATTATATAGCAATAGCTTTGATACTCTTGTACGGGCCAGCTCAATATAAAGGGATGAAGTTTAGTAGCAAATGAGAGTAGGACTTGCCAATTGTCGTTATCATCAATGTTTCTGACGTATGAGAAAAATACTTAAATGTCATAAGGCATGACACTAGTTCATATATGAAAGTATCGAATATTCTTTTTTCATATAAGCAATTCTACTGAATAATTTCTTTGGTTTGCATCTCCACTGGAGAAACCAAAATTAAATTTTCACAATCTAAACATACCCTTAAGCTTCCATAGGGTACAGCTCCACCAAAACTAGGCTAGTTTACACATGGCAAGGGACATTTTTTTTTTTTGGTGGAGCTCCAAAATACACAGGCATTTCTTTCCAGTTCCGCGGTGCCGGCGCCGGGCCGACTAGGCGAGTAGGCCCCGAGCCCTCGACCCTCACCGCGCCGCCGTTCGCCTGATTCTGGCTGATCGGAGGCGCAGGCGTAGTCGCCGGCGTTCAAAGGGGGGACACGAGTAGTCACACTCACCCAACCAGATGTCCTCGTTCAGGCAGCGGTGGGCGGCGAGAGGGTCGCCCCTCCGGATCGAAGCCTTCGCGCTGCCGCCCTCTTCCTCCGACCGACGTGGTAGGCCGCCCCGCCCTCACCTGTGCCGCGCAGGTCCTGCAGCTGCGGGCTGCGGCTGGACTCCAGTCGCCACTGGTTCAGTGCCGCTGCTGTTACTGTTACTGCATCTCTCAACTGTGACTGAAAGTCTGAAACTCCCAACATGCCGCTGCCGAAGCAACATGATATTCGAGCGGCGCCCCTGCTTTCTGCTTAGCAAGGCAAAGAGACATTGGGATGTTTGTTGGTGCACCTGCAAATCAGGCAGCAACGGATGTACATTCCTGATCTTGAGTTTTCCTTTTATCTTCTAGCTCAGACCTCAGACTCTTAAACCAAAGGTTACTGCATGCTGAACGGCTGAAGTCGTAGAGTATATCAAGTGTTTGGAAGAATGCTATACTGAAATATTTTTTTCTGGTAAAGCATTTAGCAATGTCAAGATTGCCAAATGTAAGAGCAATCGAACCAAACTTTATTCAACTGAGGCTCCAAGAGGAGAATTGGGCAGTTGGGTACTGAACAATGCTACACTAACACTGGCTTTACTTGAAGTACAATTCAAGCAGTTTCTTCAGGGTGTCAAACACGCTTGTGAATGGGTCCAGTGCTACCGGTGCCTTCAACTTTAGATCTGGGAACTGATTCGTCAGGGCTTCATTCATCCCAGGCATCGACATCATCAGGGCGAGCTGGTCTGAGGACATGTACTCGCAGTCCTGCGGGGTGTCTTTGATCTTGCTAGGGTCGTAACCAAAGTTGGCAGCATATGACTTGTACTTCTCAATGAATTCTGGTCCAGGGTTGGGTGTTCTTGAGTATACCTGGTTCAGTGGAAGAAAGATGAGCTAGGGCTTGTGTTTTTTCACATTGCAGGTGCATCAGATATGCAGATGTATTTGTTACTGTAAAGGTATACTTTTCATAATTGGCTAATGTTGTCATTCTACAACACATACTTTTCCGTTTTCAATTCTTAACAAAAAAGAGAGGATAAAGTTACTAAGTTAGTAAACTTCAGTCAGTCGACAATGTTACCAGTTCTTAAATTTTGGGAAAAATTTTGATTGTATAAGCTCTTTTGCAGGAACCTGGTTTGCAAAATAAAGAGAAGTTCAGAATTTACTCCCCCACCTGAATAAAGCTTGTATCCTTAGCTCCAGATACAATTGCGTAATTATCATAGTCAGTTGCAAGGACATCGTAGGGTTCCTTGGGTATGAATGGCAGTGTCGGGAACCGGAGAAAGCATTTCCCACGGATCATCTCCTGCCTCTCTAGATCTGTCTCAGCACTTGCCATGTCTTCTTCAGACAAGCATTGCACCCTACCACGAATACCAGTGATGTATCCATCAGGTCCACCGTGGACACAGAATGTATCCACCTGGATCGAGGGTGACTTCTCATCAAATGAATACACACCCTGCAGTGGCAGAAAACTTTTGTAACAATCACTCACATACTACATCGTGCAAAGGGTATGGGCATATCATCCCATGAGAGCCTATTGGAAAATTCGTTATTAATATGCCAAATTATTTGTCACAATTGAGAAAGGATGTATTATTAGGGTATTATGCGGATGAAGCGATATAGTGCCAAAGTGAAGTGACTCCTTGGTGCTATTCTATTTGAGGTTCCAGGCATTACAATACCTGGGTGCAATGACAGTCTTCTTGTCCCTGTCCAGCAAATCCACGTTTCAGTGAGGCCACCTCAAACCATCTACCAGAATAGCGAACTGGATCAAAGTTCTTCGCGGTCATACCCCTCATCATCAACCCTGCACTGCCGTCATCTGAAGGGTTATCAAATTTCAGAGGAACCGAAGCACTGTCAATGGCTGCCAGTGTCGCAATCTGGCATAAGCCTGGCTGGACAAAGGTTTCTGCAGGAATAGCCTGGTCAACAAGAAGAGTTCATCGATATCATGGGATACTATTTTAACAGGTAATCTTACTCCTATTATCTCGTTCTCACTGTTAACCATTTGACTGAATGAATCATGTGGCAGTGCCATAGTCCATAGAGTCTTTTCCCAAAATTAATCTTACTCTTCCGAGATATGTACATGCTGTGCATATACTAAGAAGGTAGAACATGATGCAGAAATTTCTCTTTGTATTTCTTTCTGATATGGTACAGGGGGATCTAACGAAGTCTGACCATATAAATAGGTACCTGACTAGGTTGAGAGATGAACACGAGCGAAGCGGCGAGGCAAGAGATTAACTGCTTGGATACTACTCCATGTTTGTTCAGTGGTGTTTCCTCATTCAGAGAGCATCTGATGGTTTTCTGTCTGGTGGTGCTACATTTTCTCCTGCGAAGCCGAAATCAACAGTCTGTCAGTCTCGGAGCGAAAATGCATTCAGGAAACCAGTAAGTTTTACCGCAAATTTCAGGAAACCAGTCTGTCACTATCAGCATCGCATTCAGGTTAGCAATGACAATTGAAAATGATAGACACACCATGGTTTCCTAAGCTAACTACTAGTCTTTTTTTGAAAGAATTTTTTTTTTGAAAGAAAAGCTAACTACTAGTCAAATAGCTGCATCACCACTGAAGTGGGAATCAGATTTAGCATCAAGATTTAGGAGCACCAAAACAAAACACGCTTGAGTTCTAATAGCACCTAATTTACTACCAGCTCGTCCCATTCTGAAATCTGAACAGCCTCCTAACCTGACTACTCCGCAAGCATGATCGAAGAAAACAATCATGAACGGCACTCTGTTGTGGGTCCAGTACCTGGAAGTGGGAGAGCAGGCGGGGAGTGACGGTGCGGGGGAGCAGCCCAGCGCCAGGAGAACCATGGCTCCCGCGGCCTCGCGCGCTCGCCTCCGAGTCTCAGGCCGACGAGACCGCCTTCGAATGTTTCTCGGTGGTCGGTGGGCTATGATGCGGAGTCTCGCTGTCCATGGCGTGGCATGGCAGCTCGGAGACGGAAGGGAGAGCTGGCTCTGCTGCTGGCGAATCAATCTGGGACTGCCAGAGAAGCGCATCCATTGCCATCCAATGGGAGGTCCCCACGTCTGCCGCCGCTCGGATTGGAACCTGCGAAGGTCACACAACTCTTGACAGCTCTGTCCTTGACTGGGCCTGGGCCAAAGGTGAACAAGTGTGGGCCGGATTTCTATCAACCTCGCAAGAAAAAGCCTGCTGGTTCTTATTCCCGCTCGAACCAACGGTAACCCAGTTTATGCTGCTGTCTTCTTGCAGAGTCGACTGCCATTGCTAGCCTCTAGAGGAGTAGAATAAGCGCAGTTAGGAGGGAGATTCCAAGCTCCGGCTTCCTCGTTAATTCGCCTCCCCTGTCACACTCGCATGCCATGCGTTACCCACCAGCTGCGATGCTGTCCGCTTGGATGGCGTTATCTAATCTTTGCCCGCTAACCCCACCAGTCCACCAGGATTATTTTACCTCCTGCTCCTGGCTACTGCACATCTCGATGCCGACTCGACCTCGGTACCACTAAACTGTTAGACCTGGTGCTGTATTTGAGGTCTTGGTTTGTTTAGTGCAAGCGTGCATCCGATCCGTCGGGCGCCATTTGACCACTCTGCACATCTGATCTTTGCCAAATTTCCATCACCACTCTCGCCCTCAACAACACCCTAGCTCTTCCGCGTTCCTCCGCCAGATCTCAACGCCTTCACATCGTGTGTCCACCTCTGGTGCGCGCTCTCCGACTACTTGCCATCCCCGGCAGGGCGGCAGGAGCTCCCGACCCTCTGTATGTACTATGTAGATCTTACCATCTCTCTCTCTCTCTCTTTTCTGAACAAAGAGAACTACTGCATTTTGCATGCTAGACAGAAAAAAAAAATCACGTCTGCACGTTTTACGGCATTCACAATTAACGTTAACATCACTAGTGACTAATTGCATTGACCTATGGTGGGTCGCTCTTCTTCCGTGCAGCACCTTCAGAGATCCACCTTTGGTGCCTGAGGATGGAGATCGCCGTCAGCGCTGCTCGTTGGGTGCTGGGCAAGGCGCTGGGCCCCGTCACGGACGGCTTGCTGGAGGCATGGGCAGCCAGCGCAGGACTTGGCCCCAATATTGATGCCCTCAAGCTGGAGCTGCTATGCGCGAAGGGGATGCTGGACAACGCGCATGGAAGGGAGATCCGGAGCCCTGCGCTGAAGGAGCTGCTGCTTAAGCTGCAGCAGCTGGCGTATGGCGCCGACGACGTGCTCGACGAGCTCGAGTACTTTCGCATCCAGGACATGCTCGATGGCACCTACCATGCTGCCGACGTGCACGATAGGGGCTGCGTGCGTGGTCTCGTCCTCAACGCGCGCCATACTTGCAGATGTGTTAAGCTGAAGCTGTGCTCAGGCTCACGTGAAGGGAGCCATCGAGATCCTGACGAACTTGAAGATGATGCAAGGAAAGGGTGCCTCTCTGGCATCTGCTCGTGTGGCAGGCATGCCATCAGCTCCATGCCAAAATTACCCTGCATCCAGAGCAACCAGAATGGCAGTTGCATGTCAAAGATCACTTCCAGTACTCGAAGGGCTGCGCATAATGTCGGTAAACGCCTCACATGCTGCTCATTTCCAGGCGTCCACAATAATGCTCACTCCAACATCCCAGGAAATGGACTGGCAAGGTTCTGTAGTGCTTGTCGATCCAAGATTAAAGATAGAAAACATGTCTTGCAAACACCAAAGCTGAAGTTTGATAGGGTGGAGATATCTAAAAAGATGAAGGACATTGTAGAGAAGCTAAAGCCTGTATCTGCCAAGGTCTCCACCATTCTTGATAAGGAGTTATTGGGCTCTGCAATTCATAAGTTAGAGGTGTTAGGCTCCAACCGCACCACAACCCAAAACAATACCATGGAGCGTCCCAAAACCACTCCAGACATTATAGAGCCTAAATTGTATGGTAGGGATGACCAGAAAAAGAAGCTTATAGATGGCATTACCCATGGACAATATTTTTCCAATGACCTTGTGGTGCTTCCAATTGTTGGTCCAGGGGGAATTGGAAAGACAACTTTCACACAACATGTGTATGATGAAGTGAAGAGCCATTTTGAGGTCCCAATTTGGATATGTGTATCTCTCAGTTTCAATGTGAGCCGGTTGGCACAGGAAGCTCTACAAAAGATCCCTAAAGTGGACAATGAAAAGGAAAACATTAGTGCCCAAGAGCTAATTGAACAGAGATTAAAAACTAAACGGTTCTTGCTAGTATTGGATGATATGTGGACATGTCAAGAGAATGAGTGGAAAAAACTACTAGCACCATTTGGAAGAGGGGAAGAAAAAGGTAATGTGGTTATCGTGACAACCAGAATTCCAGAGGTTGCAGAAATGGTCAAGACAGTTGATTGCTCAATAAAAATGGATCGTTTAGGAGCTGAAGATTTCAAGCATTTCTTCGAAGAATGTGTATTCGGTCAGCAACAGCCATGGAAAGACCATTTTGAATTACGTGATGTTTGGGAAAATATAGTGAGCAATTTGAAGGGTTTCCCTTTGGCAGCAAAAACTGTAGGTAGATTACTAAGAAAACAACTTACTTTGGATCACTGGACAAGAGTTCTAGAAAGCAAAGAATGGGAACTCCAAACCAACGACGATGACATTATGCCAGCCCTAAAACTTAGCTATGATTATCTTCCTTTCCATCTTCAACAATGTTTTTCCCATTGTTCTTTGTTTCCTGAAGATTATGAATTCCAGAGTGATGAGCTAGTTCACTTGTGGATAGGACTAGATGTTTTGCACTCCTGTGGCCAGAATAAAAGGATAGAAGATATTGCTGGGGGATATTTGGTTGACTTGGTTAATCATGGATTTCTGAATGGGGATGAGAAAGATGATGGTACTCCTTGTTATGTTGTACATGACCTACTACATAATTTAGCAGTGAAAGTTTCAGCATACGAGTGTATTAGCATATATAGTTCCAATGTGAGGTCCATACAGATCCCAACTTCCATACGCCATATGTCTATCATCGTAGATGACAAAGAAGTTGAGAATAGAGTTGATTTCGAGAAATTTAAAAGGGAACTTAGAGAACTGGGCAAAAGACTGAATGTTGAAAACCTTCGCACACTGATGCTGTTTGGGAGGCACCATGGAAGCTACAACAAGATTCTTGGTCATTTATTTAGGGAGGCTAGAGCCCTTCGTGCTATCTATTTGTCTGGAGCATCATATAATGTGGGGGATATGTTGCATGACTTCTCAAAACTTGTTCATCTTCGGTACCTGAGGATTAAATCGTCAAAGGATAGTAATGATGACATATGTTTGCCCACAGCTCTGTCTAGACTATATCATTTGGAGGTTATAGACCTACAAGAATGGGGAGGATGTTTTGGTTTCACAAGACATATGAGCAACCTAGTAAAATTACGCCACTTTCTAGTGCCAGAACATAATCTTCAACTGCACTCTGACATAATTGAGGTGGGAAAAATGAAATTGTTGCAAGAGTTAAGAAGCTTTGAAGTTGGTAACGAAGATAAAGGTTTTGACCTAAGTCAACTAGGGCAATTGTCAGAACTTGGAGGTTCATTTACCATTTGTAGTCTTGAAAAGATGCAAGCAATGAAGGAAGCAGATGAGGCAAGATTGATACAATTTAAACGTCTGAACAAGCTAACATTACAATGGGGTACCAGTCAAGCAGAAAAAGAAAATGCTCTGGAGATTCTTACACCACACAGCAATCTTCAACACCTATGCATTAGAGGGCATGGGGGCACAAAATGCCCACAATGGCTACGAGAGAAGCTCTCAGTAAAAATATTGGAATCTCTTCATCTAGATGGTGTAGCTTGGAATGCCTTTCCACCTATTGGAGAGTTGTGGCTAGCTAATGGACCTCATGGAGAAATTTCAAGTAATATATGTGACAAAAAGTTTCAAAACTTGAGGAGATTGAAACTTGTTAATCTACCAAGGTTGGAAAAATGGATTGTACATGCCCCTTGTCAGTTGTTTGCTCACTTGGAAGTGCTTATCATTAAGCATTGCGCTGAACTTACGAAGCTATCTTTTGCACATTCTACATGATCTCAACACGAGAGAGAAAAAGAGGCTGACATGAATTGGTTTCCAAGTCTACGAAAGCTTAAAATTAAAGAATGTCCAAAACTATTGTCCTTTCCTCCTGTCCCTTGGACTAGAGCTCCATGCTCTGCTAAGATTGGTAAAACTTCTTCAGGTTTAGATAATTTGGTTTGCGGCAAAAATTATGAATCTAAATATAGCTTGGACATTAAGGGGAAGCTTGATTTGGATAGCACATTCTGGAACGTGCTGGCCTTTGGTAACCTAATTGGACTAGAAAAGCTGGTTGTTAGAAGATGTCCTCCTCTCCCAGTGCATCACTTCTGTATGCTATCATCCCTAAAGACCCTCAACCTATGGTATTCAAGCAGCATTGTATTCTCGTCATCTGAAGGGGAGAGCCGTGCCAAGTATCAGTTTCCAGTTGAATGCATGAGCATCCAAGAGTGGGGTGCTGGTGCGAAGGAATTGACACAGCTGCTCGCTTATTTCCCCAAGCTCTCAGAGCTGACCGTGTGGGATTCTGAGAAGATAGCAGGGTTGGGTGTAGCGGAGGAGCAGGCCACAGCAACACCGGTGCCATTGCCTTTAGCTAACAAAGCAGAAGACGCACAAATCGAGCAGCACCAGCAGCAGGATGGCGCAACAGCAGAGGAGGAAATCGCAGCAGAAGGGCTGCTGCTCTTGCCTTCCCAACTACAGAAGTTGCGGATCTATGGCTGCCCAGAGCTGATCCTCCGCTCCAGTCGAGCCGACTCCAACACAAAGGCAGGACGAACTGGGGAAGGGAAAGGGCTCCAAGGTCTGCGCTCCCTTCGATCGTTGGAGATAAGGGGTTGCCCCAGGTTCCTCTCCTCCTATTCGTCATCCTCCTCTCCTCCTTATTTCCCCTTCCCATCCTCCCTGGAAGACCTCTCTCTTGATGGCGTGGTGGGCATGGAGACGCTGCTGCCTCTCTCAAACCTCACCTCTCTCACACATTTATCCATACAACATTGTGGGGATTTAAGAGGAGAGGGACTACGGCCTCACCAAATTAACCGTCCGCAGTACCCCCAATTTCTTCGCTGGTTCTGAGCCCTCTCTGCCGCATGAACAAGAGTTTCCATCCTCTTCCTCCAAACTGCAGGAGCTTTGGACGGATGACGTCGCGGGGATCCTTGCTGCACCCATCCCTGCCTTGATCTCTTCCTCGCTCACCAAATTGCACTTTTGGGGGGACAAAGAGGTGGATTGCTTCGCGAAGGGGCAAGAGGAGGCCCTTCAGCTCCTCACCTCCCTCGAGAGGATCAGATTTTGGGACTGCGACAAGCTGCAGTGCCTCCCTACTGGGCTGCATAGACTTCCCAACCTCATGAGATTAGAAATCGTCACTTGTGCAGCCATCCGGTCCCTGCCCAAGGATGGCCTCCCAGGTTCCCTGCAAGTGTTGGCGATACACAATTGTCCAGCCATCCGGTCTCTGCCCAAGGACTGCCTCCCAAGTTCCCTGCAAAAGCTAGTGATCAGAAGTTGCCCAGCCATCCGGTCGCTACCAAAGGTGGATGACCTTCCAAGTTCACTGCGAGAACTGAAAGTCTGTGATAGTGAAAGCGAGGAGCTAAGAAGGCACTGCCGCAAGTTGATTGGAATCATTCCAATAGTCAGAGCCTGACTTACCCAAGGTAACAGAGTGTTGGAATTTCCTACTCATCAATTTTCCTTGCTTTCTCTAACCCCGTAAACGTTTGCCTTATTTGCACAAGTATGTCTGTTCTGATTAACCCAGTTGTTTCACCTACTGTTCAGGGTCTTCTTACATTCTTCAGGCCTCCTTATTCTTGCTGTTTCTGTGCACGGTTTTGATTTGTTGAATATGAACATCTCAGGATTTGTCTCACACCCTGTACACAAAACTGGTTAGTTTCCTATATTTGAATTATCCTGTATTCCTAGACAAATTATACAAGTTTGATCCACATTTTGCTGATCAGCTGTGTGCATTTGTGTTGTTTTCATTATTTAGATACGTGTTCATTCTATTTCTTGATTAGTTCAATTCCTTTTGAATTTGTTTAATGAAACTGTAAATAGAGACCATATTCACAATTGCAGAACACTGAAATGTCAGTTTAGCATTTTTAGAACGCTTCACAGCTTGAACTTGCGAAACATTCTTCAACTACTTTGAAGTTGCCTTTATGCACTGCTGCATAAACAAGTTGCATCCACATTATATTATTCATTCTAAATTTAATTATTGGTTCTGAATAGAAATATGGGTTTTGCTAGATTATTGGAACATTACATCTCAGATTGTTAAACGTTGTTCAACTGCTTGACCTTATTCTGGTGTACTACTACAGTTTTTTTTTATTTATTTTTTTAGACTTTGGGAGTGCTTATTTGCCATGAACCCTGATGTTCTCATTTCTTAGCTCAATGCTGGACTGATTTGCTGTTCCAATATTGTAATTTACCTTCACCATCGCTGCATAGTAGAGAATAATGAACCATATGTTTCTTATGTATTCCTCAGTATCTGCATTGTAGCCTCCTAACTAACCTAACAGAAAAGGGTTTTGCTAAGGTACTCCAAAATGACTATAAAAGGAAAATCTAAAGATATATCACCTCTTATTAGGTAATATGTGTTTAATGTTTATCATTTATATTTTGAAATATGAGAATAGGAAAAATATCTTCTTATGAGATCTAACTTGATAGAAATAGATTTAACTTTCCTTTTCTTTTGATCTCATTGATTAACATGGATCTTTTGAGGAAAAGAAAAAAAAGAGCGTGACAAGGTCTCATGGCCTGCCAACATGCATGGCTGTTCCTACGTGTTGAGTGACTAGTGAACGTGATATATTTTATCATGTTTAAAATACAATTAAATCTATTTGGAAAATCATGTTAAATTGGTAACGTAATTGTACAAGCATTGCCTAGTAATACATCCTTACATGACGTAACACACACAGCGTCCTAGGACGTGCTACTGTAACATTTATTCTTACTTGACACAATCAGTTGACAATCACACAGAAACGTCGTGACTTGTTCCATCTATGTCCTGAGATTGGAACTGATCAAGACAAGGAAGGATATTATGACGATGCTGCTTCCTACATTTAAAAGGGAAAGGAGTGGCCTTTCCAAAGGAATGCCCCACATAGGCGAGGAATTTGATTTATATTTTCTGTTTCCTGATTTTTAGTAGTTTAATTATCTTAAAAATCAAGGGTTATGATTCATTTGAGCTCTTACCTCCTAAGAGGTAATTGGAGTACCTTAGCATAGCCCAACAGAAAATTGCTCAGATCATACAGTCCTAGTTCAAAGATAATAGCTCTTTGTTTGCTAGTTTTTTCATGTTCGCCGTGGAAACAAATAAGGATATTGGCATTGTTTGTTCTATTTACATAGACTTTCAGAATAGATTGTTTGAGTCCCACCTTTAAGGCTTTAGAAACGGCGAAACAGAAGGTATTTATCTTGAACGTTTTCCTTTAAAAGAAATCACTTCTGTTTTGAGCAAAGTATTTCTTTGATAGTTCTATGAATCAAGTCAATAAAATAAGGATTTACACACACTGTCTTGGTAGCTTTTATATACTGTACCTTCACTGTTTCTTATCCTTCTTATACCAGGTACATAATACTGTTGCTGCACCTTCAGTTTTGATAGATCATCTCTTTTGAAACCTATGTGGCCATGGAACAGATGTGGGCAAAGTTGTGATAGTTCAGGCGATATTCTGCATGCTAGTGCAACGTCCAAAATGAGTGTTGTTCAGTACACGGACCTCCATCTGTTCAATTGTTGAAGCATGCAGTCTTGACTTACATGTTTTCATGCCAGACCATCTCAAAATAATGCAGATATTTGTGGCTTTATGGTGTTGCTCGGTAAGTACTGAACTTATCTGACCCATCCATGATACAATATAGTTTCTCATAATTTTATGTAATTATTTCCTTTGTAGATCTAGCCATCTTTTTGAAATAAATGAAATGCTACATTTGGACTACCTTTTTAGATTATAAAGTTTCATGTGTGCAGACCAATAGCATACTGCATACATACCACATACTTGACTGTGCCACTGGTCTAACATGATTTGCAGCTCACATAATGAACTAGTACTCTGCTTTACTCCCCCTTGTGACAGAATTATTACTCTATTAATTGGGCTATAGCTACAACCACAACTATCAACTATGTAAGAAATTGAGCTGCCAGAACTCTCCAAGGCACAAGTCATTTGGATTTTCGTTATCTGCGATGTAAGAAGACTTGTTTCCATATATTTTGCTTCCCTTTTATGATTTACATGGAAATTGCCTTCACAAGTTGTTATGTTCGTTCACAAGTTTAAAACATAACGGAAAATAAGAATATTCAGACTATAACAATCCCCAAACTCCTAATTAGCATTACAGACAGTTAGATATCATAAATTATTTTTACCATGAATTATTTTTTCTTGCCACCATGAATTATTTTTTACCACGAATTATTTTTTTTCTTGCCACTTCTTATTTCTGCCACTTTTTAATGAAACTAATTTGTTATTGAGAAAGTGGAATTAAGAAACTACAATATCATATTTCATATGAGTGCAATTTACATTTCTGATAGCCAGTACTAGCAACTACGACATTAATGCTAGTGATTATCTTCCAAATGCAGCTGCAAATAGTGTAGGCAGCTTTGTGAAAAATCTTGATGGTCCTTTAGTTTTGTTGGCAGAAGAAGGTTGATTCAAGGGAGGTTTCAGGCAGTGCCGTAGGCAAGTAGGCAACAAAAAAAAGTGCTACCTATTCACTGGAGCAAATTCAGATTTTACAAGTTGTCATCTATTCTCTGCTCATATTCTTTTCTTCAGCGGCTTGGCTGGACCATGTACGGTCTGCAGTTATGCACACTTAAGCTCAAACCGTCCTATAATCAAGCTCGTGATCGTCCAGTTTAGACATTTGCTCATGTTACCTGTTTTTTTGCCAGATCAAGTTGCCATTCAGCTGTGAACGAAATGCTCCTTCACATTGCATTCTCTAGTTCCTATGGGTTGCACATATATGTTTGTTGATATTCTTGTAGGCACATCATGACTTCCATATGACGTGTCTTATACTCTGAGGTCCTTTTCAGATACCTATCTGTAGATACTATTTTATCGTAGAGAAATATTGATCAAGTTATACCATTTTGTCAGAAATATAATTTACAGGAATTGTTTCCAGAGGTGTTTGAAGATCAAAATCTTTCACAAGATCTGCTCATCTTGTTGCGAGGATTGCAGGATCAAAGCAAGTTCAAGCATCCAGAGTAAGCATGCTTGCAGTCCAAGGAGTGGTTGGATTTCTGGCACAAGAACCAAAGATGTGGGTGGGCTAAAACTCTTTTAACAAAAAGGAAGCATGCTTGCTGTAAAATCTGGAAAGGGATGACATTGTTCATGTCATCCTCAACTCGATCAGTAGGCTTAGAACAAGGAAAGTGTTGGGCGATTTAATGCAGTTTGAGATACATTTATTGTTTCGAGTCTTTTTTTTCTCCCGTACCAATTAAAGGACAAAAATAACTATTTCCACTGTATTTGGAGTGTTGTTTTTCCATGATAATATGTAGTTGGAAAATTCACGATTATGCATGCAGTCGTCTGGCGGTGACTGTGTGGCTACATTAGTTCTTTGGCAGTGGTTCTGACATGAAAGACAATCGTCGTTACGGGAGTCATGGCCTATGTAATTTGCAAACCGCAACGGATCCACTCCAAGTAGTGAAGCTGGAGTCGATTCGCCGCCGTGTTGACTCCGTCTCGCCACAGCGCCCGCCGCCCGGAATGCGTGCTTCGTGGAGCCGTTGCAATGCCATAGCATGCAAGGATGGCCAGGCCTTTGTACTTCGCTCCAAACACGATACGGCGGAGTCCATCTCTGAAATCTCAGTTTCGGCCGCCTGAGCCAGCCAGCCAGGCTATGCAATGCAAAGCCTTGGATGATCTCATGATCCCCAAGACTCTTGATTCTTTCAGAAAATGCAATGCAACAACAAACTAGCAATGAAATGGATCAGAGTACCAAGACACAGCAGCAATCGCAATTTCACATCGCACACCATCATATTGTCGTCTAACGAAAAAACACAAGTAGCAGCGGACACCGTACCCTCGTGCGTTGGCATGGCCGTAAGCCCGTAACACGCCAAGAGGGAAAAAAGCACGCATGCATACTGCCGCATGGCAATGGCATGACTGATGAATGACTTCAATCAGGCGGTACGATATGTGGCATACAGATTCACATGAAAAATCGGTTTAGAAGATACGTTCTGAAAACAAACTATCGCATAGCGTCCGTTGCTGCTTTAAGACACTAGCAACATGAACAAATAATACCCAAATATATATCATTCGTAGTTTTTCTGACAAGTAACAAGTTACATGAATCAGCGAAGATGACAACGTTGGTCCATATGGATTGCAGTGGACCTAATTATTTCTGCCAATAACAGTGTGTTGATCGAAACATGCATCACCATATATCGATCAGTCATCCGAGAGGAGCAACTGGAGGAACAGTGACTTGAAAGGCTGATCGTCCCGGTGGGGCATGGACACCGACAGCTGCACGCCATGGCCGTCCCTGGCACGGAACAAGGCCACCTCGCCATCGGGGTTCATCCCCGCCGGCACCGTCAGGCTGGGCCTCCCCCACCCAAAGTCAGCGGCCTCGTACCTCGACGACCCCGACACGTGCACCAGCCGGTCCATGGACAAACCGTCGGTCCCGATCGCGATGCCCCTCATGAACTCCCACCCGGCGACCGGGTCCTCCGCCATCTCGCGGATCGCGCCCTGCGCCGCCGCCGCCGCCGCCGCCGCCAGCGCGCGCTCGCCGTCGAGCTCCCTCGCCGGAAGCTTCGTGAAGCACCTGCTCAGTGCTCACTACGTGACGGGCCACATCTCCTCGCCGTCGCCGTGCAACTTGACACGTGAGCGATCGAAGCACGGAGGTGGCTGGGGCAACGTGTCGCCGCGGCACGCCGCTTCCCACGCCTCGACGAACCTCCACAGCGACCTGCCGTCGGCGACGGAGTGGTGCACGGTGAGCCCAAGGGCGACCCCACCACCATGACCTCCCTCGAGACGCGTGGCCTGCACGACCAGCACCGGAGCGGGCGGCACGCTCATGTCGAGCTCCGGAACGAGCCTCTCGAACGTTTGCACGTCGTGCTCCTCGTCGCCGGCGAGACGCCGCACGTCGGCGTCGGACTCCGCCCCGACGAACTTGACGCCGTCGTCGTCGGAGGTTGGGCGGCGAATGGCCACGTCACCTGTCTCCGCGAGGTGGACGAGCTTGCTAGCGAGCGGGGCGAAGTTATTGGCCAGCGTCGCCTAGAGGGAGGACCGGACCGGAGGGACTGTACGACGGTGTCGAAGGGCGGCAGCTGGTCGCCGTCGAAGAATAGGATGTACTGCAGCATCACTGGAAGCATTAGCCACTGGACTCTTCCATTGCATTGAGCTTGATGGCTTCTGGTGGTAGGGTAGCCTTCGCCGGCACGGCGACGGTGCTGACGTCGACGATTCTCACCGGAGACATGGATTTGTTGAGAGGCTCAAGAAAATCCCAGTTAATCCAAAAAAAGAGAATAATGATTTAAGCCATTGGATTTAAAGATCTAACGGTATCTATTAATCCACAAAATAACGTATACAAATTTCACATCCGGACATTAATGTTTAATTGATTATGATGATCCATATTTCGTTCTTATTACAATAGAAATTAACTTGATTACTATTTAAAATCTCATATCCGGACAACATTGAGAGAAGTTAACTTGGCAAGAATAGAATAGTAATAAATATGTCTAGGACAGGGAAATTATAATTATATCTTGATTACAATTTAAAATCTCACGTCTCCAAAGAAACTTAGCATAAAATAAGAGTTACAGCACAGTAATTCGGCTAGAATAAGATGAAGGGACAACACAATGAAAAAAGGGCAAAGAAATTCCGACATCAATCCAAAAAAGGACAACTTAGACCTTCAAATTTTAGGATGATCTAACTATTTATAGTAGTTTGTCTATGCTCACTGTGATCAAACATGATATGTCTGCCAGTCAAAAACGTCATCTATTTTAAGACCGAGGGAGTAAATCACAAGATCAAGACGTGATGCATGCAATCAGCAAGAAAAATGGCCTCTTGTATCTGCTAGGAAACCCTATAAGTATCGGTTGTGGCAACCGGTACTATATTTTAGGTACTAAATACGCAAAAGTATTCTTATTAGCCTTGTTCCAAACATGCTAAGATATTTCTCTATCCCATATATTGTTGCCCTAAAAAAATGGAGTTGATATCCAGCGGAGTACTGAACAAATTGCCACGTGCCTGGGTATAACAACCTTTTTCTGGCTGCTTTTAGAAACGATGAAGCGTTGTAGCAAATTATTTGGCACTGGCCGTCTTTGACTTACTTTCTCAGTCTCAAAAAACATGTAATTCTAGCCATGCTTTTGAGTGTCCAGATTCGTAGCATCTCTAATGAATATGGACACTCATTTGTCTAGATTTATTGAAGATCCTATGAATCTAGTTAATGGCTAGAATTACGACAGAGGGGAGTAAATCTCTTTCCTTTCCCCACGGGAGTTGCTGTCTAGTTAGCGTAAATGAAGAAATACATTGTAGTAACTTTATTAGGATATATGTTAGGTAAGGGAACACGATTTTTAATAGAATAAAAGTTAAAAAATTGAAGAAGTTGAGGGAAATAAACACCCTTATCGGCGCGGCATTGTTGGGTCAAACTACTGCTTATACAGTATGGTATTTTATTGCTCACTGTACGATTGTGGGGTGGTGGTCGCCGCTGACAGCACTGCGTGCACTCCACCAGCCGTGTAGGCAGGCCGCATGGTAGACGCACGGGATCGATCCGAGTAACCAAGGCAGCTACGGAGTATTTCTTTCTCAGAAAAAATACAATTCTAAGTTTTGATATAGTTAAACTTTCTTAAATTTGACTAAATTTATAAAAATATTATTAACTTTTATAACTCCAAATATATTTATATTATGTGAAATATATTTGATAACAAATCTAGTATAAATATTTGATATCATAAATAGATTTACTTTCTTATATATATTTAGTTAAAGTTGGATAAACTGAATTTTCGAGATGTGAGACTTTTGCATTCTATTTTTTTGAACGAAAGTTTCTTACCCCGTGTCCAACGAGCTTCATAGCCATCTCTTCAATTTTTTTAATCCATAAACAGCCGCTGCACAGTTCACGTGAACGCTACGCATCTTGTTGGGCTACTGCACACTACTGTTCGTTACTGTGCCGACAGCTCCTGTAGGCTACCCATTCTTTGCTACCGTGCACGCAGCTAAAGCAGCTGCACCCAGGCTGTAGTGTAGCCTAACACCCCAAAGAGCAGTCTTCCTTCGTCCTATAATACTTATATTTCTAGAGTTTATTTTTTAAAAAATAAATGCACACTTACATAAAAGACAAACCAATTCTATTTATTTTTTTCTACTTTCATCTTTTTCAAAGTGTAATGATTACAATTTAATTTTATAGGAGTATATATGTAATTTTATAATAACATTGTTCTCTCCATTGAAACCTACAAATGCATGCAATAATTTTGGAACGAAGAGATTATATGTGCGCAGATGAATCCAAATCCATAATAAATAACAGGCAACCGAATTGAAATCCAATGTCCATATCCCATTGAAGTCCTCCAAGCCATCAACCATCATTATGGATGACGTGAAACAACTAGCTAGACGCCGAGACGTGACAGGACAATTGTCATACCCGGTTTTAGAGAGAAAACCGAGTACATCTCATATGTGTGCCAGGATCAAATTTCACACATATGATAGACCGTGAGTGAATAGCAGAAACAGTACTCAAACGAATATTTAATAAACAAAGTATTTATTACACTCACGAATAAGGCACAAAGGCCAAAATAAACTGGTTCACACGATAACTAAGACGATATCTCCAAAAAGCACTCCACAGGCAACTGACTGGTGGAACACACGCCTAGAACTCATCAAGATCGCTGAGGTACTCTGCTCCATTATTACCTTCTGATCCAATATAAGCAAGGGTGAGTACACTTATGGTTGGTACTCAACAAGTGGGGGAAATATGCAAGCTATCAAGGAGAGGCTTGGTTTGCAGCGGTTAGCATTTTAGTTGGTCAAATTTTATTAACAAGCAACTATTTACTAAGATATAAGTATATACCACCCCATATTAATAATAAGTAAGCATAAAATAAATCATAAACATAACCAATAACATATGCATGCGATGATTTGATTTCATGTTTCGATAGATTAATCACGTGAGGGCCCAGGCCGTTCATGACCGCGAACACGGCTGTTATAACAGTTTTACACTCTGCAGAGGTTGTACACTTTCACCACAATTCGCGTAAAAGCTCCGAAGAACTTTAAACCCAACCATGCTGTGCTGATCAGGCACGTACCACACTTCCAAGGTGTGACTGCATAGGGACACTACGAGGCCTTTACAAAGATTCCCTAGTTAGAAACAATCCGCTAAGGTTTCCGGATCGGAAGCAGGCATAACCCTCCCTAACGGGTATAGTGTCTTAGCCAAGCCCACTTCCCGAGAGAACCGGGCTATACACCGTCAACCGCCACCCCCCATGCCCTTTCGGTAAGATCATTCCTAACCAAGGTTTCTAATTAATTAGCCAAGACCAGAGCCATATAGTATTGTGGTTGTACGATTAATCCTGGGTGGTTCTCCATGTTCCGATTAACGTGGTGATCTTGTATTAACATAACAAGATATAAATAATAAAGATATTCATCAATGTTGGATAGAACCCATCATAAACTAAGGTTAAGCATCTAGCATAGCTACCCAACATGAAAGTAAACCCGGTGTATCAAGGCTTAGGTGTAAAAGACTAGTCATCCTTACATAGGACCCATCAAATTAATGCATCGCGAACGTAAATATAAACTTTGTTGTCATGCAATGTGTATGGGTTCAAAAGAGTATGCAGAGGGGGAAATCCACTTGCCTTGCTCAAAGTACTGCGGTGGCTCCTCCTCGAAGACTTGATCTTGATCTCCCTCGAACGGACCGTTCTCTACACGATTCGCACAAGCATTCAATCAATAAAAGCAAAACAATACACCAAACAACTTTCAAAGATGCAAAGACGTATCTAGAACTATTCTTGATGAAGAGACGATCGCGTGAGCGCAAAAAGATCACTCAAAACAGACTTAAAACGGTTAAGATATGGCTAAAACAAGGTTTAGGGGCTTCTTTGAACTAAATCTAACTCTCCAGGGGCTTAAACAGAAGAAACCAGGGACCTAAAACGTAATTTTATATAAAAACCAAAGGACTTTTGTGAAAAACAACCAAACAGGACGGCGGGTTAGATTTTTAGAAAGACCAGGGGCTAAACTGAAAGAAACAGGACCTAGATCTAATTATTTTTGAACTGGCTTGGACCGCGGGTTGATTCTAAGAAAACTGAGGGGCTTTTCTGCAAAACGGCATGGCTGACCAGTACGACTCAGATCTGACTCGAGTCAACCCTGATCTGGACCGTTAGATCTCGATCGAACGGCTGGAAACAAAAGGGCAGCTCCGGCGACCCGAGAGCGGCGGCGCGCGGCGTCGTCTCGCCGGAACTTCGCCGGACTTGAGCAAACGAGGGCTATGGAGCTCGGTTTTGGACGATTCTTGGCTTGGGAGAAAGCTGGCGCTATGGGGAGTCGGTTTTAGGGGATCTAAACGAGGGTTAAGCGACGGAGAGGGCTCTCGGCAGCCCATGGCGGCACGGCCATGGCGGCGACGCGACGAGATCACCAGAGAGCGAGAGAGAGAGGGATTAGAGGCTCGGCGACTTCCTTACCTCAGCGCGAAACTCGACGACAAGCTCGGAGCGGCTAGAAGGCAACCCAAGCTCGGAATCGAGGCGGCGGCGAGAAGCTAGGGTTACGGCTATGGCGGCTAAAGCGACGCGAGAGCTCGGGCTTTGGTTCGGGGAAACGATGGAGCTCGGGCAGCGGCTTATAAAGGCCGGGGAAAAGAAGCCTTGCGCGAGGGGAAACGGGCTCGAAGACGGCCGGCGCTAGGACTCAGCGTCGAGTCTGTCTCGACCTCGGCGAGGAAGAAGATGCTGACAGCCTGGGCCCACTTGTCAGCGAGACAGAGAGAGAAGAGAGAGGAGAAGCTCGGCTGGGCCGCGCTGGGCCGAAGGCAGCGCGCGAGCTGGGCCAGGAAAAAGAGAAAAGAAACTGGGCCGCGGCGAAAAGGTTGGGCTGGGCTAGAAAAAGAGAGGGAAAAGAAAGGTTTTGAAATTAGATTTAAACTTTTGCAAACCTTTTCAAATTCAAACCAACAATCAAAATATATGCAAATCAGCATGAATGCAACAAAGACTTTATTGACTCTAATTTAAATGTTGTTTAAATATTTAAGAGCCAAGATTTGAATTTGCAATTTAATATTCCCTAAAACAAAAACTAGGAAAATTAGTTGCCTATATAAATTTTTAGTGTGATGATAAAATTAGGGTGTTACAACAATTGCAAATACACGTGAGCTTGCATGCATATGATTGATATGGTTCTGTTACCATTCACACAAATATTTACCACAACACAAACCATTGTAAGGGTTATTTATTATGTCGTTTTAAATTAGCAAGACAAACATAAAACTGCTTATTAGACGACATCATAAAAAATAATTTGTTTTATATGATAAAAACTATGGGTTTTAGTGGTTTTTATTTTGATATGATTCCACCTATTTTGATATCAATTGATACCTTTTTTGAAGTACCTCTTGCTACCTGTTATGTCTCAGCCGTAGATTTTATTATGATCGATTATCATCATTTGTTTCAACTATTATAAAATTCATGTAAAAGCTATATTGTGCCGGTGAAATATTTTCATGTTCAACTCACAAATTTTGCTTTTACCATCACTTTTACTAAATATTTACAAAAAGATATAATATTTATGTTACAAAATATATATCATTAGATAAATATTTGAATCTACCTTTTTATTAATATTATTTGGAGACATAAATATACAAAATCTAGTTAAACTTGTGCATGAACATATGAATATATGAAAACCTATGCACACAAAGAACGAACATATATGGACTATGGAGTCCTTCCCGGTGGTCTCAGGCCTTCGACGACCATTCCTGGTGGCGATTCTGAATTAGGAAGAAGAATCAATAATAATTGGAAAACGAAAATAAATTCTGCATGTGTATACAACAGTTACATACGAACCATGAACGCAAACAGCGAACATATGAAGTTATGAACCATGCACTCAGACCTTCATTGATCTGAAGACCATCCTTGTTGGCGATTAACATTTGGCAACTCGCCCGCGGGCTCCTCATCGGGTGCATCGTCGTCCTTGTTTCCGCCGGTTCTGCGGCTGCCGCAGCTGAAGACGTGGTCGACGAGGCCGAGAAACTTGTCCTTGAGCTGAGCGGTGAAGTTGGCCATGGAAGACCCAGTAGCTCCATGATGAATTACCTTGCTTGCCTACTGTGCTTCAGTACTTCAGTGGTTGGGAGGACTAGCGTTGAGTGCCCGACCGCCGTGCGTGCCATTTAATACACGCCGCCGTCGCCGATCGCCGCCGACGCGTCAGCCTTGCTGGACGACAGAGGCACAGACTCGACAACGATCTAACTGATTCTGTGCCACATTATGATTCTTGCTCAGACTTGACAACCATTTATTAATTGATTCTGTGCCACATTATTATCCACAGGTATGGGAAGATAGAGATAGTACGATTTTTGCCTGTTTGGGACGTCAGGCTGCCTGCTCCATCATGCATTGGAATAGCCCACCGCTGCAGCTCAAGAAGCCATGCTGAGCTTCTTCGTTTTTTTTATCGCTACAGTAGCGAATTTTTTTTAAAAACAGACCGTAAACCGGTCCCGACCGGTTAGCCGAGTGGTTCGGTTTGCTAGGTTCGGTTGGGGGCGGTAATCGGAATTTTTTGCTACCAGTCCGGACCGGTTTTAGCGGGAACCGAACCAGTTTCAACCGGTAAAAAAAACCCTGCTCTCTACTCTCTAAATATCCTGGCACAGTCAATGGCAATCACCATGCCCACGTAGTTAATGGCAGTTAACTACACCCTCCGTCTCAAAATAATTATTTCTTCTAACTTTTAGATTTCAGTTTAACCATTCGTCTTATTAACAAACTTCATATAAATATTAAAACAAATAAATCTTAATAAAATATCTATGATTACAAAATTAGTTATAAAAATAATTAATATTTTTAATAAAAAATTAAACAAAACGAACGGTCAAACGTGAAACTAAAACTCAAAAGTGTTATTTTAGAACGTAGTACGTGGCACCAAACTCCATACCCTACAATTAATGGATTGAGTCTCAACCTTGACGAAGAGTAGTGAGCGAGAGCACGATCCAGATATACGGCCGCATGGGCTCAGGCGCTGCAACGTACGCAAGCTGTCGGTGGCTTGTACACGCGTCGGTGATAGCTCACGTACATACACAGATACACGAGAGCAACAAGTGTGGGGTGCTGCTGCTGCCCCAAAAAGCTAGCTGAACCGCTCCTACATTTTTTTTAACAAAAGAAGAAATGGATCAAGGAAACTCGTAATTTGCCATATATCTAGATTTTTACCGTGTGCGAAAGCACGGGCACAACAAACAGACTATTTGCCGTGTATGGGGACCAGTGTTCACCTAACCGTTGGGAACCGGTCCGGTTTGACCGGTTCCCGACCAAACCGCTCCGGCCCGGTTGCAAAACCGCTCGGTTACCGCCCCGAACCGATACTATAAAACCGCTCGCACCGGTTAGCCTGCCGGTTTCACCGGTTAGCCAGACCGGTTTTTTTACCGTCGGGAACCGGTCCCCGAAACCGAAGCCCTCGGCAAGGAAGCGGCATACGACAAACAACATTTTGCCGTGTGCACATAGTGCTACACACGGCAAAGCCACCTTCGCCATCCTGGCTGGCTGCCGTCGAGTTTTGTAAAGAGTTTAACGTGTGCTTTGTGGCTCATGAATTTCAAGAAAATATTCTTAAAGAAATATTTCAAAGCAACAGTCCCTACCTACCATTATCTTGAATTATGTATATGTGCTACTAGCGAGTTCAAGGGTGTATTTAAAGCAGCAGCCCCAGATGCACTACACACACCGAGAGCTCATCAGAACGAACCTCGGAACCTGCCTGAAAACAACGTACACAGAATCACAGATTGCGGCGAACGAAAAGAAAAATGGATTCTTGCGCTAAGCCGAGCAAGAAAGTGCACATCATTCTCTTCCCCTTCTTCGGCACCAGCCACATACGCCCCTTCACCGACCTCGCCGTGAACCTCGTCGCGGCCAGGCCGAACGACATCAGGGCCACCGTTGTCGTCACCCCGGCGAACGTGACGGTCGTCGAATCAGCCCTATCGTCCTGGCGCAGCTCCTCCGGTGGCGGCGGTCCGTACGCCCACGCCGCGGCGGTCGACGTAGCCATAGCCACCTACGCGTTCCCCGCCGTGGAAGCAGGCCTCCCGCCGGGAGTGGAGAACATGTCGGACGCGAGGCAGGGCACGGACGAGGAGTCTCGCATCGTGGCCGCCGCCTGCGACGAGGCGGTGATGAGGCCGCCGCAGGAGCGCCTCGTCCGGGAGCTCTCGCCGGACGTCGTGGTCACCGACCTCCACTTCTTCTGGAACGCCTGCCTCGGCGTGCCATGCGTCTCCTTCAACCTCGGCGGCGTCTTCCCCACGCTCGCCATGGCGCGCCTCGCCTCCGCTCGTCAACTTGTTGATGATGATGATGCCAAGACGGTGACTATTCCTGGGTTCCCCGCCCCGGAGATACGGATCCCCGTCACCGAGCTGCCGGAGTTCTTGAGGATGAGCCAGCACGTGTACACCGACCCTGGCAGAGGCGAGCAGACGGTGTCCGCGTTGAGGAGCTGCATTGGCCAAGCCATGAACACGTTCTACGACCTCGAGCACGACTACTGCGAGCTCTACAAAGAAGTTGGCTACATCAGGCGTGCCTACTTCGTCGGCCCTCTCTCGCTGCCATTAGTGCCGCCTGCATCTAGGGACAGGTCAGCATGCTTAGAGTGGCTCGACACCAAGGCGCCCCAGTCCGTCGTCTACCTCTGCTTCGGCAGCCTGGCCACTCTCCCGGAGGCGCAGCTCAACGAGCTGGCTCTCGGCCTAGAAGCCTCCATCTCCAAGGCGGCGTTCCTGTGGGTGGTCCGAGCCGCCGAGGGGTGGACGCCGCCGGAGGGGTGGACGGAGCGGGTCGGGGACAGAGGCATGCTCGTCAGAGGGTGGGCCCCGCAGGTGGCGATACTGGGGCACCCGGCGGTGGCGGCGTTCGTGACGCAGTGCGGCTGGAACGCCGTCCTCGAGGCCGTCACCCACGGCGTGCCCGTGCTGACGTGGCCGGTGCTGTTCGAGCAGTTCATCACCGAGAGGCTCGTCACAGAGGTCCTGCGCGTCGGGGAGCGCCTCTGGCCGGAGGGCGCCGGGGTGCGGAGCACGAGGAGCGACGAGTGCGAGCTCGTGCCTGCCGCAGCGGTGGCGCAGGCGGTGGCGAGGTTCGTGGAGCCCGGTGGGAGTGGGGAGAGAGCCAGGAGGAGGGTACAAGAGCTCTCCGTCAAGGCTCGTGCGGCTGTGGTGGAAGGTGGCTCCTCTCACCATGATCTGCAGTGCCTCATCGACGATATCATGGAGGCCTGCAGAGCGCGCGTGGCTGCTGCATGATTGTGATTGTATTGTGGTATATCTGCGGACTAAATAAGAAACCAATCTCTTCCCATGGGATGGGGTGGTAACTGAGAGAGAACTGTACGTGTGCTTTGAGATGAAAACAAATAATCTCAACCATTTACCATGACTTATCATACAATTTTCCACGTTAAAACCCACACTACACAAAATAGAGGATAAGATATTCCATCTCTCTCTCCCTCCCTCCCTCTCTTAATTCCCTTAACGAACCAAACAAGGGATCAAGACTAAAAATGGAACTCTCAAGTTAATTGCCTTCACCAACTCATTCCCATGTTTGTTCCCATTGTGAGCTTGTTCGGTTGGAGGGTATCCAATCCAGGGGCCGATTTAATCCGTGCCGATATTGGGTGGATCCTGATGCTACCAGCCTACCACCCAACCAGGACTTCCATTCCTGGTTGTGTGGGCCGTCCGGAAGATTTTTGTTACCTTAAAAAATCAGCCCTTTTGAGCCCACTTTAGGGCATATTAGTGGAAGGCCCAACTATTTTGTAGGCTAGGCTGAAATTATTATTCATGTGGGCCTTACGAGGCTCAATTTCAAGTGGGCCTTTGCCAGGCTCAATTTTCATGTGGGTTCAATTAGGCATGTTTTACAATGTCATATAACACATTTACAATATATTAAAATCAAAAGGTTTCACATCACAGCACTAAAAACAACATACACATACGGCCAGGCCTCGTGCGGGCGGATCCGCTGTCGTCGATGAAGTGGAGGCAATCCCTCGACTGGTTGCATCTGCCTCACCGTCAATCATGGGAAGCCCAGTCTGTGATGGTCCCACTACAAGTTCGCCGTCGACGCTCTCTCCCTTCGCCCAACCCTTTAGTCCACGGGAATGCCCAGGGAGACGCTGCAAGGGTCATCGTTGGGTTGAGAATGACGTCCCAGAGTCCTCTGATATAGAGCAGGAGCCCCCCCCCCCCACCCCCCACCCCCACACACACAACCTCATACCTCAACGTGGCTCAGTGGAACAGCTACCAAGGGTGTCACTGGTGGTTCATGGTGCCAACCCAACCAACATCGCTGGAGGCACGCATAACTGTGTTCCGGGCGTCGGTGTCGTGCGCGGGCGGCACAGTCGCCAACCTCGCCGGCCACGCCCGCAGCTCATCCACGGGCTTCCTGTTCGGGGCCAAGACAATGATAACGGGACCTGCTTGGGTTCCCACGGTTGGGCGTAGCGTCGACCGGTCCATCTAACTCTTATATTACAGCTTGCTTGTGGTGCCTGGCATCGCACCTCCACTCCACATATGCCGACAGTTGGTGCAAGGTCCTTCCGCATGGACCATTACAAGGACGTGACTTGGCCTTGCCACCATGTCCAGTGCCCCGTTTCCCATCTGAGCTGCATGGAAAATGTCTCAATTGCCTCTCCTCATTGCACAGGGTGGCGACCTGCAAGCTTCCACAACATTTTCTGTGGTGCAAGGGCTTCCACCACCGCACTCACGACTGCAAACTGTTGCGAGCAGCAGGTTTAGTAAGAACTGTTGTTCATACAGACTCAGCCTCTCTACCTCGACGCACCGTCCATGGCCGCAACGACTCCTCACGCACCTAGGGTGACATGCCGAGCCCGATTGTAGTCGTATCGGATGCGGTTTGGTATAGTGTGGGTGGGTGTCGATGTCGGAGATGCCGGAGACATTAGCAATAGATGAGGGGGAGGGCGCACCAATGGTCTCCACTTCCGCCACTGACAGTGCTGCCCATGAGGGTTACGGTGAGCCGACCAGCATGGTGTGACACTGATCGGGACTCCCCGAGTTTGACCGTTGTTGCTTTTGCCATCGCTAGTCGTCACACTCGTCACACGTGAAGTTTTGGAGGACCCGATGCTGGTGGATGGTGGATGTTGCAGCCTTGTTTGCAGCTCCTAGTAGGTGCAAGTACACCGCCTCGACTATGGTCGCCTACCTTGCTTAGTTGGCAATGGACACGGTTCCTCCGCTACTCGAGCACGGTCAATCGCATGTCTCACCACCACGAGCGGTGCATGACGGTTTAGCGAGACCCTTGTCTGCTTTCACTGGTGGCATGGGGCCACTTGAGGCGATGAAGGAGCCCATGTCCCTGCTTAGCGACTTGTCCGGCACACTTGGGTTCACAGAGGCTTCGTCCGAACACCATGGCATGGACATTGGGGCCTCTATCGCGGACCACTAGGGTCTTGGTGGGATCTTGACGTGGATATTGACAAGTTCGTGCAGGAGCTCCAGATGCCTATTTCCACCCCGATATATACTTAGCAGACCTATTTGGCATCAGTCCATGGCACCGCCAGCACCAACTAAATCACTACGCAGTAGCTCGCGCTTGGCCATATCGAAGGTCCTGGATGTGTGGCATGACGAGGTTCTCCTAATGGTTGTTTTAATATAATGGAATCAGTGGCACATCGTCGACACCAACTGAGGTTCGACAGAGGTTGGACAACATATTCAATGGTAGCCTATCCTGCTCCCATGCTCAGGCAATGCAATCAACGACTTTGTGACGGTCAAGAAACAAGCGGGGCGCGAGTATAACACTTACTATGAAGCCTAGTTAGCTACCTCCAAATGGCTTATAGTTGTAATACTTTGTGTAATATAAGTCTAACAGGTCGGTAATCCATTTGCAGGCGATCTATTGTCTTACGTTATGTAAAACATTATGATTTTCTTCTTAATACAACGATATGTAGCTCTCCTATATATTCGAGTAAAAAAAAAGGTAAAATAGTGTCAGCTAAGCAAATTGCACATGTCGGGATGCCATACCCTCGTGATGTATCGGCTTACCAGACGTTTACAAATAATCAATGATGTATCGGTTGGCAGACGTTTACAAAAAAAAAATAATAATAATGAATAAGCGTGATCGGATCAATGAATAGCATTTCTCTGTGCTACTTCCTTGCAAGTCTTCAATTTATTTTCTTCTTGCAGGTTAGAGGAAGCAATCGGCACTCAGCATCTGACCTCATCGCGTGGGAAAACTAGAACACCGCTCAAGTGTTGACGCGACGTCTTATTTTTTTTATACATTGTGCCAGCGAAGGATCTTATCCTATATGGATCTTGCCATCTTGGATCATGGGGCGCGGAGTTGACTTCCAGGCTATTTAGAGGCAACTTGATCATGGGCCATCTCGTCGGCGACGTTAGCCGGCAGTGTCTGCTAGGCCGGCGTTAGATTCATCGAAAACACGTTGTTTACCAAAAATACACATAAATAGTGTTATGTGAGTTAAAGGAATGAGATAAATAGTGTTTTTTTATAGAAATTTTAGGAACTAGACGCACCATCTGTCCTTTGCCCTAATATTTAAAAGAAACTAAACAACTAATAATGCCAACGATGATCCTATCCGTGTAAGGGCATCTTGGCAGTTGGCACGCTTATCCCGA
The DNA here is from genome assembly GCA_015342445.1 of Digitaria exilis. NCBI lineage: Eukaryota > Viridiplantae > Streptophyta > Magnoliopsida > Poales > Poaceae > Digitaria > Digitaria exilis. Next base: position 642,494 of record JACEFO010002685.1, read on the forward strand.
CGAATTGCCGGGTTTAAGTCGTTCGAATTGTCTACGATGAAGATGCCTTCAGTAACTGATCGAGGACAGTTTCCTAATGGTATGATCGCAAGGGCGGCCAGAGCGGAGAACACGTACGTGGTCTTCAGGATTGGACTCTGGCGACGGAGCGAGGGGGAAGCGCCAAGTAGGGCCACCGGCCACCGCGATGTCGTGGACTCGACTCCATGCTCTCCCCGCCTAATCCAGGTCCTTCGAGGTCTTAGGGCGAGCGAGATGCCGAGGTGGCGAGGTCGCCGCCTCCAGGCCCCCCGCGTCCCCTGCACACTGTGCATCTTCTGGGCACGAGCAGCGGCCAGCACATCAGCGCCGCGTGGATCGATCTCTGCTGTGTTTAGTTTAATAAGGTAAAGGAATTTTTTTAAAAGCATGTTAGGTTAGAGATAAATAGAAAAATTGAAAAGTACTTTTTTTACCAAACACATGCTCTCAAGCTTGTGCTGCAGGCCGAAGCACAGCGATATGGCTGCCAATGAGATGGGTTCGTTGCTTAAGGTGTGTTTAGATTAGGGAAATATCCTAAAAATACATTGTTTACTAAAAATACATTGTAGATAAATAATGTTCTGTGAGTGAGATGGATGAGATGAATAAAAAAAGTTAAATGAATAGTATCTTTTTGGAGGGAAATTTTGAGAACTAAACACACCTTACATGCGGTGTGATCTGATGCAGCGCTGAGACGACGGGATGAAAGACAACGAAGAAATTAGACCAGGTGGCGTGGTTGGCAATGGATTAAAAGGGATTGAAAAATTGAAGTGATAGTATTGAAGGGATGAACTAAATTTTGGTCTTGCTACAGTACACCTCTTACCTTGGGAAAGATAAGACTTTAATTTAATCTGGACCCTTCATTGTAAAGAGAAAACCAAATAGAAACTATAAAAAAAAAACTTATTAACCGCGTCTTCCGGCTCTTCTGGTCACACGCATGCATCAACTCCCATCATGTCAATTATTAAACGTGGGTCTCAGTTTCTCATAAAAAAAAGACGTGAGTCTCCGAAAAAATGGCCATGTCGACTAGAAAAAAAAAAGGTCATATTTTTATGACAGTAATAAACAGCCATCTCACGTAGACGTGCAAAGAAAAAAAAATGAAGTATCACTATAGCAAAAAGAAAATACGTTGAGACTATGAGTATGTCACGTTAGCGTTGTGAGACAAAAAAAAATGAGGGAGAAAAAGAAGTTTAGAGAACCATGAAAGTCAGGTTCACGTATAGAAAAAGAAAACAAAGCATGGGTATAAAGACACAGGCGGGAGATAGATTAAGAAAAAGCAACTGCTTCTCCTCTTTTACTAGCTCTAGAAAGATATTTTCATATTTTTCTTAATTACAAATTATATAAAAATTAATGCATTACCTCCTAAGGGGTAATATATCATCCTAACCAACTTGATCTATTCTAAGAATGGACGATCCACCCTTCTTCCAAAGTACTGTAGCAAACCTTAAATTTTGATGGTACAGAAAGGATGAGTTAGATTTTGGATGGCATACGAGACATTTTGTACCAGCTAAAAGGGCATCGTGCCGGCGACTTGTATTTCAAAGAAACTCATGCCAGCGACGATCCTATCTGTAACAGCATATATCTTGGCAGATGCCTACCTGACCGACAACGTGCCGAGATGAGTCGTTCGAATTGTCAACGAAGATGCGTGCTGCAACTGATTGAGGACAGTTTGCGGAAAGTGCGCTGTAAAACCTGCTGTCACCAATGAACGCGGAGTTTTTTTTTTTAACATGGAGAGAACTTATTATATTAAGGCAACATGTAACTCGTTACAATCATGATCTAAAGCTGCTGACACGCAGGCCGAGACACCTTTAGACACAAAACCGGAAGAAAGCTCTCTCCTACCTAACTGACCCAGCAAATGAGCCACTCCATTAGCATGCCGATGGCAAAAGAAAACTTTTGAAGCCTGGAAAGAAACCAACAAACTTTTTGTATCTTCTGTGACAAAGCAGCTATCAGATCGATTTGGAGAGGGGGATTTCAGTTTTTGAGCCAAAACCAGACAATCAGATTTTAACCAAATAGGGCCTTGGAAAACAGAAAGAGCTCGACGAACTCCTGTCAAAGCAGCTACACATTCCGCATCTTTAGCTTACTTGCAGAGTTGGTCACTAGACCATCCTGAGAAGGTGACATTTCCTAAGTGATCTCTAGCAATGTAGCCAAACCCCGCTTTCCCGGTATTAAGGTCAAAACCTGCATCCACATTAAGCTTTATCCAACCTGGAGTTTGATTTCGATTGGCACGAGTAACGTCGAGTTCAGATTCAAGCAACGCCCTTTAAAATCATTTTATGATCTGTTGAAGTTGAACAGTCTTGCGAGTCTCCGTGACAGTTTTATGGGCATTGAATCAAGCGGCACATCAATATTTTTTGACATGGCATAAGGGCATTCTCAATGGGAGTTTAATGGACACAATTACCTAGAGTGCCACATCATCTAAAAATGTTTGAAACTAGTATGAAACACCCCACTCTTAATGCATAGTTTCATCTATTGTTGTTCCTTAAGTTACATGTAAGACACAAGCTATCTAGGTAACTGTGTATGGAGAGTTTCATTACCATGAAACTTATTTCACCTCTCTCTTTATTAATTCACTGTCACATCACCAAAATTGTCTATGTGACACTCTATTTATTGCCCATAAAAACTCTCGTTCATACTGGCCTAAGAATTACGAAGTGAGAGAGAAAAGGAGTATATGTTACCGTTACCAAGTCCATGAAAAAGTGAAAAACAATTAAACTTTCATTGAGAATGGTAAAGCTTGTTCCTCGAGGCTCATTGACATCAGAACATATTGATGGTGTGACCCAGTCTCCATACCACTAAACTACTGTCAGATTCAACGCCCGATGTGAGGTAAAATCACACGCCACTGCCCATTGGCGATTTTACTTTAGTTCATCCGGCTCTTCGAGGCCATTGACCTGCAACTGCTCGCATTCCAATAATCTGCTCGCCTTCAACGCATCAGCTCCACCATGCATCTGCTCTCTGTTCGCCATCTCCGCCCTCTTTGTGCGTAACAACCCGGTCACACACATCTTAGCCACTGTCCTTCGCCGCGGCGCCCCGGCCGCGCTCGCCCGTCGATCCGGCAGGCGGCTGGAAGCCCCAGCACTGCCTGCGGCCACTAAGTACGTACTACTCCTTTTGTTTGTTACTGTGTCATGTTAATTTGCGCATAAACCTCAGCTTCAATTCCTGCAGGATCGTCGGTGGGATTGGGAACGCATCATCAGCGCAACGCAGGGGACGATCGATGGATTTCGCCATCAGCGCGGCGCGATGGGTGGTGGGCAAGGCGCTGGCCCCCGTGATGGACGGCGTGCTGGAGGCATGGGCGGCCAGCACAGAGCTCGGCCCCAACATCCGGGCGCTCAAGATGGAGCTGCTGTACGCGCAGGGCATGCTGGACAACGCGGAGGGCAGGGACATCCGCAGCCCTGCGCTGAAGGAGCTCCTGCTCAACCTACAGCAGCTGGCGTACGACGCCGACGACTCCCTCGACGAGCTGGATTACTTCCGCATCCAGGACTTCCTCGACGGCACCTTCGAGGCCGCCGACGCTCATCCGGGGGGCCGCGTCCCAGACGCGATCCTAAATACTCGCCACACTGCAAACGCTGTCGCTAAGCAGCTTGGTCTCTCCTCTCATCATGCCTCCAAACCAGAAGGAGAAGCGTCCGTGCCACCCGGCGAGAAGCAGGTTGGGGGAGGAGGAGGCGCGTCCACTGCCCGCCACTACACTGTCCGAGCTCTCGGTAAACACTTTCTGTGCTGCTCTTTTCCACCTGTCTCAGGCACATCGGATACCGAAGACACGCCAGCACCACAGCAAGACAAGAACGTGGTGGATCCTAATAACTTGGCTACTATCTCTGATACCACCACACCAGCACCACCACCACGAGAGTCGTCTGTGGTGATGGATCCTCATGCTCACTCGGGCACCTTAAATACACCTTCACCTAAGTTGGAGTTTCATAGGGTGAAGATGTCTGAAAGGTTGAAACAAATAGTAGATGAGTTAAAGCCACTGTGCGCCAAGGTTTCTGTCATACTTAACCTCGAGTTGTTGAACTCCCACCGTATCATAGCCAAACAAGTTGCTGCAAATATAGGTGCTTCTCTCTTGAGGGACCAAGGGCATGCACCTATTTTCTCCAAAACTGATGTTAAGGTCCGGCCCATAACCACCTCCTATACTTCAGAACCCAATTTTCGAGGGAGGGAGGTTGAGATAAACATGATTAAAAATATCATTGCTGCAGAGGACTCTCGTCGTAGCAAGGATTTTATTGTTCTTCCAATTTTTGGTCTAGGGGGCATGGGGAAAACAACACTTGCACAACATATTTACAAACAAGTTGAAAGAGACTTCGATGTCAGGATTTGGGTATGTGTATCTGTCAATTTCAGTGCAGCTAGAGCATTAGAAGAGATTGTTAAGTCTATCCCTGAAGTCGATGGAGAGGAAAAGGGTGCTCCAAAGGAGAAGCTGATTGAACAAAGATTAAAATCCAAACGGTTTTTGCTTGTCCTGGATGATATGTGGGATCCTATCAATCATGATGAATGGGATAGGCTATTAGCACCATTCAGAAAAGCGGAAACAAAGGGTAACAATATAGTACTTGTCACAAGCCGTTCTCCAGCACTAGCACAAATGGTTACAACAACACATAATACAATAGCACTGGAAGGATTAGATGAGCAATCATTTTGGGAGTTATTTGAATCTTATGTGTTTGATGATGACAAGGAATCAAAAAATCAAGCATTACTTGACATTGGGAAAGAGATAGTGAAGAAACTAAAAGGTTCCCCTCTTGCCGCAAAAACTGTAGGTAGATTATTGAGGAATCACCTTGATCAAAATCATTGGAAAAGAGTCCTAGAGAGTAAAGAATGGGAATTGCAAACCGGTGATGATGACATTATGCCTGCATTGAAGCTTAGCTTTGATTTTCTACCTTTTCACCTGCAACATTGTTTTTCCTACTGTGCTTTGTTTCCTGAAGATTACAAGTTTGATAGAAAAGAGCTCGTTCACTGGTGGATAGGACTAGATATTCTGCAGTCTAGTCATCAAAATAAAAGCCTCGAAGATATAGGTATGAGCCATTTGGATGATTTGGTCAACCATGGATTTATAAAAGAAGATCGAATAGATGGCCATACATGTTATATTATACATGACCTCCTGCATGATTTAGGACTCAAGGTGGCAGCACCTGAATGTCTCAGCATAAATCATTCTAATGTGGGATCGATGGAAATTTGGCCATCGGTACGTCACTTATCTATAATTATAGATGATTCAGATGATGATGGACAAATCGCTAGAGATTTTGTGGATGAATTGAGAATACTAAGTAAGCGATTCAAGATTGAGAACTTACAAACTTTGATGATCTTTGGAAAACTAGATGAAAGCTTGACTGTATTTTTCGTGATTTTGTTACAAAGGCAAATGGACTCCGTGTTTTTCTCTTATCAAAAATGTGTTCTCGCTTGGAGTTTCCAACACTTACCCACCTACGGTACCTAAGTCTAGGGAGCACTGAAACAAGTGAAATTTATTTACAAAGTATGATTTGCAGATTTTACCACTTGAGGATTCTAGATCTGGGAGCATGGCGTGGCAGAGTTGACTTGCCTATAGACATGAGCAACCTCACAAAATTGGCCCATTTGAACACCAAACATGACAGTGTTCACTCCATAATTTGCAACGTGGGGAAACTACAGTTCTTGCAGGAGTTAAAGGAATTTGAAATCAATAAAGAAAGCAATGGGTTTGAATTAAAACAACTAGGGAATTTGATGGAGCTAAGGGAGCTAGGAATTTATCGCCTTGAGCGAATACAGACAAAAGAAGAAGCTGCTGAAGCAAAGCTGATACACAAAAACCACTTGCTCAAGTTAACATTACATTGGTGTTATTATAGTCCTAAAAACAAGCGTGATGTGAAAGGAGAGATTCTTGAAGGACTTCAACCACATAGAAACCTTCGAGAGTTGTGCATTAATAGGCATGGAGGTCATTCTTGTCCAACATGGTTGGGTACTAAGCTCTCTATCAAAGCTCTTCAATCTCTTCATCTAGTTCGTGTCGATTGGAAAGTTCTTCCATCTCTAGAACACATGCGGATGCTCCATGAACTAACACTAGTTGGCTTAAGAGGACTAAAAAAATGGGCTTTGGGGGATAGTTGTCATTTGTTGTCTCAAATGGAAGTGTTGATAATTCAAGATTGTCCTAATCTCTTGGGGTTGCCTTTCGAGGACATGATTTATTCCCCACCAAAGCAAGATCATCAAGAAGGGGAGACACATTGGTTTCCCAACCTACAGAAGCTTGAAATAAAACATTGCCCAAAAGTTGTATTGTTGCCTCGTATACCTTGGACTCGGACTTTGTGTTCTGTCAAGATAGAAGAAGTGGGATCATCAATACTAGAGACTTTGAAATACTCAAAATCAAACCATTGTGCAGAATTAGAAATTATTGGGAAGGGTCTCATCATGGACAGCCTAGAGGAGAAGGTGCTGGTCTTTGGTAATCTGACAGATTTGGAGGAGCTGGTGATACGGCGTTGGCCACTGCAGTTTAAGGACCTTCAAAAGCTAACATCGCTGAGGTCCTTGTGTATTAAAAAGTCGGAGTTTGTTCCATCTGAATGTGAGGGTAAAGTGAACTGGCAGATTTCAGTTGAGCGTCTACATGTGGCCAAGAGCTGTGTAACCGGGAAGGAACTGACACGACTTATCTCTCATCTCCCAAAGCTCTCCGATTTGTTTATTCGGCGCTGCCAGAAGATAACTCAGATAGGCGTGGCAGGGGAGCAGCAACAACTAACAGCACACATAACTGCGCCATCAACCTCAGCTGCCAGATTAGAGGATGCAGAGGCGTCGTATGAGCAGCAGGGAACATCAGAGGAGGAGGAAACAGAGAAAGGAGGAGATGATGGGCTGCTTCTATTGCCGGCCCATCTCTCTAACTCCCTACGAAGATTGGAGACCAAGGATTGCAGAGAGCTGAGCCTCCTCCTGGTAGCTTATCCTCCTCTTCCTGATGGAGGCGGCTGCAAAACAGAAAAAGGTGGGGACGGAGGAGGGCTCCATGCCCTGCGCTCCCTCGAGGAATTATACATAATTCGTTGCCCCAGGTTATTTGACGCCTACAAGACCTCATCTTCCTGTACCTGCCGTTTCCCTTTCCCGCCCTCACTGCGAAAACTCGTGATCTGGGTCGCCAAGGGTATGGGGACGCTGGAACACATCTCAAACCTTACCAATCTCACTGAGTTAGTCCTATGATATTGTGGAGTTGATTTAAGAGGGGATGTCCTATGGTCTCTCGTTACCAGGGGTCACCTCAGCGAATTATATATCAAAGGCAGCCCCAAATTGTTTGTTGGTTCGGATCTCATACGAGCGCTGCAGGATAGAGACAAAGAGCGACATCGCCATTCCTGTAAGTTGAGGAAGCTGCTAACGGATGACGTCGCAGGATTCCTTGACGCGCCCATCTGCACCATCCTCTCTTCCTCCCTCGCCAAGCTAACCCTTGTTGGGGACGACGCGGTGCGCTTCACAAAGGAGCAAGAGGATGCCCTTCAGCTCCTCGCCTCCCTCCAGGACCTCGAATTTCGGAGCTTTGACAAGCTACAGTGCCTCCCTACATGCCTACATACGCTCTCCAAGCTCAAGAGGTTAGAGATCAGGTATTGTGACGTCATCAGCTCGCTGCCCGAGGATGGCCTCCCTGTTTCACTGCAAGAGCTAGATCTTTCTTCTTGCGATAACGAGGAGCTAAACCAGCAGTGCAGAAATTTCATCCTTGACCATCCCGGAATCGAGCTATTTGAGTACTTGTAACTTATACTAAGGTAACAAATGCTTAATTGCTTGTACCAATCGCTAATTCGCACTGCTACCTTGCTCTTTTCTTCTCACTCTTCATATTACATATACATCAGAAATTCTATTAAGAGTCAAACTCTATTTTGACTGACTTTTCCCCAACTCTTGTACGACTTAGATTTATGGACGGAAGGAGTACCTCCTAATCTCTCTGCATCAACCACAGATTTGCGAAGCGCGTCAGGATCTTGGGCTCTATGTCTGGTACATAAGACTGGTTAGTACAAGAAGTTAAATCTAACTTAATACAGTTATATATCCGCAATGTTTTCCACCTTTGCATGGTAAACTACTTCTTTTACGTTTTCTGTTTTCATTGGTGATGAAATTTCTACTTTGACAAACCAAGTATGTTGTGATTCTCCATGCAAATGTTTTATGATTTAGTTGGAAATTTTTGTATTAAGTGATTTTGAGAGTTTTTGCACCAGAAAGAGAACATATTTTATCACTGAAATGCTAAATTTTATTTCACGTACCATTATAACAATGTACCTCCCTTGTGTGCATTTTCACACTAGGTAGCCACTATAAATCTATTTAGCACCTGTGAGTCGTGAGTTATGGAAAAAGTAAATTGCACCCACCATACAACAACTTGTCAGGTGGGTGCAGATTGGTCCAACAAGTTGTAAAATACTCAATCTAGTGCGATAACTTGGCAGGTGGGTGCACATTAGTCCATCAACTTATAAATGTTCAAGTTAGTGTGATAACTTGGCAAATTGGTGCATATACCGTCTAGATGTAATTATAATTTTTCACACTACCATATTTTATATTTTCATCTTACCACAATAGAATTAAGTTCTTTTTAAAAGATTAATAAAACACCAAATAATTCATATAAATCTAATTATAATTGATTATTCATGTACATGATATAAATACAGCCTTTGTGAATTAACCAATGGCTGTTATTTGTTAAAAATTATAGTTCAAACTAAAGGAAAAATTTCTTTATGTAGACTTAAAGCACATAAATAGGCGTAAATCAAGCATATATTGTTTTATAGAAATTGTCGGTCTGAATTAGAAGAAAATAATTTTATATGGACAAAACAAAATATCTCTTATTTTCTAACAATAGTATACTTTTTAATTTATAATATGCTGTGGTCAATTTTTTTGATGCAAACATACCATGTATTTGTTGTGTTGTTGTGGTCAAATACAAGTCAACGTAACATTTGGACTCTGTATGCACTAATTTGCTAAGTTGTTGCACTAAGTTGAGTATTTTATAAGTTATTGGACCAATCTGCACCTACATATCAAGTTGTTGAACTAAATTGAGCATTTTACAAGTTAGTGGACCTATTTGCACGTACGTGACAAGTTGTTGTATGATGGGTGCAATTAACTCTTATGGAAAATATATTTCACAATCTCGCAGGATCAAGAGGGAAAACTCCCATGATTGATTATGTTATTCTTTTTCTTTGTGAATTACCATTTACTGAGTCAGATTTAGTGTCTTGCATGGGCATGGTCACTACTCACTACTGCAAAAGAGAGCAATGCCTCTCATACTACCGTTTCCATTAGATTCAGAATACATTTAACTTCTACAAACTCATAACTTTTCTATTAGTTTCTAGGCATTTACTACCATTCCATATTTTTATCTTTTTTGTTACATGATACAGTCGTTGTCACTTTTGACAACTGTGATCACCATTTCAGTTTTTCACCTGCTTTTTCTGTTCTTCTATGCAGGTATTTTTGTTTAATGTTAAGTTACAGGCTTGAAGACATACTTTGCATATGCATATTCAGTGACTTGGTTGTGTACTTGGCTACCTGTTAACCTCAAATTCAACGAGGAACAGATGTGATCATAGCACGCATAACTGCATAATCATCAACTACCAGAAGAAATCAATTAAAAGAAACATTGCAAGTGATAAGCAAAGATCTACTGTGGCTCTTCATGAAGCTTATAATCAGAGTTATATGATGTTGAATAAAAGTCTGCATTTTTTTTTCTGATATGCAATGCTTGTGGTATTGGTTGTGAAGATCATTGGGTTCAAAGGATTTTTCTTAAAATCCCGGTTGTTAGTTTCAGGACATATCACTGGTGTGTGGTGTGAAAACAGTTTTTCTTTTGGTTTGAAACAGGTTTGGTTGCAAGGGACTAGCACTTCCATAAAAAACAATGTGCCCAGATCATATACGCATGTTATGGGAGTCATGCTAGTATGGTTTCCAACGTCCTTAAGTGTGATCCTGAGAAGAATTCATTGTATACTTCTGCTCATTATTGCTAATAATGAAGGGTATGGACCGATTTGGTCCCGTGGTCTTTTGCTCCTTGATTTGAGGAGGTTTTTCCACGTAAATCACTTGTCTCAGTTTGCCACTGACTTATTGCTTTTCTTATTCTCTGCGTCTGTCTTGTACTGATGGGTACTAATGGAAATTAAAGTCACAGTTTCTGTTGCCTAAATTGACATTAAATTACAGTATTGCATGAAGGCTGTGCATTAGACAAGCATGGATTTACTGATCTATCACTAAATCAGCATGCTCAATATGTTCTAACTCGAATTTGCAATGTTAATTAATGTTTTCCAATGTTGGCCACTCCATATTATTGTATAGTATTTCTTTCTTATAAAAATATGTAGGAACATGAACCATTTCTATATTTCTGGATGCGATTAAAAAGTGTAAACTCACTAACAGTAGTGCCGAAGGCGCAGATTTCTAAACCTTCATGTTCATGTGCTGCTTCCCGAACTCTGGGGTAAAGTTGTAGTGTGGCGGAACCGACCAGCTTAACCCGGCTCACGTGCACCTAAGCATCAACTTAATGATGATTATAATGAACGTACGTGGAACGGGCTAAATCTGGTAGTCCATCGGGTGTCCTGGGACGAGTCTGGATAATCCACTTAGAGCATCTCCAGCAAGGACTCTACTCAAGTCCCTACTCATAAAGTAGGATCCGAAGAAAAAAAACGCACTCCAGCAGAGCCCTGCTCAAACCAGACCCTAGGCTGTATGCAGGTTCCAAAAGTACTTTTTAGTTCATATTCATCCCCCTCACAGAATACGTATCCCAAAAATTCTTTTTTTCACCCTTCCCCTTCATCCCCACGCATCCCACTTAAAAAACTGGTTTACCCCCTCCGACCAAGCTCCCTTGCGGCCCGGAGAGCGCTCCCTTCTGGCCACCCAAGCCCCCTGCGGGGCCACATGAGGTCGCTGCATTGCCACCAGAGGTAGCCGCGCCGGCTTATCCTCCCAGCGACCCAACGGCGACCCAAACTCAGCGTGCCCCCAAATCGAGCACCACCATTCTTGGATCGAGCATCGATGCCCTTGAATCAAGCACCGACGACTTCAAATCGAGCACCGCGGAGGTCGAATCGAGCGAGCCCTGGCGACACCGTCCCGCTCCTCCGTGTATCGCTCGAGCCGCTGCGGCGCTGCCCTGCTCCTCCGCACGCCGCCAGTCGCTCCTCTCGGCGGCCGTCCAGTAGCTCGTTGCCAGCATTCACCGCCGTCGCCTGAGCTCCTCTACCCACCGCTCGGGCTCTGGTGCTCCGCTATCTGATGCTTGGCCTCCAATGCCTCCGCCTAGATCTACATGACCACGTCGCAGGAGCGAGGTTCCGGTCCGCGGCGGGAGGAAGTATGGACCAAGAAAGCTTGCGGGCGGCGACCGGCTAGCGGGGGACTTGCGGTGGCGAAGAGGCGGCTTCGGAGCTGCGAACAGAGGAAGACAACGGAGATTGCGGGAAAAAACTAAAGGAAATAAATGGTATTTCAATGACATGTGGGTCCCATGAAGCAGGGGTCAGGGAGCAGAGTCTATTACTGGAGTTCAATATAAAATTTTAGAAGTAGGAGCCTTGAGTAGGGGCTATTGTTCTCACCGTTGATTTTTCCAAAATAATCATCAGGTAAAATATATCATCTAAGCACGATGAATGTTTGAAAATTGCCGGTTTGTTTTGACAAAGTTTTGGCACAATTTTATAATGAGGCTGAGTAATCGGTGTTCAAAACATTTCACCATTTCCTTTTAAAAAGAAGTGCATATGAAGGGAGGGAAAAAGGTCTTGACATGAAACCAAAAAAATAAATAGATTTTTTTGAGATAAAAAAATAAATAGATAGTGAAGGAAACCAAAATAAAAAAACAATAAATGATTACATGGGCCGCACGCGCCTAAATAGGGCCGTCCACTCTGACCTAAAACCGTCAAGTCGTCAACGTCGACCAGACGCAACACGACGGCGACGGCCATGGCTTCGCCGGAGGTCGCCGGCGGCGACGGCAGCTACGACTTCCACCTCCGCTCTCTCTCCGCGGCCTCAAGGGACTCCGCTGCGGCCGCCGACCCCGCCTCCGACCCCAACCTTCTCCAATCCGTAAACCGCATCTCCCTTTCGAACCCTTCCCCCCATGTCCAGTTCCTTGGATGTACATACGGATTTTGAGTTTGTTTCTTCTTGCGCCATTTTTTACTTTTTCCCGCGTGAAGGTGAGGAGGGTCTGCGAGATGTGCCGAGAGGCGAAGGGGGCGAGGGACGAGATGGTGGCGCGTGCGTTCCCGGTGATGAGCAAGCTGTTTCAGCGATGCGCTGCTGCTCAGACACAGGCCGTGGCCTCTACGGGTGTGCTGCTTCTTGTAAGGCGGCTTTTCTCAATTCGCTCTGTAAACATCTTATTCTTACCATTTTTTATGGATCAAAGGCTCGGATGTCTTGAACTTGGGTCCTTTTGCGTAGATATGTATTCATCCCTTACAATTTTATCGAAAATTTATCAGTAACGTGGGTATTATAGTCTTTTGAGGAGAGAGCTAATCTTGTTCTAAGCATATGTAAATGTACTTACTTCCTGATTCACCCAACAATCAATTTATCTGCACAGTTGTTGGTGTCAGATTTACTTAAAATGTTCACTTATTTCGTAAAGCAAGAGTTATACTTATAGCAAGAGTTGTTTCGACATGCATTTTTCCTAAACAGACCATTCTGCAATTCTTCCTGGACTTTGGGGAGGCAGTCTTGCATGATGCTGATGGTAGTTTGAAGACCTTCTTCCGCTCTTGCTTAAGTAGGTAATATTGTTTTCTGCATTTTTCTCTTGGCTAAATATCAGTATGTATTGCATTAAAAAGATTATAAAAATCATTTCCATTTTCTTTCTTGTAAATAGGGAGTTCGCGGATCCTATTGTTGCAGAGCGTACACTTGAATTCCTTGTAGCAAACAAGACAAAGATCCTTAACTCTTTTCCCAACTTGATTCCACAGGTGCGTACACATGAATGATTACTTACTCAGAAATAGTAAATAATGCATATAGTTCTAGACTGCTGCAGCTCATGTTATTTTTAAGCATATCCATCTTTTCTCTTTCTATTTTCTTTATTGATCAAAGCATGTGCTTGCGTGCTGTTGTTTATATGCAGTTTTATCCGTTGCTGTTGAAGCTAATTGCATCAAATATTGAGAGGTATGTCCTCTTTATTGCTGGGATCTTCTGTCAGTTTTATGTTCATTTTCCTGACATTGGTAGCATAAATGTTTGATAGGAATCCTGTCGAACTGCCTAATTTGTTTGCTAACATTCTAGACTGGAAAAGAAGTTTTTGGAAGTACTTCCATTAATGATGTCAGCAGGATCTTTTCTTCCGCTCTTCCTGTCCCTTATGGATCTGCCAAGTAAGCTTGTTGATTATGTGCTTTAAGGACTTCCTTGAATTTCTTTTGGGTCGCATGATATTATCAGCTAATGACCTTATGAGTTAGGTGCAAAACAGCATAATTAATTCTTGTTTCTGCTTTCATCTGGAGCAGATCCTTATAGCGTTCATACATGACCTAGTCCCTGCTGATCTTGATTCAGTTTTTATTTATGAACTAGACTAGTTGACACACTATATATATATTTCTTTTAATAAAGCACTGTTTTATCTTTAAATTTTAATATGTTGCACACAATATCTATCAGCTCTGATTGATCTTAATTGGAGACTACAAAAACTGATGGTCTGATTTAGGTATTTATCTCTTTTTTTTCTTTTTTTCAAGTGTTTTTAACTGTCAACCATGCATTGTTGCCTTTTATTCTGTAATGATGGTCGATTTCAACTCCTTTGTTCCTCTCTCACTACGTGGACATCCAGTGTTGGTGGTGGCATTGGAGAAGGTGGAAAGAAGTTCTGGAACTCTTATTGGTAGTAGTATATCTACAATCCAGAAGAGCGCTGCTCCTGAGGTTATCTTCAGAATTATTCAACTATGAATGAATTACCTTGTCCCAAATTGGCTGAGATATTTTACTTTTCTATGGTGCAGATGCTTCTTGCATTGATGGATGAGGCATACACTGGTTCTGCAATAGAAGATTCTAGTGGTAATTTAGGTTCTGATGATAGTAGTCCTCTTGACCTCGCTGACCCAATGTTCCTGGACCTTCTAAAAGATGAGAACGATGGTATTGCCGTAAGTAGTTTCTTCTGTACAATATTATATGTTTGATATTTCTATATCCCCTCTAAATTATTAGTATTAGTGGTACCTTTTTCTGTTGTTTCCTTCAGGCAAAACATTGGATATCCCCTACAATATCTTCGACATTACAAGCGGCAGTTAACAGCCCACAGTCGAACAGATTAAAACAATCATTGGAAATGGCACCTCGCTTTCTTTCTTTGTATTTTGCAACTGCATTGCGGGACGTTAGTGACTGTAAGTGGCCTACCTTCTTTTAAGGGTTTTTTGGATATATGCCATTACAATTTTCCAAGATTGGAGATATGCCATTACAATTCGATTATTTGGAAATATGCCATTACAATTCGATGGTTTACTGAAACTTGCCATTTTCTACGCTTTCTAAGACGGTTGGCCCACCTACAGGCGTTGTATACATACTCGATATTTCGTATGGACCGATTTGCCCCTCAACAAACATCCTATCTCGAGTCACTTACATGTGGGACCCACATGTCATCTCCTTCCTCCCTTTCTTCCCCCAACCTACCTTTCCTCTTCCTGTGCTACTCTCGCTGCTGCCGTCGCCCGGTGATGCTCTCGCGCTCCTCGCTGCTGGTGATGCTCTCGCCGCCCCACTGCTGGTGATGCTCTCGCCGCCGCGCCGCCAGGTGCTTCACTCGCCGCCGCGGCGAGGGAGGCCGTGGAGGAAAAGTTGCTGGTGGAGGAGGAGGTGGAGAAGGAGTAGGCGGCGGGGTAGGAGCTGGTGGTGGTGCGCGGCGAGCGGTGATTCCAGGGGTGGAGGTGGTGGCGGCGGCCATGGTGGAGGTGGAGGCGGTGGTGGCGATGGCGCTCTTGGATTTGCGCATCCGATTCGGCTTGGGGCTGGCCATGGGAGCCTCCAATCCGTCCTCGTCTAGGGTCGTACCCACCCCCTACAGGCCATGCACCGGCTGAGCAACTTGTCGGCGCGGTCGAGTAGCTCACGGCCGCAGGACGGGAGGGGCACGACGACGAGGTCAGCAGGCGGGCCACGATGGCGGTTGGCGCTGAGTGCGGTGAGAGTACGGACAGCGGCGAGGAGGGGGAGAGCGTGGAGGAGATGGAGCTGCTCGCCGCTGCAGGACGAGGAAGCGCGGAGATGCAGCTCCATTTGCCGACGGCGGAGAACGAGAGGGAGAGAGAGGAAGTTTGGGGAAGAAAGGATGGAGGAAGAAGATGACATGTGGACCCCACATGTCAGTGACTAGAGATAGGATGTGTGTTAAGGGGCAAATTGGTCCATACGAAATGTCGAGTACGTATACGACGCCTGCAGGTGGGCCAACCGTCGTGGAAAGCGTAGAAAATGGCAAGTTTCGGTGAACCATCGAATTGTAATGGCATATTTCCAAATAGTCGAATTGTAATGGCATATCTCCAACCTTGGAAAATTGTAATGGCATATATCCAAAAAAACCCTTCTTTTAACTATGATTGCTGTTGCCTGTTGATACACATACTAAATTACCAGCATACTGTTGATTTGAAAATTCTGTGTTTGTTGGTTCAGCGCTGTTGTGTGCTCTTATTCCAGTAGTTATGTCAAGATATGCTGCAATGTTTCCGGACAAGGTTTTCTCATTTGAGGTAGACAACTTTAATTTATTCTGAACTTTCCTTGCCTTTATGTATCATACTGATGTTTTATAAATATAGTTAGATATACAAGTGTCTGCGGTTCACAACCAATGGATATTACCTTTCCAATATCTATGTATTCAGTGTTCTTGATCTGATCTAACTGATTAATTCTGTAGGCAGTCAATTTATAAGCAATAAATAAACAACGTCATAAGCCCAAATTGAAGGATTCACCATATGTCGAATTATTACAGCTGCTGTTTTCTCTGATATTACAACATTTCCAATTTTATATTCTTGGTTCTCTGATATTACATTCTTGTAGGTTAGGAAAAGACTGTCGGATTTCATATTGGCTGCCTTCCAGCGGTCTCCTGACATCATTGCAGTATTAAAGGTAATAAATTCCATGCTGTGTAGAACTTCAGCAATAAGGTGGCCTTTGAAATATTTCTTTATACATAGAGTTTTCTGAACAATTTCACATGATAACTTTGGACCATTCTGCAGAAGCCTATTACTGACAGACTCGGTGAAGCTCATGATAATCCTGCAAAGGAAAGTATCTCTCAAGTTCTTATACCTATGTTCAAGTTTGTGATGCCACTGAATTCCTACATAATCGCTTGCTCAAATAACTACTATGTCCTTTCACTGCATCTGAATTTTCTTTTGGACTGACCTATGCAGACAGAATTAGCATTGCACTTATGCTGGGCCATTGGTGAGCATGGAGCTGGAGGGATAAATCGCAAAGATGTAGCCCGTGAACTATTTGAAAATTTGGAATTGTTACTGTATGAAAACCTGGCAACTAGGTGAGACTATAGTGTACTATATCTTTGTTTTCTAGACTTGCAAGGCATGACACATGATTTAACTTTTTTATATCTTGTCAAGTCGTTTGGGATTAAGCCAGGAACCAGGATTTGATTCAATGGGTGCATCTTCTAGAAAGTCGTCCCAAGCTAGGCTTCTCTGCTTTGTGGTGACCGCCATTGCTAAACTAGCAACATGCCATAGTGAGTTGCTTCCGAGAGCACGCGTATCATTGGCTAAGGTTCTTGACTCGATCCTTCCTTTTTGTGATAATAAATGATCAGTGTTAGATGTGTTTAGACCATCCATCATTATGTTACTTCTCGCACGGCATCTTAACTGCTGTTTTCCTGCAGGTTGCTCGTTCCCGAACCTCAGACAGGAGAGTCTGGCAACGTGCATGTGACTATTTAGCGCTCATGAATGAACCAGCCATCTGTTTATCTGTACTGGGACCGTCCACTGCCCAAGGAAATGGTCCTGGTATTGTTGACTGGAGCGAAGGTGGAACCAAGATGGTAGCTCACATCCCCTTTTACCTTTTAGCTGAGCAAAAAGGTAACACCGCAAACATTTCAATAGTTAAATGTAGAATGGCCATCCTTTCATTTGCTTAAGAAAGTTATGCTTGCGATTTTGATGAGATAATGTTGTGCTTTTTAACTAAGGGTACAACTAAAATGGCACAGAATAAAGTGAAGCACTGTAAACAAACTTGCTATATCTTGCTTCAAACATTCTTCATGCTGCGCTTCTCATAAAAGTTACCCCTGAACTTTGTTGCAGGTCCGCCATTTCATGATTTTTCATTTGCGGACCTCCTCCCAACAGAGTGAAGAGAAAATACATTCATGAATCATGAGTTTCATCGTTTAGGCACTGATTTCGCTAGCAGAATGCCATGTCCATAGCGAATTTGTTTCGTGATGTGCGGAAGATCCAACTTCATTTTCAAGAAAAGGTCTTGTATCAGTTACATGGCTGACTATTATATTTAAGATGCACTCAGGACTCCTTTGCACATGTAGTGACTCCTGCGTCTTGTGAGGCGAGAACAGTGTTGTAAATGTAACATCTCCCATTTGTAAATCTCAAGGATAAGCTGTTTTATATGAAATGGCTAAAAATATGCTGAGATACCTGGCAATATAATCTCAAACATTGAAGTGGTGTCACGACCATGGAACGCTATTAAACATTTTACCCAGCATAACATATTGTCTTCAAAACAGCAGGAACATAACGGAGAAAATTGGCATTCCATGGCCATGAACTGAATAGATCGATAACTTGAGGCAACAAGGACATGGCACATTTGAGATTGAAATGGTTGCCAGACACCCAAAACTACCAAGTCTCTATTCTGGAACTACCATGATACTGGAAAAGTCTGAACAGCAGCACAAATTACAGGCTAAATTACGGTTTTGTACTCCACAAGACAAAGAACCCTAAATTCACAGGTAGCAGCATCCGAGAGGCCAACATGAAGAGGAAGTCAATACCCGAACCAACCGCCCTTGCGTAGTGGTGACACATTTTCTTCGATAACTGAAACGTTTCTTGGAATTTCCGTAAATTTTGTGGAAACTAGGCAAACATAAATAACCCACTATGAGCACCACATGGCAAGGAGAGTCTGAGGTGCGTTCTTGACTTCCTACTGATGAAAGCTCTAAAATTTGCTGCTCCTGCGATTGATTATTGAGCAAATTCATCAGTATTCAGATGCAAACAAATAATGAAAATTTGCAACTTATAAGTCGGTTTTGACATGATGCATACCTCCAATGCGAGGATAAGAACATTTTTAGATTCAACGAACGAAGCTACTGGGGATTGCTCTCGCCGGAGACCGCAGCCTTGATGCGCTCCACTGTGCAGGCAATGAGGCTATTCACCGTTGCCACTGAACCCAGAGAAAGCTTGGCTGTGGGCACAGAGTCCACTAGTATCTGGAACGCCACTGTCAGGAGCGACCCACCTGAGCCGACGCCACCGTCACCTTGCATGTTTCCCCCGGCTGGTCCATCAGGTAGGATGGCGAAGCCCGATGGCAGGAGGGCCACATAGTCAGGATCGCCGCCGTTGAGGACAACATTCATGGCCACAACATCCACCGGGGCGTAGATGACATAGGAGCCTGATGCGTCGGTGCAGCTCTCTTGCAGGATCAGCATGTTGCTTTGGTTCGAGTTCGTGCTCTGCAACGACGTGCATCAGCAAACACAATCAATACTTTACACGAGTCCCGTGTTATCATATGCATGCATGAGGAATCAAATCGATCTAAACGCATGTGCTGCTTACATTGACACGAAGAAGCGAGACACAGTTGCCGTGATCTCGGCCATTGGCAATGTGAGCCATTTCTTGAACAACGCCACCATTGGAGAGGATGTCCCACTGCACATAAACAAAAAAATTGTAAAAGATGTTAATCAGATCTTGTTTTTATATATCTATGTGCTGATGCATTCGATCGATCATATGGTTGCAGTGCATGCCTCGCTACGAGAGCTCTCATCGCGGAGGAAGTCAAAGACGCGCTTGGGCGTGACAGGGAGCCAAAATGAAGTGGCAGCATTGAGAACAATGCCTGGTGGCCTGCCTGGATCGTCCACACTCTTCCTGGTCATGACACGGACGTCCTCAGCACCGCTGCCGGACAGTGTCGTCCACTGGTGCGCCGCGGAGGCCGTCACGCCACCACAGAAGCTCATCACCATCCTCTCAGCCAGTTTCAGCATGCTCTTCCTCCCCTCGGCGCTCGTGATCACTGCAATAGATAGTTTGTGACTTATTTTTCTTCAATTGATAGACAGCATGTGGTAGACTACATTTCATGGACCGAAAGCTTACCACCAATGTCGCTGGTCGGGATGTTGCTGGCCATGACGCTGGCAAGGCGCTCACATTGGCGATCCAGAGTCCCAACCCACCGGCGCGCACCGAAGGCAAGGCCAGAGTTCACCAGCAGCTTATAGATGTTGTGCAGTGACCTGTCGTCCACCTCGACATGCTCAACCCATGTCACCTGAATTAACAGATCGAGAACAGGAACACAAATCTCATGATCAGTTTCTGAACCAACTACACTAGCTAGGCAGAAATTCAGTGATGAGATACAGTTATTTAGCTACGGAGAATGTAACAACTGACTAAATAATTTGATAACACGTACCTTTGAGTAGCCATTGGGCATTTCCTGGATCAGGCAGCCAGACGGCCTGCGCCGGCACTTGAGGACTGATCCCGGGCGCAGGCTGTCCAGTGAGACGTCAACTACAGCCCATGTCCCGTCAGCGTTCTGCTTGCAGTACCTCACGAAGTAGCTCTCCCTGGTCGGCACCAGTGGAGACGGCACCTGAAATTCCACCGACATCTGCACACCACCAGTTGACACACTCCATTTCAGAATGAACAGATCACGTCAAAGTTACCATGCATTATAAATGTCAGCACACGTACCACTTGCAATGCACCGTTGTAGTTCCCCGCCACGCCAGTAGACAGCACCTCCAACGTCACCGCTCTCGACACAATGCTCGAGAACACGCTTGCATATTGATTCTGCACAAAAATTGACTCAGAAGTTCAAGATCAAATAAACAAGAACCTAGAGTGCCTAAAGTCTTTAAGACGTCAGCTATTTATTCAGCACGCCACTTACCACGTCCATGAGGATTTCAACAAGGTTGGCATGTGTCATGATCACCACACTGCTGTCACGTGAAGCCTCCGACTTCGAACCATACTGCTTGGGTCCAAGACCTTGAGGGAACATTCGTGCATACTCCTCCTCATTCAGAGTCTCACTTGATGATCCATCGATCCCCGGCATGTTCCAGAGTGGCTCATCCAGCTGTGCCATCCTGACCAGCTCCTCCATGGCCGCAACAGCCAGCTCCACGATCATGGGTTTATCAGCATCAGACTGCACAGCACCCCTCAGTATCTCTCCAGCACCAACATTGACACCGCCGAAGATGTCAGCGGCACCGTACGTGGCGGCACCACCAATGCCGATATCTAGAGTTGACGCACTTGCTGTTGCCAATGGACTGGAGAGCACAGGGAAGGACACCATGGGCTTGCCCACGTACTTGGCGGCAATGGCTGAGATTCTATCGATCTCCTCGCGGAGACGGGCGTTCTCGACGCGGAGATGGTGCTCGTCGAAGGACATCTCGCCGAGCGCGGCTGGACCGCCGCAGTTGGGGCACGACGCGCTGCTTAGGGCCTCCTTGTAGCGCATGTTCTCAGCACGGAGCTTGTCGTTCTCTGCTCGCAGCTGCGAGTTCTCCTGCCGTTCATGCTGGTTCTGCAAGTCACCCGTTCACGAAGCACACATTCAGATTCAATAACACCATTGATCATGAGGCATGCACGAGCATGCATTACATGTTGGAGTATCTCTACATGGATTGTTTGTGATTAACATTATCAATCATTAGTACAGGTTGTGGCATGCAACTAAAAGGTGCTCCTATATCGAATTACCGAGTGTGCAGCTGCGACTGGGTCAGATGAACAGTGTTGTAGACATATGCCAGGTAGGCAACAGCAGGAGTGAGGAAGACATGCATGGGGTGGGGTTTGACTATAGGCTGTGGTGACACTGCCTGGCAGCCTGGGTGTGGCAGCACATTTGGCAGTGTGCATGCAGAAGAGGACATGGGGGTGTGTGGGCAAGCTTTGTCCAGTTATAGTAATAGGCATGAATGCAACCTGTCAGATGCTAGGTCAGAGGCTTAAATGAAGTAGTTGCGACGCTGCCTTGGAAGAGCAATTTTTCCAATCAAAATGCAAATCTTGCTCCAGAGAAATGATCGGAGTGTTTAACTGAGCGAGGTTGATCAGGATCATCACCTTCATTTGTGTGCGCTTGTTTTGGAACCAGAACTTGACTTGAAGCGGCTCCAGCCCCAGCTCCCGGCTCAGCTCCTTGCGCTGCTTGTCATCTGGGTGTGGACATTCCTTGAAGAAACTGGCCATCAATCAATTTCCAATAATAATTTAGTTCTTTATGTGAGTAACGACTAACGAATTAATGTCCCAGGAAAAAAAAAATATGAGAAAGGAAGTTCAGACTCTAGTGTGAACGCACTAGACACTAGCTAGTCCTACTTCTTGAATGCCTTTGTTTGTTTCGAGAAGAGCAAAGGAACAAAAACGGTTTTGGTCATTGGTCAACGTATACAATACTCCTGAAGAACCTGGACGAGCACGCAAGAACTCAAAATTGACTTGTACGTGATCAGCTTACATCACTCTCAGTGAATGCTAGTAACCGACTGACTATCCCTCGTCCTCTCCACATTAATTTCAGCAAACCAACAACATTTTATGCATATATTTTTCCAAGAACAATCTACGCAGAATTAATGAAACAAGAACACATTAAAGGGTATAGGGTATGGTCATTACGCTTCCATCTCCTGGATCTGATGCTGGGTGTGGCGGTGGTAGCGTTTCTTCTTGCTGGGCCGTTGGTTGGGGTCCTGGTCGTCGATGGAAACGCCATCCATGTTCTCACTGCCGGACTTGCTCTCGAACTCGTCCCCCAGAGGGTCGCCGGAGCTCCGGCCGCCGTGCATCATCATGTTGTCGCTGCTCTCCGCCGTCGTCGCCGGGATCTGGTGATCCAGCAGATGATGCTGCTGCAGCGCGTGCTGGAGCTGTGGACTGTCAAGCAGGTTTGGCTGCAATCAAGGAAGGGGAAGAATAGCTTAGTATTAGCCAATCTACATCACTGTACTGCTGCACAAATCCGTTGAAATGAATAGACCGATTAATTGAAGTGCCAAAGATTGGGACGTTAGCCTGTTGAGGCATTCCGTGCGTTTCATCGTCGCCATTAATATGCGAGAAATGGAGGAGAAGATTTATGGGCAAGAGGGGATGGAAAATAATGGTTGCACAAAAGCAATTGTTTTTCAGGAAAAAAAATGATTTCGTAGAAAGAAACAATTAATTTGGGGATGAAATAATGCAAGAGTTGCCACAAAAACAAATTTAGGAAAGGGGATGGAGAGAGAGATGTGAAAGCAAGCTTGCAAAGGGGAAGGAGAAATTAGGAAAGGTAGGCCGCCGTTTTGTGTTCAAGGGCCACAAGACCCCAAAGAAGCTGGAAGAGCAACACCAACCTGGTGATCTCCACAGCATCTCTCCAAGCTGTGCTGGCCCATTCATCTGCCCCGTTATATAGGAGAGTCTTAAACAAATGGGGCTCGTGTATTCTGATGACCTAATCTCTGTGTGAACAGAAGCAAAGTACTGGAGATAATCTCTCTCTCTCTCTCTCTCTCTCTGGTGGACTTCTCGGTTTCCAAGGAAAAAAGTACTAGATGGCCCTTCTATTCTATCACTAATCCCAAGTTCTGAAACTGAGATGACATCAAATTCAGGCAAAAAATTTTTACCAATAGTGAGAAGAGAACACGCGAAAGGAAACAAGAAGAACGGCAACACGTACAAGTTGTGATCTTCCAAAAGAAAATAGAAGAATTTTTTGCCTCGCTCAGCAAAAGAAAACCAGCATAGTTGAGTTGATGAGTTACCTGACCAAGTGACAGTGCCGACGAGGACCCATACACCGGCGCCGCGCTGTTCCGGCCGATCATCGACGGCATATGCCTCGCCGGCATCATCATTCTCCTCTGGCCACCTCTCAAACCCTAATTCCTCGGCGTCTCGCTCCTTTCCATTTCTTCACAGACACATGGGTATGTACCTTCCTCCACAGCCAAAGAACAGGAGCTAATCCTATTCATATAAAGAGAAACCTTGCCTGCCAAGCAACAACACAACCAGCAACAGATCTATGGACAAGGTAGCCCAAAAAAATCCTTCGCTGCGAGACTGGCAAAGAGAGATCTAGCAGAAGAACTATATATGTGTGTGTGTGCGTGCCTTTGCAAAAATAGAGCTCTGATCTCTCTCTATGTTTGCCTGCAAAGTCGCAGGTCTTCGTGATGATTCTTTACCGCTTGCAAGCTCAGAAGGGTAGCTAGCAAGAAGTGGACAGAGACGGGGAGATCCTGATGAGGAGCTAAACGGCCATGGAAGGGGAAGAGGTGGAGGAGGAGGAAGAAGAAGAGCTCGAGAAGAAAGGGGAACGGAGGTGGAAGAGAATGTGGAGAAGCGGGGAAGGAGTTATTGCGGACGAGTGTTGAGGTGGTGCAATCCGCATTTATTGAGAGAGCGTCTCGTAATTGTTAGGGGAGAGAAAGACTGGCGCATGAATTTTTAATATTTTTTTATATACACAATACCGGTAATCCGGTATTAAAATACGAGAAATACGTAGATATGTCATGTATTTTGGATTTATTGGACGTCGTCTATAAATACTTCTTTTTTGTCGAATAATGTGAAAATGATGAGCGTTCATACATGCATGCAATATATATTTATTTCGAGCTATGTACAACTATGTAGTAGGAGAAAAATAAATGAAGCAAGCCCAATCATACGTAGAAAATTGGCTTTCTATAATTTAATTTGTCGGTGCATTTTCCATTTTTATTGGTTATTTAATTCCAGCTACGTACGAGATTGGTTTTGGCAGTAGACGTGCGTTTTGTGCATGAGTAATGCACTGTTGCAAATGTTTAAGACTAGTGCTATAGATAACCGGCGTGGTTATTGAGTGATGTAGAGGGATCCAGGTTCTCTCGACTCTGCTACTGTTACTTTCATTATATATCATGTGGAGCGTCTCTTCTGGCCAAGGATCGGTTAAGACCAAATGTTAGCACTAATGTTACATTCATCGATAATATAAGAAGCTACAAAAGCTTTTTGACGCTACAACAATTGACGCATCAAACACACTGATCTGCGCATGAGGACGAGAAGCAGCCTGGGAAGTGGGAAGGAAAATGATAGTAGACACAAACTTGAATTTTGCATCAATAAAGAACCAGTCAAAACTTCCTCGCAAAAAAAAAAACAAAAGGTCAAATACATGAAAATCTGACATGTATATAGCTGTACTGACAATGCAGTGCATGCAAATGATCAAATTTGAGTTTTTTTTCTTGACTTTTCAGGAGATCGATCGAACAACGGGCGAAGAAATCGAGATGCTTCACTGCTGCAGATAGTAGTGTGGTGTGTACTGTTTCATACCTCGTCACGCATCTTCGCGTGCTGATCTTTCTGCCCGTATGAAACAGCTTTTCCTGCTCAGAAATAAATCAGGGAAAGATTATTAATGCATATATAGAGAAATGTCATTAGGTGAGTATGTGCAGCAGAGGAAATAACAAATTAACAACTAAAATAAATCTACAATGTTAGATCAGATACACGCAATGCATGTCAATCTAATAATAAAAATATGAGCTCTTTTACAATGATTGGCAAGTACCATCGTACTACCAGAATATAGAATCCAACGGTGAGAAATATGTCTAAGTACCTGAAAGTACCCATCCAAAAGTACCAAAAAGTACCAAAATTGTGGGACCAAGTACCAGAAAATGGGCCCAACTAATTATTTATTTATTTTTAAAAATTTTCTAGTTAAAAGTACCGGTAAGTACCAGGAAAAGTACTTAAAGTACCTGCAAGTACCTAGTAGTACCAGCTGGTACTTGCCAACCATTGTAAAAGAACTTATTTTTAATTTAAAAAAAAAATAAAATAATTAGCTGGGCCCATTTATCCGGTACTTGGTCCCACAATTTTGGTACTTTTGAGTACTTTTGGATGGGTATTTTTAGGTATTTTTAGGTACTTAGATATTTTTCCCACTGTTGGATTCTATATCCTAGTATTAACATGGTACTTGCCAATCATTGTAAAAGATGTCTTAAAAAAACCATTGTGAAACTAAGAGATTATTTTATTTTGAGGAACCGATGGGGATTTTTTAGGAATTGAGGGAATAATTCTTTCGTAAAATGATAAATTAAACTTTAAAGTGTATTCCCCGTAGCAGTATACTCCTCTCCGGATCCGTAGACCACTGGCAAGTGGTGGCTGTAAATAACGCCCAAATAGCTGGAGTGAGTTTTCAAAGACGTCCATTTTACAGTACAGAGTGTATTGAAAACGACGCCCCACATCTTTTCTAGAATTCTAACCATGCTATCTAGCACTGGCAGCTAGGGCTGGACGAAAAACTCGTAACTCGTAGACTCGCTCGAACTCGCTCGTTATTGGCTCGGCTCGACTTGACTCATTAGGATTTTCAAACGAGCCGAACCAAGCCTTTAGCTCGCTCCTATAACGAGCCAGCTCAAGCTGGCTCGCGAGCTGCTCACGAGCTCAAACGAGCTGAGGTGGTTTAGCAGCCCAAACAACAAACTATATAGCCCACAAGCCTAACACACTACAAAGCCCATAAAGTCACAAACCCTATCTCTCTCCCACCCACCAGCCCACCCCACCACCGCCGCCAGCCCCCCACACACGCACGGCCACGGAGCCGCCGACGCACACACGCATCCCTACGCCGATTCCCCTCCCCACGCCACCAGGCGCCAAGCCGCGCCGCCACCAGCACTCCAGGCTTCAGCATGCCGCCGCTCCCTCCGCCAAAATTTTGGATGCATCAAAGTATCAAACGTTGATGGCTTGATGTTTTATTTAATGGTTTATTCAGTGCTTTGTTTCTTTTTTTTTGTTGTTGGGAGTTATATAAAATATCTCATATTGTCAATATATGTTAAATGGTCAAACTTTTGATGTCCTGGCTCACGAGCTAACGAGCTGGCTCGAGCTCGCCAACGATTCGAGCCGAGCCAGGGTTTTAGATCGTTAGCTAGCGAGCTATAACGAACTGAGCTATAACGAGTCGAGCCACTAACGAGCCGAGCTGGCTCGATATCCAGCCCTACTAGCAGCCTCTGTACTGCAGGCAGATGACGCACGTAGTATACATAGTTCATTCACGCTCCCACCCCACAAACTTCACGATCGAACCCAAAACACAGTTCCTTCGACCCGGGAAAACACACTCAGATCACGTAACAGAGAAACGACAATCAGAAGTTCAACGTCATGTCAGCAATCTCTATCTACGAGAGTTGGCCAATTCCCCGAGCTGGGAACGTGGCCACGTCACGGCTAAATCCCGGCCGTCGGATCGGCCGGGCGAAGGGCTGAGATTGTGTTTCTCTCCATAACTTTACAAAAAAACCCCTCAAGTTATAGGGAAATAGAACCCACCGTCCTCTCATCTCTCACAAACAATTTTTCAGCAAAGTCCTTAGCATTTCCCGAAATCAACCCGCCATCCACCCAAACTAGCCAAGCCACATTTTCAAAAAACCCCCAAGATTTTTATAAAATCAACCCGCAATCTATTTTGTCTCACAGGAAGCTTTATCGAAAGCCCTCGAATTATACTTTAATTAGAGAAGAACCCGTTCTATTACCTACTTCCATACAAACAACACTAAACGTACAATTCGACCACCAAATGTATTTGAACCAAAAGGTGTCCAACATAAAATTTGTTTATAATTTCAAGAACAATAATTTTATTGTAGAATATATTTCTACATCGAAAACAATTTCTACATATATTTATATAGGTCCTGTCGCACCTACTATCCCTATAGCGAAACATCCTCAAATTTAAAAGGTTTTCAATACAAAAATAATCAAAATTCAAAAACATAAATCTTTGATACGCAACAAAATTTTAAATTCAAATTATTTTCATAATTCATTCCCACCTAATAAAAACCATAATGTAGAAAAAAATTAAGAAAACCTCACTTGTCAAATTCCCCCATCATAGCTAACATTACGCAACAAAATTTTAAATACAAAGTGTTTTGATAATTCGTTCCTAACTATGATTCGTACATCAAAACACCCTAAATTAAAAAAAATAACCATGGAAAATGTCTAAAATTTAAAATAAAAAATATCGTATAGAAAAGTAAAAAACAATCAAACTCACTTTTTCAATTCCTCCATTATAGCTAACATCCAACCACCAAAATAAATTTCAAAATCCAAATATGCTGTAGAGCAAACTTTAAATATCGAACTCATTTCTCCAATTTCCCCATTATAGCTAACATCTTAACACCAAAATTCTTTTAAATAAATAATTTTTCACCTTATTGTACTCTACAACGTTTCCATAAATACTTTTACGGGTTCAATGCGCTCTACCATTTATTTTTGAAAAAAGTTTATAAAAAACATTAAAAAAACCGTATCCACTGGCCATCCGCGGTAACACCGCGGCCTTTTCTAGTATGTTTTCATTTGGAGTAATAATTTCTTGTTCGACGCTAGCGATCCATGCACATCTTCTCTGGTCTGTCGTGTGTTGGCGGCGTGTTGCCATCGCTCAACTCGTTTGTCTTTTTCCGGACGGATGGAGCAGCGAGATCCCACGTCCCAAATCATGTGCCAAATTGAATCAGGATGTGAAAGGGAAACCATTTGTCAACTTAAATCGTTTGGTGCATATGGATGCATATTGGCATATTGTTGAGTGTTGACCACTTTTGTGTTTTGTACTTGTGTGTTTTATTTTCTCCCTTTAAGCCCCCCTAAATATCCATACTATAGCCTACAACACTCAGTGTGGTTCAAAATGCGTGCTAGACGCTGGTTTCTCGTCCAAAACATTGTATACATTTTCTCCCCCATTTTTCCGTCACTTTTTACGAAGTATGGAGCTGCTGCTGTGAACGGAACGGTAGATGCGGGTTAAGTACGTACTCCTACGATATACGAATACGAAGAGTGCTCCCTCGGCGTGAGCTGGAGCCGCGCTTATTTCCGTCCACAGTCCAGCACATTGAATGGCCTCTGAGCAACACCGCGTGAGGTGGGCGCCCACACCACCCCATGCCATGGCAGGCGCCAGCCACCCCACCCCCTACTCGATCGCCGCACAGCACAGGCAGTCAGGCCCGGCCCGCCCCGGCCGGCCGGCATTTACTGCGTTCATGCCTCCCTCGCGTCGCCCAACGGCGCCACCGGCCGGCAGCCAGGCCCCGCCACCGCCGCGCGCCTGGCCACGGGATCCCGTACCGATCCCCGCGTGATCGTATCGTTTGTTCCGTCGTTTCTGATCGATCGATACCGAGAGCGAAGCTCCATCGGTCGCCGTCGACCATGGAAGACCTATGCATGCACGGAGGCATGGACGGTCGCCGTCGACCATGGAAGACCTATGCATGCATGGAGGCATGGAGCCGCTATGCTACTATGCTAGTCTACTACGACATGCGCAGCTCTCGAGCTCGTTACTCCACGGTCGTCACGCGTTTGGTTTTTGGGCTGACGCCATCTGAGAAAAGAAGAGAAGAAAAGCGTTTGACCATGATTTCTGTTTCAAATCGTGGAAATTAAATGTTTGTCGATAAAACATGAGATAAATTAGAACAAGTGAAACTCCGTTGCAGTTACTCGATTTAAGTGAGACGCCGAAGTCATTCGTCAACCCAAAAATTTCTCCTCCAAACGTCTGTAGTATCTGACTACGAGGTTTCCCCCAAAAACCGTGGATCGGGCATTGACCTCACTTTAAACCGCCAGATCAATCGTTGAAGCATTCCGACTTCGACAGTGTCCAATTTAATAACCTCAGAAAGGGTCAACCGATCTTGCGTGATCAGTGGCTGCATGATCATCCAACTCTGGTTAACCTGGACTTGACTACCTGGTGCTGACACTAGCATACTCCTAGTCTCCTACTCCTGGAGTAGTAGTAGTAGTCATCAGCCTCATAAATGAGCTGGAGCATGGCATTGGATTTAACACTTGATGAGTTCATTGGCTGTGTTTAGTTCCAGAAGTTCTTTTCGACTTTACTATTCACCCCTCTCAGAAAACACGTTTTCTAGAAAAGTTTCCCTCCAGCTCCCTCCAACTTTCCTATCCATCCATCTCACAGAATACGCTTCCCAGAAAAAGTTCTTTTCTCCCTCCACCAACTAAACACACCCAGTTGTTCTCGCTCAGTACCAATACCTACCTTATTGGAAACATGCGAGACACTTCCTCGAAATCAGCACCATGGCCAGCTCAATTTTGAGTGAAACTTGAAATGCTCGTCGTGTTTAGATCCAAAAGTTCTTTTACACTTTGCTATTCATCCCTCTCAGAAAACACGCTTCCCAGAAAAGTTCCCGTTTAACTCTTTCAACTTTTCTATTCATCCCTCTCACAGAACACGCTTCCCAGAAAAAGTTCTTTTCCTCCCCTTCCAACTAAACACACCCGCTACGATGTACAATTGTACATGAACACAGCAACGTCATTTGCCCCGATATCTCCAACAGCACAGCAACGTACGCATGTCACCTGGGTGACACCTGCAGTACCCAGAGGCCTTTCACCCTTCGACGACGACGACGGCCACGTCACTTGCCACGATATCTTCTTCCCCGTGAAGCACGCCAAATCAGACTCGGTCAGGCACACCATGCATGTACTAACAAACACCCCTGGTCAAGAAGGCACACCATCTGCCGAAAGCTGCCTTGCTTCTTCCAACCGATCATATCTGGACCAGGCCTGATGACGTCTCTTGGACTCCAATCTGTTCACAAATTTCCAGTTGCCTCGAGCACACGTACTCCACCATCTAAGCCCACCTGGACGTGCTCGATCGGCTCGCATCGGCTTCGTCTCAGCTCCATCTCATCCAAGGACGCTGCTGGCTGCTGCCGCCTGCGACGCTTGCGTTGCGTTACGTTGCGTTGCGTTGGGGGCTCACCTCACTGCACTGCAGGTCGCCGTCAACACTGCATCAACCTTCGGGCATGTGTTGCAAGGATCCCCATACCCACGCCCTGACCATCTGAACGTAGGATGGACCAAGCGCACATTTACAACGTAGTAGGGTCCGGTACAGCTGCACAGTCCTGTTTAAGGGCCTCTTCCTTCTCTCTGCAGAGAAAAATGGAAACAGGGGGGGGGGGGGGAGAGAGAGAGAAATGAGTGTTGGCCATTACAGTCGCCTGTCATTTATGAGAGTCAACCGCTACCTCCCCAACTAGGCCGGGTTGGTGATTAGGTTTCAGTTTCAACAATTGTACTACTGTAGTGCCGCTGGATAATCAGGTTCCATTATCATGGTCAAATATGTGGAGTCGATGTCAATCAAGAAAGGGTCGTCAGAAGGCCGTATGGGGCTATATGATCTGACTAATTATGGCACCTTTAGGCTTTGTTTGGAAGGAATTACAAGGATTTTATTGCACTGAGGAGAGAATCACAGGATGCTTACCTGTCATATGTTGAGAAGTTACAGTAATAAGTTGTCATTGCTCTGATGGCTTGTGGTCTCTTTCTTTTCTTTTCCTTTCCTCTTCTATGCCTCGCTCTCCATTGCCCCTCACTGCCTTCCTTTCGATCCAGGCTCCCAGCGCTGCTTACAAGTGTCCTGTCAAAAGAAACAAACCTCCTTGACAAGCCATTAGTGACATCAGTTTTTCAGTTACATGATTGATTGGGCTTCTTAACTGTAACAGTTTATGGGAGTTTACAGGGCGTTTATTAGACTACAAAAGGGGCTCGCATATTTGATATTACCTTGGCACAGAAAAAATGAGGATTAGACTGATGTGGAAGGTATAATTATCAAAGCACCTGATTGTGGAATGTAACGGATAATTAATAGGCCTGAGTACTAAGTGCTCCAACAGATACCCATCTGTAGTTGAGATTTGCAAATAGAAGGGTTCGGCATTGATTAGTACTACCACAGGCAACTGACTAGGTGAAGATCCACATTTTTTAGAGTAATTTGCAGACGCCTGTAGCTCACATGGCATGGTTTCTTAGCCATCTTTAGTTCTTTACTGATCACAATACTTATGAGTACACTCCCTAGTCCCTACTTTACATTGGTTTGCCTAGTCCATGCAAAATTGCAAAGGAGACCGTCTTTAGATGCAACTCTTACTGATTACAACTCTACGTATACTTACACCTAATATCCATTTGTATGTCTAGTCCACAGCTGTCTCTGTTGACTAACTTCATTGTGCTAGTTTCATATCTTTCCATACCTATGGAATCCATCTGTTTCATTGGGACTACTATCGTCACCAGCTGTGGAGATGACCTAACGGGATTCATATGATATTGGTGACATACTGTAAACTCAACGATACATTATTGTGATTCAAATGTGCACTCTGTGTATCTAATTTCTGCCGTGGAGTCTACTCTGCACAATCCTAGTGTCCAGAACTCTATCAAATCAAGCAACCGAGGTTTATAAGGAACCCCTTCAATTGGCTGGAATTTATAACTATCAATCTATCTCTCTATCCTTCTATTTCATTGCATGGAACTCATAAAGCTGGTCCTGCAATTTCTCCAAACATGATGGAAATTTCCAGGAGAGATCGCTAAGTGTGTGGTAGGCTAGGTGCACCAGTCTTTAGACAGAGAAACTTCAAACCAACCCTAGCATTGTGCCATGATGATGGTGATATGTACCGCTCATGAGTACAACTTGCTCCAATGGATAACTATTTCCTATCAAGAATTGAAATATTCAATGACAAAGGAGAACAATAAATCCAGAAAGTGAAACTAGCCCTGTTATCCACCCAACCAGCACACCGGGGCGTCTTACTTTCCATACGATTAACCCATGGACGCAATGCCATGACAAGTAGCTTATAATTATCAGGCACGTATCCTTGTTTCCTTTGTCCAAAATGGACTACAACTGAAGATGTGGCTGGATTCTGCATTACTGTCCTGGGACCCATAACCAGGAATTGCCAGTCCCAAATTCAGCTTAATAGTTCTCTTACTTTGCGTATAAACTATATTTCCTAGCTGTCAACATCACAATAAACACATACTATACAAATGAACTGTAGCAAACACTGCAAAAGCTATCATCACGTAAAGCCAACACTAAAGATTTGTTGAACAAACTTTTATCTTAAGTTATGTGGCAATGAGACATCCTTTGGATGATGTCATCTTACCACAGACGACCAATCTGATTAGGGAACAAACCTGCAAGTATAGCTTCCTAAGCCATACATAATTCGACTCGTAATATAAATAGTGTCAGATTGACGTTGACATGTGGGAACCACTCGGTTGCATTATTGTTCTGGCTGAAGTAGAAATGTCAATTACCGTTTCTTCTGTTGCGTGAACTCTATCTCCAGAAAAAGAATGGTATTGACATTTAAGCCCATGGAGTTATTATAGTATGCCCTAGAGAGAAGGTACTAAAAGCAATGCATTATGACATACGACCCGTGTCTCCCTCCTAGACTTTTGGGGGATCAAGCACTTTACTACACCTTTTCACATTAGTATGTGTATTAATAGGCCCTTCTCAGTGCGCCTGTTATTTGTCTCCCTTTAAGGAATGGTATAGGATTCCAAGGTGTGCTTAAATGTTTGATGTAGTAGTCAAAGACAGCAGGCTTTAAAGAGTGCCCTAACAAAAGGCCGGCATGATGATCAATTTCACTTGGCCGTATTTATAAGGGTTGGACCCATGATTGTTTACTTAAGCAAAAACATTAAAAAAAAACTTTTTGGATCATCACCCTTGAAAGCAAAATCAATATGTCACTTGAATGCCAACAACATTTGTTTTAGGCTTTTAGTTCCATAAATATACTTTAGGTGTCATTGTCATATTTCTTCTACTCAATTGTTGAATTAAACAATCATATAACTCCCAACACTGTTTCAACTATCCAAATCAAAGCTAAGCTGCCATTTAATCCGAAGGTTTATCAGCATTAGAAGGGAAAATCATTCCTTTCCTAGTTTATAGGCTCACCTAATTGCAAGCAGTTAAAATTATACAGATGTTGAATTATATGAAACTACAGCCAATAAGCACTTGCTGCAGAAGTCATGCTGGAAAGGAAAATCATATTAAGAGGCTAACCTGTTATCTAAAACTTGGGCATCTTTGGATCCTGGAGTTTCCTTTTTCAGTCAAATGCCTTTCTCTGTATTTCACAAGTCAAACATAATAAGGTCCTGTTCTGTAAAGAATAGTAGGAGGAGGTACTAGAAGGAAAATTATTCTGAACTATATCCATGACCTACGTGAGTAAGAGAACAAGCATTGCAATTTTTCAGGAAACGGAAGGAATATCTTTTGAAGCATCCCTTTCGTAGTCTTCTACTTTTGGAGCTTATAAGCATCCTGCACCTTTCAATCACTCTTTCGCATCCACAAACCATTAGTTTTAACTAATCGTGACAATGTGCCCAAATGAATTTCAATGCCAGGCCATTTTAAAGTTAAACTTGAGCAATTCAATAACTCATCCTAGTTCTGGTGTGTGGTGTCTTGCACTGATACAAAATAATAAACTGAAAGAACAGAAATATTCAACAAAGAGGCAATAACAATTATTGCGCACTAGAAGATAACCTAATAGTAAGTCATGAAATGTACAGAGTTTTTTCTGCCCCTTTTCTGAACAAAAATGTATAGACTTTCAGCTCTATCATATTGGGCCAGATAGCCCAAATCCTAATCAAATCCAGAAAAAAAAGATCATTTCGTTTTGAAATAGAATGAGCAAGATCCAATTTAATCAGGATCCAGCAAAACCTGATCATTTGCAATGAAGATTAGTTCAAACCTTGATCCATATCCACTGTAGAAAGATTCAACGCTAGAAACATCTAGATTGGGGCCTAGAGAAGCAGTGACAACCAAACAAAATACAGCATAAAAACAGCGTGCATTTATGTAGTATTGGTGGCTCCGTGCTGGCCTGGGAAGTGGATTTATACCTTGTCTTGAATAGTGGGCCAGCTACCTCCAGAATGGGGTCAGAGTGCACCTCCAATGGACCCTAGAGATTTATTTCTGCTGCATTCGCTGCTCTTTTCTTACAGCCTGCACCAGTGTACTGTGAGAGTAAACACAGGGCAGCCTAGTATACCGAATGCATACATCAGATGATTCGACCTACAATCAGCAAGGCAGTAACCATGTAAAGAACGAATTTCAGATGCAAACCATAGAAACATATCAGCAATGCGCAGTGTTCTGTAAGATTTACCTGGTTCTTTGTATTCTTTTCTCTGCATTATGTATACTAAATTTATGCAGATACTATTTCTTTTAGAAAGAAGCTCATGGTTAAAACAAGGTATCGCAATATCTCAAGCTATTTGTACATTCAAATAGACAATGCTAAGTCTAACTTGCAACGGCTAGAATCTGGCAGGTATATTAAAACTTAAAAACATGAGCAAGAATTTACACAGATATACAGACTATTTCCATTGAGTCATTCTCCATGGTTGGCATTGTTTTGCAACATCAATTTCTCATTCAAACATCCTAGGAAAAAGTCACTCTGCTTTTTATAATTTTATATCAGTATTTGCTCATGCTTTGCTTCAAGAATCAGAACATTTCAATTATTGCTGAGAAGTTCCCAACTTCATAAAGACAAACATATGAAGAATGAACTTTGGTTATACTTGAAAACTATATTCATGAACGAGAAAACGTACTTTTGGCAGAAGATGTGAATGAATGCAATGTCCTAAACAGCATGCTATAGATTGGCACCTGAAACAGTTTGGTAAATAGTACAGAGCACAGAAACTTATTGAAAATCAATGGAGAGCAGAGGGATTCAGAAATATTCAATAAATTTGACAACACAAGGTACTTCCTCCAGTAAATTTGTGGCTTCCATTTATGAATACAACAGATCAGAATCTTTTTCATAAGACATGAATCGGTAGGGCACCAAATAAACAAGAACATTGGCCATACTAGTGGGAACAAACATATACGTGACAATTTGCCAGTCAGTCGCCATAAAAATAGTTTGCACAAGCACAATATGGAGACCATGTATTGGCCATACTGTTCGGTACTGACATGCACTTAGCAAAGTAGTTCTCACTACAGCACAAGTCCAGTTGGACTGATTTTGATACTTCTTTTAATACCGACCAATAAGTTCTTTATAAATCTATAAGGTACTGCCAATCCTGATTTATCACATTGGAAAAAAAATAGGAGTGCCTCAATTGAAAAACAGATCTCATAATTCCCCTATACAATTAGCACTACAATTTCATATGCAGCCTGCTAACTTGTAGGTGATTACCATAACTTAGATACAAATTTCTTGAGAGGTAATGGTACTTGCTGATTTGTGCGGAGGATTCCCACGACCACAAATGATATGTTAAGTAGGCCTGCCAGAAGAAATAAAGCAAGTGGATAACTACCAAATGTAGATTGAACATTGTTTATTAGTTAAACACAGCACCACATTTTAGCAATACAGTCAGCCACTTGCACTGAATCTATCACAATGATAGGAATAGGTGCACAAAGATATCCAAACTGTCAAATGATAAACAGATTCAGACTTAATGTGACTGTTAGGGCAGATTAATGCTAATCGATGCATAAGTCTGAGAAACATACGCTCCTAAACTGTACAGCAGTTACCTGATTCTCCGCAAAAGCTCTGCAATTTGGTCAAGTTCATGTTTTCTGCCACTAGAAGCTTCAGATGGGACAAGCAACTCATCAGTAAAACCTATCACACTCTGAATGGGAAACAAAAGAAGACTCCACCAGCAAAGAGAACATATGGACCAATGTATCAACATCAAAACCATGCTCACAAAGAACATCCAACATATATCGATATGGTGTTATCATGTTTTTTCCAAATATAGAATCACAGACGCAGCATCAGCCAAAAGTTGCTCCAGCAGCATTCATACAGACAGCCGGGGAAGAATCAGAAAGACACAATAGATTCCTGCGCTCACATTGACATCAATGTACAAGATCAACCAGCGTCTTCCTCCGGGGGAACCTCTGCGGAAGCCGAAGACACATGGAATCCTCAATCTCGATGGGCAGATGCGTAGCGACGAACACGATCCCACCCTTCTTCCGGTGCTCAGCGATGATGTACTCGAGCAGCCTGGTACCCTCCGCATCGAGCGCGACGGAGGGCTCATCCAGCAGCCAGATGGGGCGATCGATTGCCAGCAGCCTAGCGAGCTGGAGCCGCTTCCGCTGCCCCATGGAGAGCATCCTGGCCTTCTCATTCATGAGCCTGCCAAGCCCCATGAGCTCGATGGCGGGTCCCGCCCTGGCGCCGTCCTTCCCTTCGAGGAGCTCGAACCACTGCACGTTCTCCAGCACCGTGAGCTTCTCCTTGACGGCGTCCTTGAGCGACATCCAGTTGAGCTGAAGCTTGTACTGCTGGAACACGCCCGGGGAGGTGACGTCGTGGCCGTTCCAGAGGATCTCCCCCGCCGACGGCCGCGAGAACCCCGCCAGCATCCGGAGGAGGGTCGTCTTGCCGGAGCCGTTGGCGCCCGTCAGCACCAGAGCCGTCCCGTCGTGGACGCTCAGGTTGATGTCGCGCAGCACCGTCTGCGCGTTCCTCATGCACGAGACGTTGTTGAGGAGCAGCCGCGGCGGCGGCGGCCGGAGCGGCGGCATCCGGCGGAGGCCCGGTTGCTCGGGAGCCGGTGAGTTGGTTGGAGGCCGATGGGCGGGCGCGGTGAGGTGGGGAGTTGTGCGGCGGCGGCCGGCGCGCGGAGAGGTGGGAGAGGAGTGAGGAGGGTGTTGGGCCGTGCGGGCTGTCCAGAGGGCCCGAGTTTGTTTGTTGTGGTTGTGGGCTCTCTCTATCTCTCTTCTGTAAGGTTAGGAAACTAGGCTTGGGCCTGAGGCTATAGCGGGAATGGTGGTAACTGGGTCACCTTCTCCCTAGTCTGTGTGAACGTCAACATTTCTGTGTCTGCAATTTCCTGATGAGATGAAAGTACACACAAAAAATAACAGGAAAGGTCTAGAGTTTGAATCAGAATGATTACACATGAATCCAATGGGGCGGTGTGTGTGCGTGCATAGTAATCTGAAGTTTGAATATTGATTTTGAGTCGTCAAAAACTGGAGTGAGCATATTAGATGACCACTGCTTGCATGGCCCACTGGAAGATAACTATTAAGAACCTTTTATATTGAGCTCTTGATGAGGACCACCACGTAAAGCTACAGGCTGCATCCACTTGTATATGGGTGCTATGAGGAACACTGCATTGCACTGGTTAGTTTAATTTACAATTTTTGCATGCATATTGTGCAAATTGCGTCGCTAAAAATATACAAGTGAGGATTTACAATGATATAGGGGAGAGCGTGAGGATGCCAGGTGCGCACCGAGATCGTGGGGGATCCTGAGGATCTGCGCCAATTTGAGCTCGTGGTGAGCTAACATGATCAGGTTCAGGTAGCTAAGCTAGTACGTAGACTAACGCACATGATCGATCGGTTAGCTCTTTTATGATATCACGATGATTTTATCTGGTCGTTAGCCGTTGGATCGATCCATCGAGACAAATTAAAGCGTGCACCTCGCATCGTAGTGATTGTTGTAAGCTGCATGGTGATGCGTGTCAATTGATCCAAAGCATGCGCGGACGTTGGAGACGGTTAGAGAATGGCCGTCGTAGTGACAGAACTGAGACGAGAAATGTCGATATGGATGGGATGAATTCAGTAGGGATGCGTGCATGACGTACGTTAATCCGACCTGGTGCGGCAGACATGTGCCCCTCAGAATATATATCCCGTGCATGTTTCAGTTCGACGAAGCGCTAGCAAAAATAGAAATAACTAACACCCGGCATCTTACGTGGAACCAGGTATCTGTCGACACGCACCTTGGCAATAAGAAAAAACACCCACCGGCGATCGATCTCTTGGCCTGGCTGAATCCACGCAGACGGCCACCTCTCAGCGAAACCTGATGTGACTTTGACGCGGTGTTCACGCAATCGACAATACCATAACCTCACACTCTTCCTCCCGGAGAAGTGCTCCTCGTGCTCGTAAACTAAACACAACACACACATGACGGGTTTAATCTTTAGAACACGGCCATGATATACTTGATCGAGCGGCAAACACAGCAAATATATAAGGAAAAGAAAAAAAAAATCTCTAAAGACACATTATATCATTCCCCTCTGGCCTGATGATGACCGAAGCGGCGGCTGTGGCATTTGTTAAAGTCAGCCGTCGCCGACGAGGATGTCATCTGGAGACGTACGCGAGCACATGACCATACATTCGTCGACCGGCCGTTGGCTCCGGCAGCCATCGTCACTCGCGTATCTTGCTCGATCGATCGGGTAGCTGACTTGACTCGCCAACGGCCGATCGAATCATCATCCATCGACGCTATGCGTC
Organism: Digitaria exilis; assembly: GCA_015342445.1. Classification (NCBI taxonomy): domain Eukaryota; kingdom Viridiplantae; phylum Streptophyta; class Magnoliopsida; order Poales; family Poaceae; genus Digitaria; species Digitaria exilis. The sequence goes on from JACEFO010002685.1 coordinate 681,599, forward strand.
TATGCCTACTACGGCCTACTCCTAGGCCTATATGTCTATGTGCATGCATAATGATGTGCTCGCTCGCAGCTGGTTCGATCGGCAGCCGAGCTGTCCTCGGCGAAGAGATCAGAGAGACAGAGACATGTGTGTCTCAGCCCAGCTGCACGTCTGACAGGCGGGGCACAGAGACCTTCCACATGGTTCCCCTTGGCTTGCTAGTTGCGACAGGGTGTACGGTACCCTCTCCCTGCGGATCGAGTTGGACGCGCACGCATGCACCGGTGGTCATTCGAGCTGGTCCGATTCGTTTCGGTACCCTACGTATCTACTGCCTACTGGCTACTACTTGCACACTTGGCCTCGCACGATTGGGCCACAAATCTTACGATCATGCATGCCATCGCGACACGTGTCTCCACCAAAAAGATTTGCTCGTCTCGATCCGACTCCTCCATCGGCTCGGACACGGTCGCTTCAGATCCTAATCGTTGCGTCCAGCGTGCGATGATGTGATCCACCATTTGCGATCCGCGTGGTCGTCGCCGGATCAGATTAGGTGCTGCGGGAGCAGACGTGCTCCATGCCTCCATCGATCGAACCAAGTCTCGCCTCCGATCAAAGCGTGATGGCGTCACCTGGATCTCGTCTCCTTTTCCCCGGCCGGATACAAGCTCGCCACCAGCACGATCGATCAGGCTCGCGCATCGTGATCTCCATCCCCTCTGAATCCTGCCTGATTATTCTTCCGCTCCGGTCGGCAACTTTTCGCCATTACTGCGGCTCGATTCTTTTAATCCACAATTTGCTCGTTCGTTGTTGATCCACGCCCCGCGCACTCCTTATCCACATCCTCCTCATTTTTGACTGAACTCTACAAGTGTGGCCATATGGGGAAACAAAATCAAAACTCATTCTTAATCCAGTTCATCCCAGACAGCAAGTGAAAAGGCGGTACGGATTGGATTCATCTGAAGGGAAGAGCTCCAGCCTGCTGATCATCAGCAGGTGATCAGCAGGTGAACTGGAGCTCTCACTGGGAACGCACGCCATTCGGCCATTGGCCACTGCTGATATACATCCCAACAGCCTCATCGGCTCAATAATCACTTAATCAGCTTGAAAAGTACAGTATAATAGTTATCATATATACACCATATGCTACTGTGCCTGGAGCAATACAATACTCCATCATTACAGAATAAAGTACGCAGCGGGAAGATTCTTAGAGAGGGAATTTTCAACTGTATTCTACTGACAGACAGTTCATACTCATGTAGTCATGTACTGCTGCTGCTACCACCACTAGCTATATCTGTTCTTTTCTTCCTTCCCTGGAGCTGGAGCTATATATAGTCACGGACTGTAGGTAGCCTTCACTGCATATATCCAAAGGCACCAAAACAGAACATCAAAGAAGAAGAAGAAAAGCTAGCTCCTCGTTCAACTTCTGCTACGTCGTTCATAGAGGTATACTGGCCACAATGGAGAACAACAAAACACCCTCCTCATGCGTCAGCCCAGCAGCCACATCCACCATGTCAGCTGGCGAAAGCAGCTGGGCGACCCACATCGCAAACTTCCTCGTTGCAACTCCACAAGACAGGGAGATGGACCAGCAACCAGCGGTCTCTGGCGGTAGCTTCTCCTCCGGCTTCTCTTCTTCCTTCGATTCCTTGGACGACGACGTCTCCTTCATCACGTCCGAACTGATGGGCGACGAAGAGGAAGATGAGTCTCTGCAGGACACTGCTTGTTCTTCTGCAGCTGTCCAAAAGGTAGCAAAAGATTCTCTAGTTTATAGATTGCCAAACAACACATTATTACCTAGCTTGTATTCTGATGTAGTCGCGGCTTGTATTTGCACACAGGTAGCTACCATGGAAAACTTTGATATCAAGGCAATGTCAACAATGGATGCGTTCAATATGCCCCAGCTGGTATGCTTCTGAAACAGTCTCCTTCTCATTCTTATTGCAGAAATTTATTCCTTGCCCCTTGTTTTACTTACATACACTGGTGTCTTCTTGGAATATTGCAGGCCAAGTACTTCCAAGCTGTGGGTTCACAACAGCAGGTGACCAAAGCAGATCAACAACTGATCAATAGTTATAGGAACAACGAGAAGGCACTGTATGATAGTAATGAGCTAAGGAAGAAAGGGCTTTGCTTGGTCCCTATCTCTATGTTGATAGACTATCTCGGATGATTACGGTTCATGTACTACCAGTATTCAATGTAATTGTATACAACTATATTATAGTTCATGCATCACGCTCTTCTGTCATCTAAGAGAACCTACTCCCATCCAGCTGTCAGGAGCTCTCCTGATCATATATACCATTCAGACAGAAATAAAATATTCAACTTGGGCAAAAATCAAACAAGCAATACAAGATATTCGAGTTCGTGGAAGTGAGAAAAACCTTGAATATAGTTTCAGAGAGCGGTGTGCATAACAGAATGCATTAAAACTACGGAATTTTGGTAAACCCTCCAGTGCATCCTTGATTTGCTTGCAAGTTCAAAACATGTATGCATTTACCTCATTTCAGCAGATAAAATTGTCGAACTTATATGAGAAATTACCCGTCCTACTGAAATACAGGTGACTTGCCAGCATTTAGCAGAACGTAACAGCTTAGTTAGGGTGTGAATCAAGAAATTAACAAATTAATAGTACAATTAGCTGCTCCAGTCAGTATGCAGTCCACATGGTTAGGGATTCCCTTGCGTTTGTGCATACGTCAGTAATACGATGACCACCTAGAAGCAAGCTGTAATAGTGACCTCACAACACTGGAAGCTAACATATCTTTAATAAGTGGCTAGTACCAAAAACCTGCTTAATCAGTCAGAATAAGAAGAAGCTGGCATCTCTGACCTTCCAAAAATACTAAGTCCAGACTAAACCATGACAAGTAATTTAGTGTTCATGGAATAAGTTCAGTTCAATAATTTATATACTCATTGCAGAAGTTGCAACTAGCAACACATTTCTCTAGCAAAATAAGATATTTGCATGTGCTATCACAAGGAGACAGTAAGCATCAAGTGGACCCTGAATTCTGGACAATGTAAGAATATTCTACGGGATTCTCCTAAATAGTACCAAGCATTGTCATTTTAAAGGACATGAGTGTCCTAGAGACATGCTTCACATTCATTTTACTGGAATTTACATAAGCCCTTCAAAGTCTTCAAAAGAACATGAGCCATTCTGAATGCAATGCATTTATACTAATGTCAGAAAGCTTGGCAATCAACTGCATCCCTTTATCATTTAAATGCAGAATAGAATTAAATATGGGAACAAAAACTAGTTTACTACATTGTACAGATAAAATGTGCACATTGAATGGAACATTTCTGTGCATTTGTGATCTGTTGATGCCCCAAGATGCTTATATTGAGTAGCTAGCTGGAAAAGGCAAGGTTATTTATTCCTCAAGTTGTGACTATTTTTCTGTCCCATTAGACATCCCCAGTGTTTCCAAATGGACACTTTCTGTAGACGAGCTATTGGATAAGCCTTGAATTGAAAAAACCCACTTGGCATGTCTGACTGGCATCCTCAGTATTCATCTATTCGATGGACTTTTCGGTGACAACCTAGCATTTGTAGATTTAAGCATCACAGCTGTTGGGAAGATCCTTAGAATACATAGTCACTTTCAGGAGTCCATGATAATCACTAGTTGACGACTGAACTAAAAGCACAAAAAATCTGAATAGTGAGGCGTTTCAGAGATATTTAAGGTGAACATGTATCATTGAAGAAAAATGAAGGGAAAACGATAAAATGCTGAGACAGAAGGGCATATTTATTTTAACTGAAAATCATATTCAATGCAAGTGCCAAGTTAGAATTTGGAACATTGGCCACTACCAAGCTGAAGGACTCCAAGCATAGGATTCTTCTCTATCTAAAAGGTATTCCTGGTTCAATATCGCATTGATACTTGTAATTTGTAGGTGACCTTGGGACATACTGAAGTGGGAATCTAATTGCAGGCCAGTGACAACTGCCAATGCAGAACTGAAAGGCCACTACTGCCAGTTTTCTACTCACCATTGACCCAAGACTAAAGTTTTAACTAGATCCTTAGTCAAGGTAGCAAGAGACTAACATAATACTCCAAACGGTATAGTATGATACAGCACAGGGCCAACCATAAACGGGGCAGGTTCATAGAACTCAGTGGCGCCGGAGCCAAGAGCCAACCAAAGGCATCGGAATCGGCAACGGCTAGGGGTCACCGGCTCCGAAAGAGACAAGGAACAGATATGCGTTGCAACTGCAAAATGATGCGCATAAAAGAAAGAAGAAAAGAAGCCTCTCCAGTCCCCATTCCAGCGGTGAGAACTTTGTAACCTTCTGCATCGTTTGAAAGAATCTCGATCTCCCTCGCAACTTGCTCGAAGGCTTGTACTTTTTTGGGGGCGGCGCGCACCGCTGGAGGCTGCTGCAGCCGACGCGCGCTTATACCATACGGCGCGCTGGCACATGAGTAACCGATCCGACTGCCGCCGCATCCGTGGATGGTTTTGGAGCACTGATCCAGTTGCAACATGTAATATTCTTTCCAGATGTCTTGGCTCCGAGGCAAATTTTTAGTCCCTCCACACATGAAAGCATAAACTTTAGATAGTTGCTCACACATTCTGCAAGTTTGGTGAAAATATCCAGTAACAAATCAGAACCGGACTCCCATCGGACAAGGAGAAAAATGGGGGGAAAGAAAGGGTAATGGAAACTTGCTAGTTGCTACTGGCGCGAGAGTGGAACTCACTTCCTTGACTTCTTTCTGACGGCGGGATGGAGCGCCGCGCGACGGAGCGAGCTCCGGCAGCCATCCGGCGGCGGCGGCAACAGCCGACAGCTTCGGCCTTCGGCAGGGTGGAAGTTTTTTTTTTTCTTTTTTTTTTTTGAGCGAGGCCGGGTGGAAGTGGAATGGATATTTGTAGAAAAGATGGGCCGGGCCGGCTTAAAGAAATGAGAAGTACTAAACCCAGCCCATAATAATGGCTTAGCAGGCCTAAAAGAAAAGACCATGCACGAACTGGGCCTTAAAAGACGATGAAAATATGAAATGTTTTCTAAAAGAAAAAGACAATGAAATGTCCTCCGTTTCGTTGCATTAATTTTTTTTTAAAAAAAATCGCTGCATTCATTCCTTTTTCATCTGCAATCCAATCTTAGAAACCATACAGTTGACACAAAGTCGAGACACGTTTGTTACACAACAATCCCAAAGACCGGAACACAGTTTTGGATCATCGCGTGCCATTTGCAGCAACGCCGACGGCAGCCTCGTCCTCAGCGGCTGCTGGCGGCGGAGACGCCAGCTCGTCCGTGGAGCTCGACGGCGCGGTCGTCGCACTGTCCTTCGGCCTCTTCCCCGTCGTCTTCCTTGGCGGCCTTGGAACTTCGGGGCACGCGACGGAGTCCTGCCGGTCGCTGCCGGAAGCCGGTGTGCCCGGTGGCTGCCGATCGAAATCTGTCAGACAGTCGCCACAAAATGCGTGTCAGCGCATGGCAAGAACAGAACACTGAATTCTTTCTAATTCTGGAAAGATTAAAAGAAAATAAATCAGTGTGTGATATTGGAAGAAGCAATGTGCTCTGCCTACTTCGCCGTCACCGCGCGAGGCGGAGGATGTCTGCCCGATTGCCATATCAAGGTCAGCGTCTGTCGTCTCGTACACCGACCACACGTTCTATTTGGAGTAGGACCGCGTCAGGAGTCAGGACAGAGCGTTTGGAGAACCCAGGCATGGACGACACCAACTGAGCGTGTCTCTATCACAGGAGACTTCAGATTTGCCTGTGTTACCATCTTATGAAGCAAGAACCAAGATGTTTTCCGGAGAAGCCTCTCCTGTTGTTTGTTTGGATAGAGCAATGAACAGAATCGTGTTATGTCCGCACGACCCACTGCCTACCACCAGCAATTCAGATGTGCTGCTGGTTGTTCAGACTTCAGAAACCTGATGACGCGTACGTTTTTCTTACTAGCATGTGCTCTTACAGAAACGGAATCCAAGAACCAACACAGAAATTGCGAAGAACGGCGACATGCATGATCCTTAGAAAGAATAGGAAGCAACCATACAAAACACAGAGCAATGCTTTGGCATATTGGAATCGCAGGGCGGTTGATCACCGTACCTTGAGAAGCCCATGAGGTTTCTGCAGACGCAGCAAAGTTGCCCAATGACGAGAAATCGGGGGATGCCATGATGTTCTTCATCTACGAGGGAGACAACGCAGAACATCAATACATACGAGGAAATGATGTCTAGCCAGACACTCAGATCGACACATGGAACACGAAGCTGCAGAAGCCTGCAATGCTCTGAATAAACTCAGTTGTGTTCGGACTTTACTTACCCAGCTCGGAGAAGCATTCCCCGAAGCACTATCCCAGCCTATGTGCGCGACGTGCTTCACGTCCGTCGGATAACCGATCTCCATCTCGTGCTCCTTCACCACTGCAACAACGATCCAGAGAGCAGGCACTGAGGAATGAAGATACTGCATTTGCAAGCAGGCAACAAAGGCCTCTGTGTGCCCTTGCCTTGTTCACCGTACGTGGTCAATGTTCAGAATTCACATGTGAATGAGAGAAGGACTCACCGAAGATCCGGGAGATGATCTTGAAGAACCCTTTCGCCTTGTACGCCATCTTCACTGAGCAGCCTTCGAAAACAAGGAGGCAAGGAGCGACTGTGAGTCTGAGCAAAGACGAGCTGTAAGCGACGGTTTCAAAGGCTTTTCTGCCCCCTGACAAAGATGTAGTATCAACCTGGTTTTGTGATCGAGAAGAATGAAACATCATCGCGTTCACAGTGATGGATTGGCGATACATTTGCTGCAAAAAATAAACGTTGAACTGCATACCTCAGGGGAGTTGTTGGCGATGTTGACATATGCTTGTTCATAGTTCAGTTGTTTGGACTGAAAGTTTTGCAGTAAAATACAATTCTATCACCACCCGTGATTATTTTGTTACCTTCTCCTGGAATTCAGGTCTCATATTAAAATATTTAGCGTAATCAACAATTCTATTGAGGACAATAACTAAGATTGATAATCTCACATTAAAGGCATAATCATCATAGAAGCCTGTCAAGTCCTTTTCTTATACTGGATGTGTAGTTGACAGGGTGCTCCTTTTAGATTTACTATTTATGCCAAACAAAATAACAGGTCGTATTACAAATGCCTTTTGTAATAAAAGGGCAGGAGTATTTTGTAGAGACTTTATTCCAGAAATCTGCACAGAAAAAAAAGAACAAAAAAAAAATAAAAAGAGCTTGTTCATAGTTCAGTTGTTTGGACTGAAAGTTTTGCAGTAAAATACAATTCTATCACCACCCGTGATTATTTTGTTACCTTCTCCTGGAATTCAGGTCTCATATTAAAATATTTAGCGTAATCAACAATTCTATTGAGGACAATAACTAAGATTGATAATCTCACATTAAAGGCATAATCATCATAGAAGCCTGTCAAGTCCTTTTCTTATACTGGATGTGTAGTTGACAGGATGCTCCTTTTAGATTTACTATTTATGCCAAACAAAATAACAGGTCGTATTACAAATGCCTTTTGTAATAAAAGGGCAGGAGTATTTTGTAGAGACTTTATTCCAGAAATCTGCACAGAAAAAAAAGAACAAAAAAAAAATAAAAAGAGCCTGTCAGACAACCTGAGGGCCACCCCAGCCAGGCAAGGCCTGACCAGGAACGATCCTCTACAGCCGTAGATGAAGCATCAAGCTCCAATCGTAGCCATCAATCACGCTCTGGCCCACAGGTCATGACTCATCAACCAGGCTTGAGTGCTTGCCTCCTTATTAGTCAAGGATGCAGCGGTACGATCCTATAGAACAGATCCTGTTCAAGTAAGGTCGTGCAGCAACACCCAAGGCTCTGCCTTTTAAGCTGGGCGGGCGCAGTCTGCGCTTCCGAGGTGGGACTATGTTTCGTCTCGGTTCGGCTTACAGCGCGCAAGCTAGCTAGCACTCTGTCTTGGGCCACGGCCCACAAAACTGTCTCAGTAAAAAGGCCTAGGCCTTTGGAGGAGACAGAACCCGCCAGCAGCAAAGTAGCAAACGAGTGGGCAGCTCACCATCACACCCGGACCCACCGAAGTGAAACGTTGTGTGCCTTTGCAAAAAAAGTTGACAGTTTGCGTCACACACAAGTATAGGCAAATAAGTTGTTCTAAAAAAAGTTGCAAATAAGCATTGAAGAAACTATATATATTTTGCAGACATTTGATCAGAGTTGATTCCAGTGTCAAAATTACATCGAGAATTGAAAAACGTATGACAACATATTAGAATTGTATACAAGATCCATGGAAGTTCAGACATCTCTGCCACAGTGCAGCAAAGTAATCATATGCCATATTTCTGGAACTTATTGGATTTATTTATTCATGCATACACGACTTTCGGAAAGAGTAAATCACCTCGCCCGTAATTACTAACGCGGTGGCAATGAATCGGCATTGTGTGCATGGCAGAGACAGAGCACCGTGTTGAACAGAAATACAGAATCCTTCTGCAGAGCAGATGCATACAAAGTTCAGAAGTTTCTTTTGCTTCGAACCAAAATTAGAGGGCGATATTTGATCACAACGCATGTAAACTTTCTGTAATCAAGTAATGGCAACAGAATCATCACAGTAGCTTTCCGCACATTCGCAAATTCACACAGATGACAAGAAGCAACAAGCAAATTATAACAAAAGTCTGCTTTATTTATTAATCCTAAAGATCCTAACATAACTTCAAGATGGCATCTGCGATCCATATTACGACGGCACACGATCGACAACCTTAACTAAAACAAGACACACAAATTACCAAAACAGAGCATCCTACGACGACGACGACTAAAAACACGACTGGAAAGCAGCTAGCAGACTCGACGGAAACTGAACATGCGGCTAACTGTAACTAGGCGCCGTGAATCTTGACGTTGGCCTTGGTGGCCATGCCGGCCTTGACGATGAACGCGGCGACGGCCTTGCGGTGGTCGCCCTGCAGCTGGATGACGCTGCCGAGCTCCTCGTCCTCCACCACGATCCCGTTGCAGCAGAGCTCCCGCTTGAGGTCCCGGAGGATCTTGGCGTAGTTGTAGGCCGCGCTGATCCCCTGCACCGTCGTCAGCGACTTGCGCCCGTTGCGCTGATGCCACCGGAGGTGCACCACCGCGCCGGCCCCACTGGCCGTCGACGACGCGTCGTCCCCGTCGGCGAAGGGGTCGAACGCCGACGACGTCAGTAGCTCGTCGCCGAAGCCCGCCGTCGCGCCGCGCGTGAACAGGTCGTCCTCGGGCTTCGTCTTCTGGTCTTGCTGGGCGGCGGACTTCTTGTTCTTGCTGGCCGAGAGCAGGTACTTCTCCTTGGACGGCGTGCGGCTCTTGGCGGCGGTCTTGTTGCCGGCGCTGGGCTTCACCTTCTTGGCCCCCGCGGCGGGCTTGGGCTTGGCCTCTCCCTCCTCGTCGGAAGAGGAGTAGCTCGCTAGGCCCCACCCCTCCAACGCGAGGAGGGGCGCCTTGGGCTGCACCACCACCGCGGCCTTGTCGCCGGCGGCGGACTCCACCTCGGGCGGTGCCACGGCGCTGATCTCCACCTCGGAAGACGACGGCGTCGACACGGCGAAGGCGGCGGGTTTCTTCTTCTGGGCTTGGGGGATTCTCGTGCTGGAGATCTTTGCGTTTGCTTTCGTTGATTGCATTGTGCTTCAGGGGAGGCCGCGGCGCGGATTTATACGCCTGGCTCCTGCGAACGGAAGCGCGCGGAGTCCGCGTCGGGGACGGGATCGCGGCCGTGCGATGGGCGTGTCCGGCTGTGATTCCGCGGAGCAAAACTTGGCGGCCACGGGTTCTCGATTCCAGGTCGGTGTCCTACTGTCCTGCATGATCCGCATGGATACCGGTTCGGTCACGAACAGCCCAAGCTCGATGAGAGGACAGACGACGTATCAAACGTATTTTTTAAAAAAAATGTAGTCTAGAAGTTCGCTGGCGATGATTCAAGTTTGTTATTTTAAAAAATGCTCGCTTAAGATCTAGATGTATTTTTGCATAATCAATTTTATGGATCATCCTCATGAGGCGACTGAAATTAACATAATCCTGTCATAAGAAGAAACTCATGTCATCCCCTATGCACAACACTGGTAGTCGAGTACCATTTACACAAATGACAAACCACAGGGTAAATCCAGTACACAACATTTTCTACTTATCTCAGATAATAATCATATAGAATAGCAGCATCAGCGGAAACGCATTAAATGCGGATCAAACCCATTCAGCTTTCAAGATGATCATCTTGGAACTATAGATGCCACCCGATGTGATTGTCATCATCATCATTATACAGTACAGCAAAAAAGAACACAAGTGAAAACCTGAGGGCAAAATTACAGATTTAAGAAAGAATGGTCAAGTCCTATGACAGCAGGGTATACATACAATACAGAATATGGCAAATTCCAAACTATGTTTACATGATTGAACATAACAAAATTGCCGAGTGAGGGAACCAGAAATCTAAGGCCCGGCACTGTGATGACATGAGAAATTATATCAGGGTAATCCTCTTTGCAAAATGAAGATTACACAGAACAATGGCGACACTGATATTACAGCAGCTGAGTCCAGTAACTGTAGAGCAGGAAGCAGACTAATACCTCCATTCTAGAGAACAAGTCTGAACAAATGAACAGCAATGAAGTAATCTGTTCTAATATTCTACTTTTCTCTTATTGTCTGAGGATCTTCGGATTAGTAGTCATGTTTAGCACTGACCTTCAAAATTCATTCCTTCTGATAGTCAGACCTTCTGAATTCAGATACCACTCGCAATCTTCAAAATTGCCATGTTGGCTGCTACTGTTAACTGATGGTTTCAGCTAGAGCAATCTTCTACACCCTTGAAATTTCCTTTTGGTGTCTGATCTATTCTATACACTTCCTGTATATAACACCAAATATGAATCTAACTAGGCAAAAAAGTTTATAAGACATGTTCTCATCGAAAAGGTGGTGCTAACCCGTGTGTCTTCATCATGCAATGGTATTTCGGGGGGACTCTTGCACCCACTTGCATGCAGAGCTCAACGACAGCAGGGGCATGGCCATAATAGTCCCTCCCGCCGTCCACAAGAACTGGCGGGTCATGTGGCCGCCGATGCCACACAATCTTCTGAGGAACTAGATCATCCACTCCAGCCTTCTTCCACTTGTGCATCCCTTTCCAGCCCTCAAACTTGAATACTCCACACATTCTGGCCTTGTGCCCTGATGGTCCGACATGCACTTCGGAGCAATGCTCACACACTTTGGATGGGTACACCAAGAGGAGTTTCGTGACTCCTAATCTCAGGCTTTCCCATGCATCCAGTGTTCTCTGACTGATATATCTGAGTTGATCTGGTAAAATAGGAGCAGGCTGTTGGCTGTTTTCGTTGACTGTTGTTGGTAATTGGTTACTTCGGTGAAAAATCTCATCAGGTATATCTGCACCTGCCTGATGGCAGAGCTCGAGAACAGCTGGGACACGTGTAAAGTCGAACCTCTGGTCATGCTTTATCTCATCCTGGAACATTTCATTCAAGTGGAAAGCTTGAACAGGGACAAGGATATCATTCAAATTGCCTGGACACCATTTATGTGGTCGGTCCTTGATCATACGCTTGAAACCATGGCATGTTTTCATCTCATGGCCTGTTGCTCCAATGTAAACTTCAGGACAAAACCTTCAGCACAAGTTAACACAGGTGTTAAAAAGATTCATCAAATGCAAAAACATAAATATTAAGGGCAAGTATCAATAAACTGAGATCAGGAATAAGTATCACAAACTGTTAAACTTGGCATAGCAAGAATTGGATCAGACTAAAAACCTAAAATGGTGAAGATACACAGCAACAGCAGCACTAATTTTTGAATTAGTAGTATTTCTACTTAAATTTCTTGTGTCATTTCTTTATTCGTTTTCGAGATTTCCTAATTCAAAGAGAGTTCGTTCAAAGAAAAACTTTGTTCGTTCCTAATTCAAAGATGCTCTACTACAAAGAAAGCATTTTTACCAATCTATGACATTGAGTTTATAATCTTTCCCGGATAAGTCAACAACATAAAAAATTCACATTTCTTTATCTTACTTGCATGAATGAACAGGAACAACTTTAAGCAGTGTGGAGACGCCCTCAGTGACAATCTCCCTAGCCCTGACCACCTCCTGCGCAATCGGGATCATCCGCTTGATTGGGTATTCCTTGGACCGGCTCTTAATCCTCTTGAGAATCATTGGCCGCAGTTGCTTCCAATCCACCCTCGAAGAAGAGTAGCGCCTCTGGTTCAGAAGCGAACCGCATAGCTCCGAGCAAATGTAGCTCCCGGCAATTCGCCCCAGATACGCCATTGCAGCACATACACAAGCCTACAAAGTTCACAATTTGCATAAGCGGATAAAATGTGAAGAAGAAGAATAATGCAATGACGAGACAAAGCAACTCTCCTTCAACGGATTGATTAGTATATCAGAACTAAGAAAAATTGGGATCAGAACAACTTACTGGCCGGGGAGGTCGATCTGGCGAACCGCGCCCGGCCCCTAGCCGAGGCCAAGGCCGCTCGCGTGATGCAAACCGAAGCCGGCGTCAAGTCTCTTCGAGGGAGCGGCTCCGCTACCGGCGCCGCCCGGTCGCTGGTATCGCCAACGAGAAGGCGTTCCCACGACGGCGCCGGAGGGCAGCCTGGCGAAGCGCCGGCGCCGGGGCGCCGCGAGAATCGGCACTCGAGGGAGGGGAGGATGCCGTGAGCTGATGGGTCGAGCGATGCTCGGGGGAGAGGCGGCGACGCCGGGCGCGCAGAGGTGAGAGGAGAGGCCTCGCCGGGAGCCGCCGTGCGGGAAGGGGGCGAGGAGGAGCGGCGGCGTTCTCGCCTGCGGGAGCCCACCGAGTTGGGCTTGGCCAACTAGGGATTGGAGTTGGGCTGCCGTTTTCTGGTTTACTTGGGCTGCATGATCAAGTTAATTGGGCCAATTCCCAGGCCCAGCTTCAGAGTTTGAGCCCAAACGTGCGCGTGTCTGGAGCTTCTCTGGTGATTCGATCGGATTTGAACGGCTACGATCTGACCGTGCCGGCTCCGTCAGGGGAAGGCCGTCCGTCTCGGGCACGAGTAGACGGTCGTATCCGGGTGAAACACGTCATCCGGCACGTCACCCGGTGACACGTGGCTGGTGACCATTGGCTGGCACACGAGGCATCCGAGGCGGTAAACCCTACCGAAAATCTCTTGGCACCGCCTTGCTGGGGGCTATATAATGCGAGACCCCTCACGGGCTTCTCATTATCGATCGCTAGATTATCGCCGAGTAAAGTGCTCTTCGTCAGCTAATCCCTTTGTCAAGGTAATTAGTGCTTCGCCCTTGTTGATTGGTAGAAATTGTTGAAAATCTCTCTAGGCTTGTGCTTTAGGGTTTATTATATCTGGGTTTGAGATTTAGGGTTTTTATTATCTGATCTGTTCGTTGATTGGTAGAAATTGTTGATCGCCCTTGTTGATTGGTAGAAGTTGTTGACAGTCTCTCTGTGTTTGCCCTTCAGGGTTTATTATCTGATCTCTGTCGGGTGTATAGATCCGTTTGTTTTCACGAACTCACGATCTAGTTCTTGTCCGGGTAATTTGGTGAATAATTTAATTTTATTATTGCGGGTTCTAGTTACTCTGAATCGTGCGAATGATCTTCGTGTAATCTGTGTTTAGGTTCAGAATTTTTTTGTTTGATTTATTCTGTTCACCGTCACGGTTAATTTATGAAGTAGAATGTTAAGAACTGATTATATGCGTATCTTGGATTCGTTTGAGATCGAGAACTGATTATTTGCAGTATCTTGGATTCGTATGTGATTCAGAACTGATTATATGCTAATTTATATTTGTGTTTTTCTTAGTCGTGGCAATAGTGATTTCTAATTCACTGGTTGTGAATTCTGTAAGCATCTTTGAACATAGATTAATGTTTCTGTTCATACTGTACTTTACAATAATGCAAAATTTTGTCCCATATTCCCATTTGCAATGTGACTCTGAATGCTGGAGTTAGAATCTGTTTTTTAACCATGCGCTTGTCTTGGCTCACGAATTTTTGTGCTAGTTTGGGACCTGAGCTTTTGAGCTTGTTATTCAGATTTGAGCCTGTGATGTTAACCCACATACCTCGTTCTTTTATAGATGCAGATCTTTGTGAAGACCCTCACTGGCAAGACCATCACATTGGAGGTCGAGTCCTCGGACACGATTGACAATGTGAAGGCCAAAATCCAGGACAAGGAGGGCATCCCTCCGGACCAGCAGCGGCTCATCTTCGCCGGCAAGCAGCTTGAGGACGGCCGCACCCTTGCGGACTACAACATCCAAAAGGAGTCCACCCTCCACCTCGTCCTGCGCCTCCGTGGTGGCATGCAAATCTTTGTGAAGACCCTCACTGGCAAGACCATCACCCTAGAGGTCGAGTCGTCTGACACCATTGACAATGTGAAGGCCAAGATTCAGGACAAGGAGGGCATTCCCCCGGACCAGCAGCGCCTCATCTTCGCTGGCAAGCAGCTTGAGGACGGCCGTACCCTTGCTGACTATAACATCCAGAAGGAGTCCACCCTCCACCTCGTTCTCCGCCTGCGCGGTGGTCTATGAGCTAGCTCTGGCGCAGCATTAGCTTTGGTGTCATTTTGTCAGATTGGTGTCGTTATGTCATGGTCAGATTGGAGTTTTGATGCGCTAAATAAGTACTTTGGGTTTTTGTGCTAGTATATGTTGCCCTGTCTAAACATTATATTCTCAATATTTGTTCTTAATATCTCTGCTGCTTGATTGAGCCTTTTATCAACCTCAGCTGTGTGCAAACATGAAACTGGCTATGATATTCCAGTGCGATTGCTTCAAACGTTCTTTTCGTTTCTTTCTTTGGAGCGGTATTTTGAGTCTCAAATTTGTAATCGTGGTTTCTTACTAGTTTTTAACTAGTTGGCTCTCTCAGTTTTGACATTTAGAAGTTGAAAGCTTTGGCAACATACTTTACGTTTTTCAGAGAGCAGCAATGTGCAGTTATTCCATACTTTTCTGTTTCTCTTCGTTAGAGGCACGACTGAAGATGCAATGGATGTCTTCTGTGAGATTTACCTCTGGTCAGATCATTCATCAGATTCCCAAAATGCACGACAGCTATATCTTACAAGCCTCTGTGCCTTTTATGAATGTTGACCATACTCAGTTGAACTTGCGTAGCCATCCATCAAGCTAGTGTAAGTGCATTAGTGAATACTGATTTTGCTTATATATTTGATGAAATCTTCCTTGTGTATTGCATTGTTCCTGTCATAGTTGTAAATTTTTTTGAGGAACCATATAGTTGTAAATTGTTTGCACATAATTGTTTGTCCCATGATTATTTTATATTTATATACATATTCAAGTGATCTGCATCAAATTTGATTCCCTTCAGTAGATACACAGAAAAGAGCTGAACTGCAATTCCCTGTTAACCAGGCTGGTGAGTGTTTCCATGAAAACAACTGAACCTGAAGGTGTTGACAGTTCCTGAAAATTTTTCATGGCACGATTTCTCTTGTAGGAGTAACTAGTGTTAGTGTTGAGTGAATTAGTCATTCCAAGAACGGTAGGTCAACTGAACAAGTTACTTCGTATTCATCCCTCTCACGTAACATGCTTCCCAGAAAATTTCTTTTTCACCTTTCCTATTCACCCCCCTCACATAACACGCTTCCCAGAAAAAAAATTACTTTTTCTCCCCTCCAACTGAACACAGCCCCTGTTAAGGCTTAAACTTTAAGTTTCAACAACCAGAAGCCATCACTTTTTTGGTTACTCAGTAAAAAATTCAATAGCATTTTCCAATTCATGTGACAGGATACAGTATAACAGTTAACACTAGACAGTTGTTAGTTTCATGACCTAGTTTCATTTGTAAAGTAATATCTTTGTATTCACAAATATTGGTCTAAAGACAACAATTCGAACTTCATTAAAAATATGGATGAACTTTGCTTATATTTGTTGAAGATGGCATTTCATCAGTAGCGGGCGGTTTGTAGTCTGGCTGATACACCAAGTTTGCCAATCATGACAGGGCATAACTTATGTCTGATACACAAGTAGTGGTGTCAATAAACCGTGCTCAATCTTTCTTGAGTACCCATACGTCTGACTAGACCTAAGCTTTCTTCAAAACAAAGTAGTGTTTCTGTATAGCAACTTGATAGGCTCTGATCTTATCCTGGCTACCTCTTTTCTTCTTCTTTTTTTATGATTTGCTCCTGTGAGATGAGCACAATAGTATGAACTTGAAATACCTTTTCCTCGATTTTGTTGGAAAAAAAACAAATATGCTTTTGTCAATGCATTGGAGTTCGAATACATTTTCTTGATATATTGTTGTGGAAAAAGGCCTTGTAGATGCACAACCATTTGACCCCTATTATATTGTACTATACTGTATACTGTTAGTGGTGTTTTTGAAGTCTTCATAACCACAGGAATGCACTTTTATTTGTTGGTTTGATATGCATCAGAATCAATCTACCCCTCTCAAATATATTAATCTAGAAACACAGTATGGTACCACAGCTAGCAGCTTAGAGTTCAAGTCTTTGATGTGGCACTTTTTAGCAACACGCTGTACTCTCAGCATCACCTTGAGAGTATCGATTACACCAGTACGTGCTCTGGAGAATCTTCAGCTTAGAACTAATACTGTCGGCGATGCATAATTTGTAGCCTTCAGTTTTATTAATCATGTGCTTATTTACCGAATGTAATATGCTCCACCTGATCCAAGACTTGCACATACTATTCAGGTCCTATGCATCTGCATGAACACATGCCATAAGGCTCCTGATATACCGATCCCTAGGCGGCCAGGCACATGACTAACTCCTAGGCTAGATGCTGACTTCATCATATAAGAAGGCATCTGGGCTTCTGGAGCCCCTACACTAATACTGAAGAAAATGGCTGGCTCACTATCATTTATGTGCAACCTAAGCAACTGAACTATAAAGCAGGCTGCAAGTTCCAGCTCACCTCAAAATCAGCAAGAATCTCTCATCGATCATCATGCCTAGCCACTTTGCATCACTCATGATGCACAGTATGGTTTCCAGACTCCTCTTTGGATTTGCCCTTCCTTTCTTCCTACAATCCTCCTCTGTGCTATCCAACCAATTAGAATTTGGACTACAATCCTCATCATCAGTGCTACCCAATCCATCAGGGCTGAGGGTTGGCTTTTACCAGTACACATGTCCAAATGCTGAGGCCATTGTTCGTGATGAAATGGCTAAGATCATCTCTCAAGTCCCCAGCCTTGCTGGCCCACTGCTTCGGATGCATTTCCACGACTGCTTTGTGAATGTAAGTATGATCATTTATTTAAGTTCTTTCATCTGCGTTCAGATGGTTATGTGACTGAAGAACTGAATGTGCTACGCTGCAGGGTTGTGATGGTTCTATTCTGCTGAATAGCATATTGGGATTACCGTCTGAGAAGGAGGCGATACCGAACCTGAGCCTGAGAGGCTTTGGCACGATCGACCGTATCAAGGCGAAGCTAGAAATGGCCTGCCCTGGAGTGGTTTCCTGTGCCGATATCCTGGCCCTGGTAGCAAGGGATGCCGTCGTACTGGTAAGAGCTTATACAAGTATTGTTCGTCAATCTTTGTTTTGATAAGTTGTTTTCTTTAAGAGGAATTTGGTTCATTATTCGTCAAGTCGGAGAAGTTAGATGTTTTTGCTTAAATGACTCCCTAATTGCTTGTATCATGCTGATAATGGCAAAAAATTAAACCTGTCGTGAAATGAGTTTGATCATCTTCATGTAAATAGTGATCAGTAGTCTGCCTTATACTTCTCACAGTGACTGAAAGTTAATCCAAGGTTCTTGTTTACCCTGTTCCTGTGCAACAGACGAAAGGGCCTCATTGGGATGTCCCAACTGGACGGAGAGATGGGAGGAGATCGGTGAAGCAAGATGCCTTGGACAACCTTCCTCCACCCTTCTTTGATGCCGGTCGGAACCTGTACCAGTTCTTCATCCCTAAGGGCCTTGATGCAAAAGATCAGGTGGTTCTGATAGGTAATATACTACTGCTCACATCCTCAACTCGACGCATCATCTTTGATAAAGAAAGAGTAGCATGCTAGATGATTGATGCGTCTATCTCTCCTGGTTTTTCTTTAAACCCCATGCTGATCCCAATAAATCCACGGTATTAGCGTTCTCCAATAAAGGTGATACTCTGTAGAGCAACTCTGAAGCAACTTGTTCATGAAAAAAAGGCAAGTCAACAGAATCGAGAAATATGAGACCATGTACTTCACAGCTCTAATCATATGACATCAACACAAAAGTATCACTTCAGATCTGGTTAAATTGTAGTAATTGTAACATGCATTTACCATGCTGTCATACACTCTCATGATCATGCTCACATGGTTAATTGGTTACTGAGACGCCTGTGTGTTGTTGATCCTCAACAGGTGGGCACACTCTGGGGACCTCCCACTGCTCTCAGTTCTCCGACCGGCTGTACAACTTCAGCGGCACAATGATGCCAGACCCGTCCATGGACAAGCGCTACGTGCCGCGGCTGAAGAACAAGTGCAGCAGCCCCGGCGACACGACGACGCTGGTGGAGATGGACCCGGGCAGCTTCAGGACGTTCGACGCCAGCTACTACAGGCGCGTCGCCAAGGGCAGGTCCCTGTTCACCTCCGACCAGACGCTCATGAACGACCCCTCCGCCAGGGCCTACGTCCAGAGGCAGGCCGCCGTCGCCGACGCCGGCGCCTACCCTGCCGAGTTCTTCGCAGACTTCGCCGCGTCCATGGTGAAGATGGGCGGCGTTCAGGTGCTCACCGGCGCGCAGGGGGAGATCCGGAGGCACTGCGCGTTCGTCAACTAGAAGATGCGTGTACAGTCGTGGTGATTTGTGTGTTTATTTGGATCGTGACAGGAGGATTATTGTTGATTAGTGGTCAATTAATTTTCTTGCATGTGTGTAGAAAGAAAAATATTATTGCCGTGGTCAATTTACAGAGTGTGCATGCATCTGGTGTTCAGTTCATTGTAATATTTTCATGACATCAAATAAACAACTTTTGGTTATCAATTCAGTGATGAAGCAATGGTGTTTTGTGCTTCAGACAGATATTCACAGGCTCCGTACTGCTCAAAATTGTTGGGGTTCTGAGGTAACATCTACTATATCAGAGTTAGATGGCATGTTATACAAAAGCATCTCTGAGAGACTGATTGGCGCATCATGCCTACATTTACTGAGACACTGAATGATGCCGTTAGTGTAACAAGCCATCTTGATGAACTGAATGAATAGGAAACTTAAGGATGAAAAAAATGCTTTTGTGGCCACTTGGCGAATAAAGTGCGCATTGCGCAGTAGATATATTGCATTCAGGAAGTGACCCTATCTGACGGATGAAGCATAAGAGGTCGTTAAGCTACCTCCACATGGTCATGCATGGTCTCATCTCATGACCATACCCTCTCGTACGGACGGTCAACTTGTCAATCTTACCTCGCACTCTGCCAAGGTGCACTTTCCATCCAGCCTATGACCATTGTTACAAAATTTATTACTCTGCTCAACTAATCCACCAAAAGTTCGTCATGGTTTATCTTACATTCACTCCTAATACTAAGAAACAATCAACCTTTTGTTACAACTGAGGAATGAATCAATTGTAGATTATCAAGGTAAACTTGTATTTTACTCGAGCCGAAAGTGCCAAGAAAGTTGCCGAATATACCTTACACCAACACACGAAGAAAACTACCTCGCCTAGCCGCCATGGCTTCCTCTTCCTCAACTTTTCTCCTTCCCTCCCCTCTCGTCAAGGAATCCACCATGTGAAAACGCAACCGATCGAAACAGCAACACACTGCTCGTAACCTGTCGCGTAAACTTCAACCACGCGACGATCAGAGATGCACTGCCAGAGTGCACGGCTATACATACGCCTACAGATCAAGGCCACAGCTGCAGTACGTGCTATTGTTTCTGTACATCGCCATGCCGCCGGAAGCCTCCTCATCGACTGGCTTCATCGCCGGCCGCATCCGCCGCCCTCTACCGGCCGAACGGCCGCACCTGACACGGTGCACCAAGCTGCTGTGCTCGGCGTTCCTGACGCTCCTCCTCCTCGCCGGCGTGCTCGTCTTCGTCGTCTACCTCGCCGTGCGCCCGCACCGGCCGCGGTTCCACGTGACGGCCTTCTCCGCCACCGGCGTCGCGTCCGGCGGCCCGGTCGTGGTCTCCGGCCAGGTCTCCGTCCGCAACTCGAACAGGGACATCGCCTACTTCTTCGACAGGTTCTACCTCTCCGTGGAGTACCGTGGCGAAGATGTGGCCAAGGAGCAGCCTCTGACGGCGACGCCGCTGTACCAGCCACCCAAGACCACCACGCCCCTGCCATTCCAGGGCCTGGAGCTGACGTCGACGGCCGGCCAGGACATGGCGCGGGACCTGGCGGAGGGCGGCGGCGGTGGCAGGGTGGAGATGACGGTGAAGGTGCGGTCGAGGATCCGGGCGCGGCTGGCGTTCTGGGGCAACCGGCATTGGCACCCGCTCAACGTCAGGTGCCAGGTGGCGGTGGGGCCTGACGGTCAGCTGCTTGCCGAGTACCTGCAGAAGCGCTGCAGCATAGACTTCTTCTAGAAGACTAGAGGTGACATTGCTACGAGCTAATAGAGTGATTAACAACTGACAGTGTGATGCTGATGCCCCGAGCGTGCGTGATTTTGTAAAGGGACGAGTGGTGTGTTACATGATGTCAGCGATAACAACGACATTTTCTTCTTTCCATCAACTGGAGCTGTTCTGGACTCATGCCCATGCCCATTACAGTGAGCTAGGCCTGGCACTAGGACTGCTCCGGTAGGGACTAATGGCTCAACAACAAAGCGTGTCTGCGCCATTACATTAGCTTAACCTCATTTTGTGGGGGGCAGAGACCCATAATACAGCCAGGCATACAGTCACCTAATCTGAATCTGACTAGAGGTATGGAAAGTGCATTTGCGACTACATCAAGCAAATGGTGCCGACTGCTATATACAGAAGTCAGCAAGAGTTACCAAATCTCTGTCTGGTTCACCAACGATGACAGGGAACTGGAGCACCTGCAGTGTTAACTTTGGTAGATGGTGCCACCGACATGTTCAAAGATTGGTTCCGATCGATCGCACCCTGAGCAAAACTGCATGCACCATGTCCTAGTTGTTCATGGCACATACCCTGGAATCGAAATTATCCAAGTGGTCAGCACAGTGTCGACTATCATGTGTTAGTAGAAGTGTGTTTTCTAGGGCCTAGCACGAGTGCATTGGTTTGTTAGGTAATATATCAATCGATCAAAATTTATGTGGGAGACAACGACGCCAGGTATAAGCAAGGGATGTAACAAATAAACGTGTCTCGACTATACTGATACTAGGATTAAACAAAGGATAGGAGAACCTTACCACTTTATCTCATCCAATCTCGAGTACAAACAAGTGCCTCAATTGTCTTGATGCGTAACATACTGTGGTGCTTGGGAATCACTGGTCCACTGCTGGTGAATGCTGCTTCAGATTGAACAGCAGATGCAGGCATCGCTAGGATGTCCTGTGCAATAGCAGCAAGCGTTGGGTACTTTGTGGTATGGCACATCCACCAGTTCAAAATATCGAAATCATCCTTCCTTGGAACTAACCCATCCTCGAGGTAGTTGTCAAGTTCCGTAGATTTCTGACTACTTGCTTGCTCATTGAGGTGCTGATCCCAATCGTCCAATGAGTCATTATAGTCTGCATCAAAGGATTCTCTTTTTGTACCACCTCCGTTCTGCTGATCTACAGAACTGCAGTATTCATGGAAGAGTTCCTGGAGTGTTCCGCGTATGTCAGATAAGTAGCTCGCTGATTTTAATCCAAAAGCTCGTTTCAGGCGGAACTCAATGAAACTGATTTTAAATCTCGGATCTAGAATAACAGGTAAACATAACCATGAGTAAGAATTTTGCCAATACTGATTGAACATTTCCTGCATCTTCATAACCATTGTAGCCATTTCTCCATACTCATTTGATGCTTCCTCTTGCAAAACTGTTCTGACTTTCCATATCTCATTAAAGTACATATTTGCTGTCGGAGAACACGGGCTTGAAATAACTTCAATAACACGATAAAACGTCCTCAAAATCTTGCAAATAGACTCAGCAACTCTGATATCTTCTAGAGACGTCACTTCTTCAGAAGGAAAAGATTTCTTGAAATGCAAAAGAACTTCAAGCCTAAAATAAAATTTGTGCCACAACTTGGCATCTTCCTGTGGACACTTCAAACTCATCTGTGAAATGACTTCCACAAGCTGTTGTTGATTCATTGATGAAGCTGTATGTGCCCCAAAAAATTCTGTTACCATGTCACCAACAAGGTGAATGATATTTTGTTGCACTTCAGAAACAATACTATTAAGGATATCATCCGCACAAGCAATATCGTATAGCTTTCCTCTGATAGGAAGATACTTCTTCTCTACAAGTGATTCCTTTAGCTTTGAGGTACTCGTGTCATCCCTAACCCCACCAACAGAAGTCAAGCTCAAAAGCTTCTGATCAAGATTCCAATCTCTAATAGCATCCCATATGACATTGTATGATCCACGTTCAGACTCTGGGACACAAGCCTCCTTACAATGTATCAACCTTTCCACATTGGTAGGTGAGGACTGAAACAAGCCAAATTTTATTATCATTCTGCGAACTCTCCAGTCTTTATCAATAAAATGTGCTATCAGACAAAGGTAATTTACTGCTGGCTCAGCTTCATCAGGAGTCCAGATGCTTGCTGAAAGAGAGACACGCCGGGAGGAAAGGGCCAGTTCACCTTTAAGGTTTGCCTTTTCCTTCTGAAATAGAGCACAGCAATGTCCTTCCATATCATTATGAGAGACTGTGTTGACCATAGGGTTGATGTTCTTTATGAATCTTCTCATTTCTTCATGCTCTACGATGGATAAAGGATACCCATGCAAAGCTATCATTCTGGCTAGCTCTTGATAAGCTGCTTCTTGATCAACCTTCCTTGCGCCAATGTCAGTAGTCGCGGTCACAGATGAGGTCCTCTGTTTCTTCAGGCTAGGAAAATCTTCTGTTGGCAAAGGTTGATGTGCCGGCACCACTTCAATGGGGCGGAATATAGGTGAATTGTTACCAGAGCTACCAGACCTGAGGACCTTGCTGTTGTATTCTGCAGTCTGAACCTTCCCATTTGCCAAGGCAGGCGAGAGCTCATCTTGCCCCCTGGACTTAAAACTAGGCAGACTAGAAGGGTAAAACACACCCTTCTGGTCCTTTCGTGCTTGACAGGTCTGAAGATGCCGACTCAGATGGCTTCTTCCCCCATACTTATTTGCACTGAGGCGTTTGTGACAATGCACGCAGTCTGCAGCCTGGAGCTTCCCCTCGACATAGATAGGTGAGAACTCTTTCCACACCTTGGACTTGAATCTGCTGGGAATTACTGAGTTTATGTCATCAAGTGTCTCTGAAATAATCTGATTTGGATCACCTGGTGTAACTGGTTCATTCTGATTCACCAAAACTGCATATAATATAGATAGGTTACATGCATGCCAGAAGCAAAATTGCCGAAGAAAAACATCTAAGCGCCTAGCTTAATCTACACCACGCTAATGGGAACCAGCACAATAACAATAGACTCAAGTCCCACAAGAGAACATCAGAAGTCATCTAGGATGTAATGCGCAAAGGAAAATGGAAGTATACCACATGGGAAGTAGGCATCCTTCAGACGTCTCCGTGCCGCATCCTCCTTGCCTGGGCAGATCTTCTGATGCCGCCAAAGATGGCTGGTCCCATTGGAATCCTTGCAGCTCATTCGGCTCTGGCAGTACAGGCACTCTGCGAACTGAACCTTCCCGTTCAGGAAGACTGGCTTGTACTCCTCCCACACCTTAGACCTCTTCCTGTGCTTGTACCTGAACGTGCTGTGACTATGCACACCATCGAATGCCCCTCCCGCTCTCATGCCGTTATCCTCCTCCTCCAACTCTTCTACATGCCCTTCGGGATGCTCAACAACTTGCTGGATCATAGGGTGCTCCATAGCTAACTAACTAGGTAAGATACGAATACATCTTACATTAGGGTTTGGGGTTCTTCATTTCACACAGCAGGAAGGGAAGAGAAGGTTTGGGTATACCTCGTGGGTGCCCAGTCACGGTGAAGGCGTCGCGGATCGGCCGCTCCAGTGCTGCTCGCTCAGTCTTCGCCGGCGGAGGAGGAGATCAAGAGAGGACAGAAACAGAGAGAAGAGAAAGGGGAAGAATCGGAGAGGCAGGCCCTGTCTGCAGCGGATCTGAGCTGGGCCGGGCAACGGCGCGACGGCAGGAAAAGAGGAGGAAGGGACCAGAGCGAGGGAGGGACGGTGGCGGCGGCGAGGTGGAAGGGGGGACGGCGGCGACGGCGAGGTGGAAGGGGGGGACGGCGTGCGGTAGGGGAGGCGACGGGAGTGCGAGAGTAAGAGGGAGGAAGGTAAGGACGGCGGCGGCAGCGAGGTAAAGGGGAGGGACGGCGTGCGGAGGTGGAGGCGGCCGTCGGCGCGAGGGAGGCGACGGGCACGGCTACACGAGGGCCGGAGGGAGCAAGTCGAGCGGCGCGTACACAAAAGATTTTTTTTTTTTTTTTGAAGATTTGAAGATCAAAAGAGGAAAAAAAAATTCGGTCTTTATTTGTCCCTCAAATTTTTGAGCCGTCTACTCAAAAACATTTTTTCAATTACCGCCCATTTAAAAAATTATTTTCTCATGTGCATTCAATCTTAAAATTTACGTATACTTTAATTCTAAGTCTTAAGCTTTTGGTGTGTGTGTTTTTATTTTTCAAATAGAAAATATGCTTATCTTTGCTAGGAGCGAAAATTGCATAGATATACGTGTGAGGAAACATGATTTTTTTAAAACTAATGACCCAATATCATATCTTTGGCTATTTAAATTAGTAGTTGTGGTTAAATTTTATTAGCTTGTGAGGAGCAGGGATCCTAGTAGTGTCTTTTTCTTTAAATACTATCACATCGTAGGATTGTAGCATATATCATACCTTGCATTGACATACATAGGTAAAACAGAATATTAAAAAATTTTGCATACTCTAGAATGTTTAATCTCTAACCTACCATAACTTGTTTGGGACTAAATGCTATGTTATTGTTGTACAATGTTTACATAATTATATTATGTAGAAATAAATTTTATTCTAAATATGATGGATTATGTTAGAATTATTAATGGCCATATAATTTGTACTTTGGAATTAATTTTTAGGTGTAAAGTTATATTTTTTTAATTTTAAACCGTCTAAACCTTCGTTGTCATAATACATTTGGATCTTACGAGGAAATGCATATTCCTCTTAGGTAATAAATTTATTATTATAACAAAAGTCTGTTGGGCTGGTGTAACCTAACCTAAAGTCCACTTAGGATTAGGCCCTTTCCTATTTAGAGCACAAATTTCAATTAATTTAAATTTAGCATGGCTTCAATTCATCCCAAAAGTGCTTTGGCTCCTCCACGAAACCATATTTTTTTCTCTCTTGTCTAGAAAAGATAAATGTTTGCCTGAATAACTTTTTTAGTTTCTAGAATGGACAAAAGTGATATAAGTCCATAATACTCTTGTCTTTTCTATATTAGTTTTTCTATACTTTTTGCTTATTATTTCCTTTTCCTTCCTTTCCTTTAACTTTTTCTCTCTAATATTTTTTTCCCTCTCGCCTCATATTTTCTCTTATTTGTTCCTCGTCCCTGGTTAGGATGAAAAATGGATCTTGATCGCCAATTCCTCGCTTGGAATTCCAGGATGGAAATTTCATCAATTTATTCCCCACTTGAATTAAAGGGTAGAACAAAGAATTTGGGAATGGAAATTTGATCAATTTATTCCCCACTTGAATCAAATGGTAGAACAAAAGCCTCGTCGGCTCTATAGGAACAAGGATAGCTAACCGTTCTTCGTCCCCATTCCACGCCATTAGCTCCATAAGGGTTTATTCGGTTAGAAAAGGATTAGAGATAGTTTTGGGGAATTGGGAGGGATTAAATTCCCTACAAGTCAAAAACCCCACTCAATGCCTTTGGGGAGGGGATTGACCGAAGAAGTCTGTCGACAGTGAACTTATTAGGGATTTCTATCTGGCTCCATGGATCCAATCCTATCTGAAGCACATATCGCATATGGGTTTAAACATATGTGTATGTGTGTGTGTGTGTGTGTGTGTGTGTGTGTGTGTGTGTGTGTGTGTGTGTGTCTGTATGTATGTATGTATGTATGTATGTATGTATGTATGTATGTATGTATGTATGTATGTATGTATGTATGTATGTATGTATGTATGTATGTATGTATGTATGTATGTATGTATGTATGTATGTTATGTATGTATGTATGTTTGTATGTATGTATGTATGTATGTATGTATGTATGTATGTATGTATGTATGTATGTATGTATGTATGTATGTATGTATGTATGTATGTATGTATGTATGTATGTATGTATGTATGTATGTATGTATGTATGTATGTATGTATGTATGTATGTATGTATGTATGTATGTATGTATGTATGTATGTATGTATGTATGTATGTATGTATGTATGTATGTATGTATGTATGTATGTATGTATGTATGTATGTATGTATGTATGTATGTATGTATGTATGTATGTATGTATGTATGTATGTATGTATGTATGTATGTATGTATGTATGTATGTATGTATGTATGTATGTATGTATGTATGTATGTATGTATGTATGTATGTATGTATGTATGTATGTATGTATGTATGTATGTATGTATGTATGTATGTATGTATGTATGTATGTATGTATGTATGTATGTATGTATGTATGTATGTATGTATGTATGTATGTATGTATGTATGTATGTATGTATGTATGTATGTATGTATGTATGTATGTATGTATGTATGTATGTATGTATGTATGTATGTATGTATGTATGTATGTATGTATGTATGTATGTATGTATGTATGTATGTATGTATGTATGTATGTATGTATGTATGTATGTATGTATGTATGTATGTATGTATGTATGTATGTATGTATGTATGTATGTATGTATGTATGTATGTATGTATGTATGTATGTATGTATGTATGTATGTATGTATGTATGTATGTATGTATGTATGTATGTATGTATGTATGTATGTATGTATGTATGTATGTATGTATGTATGTATGTATGTATGTATGTATGTATGTATGTATGTATGTATGTATGTATGTATGTATGTATGTATGTATGTATGTATGTATGTATGTATGTATGTATGTATGTATGTATGTATGTATGTATGTATGTATGTATGTATGTATGTATTGTATGTATGTATGTATGTATGTATGTATGTATGTATGTATGTATGTATGTATGTATGTATGTATGTATGTATGTATGTATGTATGTATGTATGTATGTATGTATGTATGTATGTATGTATGTATGTATGTATGTATGTATGTATGTATGTATGTATGTATGTATGTATGTATGTATGTATGTATGTATGTATGTATGTATGTATGTATGTATGTATGTATGTATGTATGTATGTATGTATGTATGTATGTATGTATGTATGTATGTATGTATGTATGTATGTATGTATGTATGTATGTATGTATGTGAGATGAATATGAACAATCACAACCGGTCGTCTCGAGGCAGCATGGTCCAAGTGATAATCTAACATATCTCGTACTTCGATAGGGGGACATGATTCACAGAGGCGGGCCTTATAAGTGACCGTCTCTAAAAATCGATTTACGGATGCGGACACCTTAAGACGACCGCCTCGGAAAACAAATGATTTTCTGCGGCGGTCATCTTAAGGTCTCCGCCTCCATAAATCGTTTTTCAGAGGTGGTCAAATACAAGCGCCTATGAAAATAAAAAAATGTCCACCTCTGTTAATCTAGGCATTAATGGAGATGGATATTTTTTGCGTCCACGTCTGAGCCCTTTTTTTAGTGTCCTCTAAATGTTTTTTTGTAGTAGTGAATACCTTGGAATACTCTCAGGTGAAACGCTACTATCGTAAATATACGTGTGCTTGGAGATACCTATCTAATTGAGTAAGACATACCTTGATTATCTTTTAACATTGTTACTAGCCATTGCACTTACCTAATAGCGATGTTAAGAAGTGTCAACAAACATTTCTATCGTCGTTGTCGGGGATAGACATAGTAATAGTATTAAGAGATGTAAACATCATTGTCTTCCTTGACAGCCATTGTCGTCAGGCGTCGGCCACACCGGCAGTCACGACATCTCGTCCCACATGTTTAGGAGGATGTCTGACATGCCATGTCAGCGCTAGAAGCACACGTGGACCGTTATGGGGTCATGGGCATGCAACGAATGACCTTACAAGTTCATGCATCTATGTGTGGTTGGACATGAATAGATATGGTGTGCGCCTAGACATGGTTTAATCTTTGGTCGTTATATTATAATTTTATTTGCTTTTATAAAAAAAATTCCTTTAAAAAACCGTGGCAACCCAATACGTGAACCATACCCGACGGGCATGGGCAAACAATTTTGCTCGCCGGCATGTTAGGGGGGGGTGTGCAAAGTTTGACATCACGGGCATGCTCACCCGGGGGGGGACAAATGATGTAACTACTGCATCTTGCCTGACCCACCATCCTTACACATAGTTGCATAATAACCTATAGCTAAGTCTTAAAGAAAAATTATCCAGCTAAAATTTTAGAATTTTATTAATCAATATAAATAAAACAAAGTCACATGTCTCAATATCTAAAATAATATATTATAGCACATTTCCCACTAAAAATCTTATACTCTTACAATTCTAGAAGATATGTTATATAATACTTTAAATCATATATTGAAGAAAAAATTGCATTGATAGATATTTTTATCCTAATTATGCCAAAACTAACATAGAATATAAATATAAGATTATCAAATGCAACCCGTTTGAGACTTACTATCAAACCAAATAAATTACAGAGTTAAAATATATACATCATAGTCCAAAATTAAGCAATAATGTCAGGACCATATAAAAAAATTATAACTCAAAACATATACATAGTTATGGTTGATTATATTTTGTAATATTTTAATTATATTCTAGTTCAATTTAAACAACAATTTTTATACAACAATACATATGAGAATACAAATTTAGAGTATTATTATTTATAAAATATTTGTACTAGTTATGTACATCCCATTTTAGAAATCTAGGCTCGCCACTTATATCTGCCATACTAGTCAACATTAAAGTACGAAACAAGTGCATATCGCCACCAGCACGTGGCTAGCTACAGAATGGTCGGAGCAGAGCATGCATCGGGAGCAAAACACACTAAACAACTAGACGAATAGCAAGATCTGCATACGCATAGTTCTTTTCAATAATCTTCAAAATAATGGATCGTATTATATCTGGCATATTAGAAGCACAAATAATCCAAATACACGCATACAAGCTACTAAATCAAGAAATTTATTGGGAAAATATGAAGAAATCGAGGCAGAGGGGTACCTGAGAATCTTGGGGCTCGTGAGGGTCACTGGGAGATGGAGACTCCAGTGGGAACGGTTAGGGCATCGAGCTGGATCTACAGGTGGGCGGGCAAGGGTAACTCATCGGATCAGTTTAACAAGGGCTAGGTGATGTGTTAGTCATATTCGATGGGCTTAAATTAGGTTCAAGCACCTTTTATTAGGCTGATCTTTCAGTATTGTCATCTTCTCTTTTCATATTTATTTTCAGTATTATCATCTTCTCCTTTCGTATTTATTTTCATTTGTTGTGTATTTGTGTTTGGTTTTCCTTTGGAGGTATCCCTCTAGTTTTGTGCTGCCCTTGGCATTGCCAATATATTTTTTTAAAATTATTTATTTATTTAATTCGACAAAAGAAATCTTGGTAACAATTGAATAAAACTACAAAATTAGACGGTACCTACAAATTATTTGTGCGCCAAAAGCTCTCTGCACATAATATACATACAATTATACAAATGGCAAGTGTTGTATTCTTTCTAATGACCTCTTTGGTCGTGATGCAGTATTACATAGCATCCTTCCCGTTTCCTACAAAATTTTCTTCCAGCTGCTTATCCACCGATTATTCCACTCCCTCTAGCTTTATACACACCCAATCCAAGGAACATATATATATATAATGTATACACAAAAGAATAACTGCCAACAAGTGCAGCATTGGCCGCTTCTAGGATTTCAACAGGGTGGCCTTGTCTCCTATACACAAAACCCATGTACAACTCAGATCAAAGTTCTTAACCGTGTCGCCAACGATTGCATGTTCTCAAGCTTTTCGTTCAGTTGCCTTATATCCTCGGCGTGATTCTGATCTTCGGTGCTGCTTGCCTGGGAAATCAATGTCGCACATTTTGCCTTTGATTCAGAAATTTCGACTTGCAATGAAGAAATGGTTGCTTCTAGTGTGTTTTTCGATCCCATAACATCTGCAATCGCTTGCACAGTTGGAGTTCTTGGAGTGCCTATACTGCCAAAACTGTTCTGCCTGCTGAGCCTCCTGGGGCTAAATATATTGTCTATGCCTCCACTTCCTGTAACAGCACGATATTGTGAAGACTCTTGAATTCTCTAGACTTGCAATAAGTTTGTGAAAAGGAATGAAAGGACAGAAACAGTGAATATTATGAGAACCCTACAGCACTAAGAACCATGGGGAAAAATTGCCTTTCGTGATGCAAACTTAGTAAAAAAAACCTTTTTATTAAGGTCACTTTTTTTGGCATGAGAAAGCGTGTCATGTAAAATGTCTTAATAACCTAAGCTCTAACAAGCTTGCAGAACTGTATTAAACAATTTATTTTGTTTTGTCAAATGGACCAAAAGTTAGCTAAATAATGAGAATAGTTGCCCATGATAAGTGCAACTGCATCTAGCTGTCCAACCTCGAATCACTTAAGAAAAATTATGACAAGCCAAAACATGACAAAACCCTACAAAATCCAGAGCACTTACAAGAGTATGATTCAAATAACTTGTCAGGAGCTCCATACCTAGGTTGCGAAGTTGTTCTATGGTTCCCTGCCCAAGAGATTTATCAAGCTTAAGGAGGCGAAGAATTCCAGCAGTGATCCTCCCCATCGCATCAGCTTCAGATCTGCAAAGTATGGCGAGGTGCTCTAGTTCTTCTTTCGTTGCAACTGCCTCGATCTGTGCTCACAGATGGTAAAATATCACAGGAAGCATTTTTAAATTTGCAACAGATTTAGATAAGTAACTGAAATGTGTTCATACCGGTTCTTTGACAGAAAATTTAACATTATCCATCGTCCATTTGGCACCCTCAATCTCGTCTTCGCCAATAACCATGGTAGCTTCAACATCAACACCATGGTCACCAATGGAACTTGCATTATTGAATCCACTGCCCATTTGATGATTGTTTGATGTTCCTTTTCTAGTGTGTTTATCTACCAGACGAGGTTTTATTGCCTGCAAACCTTCAATTCCAGCCTGCAAGTACAGAGTGTCAAACATTTGGACAGCTTAAAGCCCAAAAGATATGCCAGACTGAAATCTGAAGGCATAACAGTCATGTACCGTAAAGCGTTCCACAGGAAATGCCCTTTTGGGTGCGTCTCCCAAGTTAAGACGGTCACTGCTCTTTCCAGAGACATGTAGATTTCTGAAGGTTGAATGCCAGCATTTTTCTTCTCTACTGATACGATCCCCTCCACGAGTTGGAGTAAAACAATCTCCTACTTCCTCTGTTCCTTCAAGTGCAAATAGCCAATTTCTAAGCTCCACTGACACATCAAGATCATCTGGCACCCCGAGATCAAACTTTAAATTGTGATCATCAACGTTAGATCTTTCATCTGTAATTTTGGGTGGAAAGAAGAGAAGTCATGATTAACATACTAGAAAAACAGCAAAGCAAAATACCTGGATCTAAAATAAAGAAATAAAGTATTATTCTTCATACACTTTCAATTGTAACAGTTACTTGAACTTGAGCATGCTACAGTTACAAAGGAAATTTATATCTGGACTGAGATGCAAAGGAGGCATGTCTTGGATGGTGGAAATGAACAATGGGTGTTAGTCTTAAAACCATATATTTTGTGAATTCAAACACAACCATAATATGGAGATAGGTTAATATCAAGCCAAGCTAAATTATGTGGTTAAAGCTATCCTGGGTTCCCAAAGAATGCTGGATATACCTATCTCACACATCCGAAATCTCAGAACTGAGCACAAACAATCAAGACTCCAGCATACGAACAGAATTTCCTTGAAGTAAAAAGTTAAATGGTATAGTTGCAAACACTTACTTTCCTCCTCAGTGAGGTGAGAGGATTTGAATAGTTTTGCAAGTGGACCAGATGATAAATCCTTTAATCCCCTCAAGAGGCCTTCCCCTGGACCACCATCAGGCCCCAGGATACCAAAGCGATGCAGCAAAGACTCGGTGTAAGTCATTCCACCTCCAAGACGAACACCAGATACCTTAGCTGACACATTCAAGCTATGGCATTCCATATCCCGCACGTCATAAGGCATTACGTGAGTGATGTTTATATCAATAAACTGAGCTTCTTTATGGTGTTTGCTCTGATGATCAACCCAAAAGACTGCTCTCATCTTGGGATGCCCATTTTCATGCACCACAATGCTGGGCTCACCAGGCACTGCAATGCCATTCTCACAAATCATAGAAGTCTCTCCCTCCAAACAGTTCACAGAAATAGTTCTCCACAACAAGTTAGTTGTGACCGCAAAGGCACCACCTAGTGTGCGATGAGAAACTTTCAGGAACAGATCCTCTCCCCCGAATTGAACCAAGGGCATATGTATGTTATGTGCTGACAAAGATTCCAAGAAATTGAGCTGGAGGTTGTTCATAGTTAAACTCACAGCTGTATCACTTGGCAATTTATTCTCAAATTTGTCAGCTGAGGATTTGCTTACCCCAGACTTGTTACCTTTGCTGACCTTTGAAATACGCTCTGCAACTTGACCAAAGTAAGTATAGAAACCTAGGACAAAAAACAACTGTTCCACTGAGGTATTGGATGTAAACTGTTGGAAAGCAACACCAATTCTAACAACACCCTCAGGGGGTGGCAAGTCCAATAAAGGGCTACCGTCTGCAGTAACCATAGCTGCCTCAAATCGGATGTCATCTAGTTCAATACATTTCCACAAATTTGCATAGGAGTCCCTAGCTGCTCTCTGTCCATTTGAAGTGCTAGAAGTTTCGAGCGATAGGCTTAAACGAGAAGCCCTAGTGGCCCACTTCATCTGACTTGCATCAACAGGTTGATATTCCCAGAGAAGGAAGCAAGCTGGATCCTTATCAAGGTTTAGCAATGGACATTTAGCAGATGGTGACTGGCAGAAGTATAGGTCTTCCACATGAAGTCGTGCACCTGAAAATGATGATTGAGGGCAAGTATTCTTGGTTCCACTGCACCTTGTGATTTCCTCAGAGTCTAAGGGAACAGAGAGATCAAACTCTTTAAGGGAAAATGACAGGCTGTTGATTGAAGGATCACGCAAAACGGTGCTGCCATTAGGCATAACTCCATCAGCCAAGAATGAGGCAATCCTTAAGCAGGACTGCTCTTGGAGGGTTACCTAAGAATGAACAAGCACAAGCGATATTTAAAAATAAGCAGGAAAACGCTAAAGAAACACACTTAACTGCATATATGAAGGAGACAAACCGTAAGAGGCTGGCATGTGATCACTGTTTTCGAAGCAAACTTTGGAGGTGATGGAGAAGGAGTGATCTGAAGACAATATAGAGAAAACAAAGGAACCCCGGCAGCGAATTCTAATAGTTGATTGCCAAATGGATAGATTGGCGGGCAAAAATTTTGACCTGATAGAATCAGATATTGAGGTCAGACTCAACAATACTAATGGATATCTAATATGATACAGGAATTAGAAATAGTTAAGTCACCAAAGTCAGGCACAGGCTGGGGCTCTTGTGAAACTGCTTGCATAGATGGTTGTATCAATGTGCACGGAGGGCGAGAAAAGGTGTCTCTGCAGCAACATATGCATACATGAGGCCCAGCAAAGGGTTCTCAATAGTTTCTATAACTCAGCAAGATCACAAATTCCCTTACTATAATTCAAGTAAAATTTTAATGTACCCTATTTTCAACATGGTATGCACCTTGAGTAATTTAATAGATACAATAACCTTTATTATGATACTTTTGATACAAACAGTCCCACTATCCTGTATTCAGCATTGCATGTGCCCTTAGTGATCTCAGCATTGTTCAGTGTCATTTGATAGTATAGACATAAAAGAGTCACAATGCTCTCAATTTAGTAAAGTTATGTTAATGGCAACAAACATCACGACTTGTCACTTGTACAGTCACTAGTACCAAGGACAGACATAGTACCTCAGAAACAGCCCGCCAACCTTTATGCAAGACAAGTTCTTTGAACACTCCCCATCTGAAACGCTCGCCTTTAAGATAAATAAAAACTCATTTTAAATCCACCATGAGGTCAAACATCTAGATCAATCATATCATCAGCAAACCCTACTGGCAGTGACCAAACATACTACAAAATAACAATGGCAGTCAGAGGAAATTACCCGTGAGAAGAACAAAGACTGCATCAGAAGTTCAAGTTGAAACTCTGTTGGTACAAATGATTTGGCAAACAAGTCACTATAGCAGGACTAAAAGTAACATGTTTGAAGTTAGTTGGCACTACTACTAACCAGTATCTTTAATGCAGAGGAATATGTGATCTACAATAATGGAAACCAAGGAAGATCCTGCTGCTTCTGCAAGCTGGTCGAGAAATAATAAAAGGGAATAAGGATACAAATGAAGCCTGCATATACCTTACTGCATGCACAACAATATCAAAAGTACAGAGAAGAAAAGGTAAACCTGCTGAGCTTTTGGGTCCACATCTCCCCTGTTTAGGCACACAGATACCCCAGTCATGAATCGAAGAAAGGCCCGTAAGCCTGTAAAAAATATTTTTTAGAAGTGAGAGTTTTGCAAAAAGATATTGAAGTACTAAGCAGAGTGGTCAAGCTTCACGGACAGGAACGGATTACCTGGTTCACTTAACGCAGGACAAACAGCTTCAGTAATATGCAGCTGAACCTCAAGCCCAAGCGGATTATTTTGTTCTGTCCGTTGGACCGTGATCTAACGTTCAAAATCAACGTGTAAGTCAAGAAGCCCAGGAAGGATGTTCAACACAAACAAACAAATTAAAGAGTTCTACACAACATGTTCCAAAACTCAAAGCACTAACATTAGCCTCCCCAGATATTCCTTCCAAAAATCTTTCACCGCCAAAGAACATTCGTTTTGCACCATCATCGTCTCGTTTATTATCTTGACTACTAGAAGAGTTAAATCTTGCATCGGTGAACATGTCAGGATGAGGTAATAGATCAACTGACAGTGACTGCCACTCCAATTTCTGTGAATTTGAAGAAAATATATCTGATAAAAAAATCCTTTACTGAAAGTTTTGTAGTTAGCAATAAATCAGGAAGCAGTAAAACAGGCATTAATCTTCAGCAACTGGAAGCAAGTAGGGAGCATCAAACCTTGAAAACATAAATGAATCCTTTGTTGTTCGAGAAATCCCTTGCTTCTTTCAAGTTTACTACCTGTAAACGTGCCATTGAAATCATGCAATTCCATATTACCATTTATTAATTTAATTATAATTAACAACAGACTGAGTACCTGCCATTTTTCATTTGTTGTGTACAGTACAAGATCACGAAATGTGATAGCTGCTAGCGGCGGTGACCTGATATTTAGAAGAGATTAGCACTCCTTTTTCCAGGCATAAAAAATGCAGCAATGTCTACTTAGTGGGAAAAAATAAGACAAACAAAAAGGACCGAGTGTGCAAGGACTCATGGAAATGAAAACTAAGTCGCTCAAATATAAGTAAATACCATGCAGCATCTCCTTGACGCCGAGCCCCTCCATGTGTTTCCAGTAATAGGTTCACAATGCCTACTTGTACAGTCATTCCATCTGCAATCTAACCCCAATATAGAAGATTAAACCCCATTCCTGGTAAAGTTCTTGCAAGTATATATTGCTTCAACAAAGTTATCGATAGCCTAAACCAGATAGCTTTATAAAATGGCAGAATATTGGAGGAGATATCAGATCACAGAGAAAATGGGAAAATTTAATTTCAGCTATCATGGAACTGGAGTTCCAGTTATTTTACAGTGTATGAACTTGTGGAATGCATGCACATGCTAAACATCAAGTGGAGAAAACATACCTTATCAGCATAACCATATCCGCTGCTTTTAGTTGCTGATGGAGATGGTGTGGTGCTAAACGGGGTGGAAATAACAGAAAGAACTACAATTACTGAATTGTCACGATGGCACTAAATCGTAACCTATAGAAAATGAAATTACCTGCTAGGGCTGAGATTTTCTGAATCGTCCTTCTCTACAAGTACGAGATCAAGCTTGTCAATGTTCACCTCAATTGGCTCCACTTGTACATTTGATACAGATGGTAACTGCAGTGGTAAACATAAGAGTTCAGTTTCCAATACTAACAAATGCAAGGTTATTAGCCATACTATGAAGTTATTGTTTAACAGCAAACTCAAGTTACACTTCTATGTAAGTGCAAGTATCCAAAATGTAGCCAAGCTGACCCCCAGCATCCAGACTAGGGGAAACACTAAAAACCCCCCCCCCCCCCAACTCCTCCTCCCTCCCAATTGTAAATTGCCTAATTCTGACAACAGGTCAAAATTAACAGAAGTTCGGCAAATTTAGCAGAAACGCAGAGCTAAATACAATGAATAACTTCATGAAATCGTCATTTTACCACAACCAAGAATATAAAATCTAACTTTCTTCACCCCAGAGATTATCTTTCGCTCGCAATGACAGACAAAGTCACAACTGCACCACAATTGTTGTTTTCTACTGCCCACAAGCCCAACTAGACTGAATAACGAAATTCACGCGAATACATCAAAATCTCGAAAATTGGGAGCAGCATGTGCAAACATCTACCACCAATGCGGCCACATAAGCACCGAGGGAAAAATAGTAATGCGGACGAAATACGTAAAGTTACGAGCGGATGCTGGCGGCATATTACCGTGATCTGGAGCTTCCCGACGCGCGCGGTTTCGACGGTGAGCGCCGGAGGCAGCCCCAGGCTCGCGTGCAGTGCATCGCCATTGATATCTGGGACCCCACCAAATCACACCCGGGGGAAAAAAAACTCAGCACCAGAATAACAAAACCCAACGAAATCGGCACGGGTGGCAACTCTTAACGTGGGGAAGGGATCCTACCGAGGTTAGAGAGCTGCGCGGTGCGGCCCTGGAGCTTGAACTGGTCGCGGGAGAAGGACTTGAGCCAGTACTTGAGCGTGTACTCCAGCGCCCGCGCTATGATCGACTCCATCTTCCCCCGCCTCCCAGAGCGCCCCGGACGGTTCCCGTGGAGCGGCGCGGCTCGGCCGGTGTCGGTGGTGGCGCGCCGCCGGATCGGAGGTGAGATTCCGGCGAGATGGAGAAAAGAGAGGTGGAAGGGGGAGGTGGAGGGGTGGAAGGATGTGAGAAGAGATGGTGGGCCCTTTTAGGTTTGAGACTGTGAGACTCCTTTAGTTTAAGTTTAAGGGTTTTTGTTTTTGTTTTTCTTCCTGGGGTGTTTAGTTGATGGAGATTATTAGGGATTTACTGTAGCAGATATGTACTGTAGCAAATCAATGAATAGTGAGGCAGGATAGGAAAGAATGTGATGGATGTGATGAGAGGAATAGTAGATATCTTGAATCTAAACTACTCCATGGTGTAAGAGTGTCACTGGGACATTTGCATCGATCCGATGCTTTACTTGGATATCTATTTTAGGCCTTGTTTAGTTGGAGAAGTTGGAGATGTGGGTAGTATATTGGTAAGCGTGTCTGTGAGAGAAGATGTGGCTTGATGTGACTGGAAAGTTTGCGAAAGTTGGCGAACTAAACACTGAGGTTGGTATAGTGTGCTTGGGTGTCAACCTTTGAGTACTCTTTTTTCTGAGCACGTTCTGTTTGTAATTCAGCCAGATTTTGTTTAAATTGAGCTAAATTTTGTTGTAGTGAACATAAGTAATTATGAAGCATCAGAAGTATTTGGTTAAAAGTCTTTGGAGTAAATAATTTAGACAGCAATTAATCAACCCACTTGGGCGGTTCAAACTTGGAAAGCTATTCCTTTTTTGTAGAGAATTAGTTGCTAATTTTATATAGAAAATAATAAATCACAGGTTTAATGAGCTGACTAGATGAGCAAAGGCAGAGAAGATTCACTCGACCGACACAGACACCTCTGCCCTCATGATCTCACTGTTCCTTCCCGTACCTTTTCAGTTTTCACAAACCATCTTTTTGCCCATAGGTTCATTTTAAATCCCATCAACCTCGACCCTATTCAGCAAAAGCATAGGGTGACCATGTTACCACCAGCTACAAAACAAATCTAACCCGCAGCATAAAAGTTACTGGAACCTTCAATTAAAAGCAAGTTAATTCCTACTCTTTCTGTCCTAAAAAGAATACAACTTTAGAATAGTACCATGTGTTAGTAGCTTAAGTTTGACTAATTATAAATTTAAAAGTATTAATACCTATGATATAAAATAAACATCGTTAGATTAATCACAAAATGTATTTTCATAATAAATTTATTTTGAGTCATAACTATGAATATTATTTTCTATAAACTTGGTTAAAGAAGGATCACTTTAGTTGGCACGCAACCCATTGTTGCATCCTTTTTGGGACCAAGGGGTAAGCAATTTACAAGCTAGAACCATAGCACAGGGCCGTGTTTAGTTCCCAAAAGTACTTTTTACTTCCTATTCATCTCCCTCACAGAACACGCATCTCCAAAAATTCCTTTTTCCCCTTTCCTATTCACCCCCCTCACATAACACGCATCCCAGAAAAAAAAGTACTTTTCCCCACCACAACTAAACACGGCCCAGTCCAGGCCAGTCCTGTCAGTCGCTGGCTCTGCACGAAGCTTCAGCCTGTGGCAAAGCTGAAATCGATCAGCCTCGGAATCCGCGAGGGGAGCCGGATCTCCTCTCCTGCTTGACACCCAGGAGAGGAGATGGAGGCTGTGTTCAGAAGATTCACAGAAAAGTACTTCTCTAATTAGTTTTTCCTATTCATCTCTCTTACGGAACACGCTTTTCAATGCACTATTCATCTAGCAAAAGTACTTTTCACTGGGGGCCTGTTTAGTTGAGTAGTGGAAAAAGGACTTTTTTTCTGGAATACGTGTTATGTGAGGGGGATGAATAGGAAAGGTGAAAAAGAAATCTTTGGAGATGCGTGTTCTGTGAGGGGAATGAATAGGAAGTAAAAAGTAATTTTGGGAAGTAAACGCGGCACCAATTGAACGCAGCCGGAATCGTTTTGGGATTACTTATCTTTATTACTGTTACTGTTAGTCTGTTACCGTCAATGTGACGCCGACAGATAGGCAGGCAGATCTGGACGTTTGTTCCCAGTGGGAACCCATGCAGGCCGCCATGGTTTGGGTGGGGCCAGGAAGCGGTGGTCTGCAGCACGTGAGTTGGGGAAGAGACGATGGAACAAAAGTTTATTCCCACTCGTTAATAAAAAAAAAACTCTTCAGATTCAGGCTGAGGGTGAATTAGAACTGATATGCTAAGCAAACAGCTCTGCCTGTGTTTGCCTGCATATGTTGAGCTCAGGAAAGGTACAACGTCAGAATGCGAAGCTGTCAATGATAAATTGTACAGATTTTATGAATGTGCAAGGACGAGGACCAGCTGGTTGGTACTCAAGCCATTATTCCATTCCAGAGTAACCTGTGGAGAAGGGTATCGGAATTCTCATCATTTGGATCGGAGGAAGAACAGGGAAGATCCCCGAAATGAACGCATTTCGTTGAATGAATTGCAAACGAATGAACGACCACGAAAGGATGCCAGCATCCTTCGCTGTCCTTGCATGCTCCACCGGCATCTCGCGTATTCGTCGTCAGTCGTCACCTCAGCAGGCCGTCACATCCGCAGCACAACACACGTCACCTCAGCAGCCGATCGACGATTTGGGAGCAGCTTTTCACCCTTTTCAGCAGGTGCCTTGCCAAAACGGGCCATTTATCATACATACCATAACATCCTATGCAGCCAGCCACGGCAGCATCGTCTTTGCTGCCAACGAGGACGAGCAATGGGCAAAGAAATTTGTGAAGCTTTTGGCAGGTGGTGTGGTGGTCTGCTCTGGTGGACGCCGAGTTGGCCGGAAAACTACCGGCGTCCAGGCAGGCAGGACGACGTGCAGGCGGCGTTGCTCCCACTTCTTTTTTTTTTTTTATCCCCAACTGAGCCCTTGGCACATAAAGTGGAGTGGCATCCAAGTTGACAGCATCGTTCCCAACTTCGCATGTGGCGTGGCTGGTGACTTCGTGAGAAGAAAGAGTGGCCCTCGCTTTCAACTTCTAAGGTGGCCGTGCGTGCGAAGACGGCTCCACGGCTCAACTACGGTCACGATGCAGGGATCCACACAACTTTGCCAACCAATTAGCTGTACTGTTTGTTTGTTGGTACGATCCCACTCTCCCTCGCTATGTAGCTGGGAAGATAAAAGGGATGATGAATAAGGCCTAACCAGACCTTGGGCTCAAATGAAATCGGGCTAAAAAGAAGTATGGAACTTGGGGGCCCGTTCAAAGCGCTAACACACAGCAGGAAGCCCGTAACATTGGCGCAGAGACCTGAATTTAGTAGGGCACGGCTTTCTAAAAAAAAAACAACCTTTAATTACAAAACCGATATGAAAGATCGCTCAACAATAGAAACTGGACAAATTTGATCTATGGTTTTTTATTTTTTATAAAATTTTTAAAATATTTATTCTAGAAAGTCACGACTATTTCATTTCAATAAGAAAAAACTGAAATCCATATCATTTTTTTCAAATATAACTTATCTGTTGATGATGCATTTGGAGTTATTTATATCTTTTTTAGTGTTTTACTGCGTTTAGCCACATGTGTTATTTATTTTGATTATAGATGTTAATGTAAATAGAGACTAATAGTTTGTTATTTTTAGAAAGATTTTGGTACCATTTTTATATTTTATAGTTTACAAACAATTATTTATGAAATGCCTATATTGGAATAAACATTTTTTGTTGTTTAGAAGAAAAAAAATAGAAAACCACGTTCAAAACCAAATTCGTCTAGTCTGAACTATTGAATGGTTCATATTGTCTGATTTTGCATAGTTATGGGTTGAAAATCAAACTTCTTTTCGATAATTGGAGATTGTAAATTGGATTTTTTTTTAATATAAAATAAAATCATTTTGGAGCACGCTTTGGCACGATCCACTTTTCTTCCCAGACGTCAGCATCGAAATCGAGAGCAGAAAAGGCCCACGCCCGTAAATACCCTATCCGCCCGTTCCTGTTGGTTAGCCCAACGGGAGAAAGCTCCACCAGTCGAGTCCCATCGCATCCGACGCCCGCCGCCCCTCCATCCAGCCATCCTCACCGTCCATGCCCGCGTTAAACAAGCGCCAAGCGGAGCAACCAAGCCAAGCCCGCGCGCCCGCCCACACGACGGAGCCCCTGCGCGCTCCTGCTCCTCCCGGCAGCAATCCCGAGAATGACAGCCGTAGCGGCGGCGCCGGTCGGCGACCGCTCCCCGTCCTCCTCCCCGCCGGAGGCGGCGGAGACGCCCTCCACGGGTCCCCCACCCGCGCCGCCGGAGCTAGCCATGGTGGCGCGCGCGGTGCAGCGGCTCGTGGCGCGGAACGACGCGGTGGCGGGCGACGACGGCCGCGGAGGAGGAGGGATGGAGGCGTTCGAGGCGGCGAGGGGCGCCCCGGCGCCGCGCATCGGCGTGGCGGAGTACCTGGAGCGCGTGCACCGCTACGCCGCGTTGGACCCCGAGTGCTACGTCGTCGCCTACGCCTACGTCGACATGGCCGCGCACCGCCGCCCCGCCGCCGCCGTCGCGTCCAGGAACGTCCACCGCCTCCTCCTCGCTTGCCTCCTCGTCGCATCCAAGGTTCTTGACGACTTGTAAGTACTACCCCTCCATTTCCAATTGCGTCGATGATTTTTTGCAAGTACCTTCATTTCGAATCGCATCGATGACTTTGTATACAAGAGAAACGAGCATTCGTCTCTGGGTTGGGTAGTGAGTACCGGTGAATCCGAATTCTGTTCGGTGATCTTGCTTCTGCAACGAACGGATTCCAAATCAGTTTTATCATCGCCATCGAGAATTGTCAAAGGGTAGCAACAGTACATGTGTACTTTGATAAAGTCGTAATCCGAAGGGCCGACAGACCGACCACGACCACATTTAATCCAGATACAGACCGTAAAAAGGAAAAAAAAATATTTTTTGAGATTAAAATTGCGACTTCTCTTGCGCCAAGAAAATAAAGTCACATGAATTTTCATCTATTCTCGATTAGCTCTTGTCACGTTAATCAATTTCCTGTCTGCTATATATCCACTGAAAGCGGCATCAGAGTATCAGACAATCATGTAGAGTCAAGAAAGCATGATAGCAGTTTTCCAGGCATTAAAGTTCAGAAAACGATGTGGTATCGCTGTCATTTGCAAAGCATTTTACTGATCTGTGCCATGGTTTCTCCCCGGCCGTCCCTGCGCGCGCCACGATCAATGCACGCGCAGCCACCACAGCAACGCCTTCTTCGCGCGCGTGGGCGGCGTGAGCAACGCGGAGATGAACAAGCTGGAGCTGGAGCTCCTCGCCGTGCTCGACTTCGCCGTCGCCGTCGACCACCGCGCCTACGAGAGGTACCGCGAGCACCTGGAGGAGGAGATGCGCCGGGCCCACCACCACCACCACGGCCTGCAGCCCAAGCAGATGCAGAGGGCGGCCTCCGCGCCCACCATTGTCAACCCTCTGCCGCCGCTGCCGGAGAAGAACCCGGCGGAACTCGTCGCCGTCGGCGGCCGAGAGGAGCACGGCAAGAAGCCGCTGTCGAATGGGGTCCCTGTAGCCCGGCGCCGGCGAAGAGCAAGACGGCCGGAAGCTGCCGAACGGCGTGGCGCTGGCGTGCGAGACGAAGTGGCCCTTCGAGAGCTGTGGGCCTTGCACTTCTAGCATCGTAGTAGCCGCCGCAATGTGCGATCTGCAAATTCAGAGCGTGTTAATCGAACGTGTATATATCTGCAGAGTTTGTGTGTTGTCCCGATATGCCATATATGTATCATGTAAAATTGCTACCGGTCACTGGATTCAGTGTCACTCATGATTCATGACGCCTTCGCCTGTTCATCGACCGAAACAAGACATGAAAGAAAAACTAATAAATTTGCTGAGCAGTGAGCTCGACCGATCTCACCTACACGACGGGACGCTGGTCGTCAGCCAGCCCCCGCGTAGAAGAAGAGCAGTAGCAATAAAGAGGAAGGAAGGGTTAGGTAAGTTGGTTGGAGGTTGTGGCGCCAAACTGTGACGAGAGCGAGAGGTCACACACGCGCCCCTGTCCCCTACAACACGGGTCTAAGGCCGACGCACGCATGGTCGCCGGATGCCGCGAGATACGCGAGGAGGGTTGCTCGTCGGGTCTAGGAAAGCTTGGCTCAGAAAAGGTCGAAGAAGCCGAACTGAATTGGCGCCGAAAGAGACCATGAAAGGGGGTGGATGCGTGACGAGCAGAGACGACGGTGCTGATTCAGCAGCTCCGGAAAATGGCGAAAACGGCTGGCGTTGCCTTTCCATTTCATTTCAGCGTGGACGACATCGGAGCATATTGCACCGAAGCCCTCCGGGATTGGGCTTATTTTATCTAGGTTTATTGTTGCTTGAGATCTCAGTCCAGCGGGGTCATCCTTGGAAATTTGGTACAACGTGGTTTTGTTAACAGTGGTAATGTAGTTAGTCTTTCAAAAAAAAAAACAGCACTAATATAGTTAGATACATTATTTTGGCTATTTGCACACTGAAATGTACCATATCATTGGCTATAATTCGTTTTGAGGTGCGTATAATTGTTAAATTAGAAAGCACTATTAGCATATGTCTCAGACCCTAAAGAAATTCTTTTAGTTGTAAATACAAAATAACAATTGGTCGTTTTTCTCATAATCATTAGCCATTGGATCTTGACCGTACATCGTCTCCCTCCGTTTGTATATAAGCATGGGGCCTTCTCAAACCCTAGCCCAAGCTCTTATTTCGGCCCCTACCTTCACCGCGCCTCCTCCACTGCTCACTAATACCACATGCTACTTTCCCATTTGGTTTGGTGACAATCCCT
The DNA here is from genome assembly GCA_015342445.1 of Digitaria exilis. NCBI lineage: Eukaryota > Viridiplantae > Streptophyta > Magnoliopsida > Poales > Poaceae > Digitaria > Digitaria exilis. Next base: position 726,125 of record JACEFO010002685.1, read on the forward strand.
CCTCACCGTCCTCCTTCCTTGTCCCCGACGCACTATCCATCGGCGCATACAATCAGTCTTCTATATCCGATGTAGTTGTTCGATGGTTACTCTTACAGTGGCACTCATCGACCTTACCTCCCTTTGAAGCCTGAGCACCGATGAACCCCTCATATCTTTGGTTCAAGCAAAGATCTCCTAGATCCACTGGCGAGTAAATATGCCTAAGAGATTATTCTTGATTATTTATGATTTCAAAATCAAAATTAATGTTACAAAAAAATATTTGTGGTATGAAGCGATCAATAAAGTTATCAAATATTCACTTGAAGTGAAATCATGTACATATCGGATTTATCAATATAATGCATCTAGATGATGTATTGGTATTTTGGGTATATCAGGCTAGGGGTTCAAGCTCTCTACTACATAATGATCCTTGAGACCTTTATTTTTTGTTAGCATGGGTCCATGAATGAGTGAAAATGTAGACGCGGAAGAAGCCTTTATGGTAACTCTTCACCATAGTACGTGAAATCGTGTATGGATTGGATTTAGCATATAATGCATCTAGAGAGTGTATTGCGGTATTGGCATTTTGGGCATACCAGGTAAGGGGCTCGAGTTCTCTACTACACATTGGTCCTTGAGAACTTTTTTCTTAGCATCTTTTTTATCATGAAACCCTTCCCCCTAGTAGCTGGTTATGTCCCTACCATTAGCTAGATACTATTGTCCTCCCAACTATTTTCATGCATTTTATCTTTATGTCACTGCCATTAAGTGTCTTTAAACTCTCGCTTTCCACGAAGCACATGGCATGATAGTTGCAACAAAAGGACATGTCTTAAGTAGGCAGGCATGGAGACACATAGATGATGCAAATGGCATAATAGTTGTTACAAAGGGTGAGTCTTAAGTATGCATAGTGACACGCCACTAATGTTCATCCATTTTTTAATTTTACTTCCAAATTCTCTCATATAGATAACTATTGGGAGCATCTCAACATCCATACATTATAGTGAAGACCGTAAGACATGATGAGAGTATAAAATCTAGTAAATTCATTGCCCATAGAAAAGCCTCTAATGCTTTATATTTTTTATTTATGCTTCCAACAGCTTTAGTGTCAAATTCTATCAGTGTGAGAGTTAGAACTTAACACCAATTGCTACGTCTCATTGTTTTAGTCATATGGTTCCATCCTTGCCAAGAAAATGTTGTAGACAGTTCCAAAAAAAGCTCCACAATACTCTTTGGCATTGCCTGGTTGGAGTCCTGAGGCAGAGGAAGCCTACCACATGTAGATACTACTATCTCTGTTCTAAATTATTAGCCATCCTAATTTTCTACCAGATTTATTAAAGATGCTATAAATCTAGACAGCTATAAGTCTATATTCATAGAAGATATTATAAACTTAGACTCTCAAAATAATATCCAGAATAACTAATATTTTAGAATGGATGAAATACCAAGTCCAGGCAGCAAATTCAAGACTAGAGCCAACCAGTCAGGGAGCTGGGGCAACAGTCAGCAATTCAGCGGCCGTTCTCCAGGCAAGTTACGGCGATAAATCCCAAAAAAGCATAGTCCTGGTAAAAAAAAAACGAAAATCAAACTACAAATAGGCCCAGAGCGGCAGACCATCAAGGGCTTTCGTAAAATACTCACAGTTCTGAGGACCTCGACTGCAAATTGGCGCCTCCTTCGTCCTGACAAACCAACGCAAAGCGCAGCTCCCTCCTCTCTCCTCTTCTTCCCCGCCGTGGTCCGACATCTCGCGCCCCACACCCTCGTACAACACCCCAAATTACACTCTCCCCTCGCCGGTGCGCCCGCCGTTCTAGGGTTTCGGCTTCTGCCGCCGCCGCCCGCCTGCCCTGTGCCCCTCGCGCCAGCGGCGATGGCGTCGGCGCCGGCCACGGCTCCGGCGGCGGGGTTAGGCGCCGGGGGCGGGAAGGACGACGAGCTCGCCGATCTGCTGCGGCGCCTCGTGGACGCCCTCGCGCGCTACGCTGATCGCCTACCCTTCGACCTCGATCGCCAGGTTCGCGCTCGGATCTGTGATCCCCATGCCGTATGATGATGCCTTTTTGACCGGTCTGTGCCTCATTGTGGGGAATTTGTGGGGTCCCCGGCGCCCAAAGACGGCACCTTGTTTGGCAAAAGCTAGGCTTTTACTACTATTGTCTATGCTGGTATGGTGCTATTCTCTCGTCGAATTGTAGCCTCCCAAGCATCGATTTGGCAACGCTTTTTTAGCTCTTGTGAATGCTTGGGCTCCACCTGTATCCATTGCTGGGCACATAGCTGTTGATTTCAGGTGTTCACTGCAAAGCAAATGCCCCCCTTTTAGTAATGCGATCGAATTTGGCAGAAGGTTAGGTGATTAGTGTGTCCCCTGTGATTTTGATGTGTCTTTTAGCTTCAGTATGTTTAAAACAGCTGCAATCAGGAAAAAAAAAAATCACGTCTTAAAGTGGAAGATGTCTTTTAAAAACGAAGTGCTTTCAATTGTTCTATGTGGTGTCCAGAAATGGTCTACCTCTGTGATCAATCATTGAATGAGTCGAGAATTGTTTGCCACAGCTATGTTTCGTCTTCTCTTAGCATAGTTTATTATTTAAGTGTTGCCCAGTTAGTTTTCTCATGTACTTTGCAGTATCTGTAATGTCTTATTCTTTGGCTTAAGTAACACTTGGTGTAAAATTAATTACATGTGAAATGGCGAGGTCTGTAGCATTTTATTGCAGCAGTGTAAACTGTAAACATGGATACGATGCAACAATTTGAATTGCTCAGTGGCATGCACTTGATGTGTTTGACATGTTTGGTTCTTAAGAACGTGCTCGTATGGTTTCTCTGGACATTAGATTTAAAGCATTTGACCAGAATACATATTTGATAAGAAATCTGATCTTTGGCACCTGGACTGACACACATTGTCTTGTTTATGATGTATTATCTGAGCCCTTGCTATATAAATTACTGAATTCCTTTGTGTTCATGCTCTAGAAACTTCGTTCACTTACCACACTTGCTGCGATCTCGGTCACGATTCTGATTGCCTGGAAAATGTTGAGAGCTCCTCAAGAGCAACCTCGGAGGCCTCGTAGGAGGGCTGCCCCTTCGTCTAGCAACACCAGCAGTAGATCACGACCAGGTGTTTTAGCCACAACAGATGCTTGTTCATCAGGAGATTCAAGAGCGCATGAAGCAGTCAATCAGCTTTTCCAGCCAGTAAATGTACTATTTGTTTTCATGTGTTGAATATTAAAATGATGTAGCTGTTTTCCTAGACCTCTTTGATTTGATAGCTGCTCATTTCTTATGCAGTTGACTCTTGAGCAGCTTGTCAGGCATAAGCTGAACGAAGGACGAAGGGTACTCAGCTATAGCTTCTTTTTCGTCACATTTACCAGATTTATAGAGTAATGCTAGACTGATGGATGCTTTTCATTTTAGGTTACTTGCCGCTTACTTGGTGTGATTTTGGAGGAAACGACTCCAGAGGAGCTTCAGGTGGGCTGTAATGATGATTGATGCGGCTTTGTGGCTGAAAGAAACTCACTTTGTACTAGTCAACTAATGATTTATGCATCTTCTTGCAGAACCATGTCACAGTGAGACCTTCTGTTGTGGAGATTCTTCTAGAAATTGCAAAATTCTGTGATGTCTATTTGATGGAGCATGTTCTCGATGATGAAAGTGAGGCAAGTACTATGTAGCAACAAGTTTTTGTTGACAATAGGAGCACATGAATCAATAGCTCTTTGTCCTACAATTTTTTGTGTTCATAAACCACCCATTGTCATATTTTGAACTTGAATGATGTCTGCAGGAGAAGGTTTTATCTTCCCTGAGCGAAGCTGGACTTTTTGCTAGTGGTGTCTTGATAAAGGACAAGGTATGCTGATTATGCTAGTTTGGGGGGGCCATCGGCTATTCGGCATGTAACTAAACATCTATTGAAATATGTAGGTTCTCTTCTGTAGTACAGAGAACGGTCGTACATCTTTTGTTCGGCAACTCGAGCCTGATTGGCACATTGACACAAGTCCGGAAATTGTTCACCAATTAGCTGTAAGTCATACACTCATAGTTGCAATAACAAATTACCAACATATTCTTGAAGTTGTATTTTTTCTGTTCCCAGTATTTATGTACTTTGCTATTTCTTTTTTCCTGCAGAGGTTTATCAAATATCAACTGCACATTTCCCCGCAGCGACCAGAAAGAATAGCATCCAACATTTTCAGCTCTCCAAGCTTGGAGCAATATTTTGGAGGCCTAGATCAGAGATGATAAGAGGTGCATGCACATATATCTTAATCTCTTAGCATAGACTCTTCGAAACAATAAGCCAACAAGAATCATGATCCTAGCGGAGATGCCCTAATTTCTACGAAGATGCCTTAAGTTTCTATTGAATTTCACTACGTGCAGGTCAAACTCTATCCAGCAAAGCTGTGCTTAGTGAGACCTGAGAACATCATTGCTCTTTTTTTTTCTTCCCCTGTTCGCTTGAATGATGGAACTACATTTTGCTGTATCATGTGTAAAAGCCTTGTGGCATGTACCAGTAACCCGTTCTAATGCGCTGCGCCATGAGGCATAAGGTATGCAAGGAGATAGTATCTGTAGTAGCATACTTGATGTACCAGTTGTGTTCATGTATAAGTGCAACCAAAACAATTGTAATTGTCAACCTGCTCCCGCGGTTCGTTCTTTGGGTAGCTATTCGTTCAGCTTCCCATGAGGCTGTTATCTACAGTGTTCAGTATGATTAAAAGGGGATAATAAAGGACCTTCGCTCCAAAAAAAAGAAAGAAAGAAGAGGATGATGCTAACGACCCGATCAACAGTAACATTTTATCATGAGCACCAATATTCGAACAAGAAGACATCTACTTAAACAAGTATCTCATTCGTGGTGCACACACATCTTAATTCTTTCAGAGTGATTGACTTAGACATCTCCACTTGGCAAAGACATTCATTCGTACAAGCATCATCTAGTTGGAACATCTTCTAGTTCTTTGTGCCCTGTCGCATTCCCTCTGAAGCTGTGAAAATAACATCCCAGTGAAATAAACTACGAAGATCCAATGCCACAAAATTTCGATCAGAGTTCAATTGTCCATCTCCTTTCAGACCGGTCGCTCTTCTTGGCATTTTGAGCATTCACATGTGAATCCGTAATCTGCAAGCTGCGCCTGCCTCTCCTCATAAGAAAGATCTTCATCGATGTAGGAGATGGTAATCTGGAATGCCCGTTGTCAGTATGTGCAAACAGCATATATTCTTTTATCCTGAATGCATAAATAATTTGACAAAAAAAAGGGTACCTCTTCGCCCTTGCTGATAGGCTTGATAGCAAGTATCACTGCATGGCCATCCTTATCCTGCAGTGATAGTTTAATAGCTCAGATCTACATTGCGGAATGGCAAATTGGCGGGAAAAATGAATCAATTAATCAGCTTGATGAAAATGCATGCACTCACCTCATCTCTTTTGAATGCTTTAGCATTTGGGCAGCATGAATGGTTCATGCAGCTCTGTAAAGGGAAGAATGCCGTCCCTGCCAATGAAATTGTCAGCGAGAATGATTTATACTTCGAAGCAAACAGAAATATGCAACATGACAGTACTGCAGGAGGAACTGTGCATACCCTCACAAGGAACTGAATAGTCTTCACCTAAAGCATCTAGGAATGGTCCTGTTACCTTCTCTGCTTCCTCCTAGGGCAGTGTAATCCAGGTTAACAAACTACTATGTCCTTTTTTAGATTAAAAATATCAGAAAACAAGACCAACTGTCAACAAACCTTCTCGCTCTCCGGAAGATCATCAATGTGTATGAAATAGTCTTCAATTGGCGACGCAACAACTAAATCACTGCAACAAAGGAGAGGAGAGCATTTTGATATACTATGATGTTAAATGCAGCACAGATATGTGTGTTCATTATGGGTGCAAAGAAAAATAATAGCACGGCATGTACATTTACTTACAGATTGTTCAGCTCAAACATGCCAATTATATGGCCATAGATGTCAAGCGAAAACACTAGACAATGTCAAGGGAACTTCAAACTTGGATGAAAACATAATGTCAAGGAAACTTTATACGTGTTGAGCAGGTCTGTAGACTACTAAAAGGATACAGGGTGCACAGTCAGGATCAAAGATTGCATCCTTGAGAAGCTGCAGTGACTGCAAAATACAGAAGACAAGATCAGAACATCAGTGGCTGCGACTAAATGGAGCACAGCAGACGGCCTTGTTTAGATTGCCAACGTCCCACCAACTTTGCACACTGACAACCGTGCCCCTTCTCACAGAACACGTTTTCCAGCGCGCCAACTTTCCACCAACTTATTTAGAAGTTATCTAATTTCTACTTGCCATACGATATATTAAACTAATAAACTATATGAAGAAGATTATCCATTGAGGGCTTGTTTGGAAACTAGTCGATGTGAGTGGAACGGGAGAGATTGAAGGGGAAATTAGTTTAATTTAGACTCAGTCCCCTCCATTTCACTTTACTTCACTCCTTTCCAAACAAGCCCTAAAGTGGGCCAGTCATCAGTAGAAAATGGACTGTTCATAATGATAAAGTGAATGATATGCTGCATAATTACCGCAAATGCCAGATCCCTTATTTGCTGCCTAAATGAATCTTCTTCACTGGAATCAATGTCTTCAGGCAAAGCAACACATTCCCACCATCTGCAAACATAAGTTTCTTTTTCACAAGTTTGCAGTAAATCTCATAGTTTGCAGCACAACAACAAAGATATCCAATCAGGGTATATGGAAACCGAAGCAAACGTAGCCCTCTAGCTGGTATATAGTGCAAACAAATCCACAAAGGGAAAGAAAGAGGGGGTAATAAAGAGTCAAGCCAGGCTATGGGCACGTCATTGGCTTCCATTTAACTATTACTGGTGTGTGAAGAAAGAAGAAAATATCATGCTTCACAACAGCTGTATAACATAACATTGCTGCTTAGTGACATAGGAACAAGTACTGGTCATCTGAGGACCAGCTAAACAAGCTCATCCTTGTTACCTCTTTTTGAATCCCATCCCAAGTGGTTTCCAGGCTTCCATGAGGAGTGAAAAGTTTGATTCATGAGATGCAGGCTGCCTTTTGAGTTTCTTGAATCTCAACAAGGTGAAAGTGATAGCCTGAAATATACAATTTACCAGTATGTGCATGAGAATAAAAAAATATTAAATGAGTGGCATCATAGAAGGCTAGAAGACAAAAAACATGGATTTTGTGACAGATAGTGGCGATTGATATAAACTCTTACATCAGACACTAAATTTTGTGTTTGCATCTGACTCAGGCTAAGTTGCACTTTTGAATATAAAACCATGTCACTTGGAGAATATTGGAAAATGGGAAACAAATATAGCCATTACGTGATGTTTGGAATTTGGATGACACTAGATATTACGCATATTTCTGTCACTTACCTTGGCAGCAACCAAGAAAATATCATTGGTTCCTGAAATAAGGAGTATGTATCATCAGAAAATATGTTTACAACCTAAAGGAATAGTTGGAACCATCCTGAATCCTAATGAACAATGGCCATTGTTCCATAATGATACATATCGATGAATAGTGCTGACTTACCATTAGCGTGCTCTACAAATTTCTGAAGGGCAGATCTTCGTGATGGTTCAGTCTTGGATCCAGTGCACAGCAACGAGTGATAAGAATCCCAATCGGAATCTGCACATGACTGACTGTACGGAATTTCAGTATCAAATTAATCAAGTTTTCTTCACAGGACTGCATCTTTTATGAGGCAACTAGGTCTGATGTGACTATAAGATTGAGGAAAAATAGATGCCACATGTTTTGTATAGATAATTTAGTTGCAAGGCCTATATAATCATCTCCAATACCACTTTGCAAAAAGAGAAGGGTTCTGTGAATTATTAGGAACACAAACCTGCAGTAGAGTTCCGCCTCACATCCACCAGGACAAGTAACAACCAATGGCAAACAGAACTGATCAGAGAAAGGCAGTGATGTAACACCATCCATAAGTGAAATTAGGACCTCTTGTGGCACATCGCTACCATTTAAATTTGTTGAACCAGAGCAACCAGTGCTTGACCCAACATCACTTCCATGGCAATGTCTCTCAGATGTGCTGCCCATGCTAGCACCAATGCTCTGCAGATACAACCTACGCCCAATCTGGAACTCTATAGAACCAATGAAGCTGAAGCAGTAACTGCACACAATACAGTCGATCTACAAAAAGGCACATAAAGCCAGCATAAGTTCAGAGAAACAGTTCACTTTTGAAGCCGTAACGAATTATTTACTTTCGATCAAATGAGAGAACCTTGTTAAGGCTGTGCTGAGCACCGACCAACATTTGATCCTTTAGAATAAGGTTCTCTTCAGCGAAGTCCCTATTTGCACAAACACCTGCACAAACCAGATTGTTGAAATTGCGGGCTTTTACATTACGCCAATTTCCTATGACATAAAAGATTGCTGTCCCATGAAGTAATTCTTCAGTACACAATACCTTTCCCATGTTTGCCACTGTAGCTCAGTCTTACGCCATCATGCTTCTTGGACCGTATGAGTTCATCATAGTATTCCTGAAAAAACAAGAAGCAGCATGAACGCACAGTACCTATCATTAGCACTGGATCAAACTGACATTACCACCCAAATATAGATCCCTCTCATAATTTCACATCGAACAACATCAGAGCCTACGATATCACACCAAAGCCATAAAGAGCTTAAATTGGGCATCTTTTCGATCAAACTAGCGACTGCCGCCACACGAGACAGTTCAAAAAGAAACATTCAAGCAAACACGCGAGCCCTAGTCGCCTAGAGGAGGGGCCGGAAGGAAATACCTGGGCGGATTGGAGCGTAGGCGTTGCGAGGAGCTGAGCGATTTGGGGCGCGAACTCCCTATCCAGATCGCACGGACTGGCACCAATCCCACCCATTCTGTCGTTCGGTGCCAATCGCAGATTCTTGCGGTAGGTTCGTCGGCTCCTGGCCGCCGCGCCGCCGCTGCTTTTGCTGGACGCTGGAGGGTTTTGGGGTTCAAGTCTCCAGCAGAGAGGTAGAAGAAGAAGACAGATTGGTAACACGCGGATACGCGTTCTCAACGTGAAGACGTATCAGCAGCACTTACGCTGTCTACTCGTGAAAGCGTAAAGTATCTCTTCCGTCTCAAATAACCTCTCCAGACTTTGGTGGCGAATGACTCGGGTACAATACAAATCATGCCTTCTTCTCAAAAGAAGTAATACGTCTAATACATTTTCATGCTTTGATGACCTTTCCGTTCATAGATGATTTCAAACATTGGATTAATTGTCCTAAGTTGTACCCAAGTTGGAACTTGAATGGCTATGCATATACTAGTATTTTTGTTTCTTATCAGCACTCGCAATGTAAGAACCATTTTCTTGTGTTACTCCCTCCAATCATATAGGAAAACTAGAGGAATGACTCAGATAACTTCTGGTCAAAATATAATTAAATCAAGTTATTATTCATTTAAATTCATAGCATGAAAATAATTTTAGTTGCTTCTATTGTATTAAAAAAATTGAGTAAAGAAATACATGGTTGTATGCAACATTGATAGGGATCCTAGTTAGAATCATTTTTTATAGTATCCTATAGAATTTATATTTTATATAATACCTGTAATATAGTATCGTATAGATTGAAGCACAAAAACAAAAACAATTAATTTACATTGATAGGGATCCTAGTTAGAATCATTAATAATTTCGATTAATTCAATTGTGCTTTTGCAAATAATTTGTAATATTATTTTCAAAATGCACATAAACTTAAATAATATGTTGCCACAACCAAATCATTTAAGTGGTTATATCAATTATTATGTAGTATCATACGATCGTACTATCAGGATACTATGAAAAATCGTATAGTTCCTTTTGAAACATTCACATAGAACCGAATACTCCCAAATTCAGGATACTACTAGGTGTGATCAATGTTCGTTTTAGTTTTATAGGATATGATACAATATTATAAATAGAGGATATGGATCGGGGTCCTAACAACAACTTTGGTTGTACGCGGATATGCTCAAACTTTCGTTCATAAGATGTTCGAGGAAGGAATAGATAAAGATGTCGGGTACCCACTACCCAGCGGCCCCAATTGTCCTTTGAGCATTCAAAATGTATCAACATGTGGAGGTTATGGGGCAGTTTGCATTTTGCAAAGCGCAGATGCAACCTATGCACAGCTTGGTTGACAATAGGATAACTCCGACCCTAACTACCTCCAATGATCCGACCAGCTCGTTGGCAGTCGCAGAATGAGTTTATACACAGTATATGTATGAACGAGTACATACAATATATACAATATACAACTCATCCACTGATTTCTGTTTGAACTAACCTCTGTCGTGTGCTCATGAACTATCACAAAGAGTCAATCAGATTAAATTTATGCATCAAACCACTAATTGGCTAGCATAGTCCTGCCACCCTATTGGCCGCAATCGCAGCGCAAATGGGGCAATATGATACGGGTAGCTTCGTCGTCTTAGTAGTCGTCGTCATCCATGATCAGTGTCATCCAACAACCAGACGTGCAAGCTCCATATATTGGCAAGCCAGCTTCACCATTTGGCCGTAGCATTGGTGCTAGCTTCTAGTCGTCGCCTGTAACCGCGAGCATCTTGCCAACTAGCTCCTCTGCAGCAAAGAGCGCCTCTTCCATATCCGCTTGCGCGAGAATGTCTGCGCTGGCCAAGGCTTTGGTCGCCCTCGCGGCCATGGCCGCCGTGGCCGAGCTCGCCGCCGCCAAGACCCACACGATCCAATGGTCGTTGAACGGGAACTACGGCGACTGGTCGGCCTCGAACACGGTCAACGTCGGTGACACCGTCGGTGAGCTCCAGATCGAACTCTATCCTCTTTGTCTAGCTCTGTTTCGTATTGCTTGTAATTCGTTTATATATGTATATATATATATCTGACGCCGCCGACACCATGATCGACGACGGTGATGCAGTGTTCACGTACGGGCCGCCGCACACGGTGGACGAGCTGACGCAGGCGGAGTACACGGCGTGCACCTTCGACCACACGGTGTCAAGGGACAGCAGCGGGAGCACCTCCATCACGTTCGACGAGCCCGGCACCAGGTACTTCGCGTGCGCCGCGGGGTCGCACTGCGACCAGGGCCAGAAGGTGGCCATCACCGTCTCCGACGTCGCCTCGCCGGCGCCCAACAAGGGGAACTTGGCCGCCGGGGTCGCGGCCAAGCTGGCGCTCGGACTCGGCGTCGGAGGAGCCTTGCTCGCCGCCTTCTGATCGGTCGTACGTCGTCGAGCTCCCGGCCGGTCACCGTCGTCTACCGCTGCTGAAACGTTGTTCGTGTTGGTTGGGTCGTGTGCCGCTGTGCTTGCACTTGCACGTGTGTACAGCAGCAGAACGGTTGTTGCCACGTTGGTGTTTTGCCATGTGTACTTCAATTTGTTGTATGTGTTACAACTACAGTGATGCTTAATGGTTTGATATTTGGGAAGTTCAGAGCCAGTTTGTGCTTCATTTGGGAATTGGGAGTCGTTCAGGCGTTCTCGAACACTAAGTGTTGTCCAGCGTGCAGACAGAGACCTGCTAGGCGCCGGCCTCAGGGCTCGATCGCGTGTTTGCCGGCGAGGTGTTCCGCCTCGCCGTTGAACAGGAGGCGCCACGGCCTCGACCCCGCCCTCGTCCCTCGTCCATGAAGATGAAGAGCGACCGTGCGGAGCAGAGCGAGAGCTGCGGTACCCATGAGATGCACTTCTCATGACTGATGAGATGAAGTTTCGTCGGAAAGAAACGTCCATTCTTAACTTGATTCTTGCAAAATCACTTCTCTCAGAAACGGCTGAGACATTCCAAAGCCACAAAACAACTCGACCACCCAGCACATCGTCAGATCATCTACCATTATAGTTCTAGCCGCCAGGCATGCCATACAGATCTACACTCATAGACTCATAGCATGCTTTTTACTGTGCGGCAAGGTTTGCGCCAAAGTTCATATTAAGGAGACTACTTCTGACAAAGTTCATGTACAGAAAATAAGGATAATGATAACCTGACTAACAGAGCACTAGCAAATAATTCCATTACGAGAACTACCAAAATGGGCCTCTATTATTTTCTTCGACTTCGGATTTAAGAATCATGGCTCACCAAGTACCTCTGAGGTCATGGAAGAATATGTAGCTGTGACTGTGAGATACGCAAAGGTTTCACCTGATTGGGATTAAGATTTATAGTTGTTTAATAACAGAAGCACGCCTGTAACCTTCTGATCATATAGCCGTTGCTGTTTTCTTCTGCGCAAGTTTGAGAAAAAAAAATATAACATCGCATTTATTTTTTTATAGGAACTACCCAAATGTCTGCTCAATCTAATCTCACAAGTTCACAATGAAGCACGGTCAGCTCCCAATATATGCAACCATTATTTACAGATGATAGCTCTACTAAGAATTTTAGATAGCTCTCGGGCCCTCACACCTGTACCTTCGAAATCCCCAAAAACAAATAATCCTAGCAGACTATATATGAACTTACAATAGAGCCAACAAATCATATACAACCAGCGCCCCCCTGTAATTATTCATCCATTGGATTACCACTACCGTTGTTAGGTGGCCTAATTTACTCCATTTCTTCACTTGATGAAAATCCACCGTGAATCACCTGCGATCCATTTACGCCTTGAACCGAACAACAATGCACGATATGTCGTCTTTACTCTCTCTTTTTACTGCTTCGGCGGTTAAGTGCCTGGCAGCTGCATATGGATCCTTGTACCTTTTGGCCAAATCGACAACCTCCTGATTGTTCATCACCTGGTATGGTCGATAAAATGAAATTATTAAGGATGCAGCCAGCCAGCCATGGATATGCTTCCGATCTGATCTGCTATATCCTAGCCATCTGGACAAATTTTGAAATAACAGCAAGCCGCACCTTCCAAAGACCATCACTCGCGAGGACAAGTAGCTCTGCAGTGTGATCTATGTCTTCAACTTTTATATCAGGCTCTGATCTCAATAGCGATTTTAGATTCCTGTCTCCAAAAGCTCTGGAGACAGCCAACTGACCACATACTCGGGGAACATCGCCTGAAAGTTACAGTATGAGATTCCATATGCTGTAAACAGAAACTTCAAAGTCACATAGCTCCCGTTATTTTCATGGTGCATATTTTTCCGTAATTACTTATCTAGTAATATCATATTAATGGATATGAATACAAGTAATATACACCATTCAGCCTTATGACCAGTAATCCTGTTTAGGAAAATTTGGACCACTATTTCTATTTTTAAGAATACATCTCATGCCATTACACCTCACTAGAGCTAGGACTTAGAACTCCTTAAAATTAGCTGATATTTGTGGGTGCTAAAATTTTTTCAAACTCAAATTATTCCTCATGAATCGTGATAACCACACGCGACCTAGTTTTGAAATGGAGAGGAAGCGTATACATTGACTAATGCCATATTGTATATTCGTAATGATGGTCTAACTTCTAAAATCGCACTGCCCATAATTACAAGATACAGTGCCATTCAAAAACTTCGCAAAACAAATCTGCTTATATTATTTTCTTTTTTTTTCACATGCAATGCATCATTAAGCTGTTTGCAGCATCCTTTTCGTTGCAAAATGTATGCTTTTATTAGATATGACTTGCTGCATGCAATTTACAAAAAAAAAAATAAAGTAATAAAGTCACTGAACTTGGCTTGTAGACACCTTTCATTTTCCCATGCCTAAAAGCTTCTCAGTCTCACTAAATTCCATAAAAAAATTACTAAGATTGTGTTGATATGTTCAGTGCTCTGGAACAAGACCAGTTAACGAAATATTGAAAAAATTGACCTAGCACCTCAATCATTAAATCAAGGTACCATGCTTAGCGTGTAAAAAAATTGAGGGCACACCTGGCATATTTGAAACAAAGCCACCCCTACTTTCAATTACGCTGCGCTCAACATTCGGATCATGGTCTATTGACATCTGTATGGGCTTGCCACCTTTCAAAAGAACAGCTCTTGAATCCCCAACATTAGCTACCCATAACTTCCTGCCGTTCACAAGAATGGCAGTTACAGCAGTGGAGCCACCTTGTCCCAAATCCAGAGTATGTGACAAAATAGCTTGGTCTGTCTTTTCATAGGCTTTTGTGATCGCTCTATCTGTATGTGTCCAAAACTCTTCCTAAAATAGCCCCAAAAGAATAAGATCACCACACTGCTAGTGAATTAATCCTCATCAAACAGAAGCTAAAACTTACTTCTTTCAAAATATTTGAAAACAAATTCTTCTGTAAATACGCGGGAACGGTGTCTCCTAGATGTCCGTCGTAAATAGCAAAAAGACCAAGCTCGTTTCCTTTCACATCGACAAGATCGGCAAAATGATAGTCCTCCATCGGATGATTCGTCTTCCCTCTTACGAGATTATAGCCATAGCAGACCTTGACCTGCCCTTGACAGCCTTTCCCTTTACCAGAGGCTATTGATCCATGGCCGGTGAACTGCATACAATCGGAAAAATCAACAAGATTGCATGAATGATGGAGTTGAAGAGTTAACATAGCATGAATTGTAGGAGTAGTTTTTAGACATCCTAGCCGACTCACGAGCTTCAGGAATAGCTAGCTCATCAGCCATCCGACTTTTGAGAGTGCCTCCAGGTGGAGGGTGTGAAACTCGTGTCACTAGATGGTATTTTTTTTATCAACAAGTCAATAGTAATCACCGGTAATTACTAATTAAGTAATTATTAGAACCACAGGACTAAATAATTAATTGGTTAATTAACAAAAGCTTCAGGAAGTGATCAAAAGTGGAGTTACCTCTGAACAACCGGTTCCGAAGCAGCAGAACCTTGCCATGTCTCGATAATTCCCTCTCAGTTCCAAACGAGGAACTGAAATTAAAAAAAAAAACTAACACAAAAAGGGAAGCCCCACAGCCACCGAGAGACCAGGGGCTGCGCGCGCCAGTATCGAACCTGGTGTACACGATAAAAACAAACCAGAAATAAGTAAGAATCATCATGACAATACTTGTAACCAGATCGTCAGATCCAAATACAAATAGCTCAATCAGGGCTTGGGGTATGCTCGGTTCCACGCAGCAGGAAGGACGGGGCCGGTGCATACCTGGCGCGTGGGCGCTCGTCGCTGGCGAAGGGCGGCGGCGGTCGCCCAGTCGTCGCCGCCGCAAGGAAAGGAAAGGAAAGGGAGGCGGGAGGGAGAGAGGTGGAAGGAGAAAGAGAGGGAGGGAGTGGAGGTGGGCAGCAGGTGGGTCGGGGATTGCAGCTGCAGGTCGTCACTGACGCAGCAAGAGTCGTCGCCCAGCCGTCGCCGCTTGGGTTGGAACGGGTCAACCAAAAAGTCAGTTTGACCCACACTCACTACCCAACAAACTTCATTTATTTTGGATTTTGGGCTTGCATGGCATGGCCCGCAATGCAATCCCCGGCCCTACTAGCCCATCGGAACTGTTGCTGTGGCCTCTTGCTGCTTCTGCTCACCTGCTGCAATGCTCCATGTATATGTTGCTTACTTGCTTTGCTTTGATCTTAGAACTTTTGGGAGAACTTCATAGGCTACTGAACTGAGCACGGCAGTAAACATGCACAGCATCAGGTCAATATCACAAGCACACAAGTGTTTTTTTCTTTCACGAACACAATCATTGTAAGTAACCTGCATATTTATCGTGGTGATAAATATTCAGCCCTATGAAGGATCTATTCTTGCAGTTTTTTTTACATGGTGTCATTATCATATCTTGAAGAGATATCTAAGATCCTCTACAGTGAGCCGAGTCGCTGCGTTGTCACCGGATTGGTCCTCACCCAGTGCGGACTGGATCATCTTCCTTTTTCCCTCCTGCAAAAACGAAGCAAACACATTAGAACCAGTTTGAAAAACTGTACAGCTATACTCAGCTGATTGGTCATATATTTGGCCGGTTACTTTATTTTAAAATTTAAATGGTGGAAAATAAAACCGGCGAGCTAGTACATTTGATAATTTTGAATATGTAATTTTGTTCAAAGTTTGTAATGTTTAACCACCGGATTGTAAAACACAGAAGATGAATTGAAGAGGGAGCAGTAGGAAACTAACTGAAACTCAGAGATTTATCACCACCACCATTATTTAAACCTAGTCTTTTCTGGCACATTTTTCTGTTGAAGTATGATCTGAATTCTCTCTAAACTCACACGAAGGGGGGAAATCAAGAGCCCAAAGTTTAAGTGCATCGGTGACAATATTACCTGTAGAGATAAAATGCGGTCTTCCACTGTATCTTTGATGGTTAAAACGGGAGACAGTAACAGGACGGGTCTGCCCGATCCTATGTGCCCTATCAACTGCCTGAACCTCAGCTGAGGGATTCCACCAAGGATCAAGCATGATCACATGGCAAGCAGCTACCATGTTCAGGCCAAGATTACCAGCCTTCAGTGACATAATCATTACTCTAACCTGAAGAATGGATGTTGATTACTTTCTCAAATGTTTACGAGTAAATAGCCAGCGGTGGAATTGGAAAAGCAATGTACAGAACACAAGAAACGAACCTCTGGGTCAGTGTTAAACTCCTTTACTCCTCGTTCTCTTACGTTCAGAGGCATTGATCCATCCAGCCTCCTGAACTCAATATGATTGCTGCCCAGTGAATGCTCCAGCAAGTCCAGCATGCCAGTCCACTGGGTGAAGACTATGTCCTTAGTGGGAGCAATCTCGCTTGGAACTGATCCTATAGCATCATGATCATCCCATGTGTTAATGATCGAATTGAGTATGTCTGAAGAGGAATGGAATGCAACGCGCAAGCTGTATTGATTCGAGTGGAGTCATACATATACAGGTTGCCTATACATGAGGCGTGCTCAACTAACTCCGTGCATGACGGATGTAGTGGCCGGTTGAGGTGAGGCGAGAGACTCGGACACTAACAAACTCTATCAGCTATACAAACTAATCAGAGATTCTATCTACGATGCAATACTCAGTTAGCCACTTTGACACCCCCCGCAGTTGGTGCGTCGTCGATGCACAGACTGGACCTGAAATCCTCGAATAACACCCTTGGCAAGCCCTTTGTCATGATATCAGCAATCTGCTGCCGTGTAGGAACATGGCGAACGCGAATCTCACCAATGGCCACCTTCTCACGGACAAAATGGACATCGAGCTCAATGTGTTTGGTGCGGCCATGGTGAACTGGATTCTCCGTGAGGTAGACCGCGGACACATTGTCACAGTAGAGCAGTGTTGCCTTGTCGATCTTGACGTGAAGTTCACCAAGAAGATGGCGCAGCCAACAGCACTCAGCAACAGCGTTGGCAACACCTCTGTACTCGGCCTCCACACTCGATCGTGACACAATTTGTTGGCGCTTGGATGACCATGACACCAGTGAGTCGCCGAAGAAGACGCAGAAGCCGGATGTCGACCGACGCGTGCCTGAGCAGCCTGCCCAGTCAGCATCGGAATATGCCACGAGCGTTGGTGAAGTTGAGCGACGAAGTTGTAGGCCCTTGGTGGTGGTGCCACGGACGTAGCGGAGTATCCGTTTCACCAATGTCCAGTGCACATCTTTGGGATCATGCATATGAAGACAAGCTTGTTGGACAGCATATGTAAGATCCGGCCGAGTGAGTGTGAGATATTGGAGGGCTCCGACGATGTTGTGGTAAGTCGTTGGATCTTGTAACGGTGTACCTGACGCAGAGGAGACCTTGCCTTTGGCATCAACAGGAGTGGGCGCAGCAGTGGAGTTCGTCATCCCGGCACGCTCAAGAACCTCGTCAGCATATTGCGCCTGGGACAAGAAGAAGCCAGTTGCCGTGCGACAAACCTGAATGCCGAGGAAGAAGTGAACTGGTCCCAGGTCCTTCATGGCGAACTCAAGACTGAGTTTGGCGATGATGCGATGGAGAAGATCCGTTGTCGAGGCAGCGAGGACAATATCATCGACGTACAGGAGCAAATGGGCCTCGTCCGTGCCATGACGAAGAACGAACAGGGAGCTGTCGGACTTGGCGGGGATGAAGCCGAGTTGGTGTAGATGAGTGGCGAACCGATCAAACCAGGCCCTGGGCGCCTGTTTAAGGCCGTAGAGTGACTTGCGAAGGAGACAGACCGCGTCGGGGTGAGTGGAGTCGATGAAGCCAGTCGGTTGCTGACAGAACACCTGCTCAGTCAAGTCGCCATGGAGGAAGGCGTTCTTGACATCGAGTTGGTGGACTGGCCAGTCACGAGCCGCCGCTAGGTGGAGGACGGTGCGAATGGTCGCTGGCTTGACCACCGGAGAGAACGTCTGGTCGAAGTCCAGGCCGGGGCGCTGCGAGAAGCCGCGCACAACCCAGCGTGCTTTGCGTCGTTCCAGTGTCCCATCGGCATGGAATTTTTCTTGAAGATCCATTTGCCAAGGATAACATGTGCACCAGGAGGTCGAGGCACGAGTCCCAAGTGCAGTTGTCTTTGAGGGCATGATACTCATCCTGCATTGCTGCAAACCAAGCAGGGTCACGGAGAGCAGCACGAACAGTGCGCGGAACGTCGTCGGCCTCGGCGATGTTGGCGTAGCGCGGGTTGGGTTGGATGATGCCATCCTTGCGACGCATAAGCATGGGATGGCCCACGGGTGGTGCAGGCGCTGGAGTTGGTGATGAAGAGGAAGCCGGTGTTGATGCAATGGTGTCCGGTGGCATCGAGGTAGCAGCTGTGAGGGACGACGACATAGGAGCTGGTGATGGCTCCTGCACCTCCAGAGCAGCAGGAGGCTGCATTGGTGGAGAAGCACTCGTGGCCGCGGGTGGCACATTGCCCGCGAGAGCAGGAGACCATGGTGGTGGAGGAGCGCTCGTGGCCGCGGGTGGCACATTGCCCGCGAGAGCAGGAGACCGCGGTGGTGGAGGAGCGCCCGTGGCCGTGGGTGGCACATCATCCGCAGGGTGGCATCGAGGAGGCGGTAGGGGTGGTGAAGGAGCGCCCGTGGCCACGGGTGGCACATTACCCATAGGTTGTCGCTGAAGGAGCCGGGATGAGCACCTGTTCAACTGGAGATGGTGAAGGTGTCGAAGCTGTGGACACTGACGATGCTTGGCGAAAAGGAAACACATGCTCGTCGAAGACGACGTGCCGTGATGTTAGTATGCCCCGTGTGGTGGTGTCGTAGCAACGGTAGCCTTTGGTGTTATTAGGATATCCCAAGAACACACAAGGGACAGACCGCGGCGCAAGCTTGTGAGGCGTTGTCGCGGTGGTATTGGGAAAGCATTGGCAACCAAAGACTCTAAGATGCGAGTAGTCGGGCTCCGAGCCAAAGAGAAGAAGGAAGGGAGTGGCGGCGCTGCGTTTAGTGCATGGTCGGCGATTAAGCAGGTAGGTAGCGGTGCGCAGCGCGTCGGGCCAGAAGGAGAGAGGCACGTTAGCATGGATGAGCATCGTGCGGGTGCTGTCGTTCAGAGTTCGCAAGATGCGCCCCGCACGACCATTTTGCTGGGACGTATAAGGACACGTGAGACGGAGTATGATACCGCCAGCAGCAAGGAAGGATTGAAACGCAGTGTTGTTGAACTCACGTCCATTGTCGGTTTGGAACGCCAGTATCGGACGGTGAAACTGTGTCTGCACATAGGCATGGAAAGAAACGAGAGTGGGGAGAACGTCGCTCTTGCGGCGAAGCGGGAACGTCCAGACATAGTGAGAATAACCATCAAGCACAACAAGGTAATATTGAAAACCTGAGTTACTAGTAACTGGAGATGTCCATACATCACAATGCAAAAGGCAAAAGGGAAATGGCAAAACAACAGATGACTCACTAAAGGGAAGACGAACGCTTTTGCCAATGCGGCAAGAGGTGCAAGAATGCTTATTGGTCGGCGTAAATTGAAAGTCTAAATTGTGCATGATGCGAGTAAGGGCTGGACGTCCTGGATGACCCAAGCACTCGTGCCACAGGTCGACAGTGGCATGGAGACCGAATGATGCCGACGAGGTGCCAGTGCGCAGGGGGTAGAGGTCGCCGGAGCTCTCACTGCGAAGAAGAACCGCCTTGCTGCGAAGATCCTTAATGGAGAAACCAAGGGGGTCAAATTCAATAGAGACACAATTATCTCTGGCAAGACGCCGAACAGAAACGAGATTATGAGTTAAAGACGGAGAGACAAGAACATCACGTAGAGATAGAGTGGTGGGAGAAGAAGATGTGGGGAGAGAGCCATGGCCAGTGGAGTGCACAGGCAAAGAGGCCCCATTCCCAACAATGATGCGAGAGGCGGATGGGGAGATGGAGGACAACATACCAGAAGACTGCGCCATGTGGGACGAGGCGCCGGAGTCAAAGACCCAGTCGGTGGTGCTCGGGGGCGAGGACTGCAATGACAGGCCGGTGAGCGCCTGGTACAGGGCTGGCGGCAGAGTGCCAGCCGGAGCGTGCTGAGCCGTCAGCGACTGTGGGGGCGCGGCGCCGGGACGGGTGCCGAGGACGCCGGCAGTCGGCTGAGTTGTTGGGAAATTGGCGAGGGGCCAGGCTTGCACCACGCCAGTCCAGGGATTCACCCAAGACGCCACCGGCGCGCCGCGAGGAGCGCCAACTTGAGCGCCGGGAACGCCGGAGGAGGAGGAGCCGGTACGGTTGTACTGCTTCTTGCGCTTGCGTGGGCGATCAGGGGCACCAGCAGAAGTGGTGTTCGAGGACGTCGAGGAAGAGCCGGATCCAGTGGCGGGCGCGTTGGTGGAGGAGCCGGTGGATCGGGTTGCAGCGACGAGAGCAGTGTTGACGGCCTTTTGCGCCCGATTGGCAGACCAAACCTTCTCCTGAAGGAGGAAGGAACGGGCTATAAGGAACGTCATGGGTGGGCGGGAAGCCGAGATGGTGGGGATGCAGTTGGCGAACTTCTCGTTGAGGCCGCTCAGGAGATTGATGACAAGCTCCTGGTCGGTGAGAGGAGAGCCGACGTCGCGCAACATGTCCGCCAAGGCCTTGAGCTTGTTGCAGAACTCGGTCACCGTCATGTTGCCCTGGTGGAGAGCGTGAAGCGTCTGCAGTGCTTGAACGGTGCGCTGCACAACGTTGTCGAGGAACTGAGAACCAATGGAGGTCCAGGCGTTGTAGGCGGTGTCGTCGGGTTGGATGATGGCGGAGAGAAGATCGGCTGAGAGGGTGGTGTAGAGCCAGGAGACGATGCAGGAGTCGATCTGCGTCCACTCGGCGTCACGCCCGTGCCATTGCATGGTTGACGATGCCAAACTTGCGGAACGTGTTGGTGAAGAAGGTACGCTAGGTGCCGAAGTTGGAGTCGTTGAAGTCGAGGGTCACGGGAATGTGAGATCGGATGTTGATGAGCTGCGCCGTGGCAGCGGATATGGCCACAAGCACAGGGGCGAAGAGGTTCACGTCGTCGTCGTCGTCGGAATAGTGCGATGCCATGGCAGAGGGGAAGTAGGAAGCAGAAAGCAGGAAGCGGAAGCGAAGAATTAGGATCTAATTGTAATTGATACCATGAAGAGGAATGGAATGCAACGCGCAAGCTGTATTGATTCGAGTGGAGTCATACATATACAGGTTGCCTATACACGAGCTGTGCTCCACTAACTCCGTGCATGACGGATGTAGTGGCCGGTTGAGGTGAGGCGAGAGACTCGGACACTAACAAACTCTATCAGCTATACAAACTAATCAGAGATTCTATCTACGATGCAATACTCAGTTAGCCACTTTGACAATGTCGATGGTGGCCCGGATCTTCGAGGAGATGTAACTACTTTCACAGATTGAGAATGGTCGATCCTCATCTGTTGACCAACTCGTTGTTGCATCAGACTCCAACTTAGGCCAGAGAACGAACTTCAAAGCATCAGCTAATAAAAGAGATTCTGGACTTATTTTCTCTCCACAATGTGGAGAAGCGGGCACCTGTCTATTTTCTTCTTTGTAACATTCACTGCAGAAAACATGACCACATGTGGCTACAACAGCTTTCTTTGGCGGTTTCTACAAAAAAGAAAGAAAGAAAATATTGGAATATTGCAAGAGCACAATATGATCTATAGGGCGGCTGACAAGAACAATGACCGCCTGAATCATTCCCTCATGGGCTCCTTCCGCCGATTCCTAGAGGACATGGACTTGCTGGAACTACATTTGCAAGGTCGCAAATTCACATGGAGTAATGAACGAGCGATTCCAACCCTCTCCCACATTGATCGAGTTCTGGTGACGGAAGACTGGGTGTCATGGTTTCCTAATCACAGCCTCAACGCCCTATCGTCACAATGTTCTGATCATGCGCCAATGATGCTTCAAACAGCCACTGCCTTTTCCTCCTTCCAACGCTTCAGGTTCGAGAACATCTGGGTAAAATACGACGGTTGCCTAGAGGTTATCAAGGAAGCGTGGACATGCCCATGGCCAGAGGGAGGGGTCGATGTCTTTCGTGCTCTCGACTTCAAGTTCAGGAACACAGCCATTGCACTGAAGCGCTGGAGCGCTAAACACGTCGGCAGCATCAGACTTCAGCTGGCAATAGCCAAGGAAGTGGTCCTGCGGCTCGATCAAGCACAAGACAACAGAATTCTTGCCACCCATGAGCGTAACCTACGCAACAAAATGAAGCTTAAATGCCTCGGGTTGGCCTCCTTGCTACGCACGATTATGAGACAACGATCGCGCATCACATACCTGGAGGAGGGCGATGCAAATACAAAGTTTTTTCATCTGCAAGCCTGCCACCGAAATAAAAAGAGCAAGATCAGGTCGCTGAAAGTGGGGGAAATGGAAATCATAAATGAAGAGGCAAAGGCAGAGATTATTTACCAGCATTTTGATGACATGCTGGGCACAAGCGTCCCCACCACGGCCAAGTTGCACTTTGCTCAGCTGGGGCTGCCGACACTGGACATGTCATCGATGGAGGATCAGTTTACTGAACAAGAGATTTGGGAGGCCATCAAAGAAATGCCCACTGATAAAGCGCCAGGTCCCGACG
The DNA here is from genome assembly GCA_015342445.1 of Digitaria exilis. Lineage (NCBI taxonomy): Eukaryota > Viridiplantae > Streptophyta > Magnoliopsida > Poales > Poaceae > Digitaria > Digitaria exilis. Next base: position 749,203 of record JACEFO010002685.1, read on the forward strand.
GTTTCACCGGCCTTTTTTACCGTTTCGCGTGGCAAGTCATCAGGCACGACATCATCCGAGCATTCCGGGCAATCTGGTCGCTGGACAGTCGCAGTCTGCATCTCCTCAACCAAGCATACATGATCCTGTTACGCAAAAAAGAGGACCCACAATACATAGGCGACTACAGGCCAATTAGTTTAATTCACAGCTTCTCCAAACTGCTCACCAAGGTCTTGGCCAGGAGACTAACACCCCAAATTGGAAAACTGGTCGGTGATAACCAGAGTGCATTCATCCGTGGAAGATTGCTCCATGACAATTTCAGAGGGGTCAAGCTAACGGCCAAGCATTTACATCAACAGAAGCGACCATCGGCTCTTATCAAGATAGACATAGCGAAAGCCTTTGACACGGTCAGCTGGTCGTTCCTTCTGGCGATCCTAAGACACATGGGCTTCCCTAATCGATGCCTCAATTGGATTTCCATCATTTTGTCAACTGCAAGTACAAAAGTGGTGCTAAATGGAGCACCGGGTCGTAGGATCCCCCATGCCCGTGGGCTCAGACAAGGGGATCCCCTCTCCCCCATGCTTTTCACCTTGGTCATGGAAGCGCTAAACGGGCTATTCAAGTTGGCCGATCAGAATGGCCTGCTGCTCCCTTTGGATAACAGGCGGATCATACAGAGGTTATATCTATATGCGGATGATGTTGTGGCATTCCTATCCCCAGTACAACAAGATTTAGTACTGGCCACGTCCATCTTACAAATTTTTGGGAAAGCATCGGGCCTCCACAGCAACCCCAACAAGTGTCTCATTTCACCCATCCAATGCCGGTTACAGGAAACATGCACCCTAATGACTTTTTTTCCAGGCCGGCTGCAACAATTCCCTGCAAACTACCTCGGCATTCCACTGTCCATCCATAAGTTAAAGAGACATGAACTGCAGCCGCTTCTTGACAAGATCCATGATAGTATTCCAATTTGGAAAGCAAATATGATGACTAAAGCAGGCCGTGGGGTACTGGTTAAGGTCAAGTTCTTAGCAATCCCGGTGCACACAGCAATAGCAATTGCACTGCCTACTTGGGCTATTGAAGCAATCGATAAGATCAGCCGCGCTTTCTTATGGAAGGGCTCTGAAGCATGTTCGGGAGGGCACTGCCAGTTGGCATGGCCAAAGGTCTGTCGCCCGGTCGACTTGGGTGGTCTAGGACTCCCCAATTTGGAACCGATGGGTTACGCTCTAAGGCTTCGATGGTTATGGTTGCAACGTACCCAGCCCAACAAACCTTGGTGTGGCCTACCTGACACGGTCGAGCCCAAGGTGGCCGCGATGTTTCACGCATCCATAACCATGGCAGTGGGGAACGGCAAGAACACCCTTTTTTGGAGGGATCGGTGGATAGATGGTCAGGCGATCATGGATATTGCCCCATGTCTTTACCAGGCCGTTCAGCCTCGGGCAGCTAAGGTCACCACTGTCGATCAAGCGTTGCATGACAGAGCCTGGGTCAAGCAAATAACAGGCGCCATTACAGTCCAGGTCCTCCTAGACTTTCTGCTTATTTGGGATAAAGTGCGTCGAATTGTGCTGCAAGCGGATATCGATGACACCCCTTTGTGGAAATGGACGGCTCACCAACAATTCACCACGGCATCAGCATACCGGGCATTCTTTTTGGGCCAACATGAGATCTTGGGTGCAAGAATCCTCCAAAAAACAAGAGCACCTCCAAAATGCAAGTTTTTTGTTTGGCTAGCACTCCATGATAAGTGCTGGACAGCAGCCAGACGCAGAAGGCACAATCTCCAGAACGATGATGCTTGCGCTCTCTGTGGACAAGAATCGGAAACGATTTCTCACATCTTATTAACATGTGTGTTTAGTAGAGTGATCTGGTTCAACATACTGCAGAGTGTTGGCCTTCAGCTTCTGTCGCCGACGCCCAACCAGCTTGCTGAGTTCCAGGAATGGTGGTCTAGCTCCAGGACGAGGATTCAGACGGCTGACAGGAAATCTTTCGACACCCTGGTAGTTCTGGTGGCCTGGTCGCTATGGCTCGAGCGCAATGCAAGAACGTTTGGGAGACAATCGCGCAACACAGCTCAGCTGATCCAAGACATCAACCAGGAGGGGAATAATTGGAGTCAAGCACACTTCATGCCATCGCTGCTTCTCGGTCGCCAATTAGGGGTCATGTAATTGTTTTTATCGGCCTGTTGTAACGTAGATAAGTCAATTTAGGTTGACTTATCGTTCGTGTGGGTGCGGGGTGCACTTGTAAAACTTCTCCTCTAACCTCTCCTTAATGAAAAACGTGCCATTGCACGGTCGCAAAAAGCAAGAGCACAATAATACCGAGAATAAGTGAGGTAGAAGTTATTCCAAGGCAGCTGTTTGCTTACCCTGCATTTGGTAATCGTACATTTTGCAGCTCCTCTTTCAATATTTTCAAGCACATTTGTGGCTATTTCCACGGGAAGTTGCTTTGCCAATCCTAGAGAATGGTCAAATGATTGTTTCTCCTTCAAAAGGAAAGGATGGTTACAAGCCTGCCGAAGTTGAGACAGCAACGCCAAGATGTGCACGTAGTTTTTCTGCATGTACTCTTTAGAGCGTCCCTGTAACATGAACTCAACATATGAGCATCAGCCATCAGCACAAGAAATTGAAACTTTATTTGATAACAGAAATATAAACTGAACATGTAGAATCAGTATTAACTTTAAATGTGAACTGTGAATCCTAAGTTCCATAAAGCTAATGTGGGCTCATTTCATCAAAACTCATCATGTGGGCTGCTTTTCTGACGTAACCTTGCTATTGAAACATTTATCATGCACGACAACATGATTGAATTGTTGAAAGAATATGAAATGGAGAAAGTTGAAATGTAAACTGAAATCTACCTTCAACTTTTGACGAGAGTTTTCTTCAAGATATAAATAGAAAGCTCGCTCCTCCTTTGTGAAATTTATTTTACTCAACTGAATTGTCTTTGGCGGTATTTTTATTATTGGTTCTCCATCAATTAGCATTTCTATATGGGAAGGTTCAAATACAATGAAAAAAATGTCACAACCAGAAAAGAATCAAGTAACAGTCAAATATGTGGAAAAACTTTAAAAAGTTAAGATGACAAACATTTCATACATATATATTCAGTGTAGCTATAAGTAAAAATTTCAGACAGACACATATATTCAATGAATTTTATCTCACCTTTTGTACGCCGCAGCAAAAGTATCCTTAAGACAGTCTGAAGTTTCTTATAGCCATGAGTTGCGTCTGTAGAAACTGGGTTTTTAATCATAGAGCGAAATGAACTAAATTTAGAATAAGGCTCATATTTCAAGAAACGGAAATAGCTGTATAAATCCTCAATATTATTTTGTATAGGTGTTCCTGATAAGCACCATCTCCTTTCCGCACTCAATCCAGAACAGGCTTTAGCCATTTGAGTCTGGTGGCTTTTTATTGTGTGAGCTTCATCTAGCACAATTCTGAACCACCGTACCATGGCAAGTGGGCCACCATTTGGATTGTTAGGTTTCTTTTTCTTTTTTGCCTTGGCTGCTGCATTTTTTCCACCGTCAATGCTTTCTCTAGGCACTTCAAGAGCGACAATTGTGTATGTGGTGACAACAGCATCGTAGTCTGCCAGGTCAGTTCGATCTCTAGTCCTTGAGCCTCCATGATACACAAGAACAGAAAATTCTGCGCTTTTGTTGACTTTTACAGACAACTCATTAGCCCACTGCTTAAGAACACTAGCAGGGCACACCACCAATGTGCCTGCAGCTGGTCTAGATGTTGGCCTCAGGGTTGATGTAGGGGAGCTTCCTCTGGTCTTCTTCTTTGGTTGAGCTTTAAGAGCCCTTGACTGACTAGCATGGGCCTGCCTTTCCTTCTTGCCTGTAACAAGCACTTCTCCATCATCTTCATCAGTAGATATGTCACGTTCTGAATCGTTAGTCATGAACCTAGACTGCTGAAGCCTCTCCTTCTGTATAAGAGCAATTGTTGATATTGTCTTGCCAAGACCCTGCATCACAAGACAATATGTGCATAAAATAAAGTAATCTGGTAAAATTAACTAAAATATATCTCGCAAAATAAACATATTGGAATAAGGTAGGGAATAAGAAAAAAAAAACCTGATCATCTGCCAAAATTCCACCAGGGCAATGTGTATTATTCTCCCTGGAGACCATCCAAGCTAATGCCATTTTCTTTGAAAGATAGAGCATACAAATGAATGGAGGCCCTAAAATAAGCTAAATAATTACAAAAATGTGACTACATAGATAAAAAAAAAGGTACCTGATGCTTAAGGAGCGAAACTGACAGAACTCCTTCTGGCAGATCTTCTTCCCCTTTTTCCTGACTGATAAGCTGCATATAGTTCAGGGGGAAATAATTTAGTTCATACCAAGTACCTATAAAACTGAAATAGCAGGAAACAATGCGCCTATTTGATTAAGTAGACATTATGTCACCCAAACACATATACTCCCTCCGTCCCAAATTGTAGGTCATTCCAAATTCTTGGAGAGTCAAACTCTTTTTATGTTTGACCAAAATTATAGAGTGAATCGCAAAAATTTATGGAACCAAATAGATATAATCTAAAAATATACTTGATGAAGAAGCTAATGATACTTATTTGGTATCATAAATGTTAGTACGTCGTTATATGAATTTAGTCAAACTTGAGATAGTTTGACTCTCCAAGAATCTTGGAAAGACTTCCAATTTGGGACGGAAGGAGTACCTGCAGGGCTTCTTTGTATACAGCTTTCTCGCCAACACTAAAATGGTTCTTGTCTGGGTTTTCTGGGATATTATCGGCTTCAAAATCAATAACAGAAGTCATGGATGGCACTGGCCTACGAGGGAAGCCCTTTCTTATCAACTTTGACATGTTTTCAGTGGCTAGAATATTCTGAGCAGGCCTATAAGATGAAGCCTGACGAACACTTATAAAACCTTCAGCGTCCAGAATTATTGGTTCGTCGCCGCTACTCGAGTCAGAAGACCTCGTCGATCCAAGATAATGGAGAGGCTGCCGGTGGAAACGATTGCCAAGATCACGATAATCGTGGTCTTCTTCACTCTCTGAGCACATATGGGTGCTGTCTTCACCATCTGAACACAAGTCAACAATGCCTTCATCTTCTGAACTTGATAAGTCAAAAATTTCCATGATGCCTGCAAAGTGCAAACATACATATGGTCCAAATCTGTCTTGTTAGATGTCTCATGTTTGGTTCATAAGAAAGCTGTCAATAGTCGTAGATGCAAACTGAATCACTCAAAGCGGCAACGGCAATATACACGGAGATGATTTATCACGGCAGGAAATGGCAAAGCCATTGGATCCATCACACAGCAAGCGTCGCTCGCATAAAAGGGAAGCTGCATTCATAAGTGACGATATCTGCGAACCAGCGAATGTACGACGAACGTGAACGAAAATGAAGCGATCAGAGCAGTAGTCAAGTCGACCGTTATTATCCATGTGCAGAACGCGTGATTCTAGTGGATCTGATGATTGATGAACTCATGATCGTGTACTGGAAGAAACCTCCCAACTATGCCAGTGGAGAGGATCCCAGAATACACCATATAGAGTGAAACTGGAACCGGCGGCTTACCTCGTCGTCAAAGGAGGTGCGCGTGTCGCCGCGTCGGTCGGAGCCTCGGAGGACTATGCGCCGCCGGCCGCCGTGGTTGGTTGGTGGAGAATGAACGGGCGGAATTTGGAGGATGGAGGAGTTGTGTGTGATCTATTGAGGGAGGTATTTGTTGAGGGCGTGGGGCCTGGGATACCGTTGGGCGACACGATTTAAAATTTGAAAAGAGAAACGGGGAAAGGAAAGTTGGGCGCCAGCCAAACCAGGCCCATCCATGAAAACTTGCGTGGCCATTGCCATGGTTAAAGAAATTTGCGTATTATGTATCATGTGTTTCTTTTGTTTTTTAAACTGCGGATTCAGAGTCCTTCTCTAGTGGTGGGTGCTGTACGTGGCACAAAAAGCTGCAACAAAGGATGGGTGTGGTTTTGCTCCGGCTTCTGGTCGATGCATTCCTATATGAGCCACACAGCACAAGAATTTTTATACATTCACTGTATATCTATATTTGTTTAATTGGCGTGCACCGCACCCTATTTAGAGTCTGATTCATTCCTAAAGTCAGGGTGTGCTTTCACTCTAATGGTGAGGGTACGATTTCAGGGCTGACACCTTAGCCCAGGGTACGGTTTGAACGCCCCACTGGAGAAGGCCTCATGTGTTAGCATAACCATGGCGTCATGTTTTCTGTTTAGAGAAGCAACGATCATGGGCACATGTCAGTGGGGTCCATGTTCATGTCCGCTTTGTTCTGAGGCGTTGTCCAACGGGTCAACTCCAAGCTAGCTTATGCATTTTCTTACTAGACGAACAGTGGAAAAACGAAGCGCCCGGAATGAAGCGTCTATCTCGCTCGAGCACTGAGGTGCCTCTCCTCACATCACTTCTCAGACTTAGGGCGACCATGGTGCACAAAAGTAGTCCATAGAAAATAAATAATTCTAGAAGTAGTCCAAATACATTGTGCAAGTCGTCCAAATAGCCGTCCGTAAGTCCAGCCGCCCATAAGCTTGCGGACCGGCAGTAAGAAATAAAATATTGGTTCTCTCGTCTCTCCCCTGTCCTGCCCTCTTCTACCTCTCGCTGACGCTGCTGTGGGCCCGTGGCGCTGTTGCTGCTCGCACCACCAGCACGAGCTTGAAGAAGGGGAGACCGGCGAGCACACGGAGATCCCCGGCGATGCGGGCGGCGGCGGTTTCAGCGACGGTGGAGACCGGTCTTCTATGCCAGGCAATGCAGCATGCGGATCTGGGAGAGCTGGATCTAGAGATTTGCTTTTGCGCAGAGAAGAGAAGGAGGGAGGAGGAGGTGGAGGAGAACAAGAAGAAGGGCGGCTTTTCTCTTCCTGTCGATGGGAAGCAGGAGCCGGGGCGGCATTTCTCCTCATGCCGACGGGAAGCGGAGCGGAGGAGTTTCTCTCGCGTCGTAGAAACGCACGGACAGAAGGAACGCACGGAGAGAGATAGGAGAGAAACGGAACACGGATGTCCTTTAGTGTTTTTTATTGATTTATCGGGGTCCATCTATTTGGCCCACTGGACCTTTAGCATTGTGAGTATCTCAACTAAGGACTACTGACAGAGGGCCCATCTATTTGGACCAACTAGTCCAAATACATTGGAGAAGCCCTTACTGCGCTCACCGTTCTTTACTGTACATAAGACCTAACATGTCTCACCCATTGGACAAGGGCTAAAGAGAAGCAACGAGCACACGAACACGACAAATGCATGTACAGTACCAAATGATTTGATTTGTATCATACAAAGTCGCAAAACCAACCTGGCACAACCATATCTGGTTCTCTATTTCCTGTCCGGCACCAGTTAGCAGCTACAGGTTCCATTTCTAAGCATGCCCTATTAACTAATCAAATAACCAGAACGCAAGGATATCTTAAGTCATCTCTGTACAAATCTTCTCTCACGTCACGACCATGGACTCAGCTTCAAAATGCCTACTTGCATAAATAATGGTGCTAGATACTGCGATCAAACTCTAACCTAGCCTGTGTTAGGGGTCACCACAGCAAGAGTCATCACACCATGAAGAGGTATCTGAGATCTTCCACTGTGAGCCGAGTAGCATTGCCGCCCGAACCGTCCTCGCCAAAGGCGGATTGGACCATCGTTCTCTTTTTCTCCTGGGAGGGATACACATTTTGTCAATAAAAACATGCAAAAGGCATAAGACAAACACAAGCATGGTAAGACAATGCACAATGAATTGATCAGCAGTGTTGTAAGAAGATGCGCAATAAATTGATCAGCAGTGTCTGCTCCACAACATCATGAATATACCTCCTAGTTAACACAAGCATGGCATATGATGTACATACATAATAGCTGCTTTGATATATCTCATTAGCATCAAATTCATCATTGTTCCATTGTTCAGTGTAGCTGCTATGTCATTTCACATCAATCATTATTTCCTAATAAGTGGGACAAAATTGAAGTACTGGTATTGGCTTAAAATTTGCTGGCCTCACCACCTCCAAGCACACTAGGTTACAAGACTAATTTGAAATGAGAGAAACGTGAAGGGATTAACTAAATGAAAACGAAAATGCAAGAGCCAGCAGTACTACCTGCAGAGCTAAAATGCGGTCTTCCACTGTGTCTTTAACTGTAAACCGTGAAACAGTAACAGGACGGTCCTGACCAATCCTGTGTGCTCTGTCAACCGCCTGGTCCTCAGCATAAGGATTCCACCAAGGGTCAAGCATAATAACATGGCAAGCAGCTACCATATTTAGACCAAGATTGCCAGCCTTCAGTGACATAAGCATTACTCTCACCTGAAGAATGAAAAGGATTATCTATATGTAAGTGCCAAATATCAGCACGCATTGCTGGATACGAAAAAGATATAATACAAGAAAGGACCTCAGGATCAGTTTTGAAGTCATTCACTCCTTTTTCTCTCAAGTTAAGAGACATGGCCCCATCTAGCCTTCTAAATTGTATATCATTGCCTCTCAGTGAAAGCTCCATCAGATCCAACATGCCAGTCCACTGAGAGAACACTATTGCCTTAACAGGGGCCATCTCGCTAGGGATCGATCCCGTAGTATCCCCCACTGTAATGGCATGCGTCTTGATGATTGATTTAAGTATGTCCACTGCCTCCCGAATCTTCGAGGAGATGTAACTGCTTTCACAGATTGAAGATGCTTTGTCGTCCACAGTGGAACAGCTAGTTTTTTCATCAAGCTCCAACTTTGGCAAAATAGCAAGCTTTAATACTGCTGGTGTAAAAAGAGACCTAGCACTCAGTTTTTTTCCACAAAGTGGAAAAGGGCAGACATGTCCATCACCAGTTAAGATCTCATGTACACACTGATAGCAGAAAACATGACCGCATGTCGCGACAACAGCATCCTCAGGTGGATCCTACAGAATGGGGAAAACAAGTTATTGTGCTCATCAATAAGTTGTCAAACGTTTTAAGCCAAAATCAAACAAACTGGTATTTTATTTAATGCTGGTCACACACTGTGACACACATCTCTTGTTTGACATCAATATTTTGCTTCTCATAAAAGAAAATAACTGAGCATGCAACAAACTTTGAGTGACATGATTGCTTACACTGCATATGGAACAAATTTCAGGACCTCTTTCCAGCTTTTCAAGCAAATTTGTCACTGTTTCCTTAGGAAATTGCTTTGCCCTTTCTATAGAGTCATTGTCAATCAGATCTGATTCTTGCCCCTTCAACAGAAGAGGGTGGTCACAAGCTTGCCGAAGCCGCAACAACAACACAAGGATGTTCGCATAATTCTCCTTTATCGTTCCAGCTGCATCATAAGCCTGTATCACCAACACAATGTATGTGCATCAGACATTTTGCATTGACATTCTTGAGCAACTGAACTTTAATTTGAAAAGGGGGAAATATAAGCTGAAATGGGATAGTCCAGTATGTGAGCTATTCTTATTTGGTTATAAACCGCTAGACCTAATCCCAGTAAAGGTAATGCAAATATAAGGAGCATAAATCATTACATCAAGTACACTACTTTTGACTTATGAGATTAGAGAGAGATAATGCACCACGGTTGAAAATAAAGGAATTAAGTTGGTACCCTGCTGAAGACAGATTATGTAAAGTCGATGGTACCTTGAACTTTTGTCGAGAGCCTTCTTCAAGTGTCAAGTAGAAAGCTCGCTCCTCTGGGGTGAAATCTATTTTACTCAGCTGAATTGTCTTTGGTGGTAGTTTCAAGATTGGTTCTCCATCTATTAGCGTTTCTGTATGGACAAGATTAAGAGTATATTAATGATAAAGATAACAACCAATATAAAACTAAGTGATAGTGACACATACTGAAAAACCTTAAAAATAATGATATACGAAGCACTGGATGAAACAAAACAATATCAAAGATGCTGAACAAAGCTTGATAGTTGCAAGCCATTCCAGATTAAGTTGGGAATTAGTAAGTTTTGCAGGCAAAGGCATTAAAGCGTGCACCAGTACAGGTTTCAAATATATATGGTTGAAGTACTTTATTTCACCTTTTGTGCGCCGCAGAAGAACTATCCTCAAGATAGCTTGAAGTTTCTTATATCCACGAGACGCGTCTCTTGAAATTGGGTACTTGATCATATATTTGAAAGAACTGAATTTGGAATATGGCTCATATTTCAAGAAACAGAAATAGCTGTATAGATCATCAATTTTATTTTGTATAGGTGTTCCTGATAAGCACCACCTCCTTTCAGCCCTCAATCCACAGCAAGCTCTCGACACTTGAGTTCGGTAATTTTTTATTGTTTGAGCTTCATCAAGCACAACTCTGAACCATCGTACCCTAGAAAGTGGGCCGCCGTCTGAATTGCTAGCTTTATTTTTCTTCGTCTTGCTCTGCTTTTTTGGTCGCTTTCTCTTGCTGCCGGCAAAAAAATCTGGACAAAGTCCAGCCATTTCACTGTCTTTTTTCTCATCATCAGAGTTGTCTTTAGGCACTTCGTTGGCCACGGTCATGTATGTGGTGACAACAACATCATATTTTGCCAACTCATTTGGATCTTTAGTCCTTGAACCTCCATGATAAACCAAAACTGACAATTTAGCTCCTTCAGTAACCTTCACAGACAACTCGTTAGCCCACTGCCTAAGAACACTAGCAGGGGATACAACCAATGTTCCTGCAGCGGGTCTAGTCTTGGACCTCAAGGTTGATGCAGAGGACCTCATTCTGGTCTTCTTCCTTTGTTCGGCACTATCAGTAGCAGCAACTGACTGCCTATCACAGAGCTGAAGACTGCTGGAAACATGCGAACGTGTAGAATCATCTTGCTTATTCAGGGGTTCAGCCTTCACTTCTTTCTTGTCCATGACAATCACCACATCATTGTCATCAATATTTGGGACAGATATTGTACCGTATGAACCAGAAGTCATGAACTGAGACTGCTTAAGCCTCTCCTTCTGTATAAGGGCAATTGTTGATATCGTCTTCCCAAGACCCTGTATCATAGAAAGTTAATTGCTACATGTTTCCTCTGATCACAAATATAGTCCATCTAGGATTATCCTAAGTCAAACTTTGACCCCCAATATGTAAAAACCATATAGATTGACAGTATAAGATCCACATTAACATATTCATCATGAAATGCACTTTCACAAAATATAAGTTTTGCTATTTAAGATCATACATATCTTTATAGATATTTCCTGTCAAAGTTACACATTGAAGACGGAAGTATAAAGGAATCTGCCATGAAGAATTAAAAGCTACTTGAATAAGGTAGAAAAGTAAGAAATGACCTGATCATCTGCCAAAATTCCACCCCGACAATGTGAACTATTCTCCTTCGAAAGCATCCAAGATAATGCCATTTTCTTTCAAACATAAAAGAACATGCAAGTGAATAGGGCCTCCAGAATAAGCAGCAAAAAAAAAATGAATATCTGAGATTGAAGGAAAGATTACCTGATGCTTAAGCAGTGATACTGTCATAACTCCTTTGGGCAGATCAACTTCCCCTTTTTCCTGGCTGATATGCTGCATGTGTTTTGGGAGCATTAGTATGGTTGATCCAAACATGATTAAAAATGGAAATAAGAAAATGCCAATGCGCTATTCCTGTATAAATCAACCAAAGGACTAGATACCTTTAGGGCTTCTTCATATACAGCTCTCTCATTAAGACCAAAAAGCCTTCTTTCTACATCATTATCAACTTTTGCAGCATCAACAGAAGTCCCAGATGGCGTTGGTGGAGGGAAGATCCTATGTGAACGTGGACCTCCATATACAAAGACATCATCTGACAGTTCCAAACAACTTTGTCTTAATATCCACAGTTTGAACAAATATTGTATTAATACTCAAATCAAAATATTTCATGGATAGTAAATAAAATATCACCGGTTGCCATTGTAGATGAAGACATCCCATTTCCATTGCCAGTGTTTCTTTGAAAGCCACTAAACTTCATGGTGGCCTCTTCCTTGATTCTGTTGTCGCCTAAACTTGACTGATTGAGTGCAAATGATTGAGGACTGAAGCTTCCGTTGGCGAAAGATCGTGGATACTCATGTCCACCATTTGGAGCATATATATGTTCTGATTTTACTGAAGAACCATAAGTTATTGATAATGGAAGAACCCTCTTGATGTCATTACTCACCCCACTGCTCATTTCATTTGTTGACCTATTCTCAACAGGGCTATAGGAGGATGAAGCCTTTCTCCTGCTAAACCAATCATCGTATTCTTTTTTTGCGATCTCGTGCCAATCATCGTATTCTCTTTTTGCGATCTCGCGCCAATCATCATATTCCCAATCTGCTGGTTGCTCCACACTATTCTGGTCAGGTGCTGTGCTGAGAGGACCCAGAGACAAGTGAAAAGGACTAACAGGATCCTCATAATCGGTATCATCTTCTCTGCATGAGTAAAACTTATTGTTGTCTTCGCTATCGGAAGACAGGTAAATGATGCCTTCCTCACTATCTGAACTTAAGTCAACAATGTCCATACTGCTTGCAATCATGAGCTTTAAATATGCTTTCAGTTATCTGTTATGCTTAGCTTTAAGCACCAGCTATAATCAAATTAATCAACATCAGAATGCTTGATGACTGTCTCCTGTAAAATGACTTGGGACTAGGAAGAATAAACTATGAGCCAAGCCTCAAGCAGTTCGCGCTAATAATAATTGTAAACCAGATCTCACAATGGCAGGCAGCAGCTAATCTGCAAGTGGCATCAAGATGACAAACGAAATTTCAGCTAACACGTGTCAGCGTTGGCAATTATGTAAATTCTGATGCAAAACTCCAATAACAGAGACATTTACGCAGCAAGAAATTTATTTGGCTATAAGAAAGGAAGTGACGACAGTGTGCAAGAAGAATGGAACAGTTGATTCTCAGGGCACGAGACGTTAGTTCAGAGTAGTTAAAAAACATCTTGTTTTCCCTTGTTATTAATCGGAAAGAGCAATGAAACGAAAGGTGTAGCTATTTTTTTTTTAAGGATCAAGATTCATCACCACAGCAACAAGAAAAATGTCATCAGACTGTTATTTCGCATTTGAAGCATCGGCACAAACCATTACTGTACTGACGCTATTGACGAAGGTACAGAAACCAAGAAGAATCAAACAGTATATATATAATCCTTTAGGCAACATCCCGAAATTCGCAAATCCAATCGAACCCACGATCGCGTAAACCTTTCCCCAACACCCTTTCCCCACCAATCCCAGAGCCCTAATCCGCGCAAAGGCAAGCCGCGCCCATTCCATCACAAACGCAATCAATCAACACAGTTAAGATTACCCCCAAACCACCGCGCTCCCATCCAAAGAAACCATTATAATAATACCTTCCCGTCCAGTAGACCAAGAACCCAGTCAGTCAAGCAAAGACCCCACGGGGAGCGAAGTCAAGCGTCGATGCTACCTGCTCCGAAACCGGCGAGTCGGCGCGGGGCTGAGATCGGCCGGCGACCGCACGCCGGCGCGGCGTCGGGGGCCGGAGGAGCACGTGCCGGCGGGAATCGGCGAGAATCTATCGCGGCGAGGGGAATCCGGCGAGGTGGTTCGTGCGCGGCGGCGTGCGTGCGTGCGTGCGTGAATGGATTTCGGAAGAGTGGCGCGGCGTTGGTTGCCGGGCTTTGTATGCCTGCAGGGGGGCCCCGGGAGATCGGGCCCACCTGTCAGCGGTAGGGCTCGAGCGGGAAACGAATAATTTCATTGGCTGGGAGGCGGAAACGGTCGGCCGAGGCTTACGGTGGAAGGAAACCGTGTGGGGGCGGCGCAAATTGGGAAATAAAGATAAGAATGGTCGTTACGAACATGAAAATTACAGGAATTTCGCCGAAATTTCGCGGGGTCGTCGAAACGTGCAAGCAAGAACCCAAACATAAGCCGGAGAAATCCAAGTGAAGAACAGTATAGTATACGGTAATCAATATGCAAGTAGATGTATCCAACGAAACAGCGGATAGAAGTTCGGAGTAATTTACCCAATTGTACAACAAAACGAGGTCGAAACTATTATAGAAATAAAAAAGGAAAGTGAATCGTGTTCAAAGTTCAAACTCTAAAATCTAAAAAACTAACAAAGGGAAAAAGGTCAAAAACTAACTCCGCTTTGCCCCTCTCGCTCTCAGACTGCCGTCATGACTCATGCGTGAGCCGCCGGGCCGAGGCCCACGACGAACGGCCCAGGAGGCCCAAAGTTCGTGGGCGGCGCGGCGGATGATGAGGAAGACGACGAAGCGACCCCGGGGAACACGGCCACGGCCGGCTGGGTGAGCGGGTTGGCCGGCGGCGAGGTGGCAGCGGCGGCGTCTCCACCGGCGGTGACCGCCGGGAGGAGCGGGTCGCCGTACGCGGCGGGGCCCTGCTGCTGGCAATCGGGCCAGCGGCAGTCTGGCTGGGCCCTATTGGCTCCCCACGTGCGGCGGGCCAGGCCGAAGCCGAGGACGAGGCCCGCGACGAGGAGCGCCGCGACGATGCACAGGAAGATCTTGGTGGCCTTGCCCACGTAGCAGCACATCGGGAGGCAGGTTTTACTGCTTCTTCCTCCTTGCTCTCTTCTAGTCTTCTTCAACCTCTAGCTAGCTAGCACTCTCGCACACAAGAAGAACATACAGGAGAGCACGCAGGGAGGGTAGTGGGGGAGAGAAGAGTGTGGTATTGTATGGAGAATGGAGAGTGAGTGATGGTGGCGAGATGGTCCAGACTCCAGAGGAAGGAGGAGCACTCGGCCACCTCGCTTTTGTTTTTGGTGTTGGTGCTGGTTGTCGGATTAGCAACGCTCGTGCATGGCTCCACGTGAAGGGGAGAGAAAGCGAGATAGCGTGAGAAAAGCTCTGTTGGTTGATGTTACCGAAGCGCAAACAATATTATAGGCAATTAACAAACAATCACGAGAACTGAATTAGGTGGGAAACAAACACTTTTTATCTTATTCAGTGCCGCTCAGTTTGAGGCTTTCAGCAGTCAGTGTGGCCATCAACCTGCTCTCTCTGCTTTCTGGTTTGCATGACAGAACAGAAAGGTCAGATTACGCCAACACAGAACTCACGTGTTTGTTCTGAAGTGGTATGTTCGACACCAGTACTCTCCTGCATTCACCTGACTGACAGATTCAAGTGATGGAGTGCCAATCAGCAGAATTGCTGAGAAAAAAAGCAGAGATAGTACCATCTGATGTGCTTGTCAGTAACATTAGTTACTCTGCCGACACTCAGGTCTGTGTTTAGTTGGAGAATAAGTTAAGTTTTTTAGATGAATAGTATGCTAGGAAGCGTGTTCTATGAGAAAGGTGAATAAGAAAAACTTGTTGAATAAGTACTTGTTGGTGGAACTAAACACAGCATAAAACCGGGTTGACAAGGCGACAGCAACACTGCAAGAGTGAAGCTTCCCCTTCAGAGAGCCACAAGCCCACAGGGACAAGATCATGGAGAAAGCACTGTACACCACAGTCCATGGTGACATGGCAACATGCCATGGTGTCTCCCAGCAATGATTTGCCTTTCCTTCCTCGTCTTCCACTTTCAATCTTTCATCAGCGCCTCTCGGGCCAAGATGCGAGTATCATTGAGCGAAAAGCTGAAGCCGACCTGTGAGTCTGTGACATGTTAATAGTTGGTCACATGTTGCATTGGGCCACAGCACAGCCTGCAGTTTTGTTCATTATCCTAGGGTGGTTAGCTGTGGTGCCTCAGGTCAAGCCCATTTCGGTTGTAGTATATTCTTTTGATTCAGATGCAAAGCTGCAGCTGCACTGGCGCCTTCAGATATGATAATCCTACCTACTCCCTCCATCCCTAAAAAGACGACGTTATGGGATGCGTGCATGTGTTATTTTCTCAATTTTGACTCGATATGTAGAAAAAATATGTGTAATATTTATATCTCAAATAAATTTATTAAAAAACTAGATTTAAATATCTATCTAATGATACTAATGATGTATTATAAATATTAATATTATTTTATATATAATTAGCTAATGTTGAAAGATGTTGTTTTTTCTTAGGAAGCGAGAATAACATCTATTTTGGGAAGGAGGGAGTACATGTTAACTCTACTGCATAAGTACCTACTCCAGCATAGTCTGGGATTTTACTATCTTACATGACGCTTGGTCATGGGGATTTGCACATTTGCGATGCGGCAGAGGTGGTAACAAATACTGAATTGTCAGAAGAGAGCAATTTGACACTAATATATAATCAACCACTACGATTTGAGGTGACCTGCATCCTCATATCATGGTAACAGGCAAGTGTGCTTGAAGCGAGCTTTTATTTTTCAACTCCAGAAACGCATGCAACATTCAGTCACACACACTGCAGTCACGGTTGCAGGACCAACAGGGTAAGACTACTATAGCTATAAAGCGACACCCATCAGAGTCACACAAGCAGTCACACTTGCACATCCAGACACATTTCAGAAAGACCTGGCCAGGCAGTAATGCACTGTCACAGAGCGATTTCAGAGGACATGCATGATCAGCAACTAGGACTGACTACTCGACGACTATCTGAGTTTCGAAGGTATCAGCAGAAGAGTCCACCAGCTTCTTCACCTCATCTGGATTTGCCCCAATGATCTTCCCCACCACTTCCTTGTTTTTGATGAGGAAAAACGTTGGCATGGCCTTCACTCCATACTTGGACGAAACACTCTGCATTCATTTGCAGTGCGTCAGTACATCATTGTGGTGCACTCCTAGCTTAATCAGGCTTTCTCAGAGACATGTAGTGCGAACAAGGACCGAATTTCTTAAGTAAATGTTTGTATCATAATATTAAAAAAATAACTTAGATGTGATGTAACTAAGCGAGTTACTTTCTTTCCCCAGAGTTAGACCATAAAAAGGTCCACATAAGACCTGTAAGAAGAGTAATTTTACTTGGACATCGTCGACGTCCACGTAGAGGAACAAGACCTCAGGGTGGGTCTGAGCTAGCTCCTCAAACTTGTAGTTCATGGACAGGGATGTCACACACCATGATGCCCCGAAATGGGCCACAACCTGCATGGAGGGAGCAGGACCACTGTTCAGTATCAAAGACAGAGCACCTACTGTCAGGCTAATCTTTCCCCAATTCTATTGATTTTACCTATTATAATGAAAGGAAAAGATGCAAAGGATACAGAAACCGCAAAATGAAGAACAAGGAGTATGTCTATAGAAATCAAGTTGCTTAAAAGTCTCATGATCTCACAAAGGCAACAGCGTTATGATATACATGAATATTTGTATCATAAATGCACAATCATAAACAGAATCCAATAGTCGGCTAAACTGGAAACAACTGAGAGGCCACAACATCAAAGGGCATCATTAGAAATTTTTAAAAAAAATGAACGGAGTCTCAGCAAGAAGCCAAGAAGAAAAATAACCAAGCAAAATGAGAGAGTGGGGAGCAAAGGGAAAAGAAGGGGAACCCACAGGGCGGCCTTCGTTGCTTGCTTGATTGATGAATAGATCCCATGCCTCCTCGCTCTGAACCTTCACAACCTTCGAATTTCCAACTCCCCTGGGCTGCTGGACCTCCATATGGCCTGAGAACGCAAGCTTCTTCCCTCTTCTCTGTTCTTCTTCTTGGTCTCCTTCTCCTGACCCCTTCCCCAGCAAGAAAAAGATTTACAGACTGTCTACAGAAAGAAAGGTGTGCCAATCCACTCCACTAGGATAAGCATGGGAACATATTCAACAGATGGTGGGTCCGTCCTTATTTTGGCTGGTCTGATTTTCTGAAGTCAGGGGGATCCTATGATGCCGTATGCGCTTATGTGAACGGCATAAGAGATATATATTGTGATCAAAACCAAAAGCATACAGATGGTAGTGTATTAATACAATGTTTTTCAGGATGTAAGGCAGGAATATTAAGCCCACAACTTGACCTTATTAACTAATATCCTAGCAAAATACGTTCATCGAATTCAAACCCACATCATAGGGTGTCGCGGGCAGCGATACATTCTTGTGTGGCATTGGTAATGTTATCTTCTTGTATTTGACCATAAGATGATGCTTACGGTGATTTGATCGAGTATCCTCTTCTTTATTAATGTTAACTATTAGGTATCATATTCTAAAGCTCCACTTAAAAGACCTGTTCATCATAATCAGCTACGACAGAGAACCACCATATATGTAACTAATAAAATCATTAACACAAGCAATTGAGTAGGCGCTGAAGATCACAGGGACAAAACAGGGGATAAGCAGTTTGATTACATAAGACGGCACATAGCACCACATGAACGATAGCACACAGCATCAACATAACATGGGCCTCACGGATTACTTTAGTACCACTTCATGGACCACTGGGTGTTTAGTAACGGAAAATTGTCATTTTATGAACAATATGAGAAGTGCAGACAAGGAAAACATGCAAGCTTCCAGGTGATTTTTTGTCCCAAGAAAAAAACGTGTAGAAGTTAGTGTCCTACATGAGTTCTTATGGGCACAATGGCTATTAAAGATACTGTACCCTTCCAGTAGCAGTAACTGCAACCAATCAACTCTGTACTTTAGTAATTTCCTTTAGTTGGTATTGATATATAATAGAACTCGAATCATCGAACAAAAAAACTTGGTCTCTGGGGTATTATAAGGTTACATCCTATTATATCAATACGACTTTGGGTGCTTTTGCTTATAAAAAGTGTCCTTCACGAAATGGGAATAAAGAATCAAGACAAGGCACCTGTCTTCTACTATGAAAAAAAAAATAGAATCTTCGGTATATTTGTTTTATTTCCAGTAGTTTCAAGGCAGGTTAAGCATGGATGATCCGACAAGCCTATCTAATCCGTACTAGTGTTGCATCTTTAGTACAGACAGACAGGGCTAAGATCCAAAATAGATGAGGGAACAACCCCTGCCTACACTAATGCAATGATTCCGTATGATGTAAGCAATAATTGATTTTGACAAAACCAGCTTAACCCATAAATTCAATCTAGTGGAGGACCCCTACACACAAAGGATAGGTGGTCAGGTGGGGATACAAACATGGAATGTCGGAATCAATCGTACACGAGGGCGATTCATGATGAAACAATCTCTATCCGTAGTTATCAGGTACTGCCAGCTTACACTGTAAGAAACACCATCACGGCTGTCTATATAAAGTTCAAACAGTCCAATCAAGCTTAGAGCGGAAGCTTTCCGTGTTGTCTCCTATAAAACGCGAACGCGTCATTTAGCATAATTCTACCCAAGGTCCATGTCATTATCTTGATTCTTGACAGTAATAATTTAGAAAATAAAAGAAAAGGTTAGAATCATAACCTACAGCAAAACAAAACCCTAGCATCCTAGCTGTGTACTGTACATACATTTACCGGTTTCCGCAAGGGAGGAAAAGGAGGAATCGCTCATGGCTGCCGCCTGCAGGCTTGACTCGGGGAGAGCGCTCGAGTTCTCAGGGCGCAG
Organism: Digitaria exilis; assembly: GCA_015342445.1. Taxonomy (NCBI): domain Eukaryota; kingdom Viridiplantae; phylum Streptophyta; class Magnoliopsida; order Poales; family Poaceae; genus Digitaria; species Digitaria exilis. Next base: position 768,773 of record JACEFO010002685.1, read on the forward strand.
CGTCCTGTCGCCGCCGGGGAAGACGGCAAGAAGCCGCCGGGGAAGACACCATGCTCTGCAGTTTGCAGCGAAGTTGCAACGCGAGGCTTCAACATGGGCCGTAGGCCCATAGCTGTGCGTCTGCCTGCCTGCTGGGTCCAGGACAAAACCAGTTTGCTGGCCCAGGGGAGGTTTGTTAATAACAAACATGGCGACCACCAAATCATCTCGAAGTGAGCAAAGAAAAAGCAAAGGAACTCAAAGTACGGATGATTGTATATTCTAAGATAGAATTCTTGATTTCATTTCTTTCCCTCTCTCTTTGAAACAGAATATACTAGAAGGTAAAGATCATAATCATCGCCTGCTGGTTCGTGCTTCCAGACCGAAAGAGATAGCTTCAGAGAAAAGACGCAGCAGCAGCTGCAGAGCAGCCAGCTGCAGCCAGCCGAACACTGCCATAGGAATGAGCAGGCTGTGGATTGTTAAGCAACCTGGACAACTGGTGCTTTCTTTGTAGAATATATTAGCATATTGTATTGTCACTGTTGCCAGAAGCCAGCAGCTGAATTCTACTTGGCAGGAAAAAAAATTAGTAACAAATTCCACTACACCAAAAGGAAAGCATGACAAGGCGTCATCATCATTCGAATATATGCTGCTCTCAACACATCGCCACTGCTACACTGTACAAGTTACAAGATTTCTGTTGCCCGTCACCTTCGTGGCCAAACGTGGCACAAACCAACTCATTATAATATCACAGTACAACGATGGCTACAACGACTTCACCCATAGCTGAGTCTAGAATCGAAGGAACGTGCTTGTGTTTGACGCCTTGGTATCCCAATCTCACAAGCATTCACCCTAGAAGCGAACCTCAAAGAGCATATCGTCTCCCCAACAGATGATGCCTCCGGTGAAATATTGACAAACATGAGAGTTTTCGAGTCTCCTCCAAGGCAAGGCTGCAAAGTCAAGTTATAGCTAAGAAATTGTTTGAAATAGACAATTGAACATACAGCTTTAAATAGGTATCCTGAATCACTAACCTGTAATAGGTACGTAAGTTTTGAATTTCTGAAGGGAACATGGTCATCTCCTTTTGCAATCGCAAAGATTACATCACTCAAAGCTGATAAGCTTTTATTGATTGACTAAAACAATAAAAGAAACATGATTACACACCACTATTGAATACTGAGAATATTGGAAATCTATCAGAAACACAGACTCACCTGAGTTTCCTTCAAGCGATCACCTGTGGAACCACTTTTAGCAAGGCGCTCACTCCCAGCTAAATCGATCAAGTTAAGGACCCCTTGGACCTGTTGACCTGTGGTCTGCAGGAAAATAAAAAATACAGTTCCATCATTATGTCTATTTAGTATGCTGAGTGATCTAGAAAAGGATTAATATCCATATGAAAATGAAGCATAAAGTACACTTCAAGCTATGAGACTTTGCAAACCTCGTTTGATCCTGATATCTTTAGCGTGAACACAAAATGACTCCTAGAAGATTGTTCATTCATCTGGGTCTTACCCACAGACCTGTGAGAATACAAAACATAACATTAGATCCAATAGAGATATGTAGTCACATAAATAGATATGCAGGGGAAAACGGCTTCGATACAAGGTTAGCCCCAGTGATTTTACTGACGCAAAAATAATTCACAATGTACAGACACTACCCTTTGCACAAATAAACAATGCATCAGATGCCAATGCTCGATAAGAAATAGAGGTCATATGCAGTCAAAGAGGCTCACCTGCTCTGAGATGCTTTCTCTAGTAGATGAGTCACATCAGCAATACCAAAGACATCAATAATTGTAAGGTCAGACACAGTTGTATTCCCATGAGAGTCATGCTTTATAGTGTATTGTTTACTGGGTGTCATATCAAAATTATTTGATCGGCCTGGAGCTAACAAATCACGAATTGTCTCATTGTATATTTCCAACATTGATGCCTACACAATGAGTCAAATATAGAATAAATTGTATTAGTAAAAACACATGCGGCACTTAAAGGCCAAATAGCTGTGTGATACTGATACTAACTTGCATAGAGTACTCCCATCCTTGAGATTCAAGGGATTGGCTTGTCTTAAAAATTTGTTCCAAAGAGCGGGGTATTAAACCCTTTTGATTAACCCCTGGTCTGCCCATCATTGTATAGGTTTTACCAGATCCGGTTTGACCGTATGCAAATATGCATACCTGCATCACAGAGACACATTAAACATGATAAATTGCCTCACAAATGAACAAAATACAGCAGTGATACATATATGTTTGGAACAATAAGTGACATTTCATATCAACTGAAAGCTCCACAAGCATGGCAGTAACTTTTGTGTGTGAATTATGTAATATTTTTTGACACGCAAAATCAAGCCATAAGGTTCATCACTCATAAATATATGAAATAATGATAATATCATTTCATATCATATGTCAATTTCAATTGAAAACAATAACACAAAAGAAAGCAATTAAAAATAGCATTTTCGATGTCTTTGAAGGGTAAAAATATAACAAAAGCACCATCTCTTCAGAAACGATTAACAATTTGACGCATATGGTTACCGTTGCGTATGTTGGGGTTGAAGAACGATTGCTACCATACAAGATGAACACTTATAACTATCCTGCAGCACATCATGCTGCAATTCAAAGTTAATACCTTGTATCCATCAAGCGCGCTCTGGACTAATTGCGATATTTCCACAAACACGTCTTCCTGTGAAGCATTGTGATCAAAAACCTTGTCATATGAGAAGGAAAGCTTCTGGCCTGCATATAAAAAAATAAAAAAAAAGGAATGACATATTAGCATCATCATATAGAATGTGGGCAACCAAAGAAATGGCCAAGTTGGACACATAAATTACCTTGGTTCATCAAATCAATGGCACGCCCAGCAGATTCGACGGATGTTGGAAAAGAGATAGAGGCTCCTTCTGGACCATTTGAATCACCATCAAACCGGAGAAGAGGCCGAACTCGACAGAAAACCCTAATATTTCCTTTCAGTTCCTGCAAAGATGAGACCAATCAATACCTAGATATAATAAACATATACAATAATACTTGAATCGCTATTCAAAATCGTTTTTTTAAAAGAGATGCTAAAATTTAATGGCTTAACAAAGGGATAATATACTTTTGAGTATTACCAATATAGTATTGTGTAGTTTTTTTCGCAACTCATCACCTTCAACAATTTGAGACTCTGCATGTGACAAACGCTCCTCAAGGTATTTTATTTTCTCTTTCTGCTCTTCATATCCTGTCATCGCCTCGATTGCAGTCACATCAGCAAGCTGCATATATGAATAATTGTATCAAAACGACAAAGTTAGCTGCAGATAACAGAAGTAGCAAATGCTTCAACTTCTAACCTTCAGCTTCTCGGTTGCGACTGTAAGTTGCTTCTGAAAAGTCTGAATCTGTTCTTTTTGTGTGCTGCACGTTTCCTAAAAAACAAAGAATAATTTTAAGCCCAATATTTATGCGCTACAGATATGAATATCAATATGCAGATACACACCTCAAGTGCCGATACTTTTGTACTCATGCTTATACATTCTTTAGAATATTTACCAATTTGTTCCTTGCAATCAGCAAGTTCAATACTCAAATTGTTCACTTGAGCAACCGAATGATCACGGTCATCCCTAACCTGCTTCAGCTCAGCTCTAAGGCACTCCACTTCTTTCCTGAGTTCTTCCTTCACCCTAATGGCCTCTTGCTGAGAAGCCTAAGAGAATATAACAAAAGAAAATGCAAATTTAAAAATAAATATGTGTGCAATCCATGTTCAACTATACATATCATTAAGTTTTTCATCATGAAACAAGTAAAATTTAACAACAGTTGATAAAAAATATTTCATGGAAGTACTCACTCTAGAAGATTCCAGCTGGTTGCTCATTGAGTTGTTACATTCTCTCAGAGTGGCCATTGTTTCCATCATGGCACTCTTCTCTTTTTGTAGTTTTGAGATAGTCTCACCACTCTTTGAGGCATCAGCCTGAAGATTACTGTTGTATTGTTGTAAGCTGCTGTTGTATTCTTGAAGCCTTTTGTTCGTGTCTTGAACCATTTTAAGCTGGCAGTTCACAACATATATATGTTAACAGAGGTCTCAAATAGTTGACACGGTTGTTAACTTTTTCCATGAAAAACATTATGTCAACCAGTACCTGCTCACTAAACCGTTTGGCGTCATGAGTGACCCTTTCTAAATCTACTGTCAGTACATCTCGTGAATTCTCAGCCGATTCCCTTTCCTGCTTTTCTTTCTCGTAAGACTCCACAGCAATCTGCCATTTAAAAAATTGAGTAAAAAAAATTTGAACCAGAACTCAGAAGTGTAGCAATTATCACTAATCAGTTTATGACACAGCAGTGATATAAGATTATCCCTCACCAATTTTTCAGACTTCTCCCTGTTCAAGCTCTCCTCTAGGAACTCGCAGCGTCTTGTCAAGTCCAAGTTCGCAGCTTTCAACTCTTCAATCGCAGTGCTAAGCTGGGCCTCTGCAACGAGAATTATATCAGTAAATACGGTGGCACTGACAGACACTCAAATGAACAATAATTCAGAATCTTCAGATACTAAATTGTACAGTGCGCTGAGAGGCTGAGAAGGGCTCAATTTTCCTCCCACGAGATCAGCCAATTGGAAAAGGATGAAAGGAGAATTAGGATTCATTATTACCCAATTCAGAATGACGGATGTTTTCAGCATCCATAGCTCCCTGGAGCTTCTCCTGCTCAGCCAAATAGCCATCCTCTAGCTCCATATACCACCGGATGCACGCTCTGAGCTTCTTGATGTAATCACTCATCTGTTCGACTCGCCCCTGCAGAATATGACCGATTCAAGAAAAAGCCCCCAAATCTGCAACAAAAACGCACGAATAGAGGCCCCCGCCGAAACCAACCTTGTAATCGGTCTTGTTTTTGCCCTTCATCTTCTCGGCAAGCAGCCGCTCGACGTCCTCCCTCCCGCTGAACTCGACTACGGTCGCGGCCTCCCCACCGCCGCCGCCATCTGCCGACGCGGACGGCGTCCCGCCATTCGCCTCGCCGTTGTTGATGGCCGAAAGCACGTTCCGGCGCGGCGCCACCTTGAGCCCCATTTCTCGCCGCGCGGTCCCGGCGTTCTCCTTCTTCTGCGGCAGCAGCACCAGCATTTCAAATCCCAAGCAACCAAGAACCGAACAGTAACAATAACCCAAGAAAAAAAAAAAAGAGAAGCTTGCAGACAAGGGGAAGGGGAAATCACCAGGTAGGAGGTGCGAGGCGGCAGAGACGAGGCCATGGTGGGATTACTGGTGGGATTAGGAGGGGCTATGGCTAGGTTTTTCTCTCCTCGGCGGTGGGGGAGGTGGAGCTTTCTCGGGGAGAGGCGGGGCGGGGGTGGAGTGAACTCAACGGCAGAGAATCTCGTGGCTTTGAAGCGCCGACGAACTCGCACCCTGGACCCAAAAAAGGCGAAAAAGCTCCGAGTAAACCTCAGCAGAATCGCTCGTAGAACTGGAGGAAAATCGCCATCGAATTTGCAGGGATTTTTTCCGTTGGCTCGGATCCGAATTCCGAGCGAGAGAAGCCGATGCGAGGGGGGGAGAAAGGGAAGGAGGCGGCGGAGCTCTCCTTTTTCGAAATATTTTGAACCCGAAACGACAAGGGGTACCCGGCCCGATGTGTCAGGGCGGGTTTATTTACTCCCCTGCCACTGGGGGAGTGGTGGCTGGCCGGCGTGGCAGGTGGCGCGGCGCGGGCAGCTCGTGACCGTGGATGGCCGGCCTGGGCCCGCAGTGGCGGTCTCGGGGTTTCGTTCACATGGGAGGGGTATTTTCGGCAGTATCGATCGCGATGAACGGTCAACTTCCGTGTCGCGGGCCTCGAGATGGGCCGGGCCGGTTGGGACGTTGCTCTCCGTGTCCTCTCGGCAGCGGCTTTTTTTTTTTTTGTATGGAGGTGCCACGTCGTTTTTCTCCGCCCTGGAACTGCTACCTTCAGTCACCTCACCTCACTGCAAACGAGAGCGACCACGACGAAGACGACGAGGGGATGCCATGGCCATTAGCGAGGTGGTCACGGCTTGCTAATGGCTGTTTTGTCTCGTCGTTTCAGGGGCTTAACTAACATATTTTCAGATGATTTGCGGGGACTGATTAGGTTAGTGACCTGTGGGGTCCGGAATTTACTGCTCCCAACCTGCGATCTGGACGGCATTCACTCTGTCGTTCGCGTACTCGTGGTTGGTGACAGTCCGTCGTGCTGTCTGTCCGTCGGTGTCGTTCGATTCTTCTGATGCTGTGTATAAACCGCGCGGGAAGCTTTCTGAAACACACGGGTCGGTTATGAAGCTCCGCATCCTGAAAGCTTCATCGCACAAGTTGATGTATAAAGCGTAGAATGCCGTACGGTGCCTGCTTTGAGTAGTGTCCAAGTATGACGCGATGATTAGCGACCCCGGATTGTCGATGTGGCCTGTGGATGGACGGGCCATCATTAGACGGCGCAATGCGGCTTGTAATTAATCCAGCTTAGAGTAGCTGATCCTGAAACATGCTGCTGCGGCCCCTGTAGCCTGTAGGTGAAGCTATCACTGTCGTGTACTTCACGCACGATGATCGCATGGCACAGGAAGTATGGTCCGCGTCGCATCTCTCTCTCACACACACAGTGTAGATGAAGCAAAACAGAACAGTCGTTTGGTGGCAGCGTATGAAGCTTTTCGAGGCACTAGTAGTTGGGCACACACAATTTTTCGTCGCTCGTTTCGTTGCATCGCTAGTCCGATGGGCACCGGCGCGTGATCGATGGACGAGCACCTTTCTGATCGGTGGTAGATTGTCCGAGAGAGGTTCTCTGGACCGACCGACGGACTGACTTTCAGCTCGCCGGTAGCTGCATGAGTGGAGCAGGAATAATAAAAGCGCGGTGGAATTGCAATGGAAAGTCGCGACGCGCCACCTCGCGGCAAAGAAACTGGTGCAAAGGGGGTGATGCGCGCGTTTGGTTGCAGAAAGCGCCGTGGAAACCGCACCGACACGTCTGGGCGGGCGGTCTGCCCCGACGACGACGAGCCCTCGATCGCTCTCTGCCGACACGCGGGCGCGCGTCGCGTTGCCCATCATCAGCCAGCCCATGGCTGGTGTCGGTGCCTGATTTGGTCGCACCGGCACCCACAAGTAATCGCGGTGCTAAACGCTCGTTTCCCAGATGGCGAGAGTGAGAGACAAAGGTTTTATCCTGGTTCCGGCCACGGGGCCGTACGTCCAGCAGTGGTGCTATGCACCGGGTTGCGTGTTGCTCGTAGTAGGGGTTTACAAGCAAGGTGGGAGAAGGAGATGAGCTCCCATGTCCCGTGCGGTGTGGTGTGTTCTAGAGTGTGTATGAACTCGTGTGTATGTGTCGCTTGCCCTTTGCATGGGCTTTCCTTCCCCTCTTTATAGACCAAGGGGGCAGGGTGCGAGTACATGTGTTTGTCGCTGAGTGTTCTGTCCGTCCATGCCGTGCACTGTGCGAGCGGGAATCGCGCCTTCCAACTCTACTGACGACATGGCAGGGGCTGACGTATCGTCCTTCCTTCTCGTGACGGTTCACGGCGTCGAGGGTGGCAACTTGCGTACGGCGTTCCATGGTCTCCTTCGAGGTTGCCTTCGAGCTCGCCTTCGAGGGTAGCAGTGCGTCTGGCGGGGGGTAAAGTCAAAAGGAGTGGTTGGCACAGTGCTGCTGGCAGGGTTAGGTCTGGCCGTGCAGCATGGCGCTCAGACGTCCCCTGTTGCAATTGGTTTTGACCGATGTCTTCTCCGGAGAGTAGGTGATTGCGTGGAGCAGTGGTCCCTGCTTTTTGACCGCGTCGTGATGTCCCTGATGGGTCGCAGAGCATTGGGCGTTGTTCCCGGCGAGGCCGGCTCGAGCTTGGATCGTAAGCTCGAGCTCGTCAAGCCTCGATCGAGACGGAAGCCACCCGCTCGAGGGTAGGGGTCGCCCTCGAGGCTGCTGAGCCTCTAACGAGACGGAAACCACCCGCTCGAGGGTGATCGTTTACCTCGAGCGGGATGGGTGCCGAGGTCTCGTAGCGATGGCAGGCCTTTGCTGGGCTGTGGAGCCAGGTCAACATCGTTGTGGGCCTTGATGCCAAGTAGTTTTGGGCCTAGATTGGGGTACCCCTTTTGTAGGTACCCGACAGTAGCCCCCGAGCCTTCGCAGGAATGAGGTTTAATCCTGCGAAGGTTGGCGTACGTCGAGGCTTTCGAGGCCTTCGTATCTTCGCGAGTTCCGAGAATCCGTGGGGGCGCGCTAGCGCACCCGCGGGTGTAGCCCCCGAGGCCTTGGGTGAGTGGTTGCCACTCTCCCAAGGTCTCAACCTGATGTGCAGAGCATTCGCTGCTTGCTCGGGTGTGGGTTCGTCCACTACGCCTGAGATAGGAGGGATTTCAAGCTTTCTTCGTACCTCGCGCTCCCTGTTCGAGGGTGTCGAGGAGGGGGCGACCCGTGCTTCCCTCGGTGGGATCGAGCCACGGATGCCTGGTTGAGCTGGTAACGGGTGATTCGAGTGGACGTCCATGTCCCGTTCGATAAGGGTAGGCTCGTGGTCGTAGGACACGCCCATAAAAGCCTTTCGCAAAAGTATACTAGACGGGACTCGACCTCATTCGATAGAGGTCGAGGGCTCGATGCTCCCCCTCGAGGGGTCCCTCGATCTAGGCACTTTGCCTGGCCTCAAACATAATCGGTTGGTTTCCCCGAGCGTTCGAGGTTCGAGGGTACCGTCGATTATCCCTGACTCGGTTGATCTGGGGCCCTTGTCGAAACCCTTCAAAGGCCCAAGGTTCGAACCCCTGATCAGTAGCACGATGCTTCTTCACTTCGAGGAGGAAGCGTCGAGCCTTGATCCTGTGGGTTCCGCTCCGCGCGGAGTAACAAGGCTTTCGAGACCTCTATCCCTCGAAGGGGCATCCTCGAGCCTTCGAGCTTCGAGGCTCCTTCGAGGGTGGGCGCCTTGAATGCGCCCTCGTTCTGCGCGGGTCATGATGACCCGCGGCGAAAACTTCGCGGTTTCGTGGGTTCGTAGGAGAAGTGGGCGCGCTTTCTCAGGCGAGGCGTGCGGGCGCAGTTCGACACGACCGCACGTCTGCCGCGCCAGTCTCCTCGAGAATTACGGCGCAGTTACTCGATGGCGCGGTTGACGCGGCCCGCGCCGTTACGTCTCCCGGGGCGGGCCTAGCTGTCAGCCTACGGGCTGTCGCGTCAGGGCCGACGTCCTGCCGTGCCTAGCCCCGCGGGGGAGTACAAATAGCACGGCAGTGCCCATGCCAAGGGTACGCTTCCCTTAGCATTCTAGCCTTTGCCTTCAGCTCCCTTTGCCCTAGCCTTTGCCTTCGTCTTCTTTCTTCGTCCGAGCTCTCCCTTGCCGCCATGGCCCAGTTCGTCGACCCCGCGCCATGGAAGCCGTCCAATGCCACCAAGCATTGTTTGGATAGCCTGGTGGAAGTCGGGGTGCTGCCGCCCAACGTCGACGGCGAGCCGCCCATCTGGATCTCGCCAGGAGCCGCTTCGGAGCCCGATCCGCCGGCGGGCTATGTCGTCAGCCTCGCTCGTTTCCACGAGCGGGGCTTCGGCGTTCCGGTGGGGAGGTTCATGCGAGCGCTGTGCTTCCACTACCAGGTGGAGCTGCACAACTTCTCGCCCAATGCGATCTCGCAGGCGGCGGTGTTCGTCGCCGTCTGCGAGGGTTATCTGGGCATCGAGGCCCACTGGGACCTTTGGCGCCACCTCTTCATCGGCGAGCTCTTCTCAGAGAGCGTCTCCAAGGGGGTCCGTCGCCCAGTTCGCGCCGGCGGCCTTGTGCTCCAAGTCCGGAGGAGCCGCAAGGACCTCTACATCCCTAGTTCCATGGTTTCCAACAACCAGGACTGGGACAAGGGGTGGTTTTATCTCCGCAACGACGGAGGACGTCTGCCACCCTACACCGGCAGGCTGCTGACGAAGAAGCAAGACCTCTGGTCCTTCGGTGTGTCGCCGCCAGAGCAGAAGAAGAAGCTTGCTCCGTTCACCGAGGCGCTCCAGCGCCTTTCAAGGCACGGCCTCACCGCTGGTGGGTTCATCGCCAACTTCCACCGGCGGCGGGTGCTTCCCCTTATGCAGCGGAGGCTCCCGCTGTATAAGATGACCCCCGACGCCGACCTCACTGGCACGGTGATGGCAACGGAGCCATTGCCTGTCGCCACCGCCGTTCAGCGGGCGAGGCGCGCCGTTGACAAGTTGCCGGACGACCCATGGGTGGTGGCGATGCGGCCCGAGGATGGCTTCTTGAGCCTCGTGAGTGACTTTCGACCTTTGCTTTTGCCTTTTCGTTTTGTTTTCGTGTCTCTGACCTCGTGAATGGTGCCTCGCAGGGTGTATCGCGCGGCCAGTACTCCAAGCCCCCTGTCCCCGAGGACAAGGCTGTTAACCGCGCCCTCGCCGAGAAGGCGAAGGAGGCCAAGGCCCGGAGGGAGGCTCGGTGGAAACGGAAAGACCGGAAGAGGAAGAAGCACGAGGCGGAGAATCGTGAGCGGGCGAGGCAGGGGCTCTCACCGCTCCCTATGCCGGAGTCTTCCACCGATCCCGATGGATCTGACGAAGACGGCGGGGCGAGGAGCCCATCTCCGCTCGAGCTTCCCATTGGTGGGCCCGCCCCCGCTGCGGCGTCTAGGGGCGGTAGCGAAGAGGTCGTCGATCTCGGGACACCGCCGTCGACCGTGGTGCCCTCCGCCGAGTGTCCCTCGGGGGCGGCCACGGCTGTTCCCGAGGAAACCCAGGGCCGAGGTGAGGCCCCACCGTCGACCGCGGTGCCCGCCTCTGAGGGCCCATCGGGGGCAGCGCCGGCTGCCCTCGAGGAACCCCAGGATCGAGGCGAGGCGCCCGAGCGGCCGAGCGCCGTCGAGGAGGCCCCGGCCCGTGGGCCAGAAGTGGAGGTCCCCTGAGTAGAGCCCGTCGACTCTTCGAGGGGCGAGGAGGCCTCGAGGGTAACCCCTCAAGGGGAAGCCGTCGTCTCCGCGGAAGGCGAGGCCTCGAGGATGGCTCCTCAAGGAGAGGCCAGCGCAACCGCGGAAGGCGAGGTCCCGGTGGCGGCTTCCGTCCCGACCTCGAGGCTAAAACGGAAACTCCCCTTCGTGCGGTAAGTTTTCTTTGTTGCTTGCTTGTCGTTGACATTTCGTTTTTGTCTTCGACCAAGCTCTTTTCGTGTCGCAGTCGATCTGGGGGGCGGAGCACGCCTTCCCTCGCGCCAACCAAGGCCCTCAAGATCGGGCCTAGCTCGTCGCCGCACCCGTCCTCGCAGCTCCTGGGCCCGACGAACGAAGTCGTGCAGGACTTCGTTACGTTCTTCGACACTTAGGCGGAGCTGCAGGTCGGGCAGCAACCGCGTGAGGAGGCGCCCCGGGCCCTCGAGGAGCCAAGGCCGCCTCAACTCCTCGAGGGCGCGGTCGAGCCCCACGCCGAGGCAGCTCGGCCCGAGGAGGCCACCCCCGCGCCTGGAGAGGCTCTTCGCGTCGAGGAACCGTCTGCGGCGCCCGTGGAGGCGGACGTCGCAGAGGCCCCCCCGCGTGAGGGGGGAGAGGGACGAATTCATGGTGGCGGGTTCCCCCACCTGAAGGAGCTGGCAGAGGCTCTAGGAGTGGGGGCCCCTGTGACGCATGGGGGCGAAAGTGGCGGGGCCGCGCCGTCGACCCTCATCGTGGCTCAGCCGGGGCCGGCACCGGCCTGGTCCTATGGGGCGCATGCCCGCGGAAGCGCGGAAATGTGGCAAGCCCGCAGCGAGCTTCCCCAGCGGTTCGTTGACGAAGCCGTGGCGGAGGAGCACCTGTGGGAGGTCCAGTCGTCGCACGGCCAGGACGTTCGCAGGGCGCTGCGAGACATCCTCCGCCTCCACGACGAGGCTGGGAAGGTCCATCAGGTGTGTTTCGGTGCAGATAGTGTTTTCGCCGTATTCTGTTGTTCAAAAGAAGCTTAGCTTCGTTTTTCGCAGGAACTCCGCAATCAGGCGTTCGCGAAGAACGACCAGATTGCGGAGCTATTGTTGGAGCTCCGTCGCTTGTCCGGGGCGCTCGAGGCTCGAGACCGCCAGCTGGACGACCTTCGAGGTGCTCGGGACCGGGCTCTCGCCCAGGATCGAGAAAAGGGCGAGGTCATCGCCCACCTCGAAGGCTCGGTCAGCGCCCTGCGGGAGCAGCTCGCGAACAGCAGCGACTGGCTGGACAACGAGCGGGCTGCGCGTCGCGCGGCGGAGTCATCGGTCGAGGAGGAGCGGCGCCTCGTGGTCGAGGCTCGAGACCAGCTCGAGCGAGAGCAAGCGGCTCGGGCTACGGCGGAACGGCAAGCTCGAGAGGCCGAGCGGCGGACTCGAGAGGCGGAGGAGGCTCTCGAGGCTGCTCAGGGACAGGTCGAGGGTAAGCCAATTTGGCTCGAGCTCTGACCCTTTTGCTTCGTTGGTTTTCGTTTCTGACTGACTTTGTTGGTGCAGCGTTGAAGCAGGCGCTTCAGGCCGAGACCGAGTCGAAGGAGGCCGCGATGGTGGCGCAGTCGGTGACCCAGCGCGAGCTCGATGAGCTGGTGCAGGCAGCCTCGGCCGCCTGCAACGAGATTGCTGGTCCCGGCTTGCAGTCCGGGAGCTCCCTCGCTAGTCGCCTCCGAGCGCTCGGGGGCCACTTCACTTCGCGCGTGAAAGAGGCCCTTCTGCTTGGAGTTCGGAAGGTGCTTGGAGTGGTTACGACCCACTACCAAGCGGACCTCTCGAAGCTCGCCGCTGGGTACGTCTTCGCCGACGAGCTCAACGACGAGGAGGCGGTGGCGGCGATGGAGGAGGCCGATGCTGCTGCAGATGGAACGGCGCGAGTACTTGCCGGCCACTTCGAGGTCGTCCTCTTCCCTGGTGAGGACGGCGGTGGCTGGGACGACCTTGACGGGGGTGATCCCTGAAAATCTCGGGCCATCGAGCCCGATTGTACAAAAGTAGTTTAGGATTTCGAACTTCTTTTTATGTAAGACTGATTCGCTCGTTAAACATCGTTTATTTTGCTTAAACATGATGTTACTTTCGTGCGGTGTCTTTGCGACATGCATTGTATCCAAAGCTCGTGCCTCGAAAGGAAAACGTTACTAGGATCGTTCGTACGTGAATGACTTAGGCGGAGGGAAGTGAGGTGTTGCCATAGCCTCGAGGCGTAAGCGAACACTCGGCTCAGGCGACCCTGCCCTTGTTCGTTTCACGCCTAGCGTGTTTCCTTCGAGGTTCCGCAAAGGATTTTTTGAAAAGCGACGATTTTTTTGGGGGTTAGCCCCCATGTAGCCCCCGAGGGAGGGATGGCTCTACCGAGGGTAGAGCCGAACCTTCCTCGATGCCCGAAAGGAATAAAAGTTCGTTTTATTTTCTTCCAAACTGTGGGGGTAAAAATATCGACACTTGATTCAAAAGACTTTACAAAATCTAGAGTATGTACAAAGATTTCGAGGGCCACGGGACTACTCTAGGGATAGAAACGACGTAGCTGTTGGATGTTCCAGGCATTCGTGAGGATCTGGCCGTCCTCCTTAGCTAGCTTGTACGTCCCGGGCTTGAGGACTTCGGCGACGATGTACGGCCCCTCCCATGGGGGTGAGAGCTTGTGCCGCCCTCGGTTGTCCTGTCGAAGCCTAAGCACGAGGTCTCCTTTGCAGAGATCCCGATGCCGGATCCTTCGAGCCTGCTGTTGCCGCAGACTCTGCTGGTACCTCGCTGAGTGGAGTAAAGCCACGTCTCGAGCTTCGTCGACATGGTCGAGCGAGTCCTCTCGAGCCTGGCAGTTTCGCTGCTCTTGGTACGCTCGGAGCCTAGGGGACCCGTACTCCAGATCCGTGGGGAGGATGGCCTCTGCCCCAAAGACGAGGAAATATGAGGAGAACCCTGTCGCTCTGCTTGGGGTTGTTCTCAGGCTCCAAATCACCGATGGTAGGTCTTGTACCCACTTGTGCCCAAACTTCTTCAGCTTGTTGTGGATTCTGGGCTTTAGGCCTTGCAGAATCATGCCATTGGCACGTTCTACTTGGCCGTTTGTTTGTGGGTGGGCAACTGCCGACCAATCCACTCGGATGTGGAAATCGTCGCAGAACTTTAAGAACTTCTTTCCTGTGAATTGTGTACCATTGTCGGTGATGATGGAGTTGGGAACCCCAAACCGGTGGATTATGTCGGTGAAGAAAAGCACCGCCTGCTCAGACTTGATCCTACTGATGGGTCGAGCTTCGATCTATTTGGAGAATTTGTCGATCACCACCAGCAGGTGCGTGAAGCCCCCGGGCGCCTTTGCCATTGGCCCGACAAGGTCGAGGCCCCATACAGCAAAAGGCCACGTTATGGGGATGGTTTGCAGCGCCTGAGCAGGTAGGTGCGTCTTGCGCGCGTAGAACTGGCACCCTTCGCAGGTTCGTACCACTTCTGTGTAGTCCGCCACGGCAGTGGGCCAGTAGAAGCCTTGTCGAAAGGCATTACCCACGAGCGTGCGTGGGGCGGCGTGATGTCCGCACACGCCCGCGTGGATGTCGAGGATAAGCTCTTTTCCCTCGGGTATCGGGATGCAGCGTTGCAAGACCCCCGAGGCTCCCCGTCGGTACAGTTCCCCCTCGATGATGAGGAACCGTTTAGCTTTTCTTGCTACGCGCCTTGCCTCCGTTCGATCGCTAGGCAAGACGCCTCCGTCGAGCCAGTCGAGGTACGGGCTCCGCCAATCTCGAGGTGCCGAAGCCTCGTCGATTTCCATCGCCTCTGCCTCGTCCTCATCTCCCGAGCAAGCTTCGTATCCCATAGGCTCGTCCTCGTCCGCCAAGAGCTCCGCGCTCGTGGGGTCAAGGGCGGATATTCGAGCGTCGGGTGCGGTCGAGGCCTGGGCCGAGGTGGCGAGGGTGATCGAGGGTACGTCGATGTCCTTGGCAAAAACGTTCGGGGGAACGGTAGCTCGCCCCGACGCGATCTTCGCCAGTTCATCGGCTTCCTCGTTGTATCTTCGTGCGATGTGGTGGAGCTCGAGGCCATCGAACCTGTCTTCTAGCTTTCGCACCGCCTGGCAGTACGCCGCCATTTTTTCGTCGTGGCAACTGGATTCCTTCATCACCTGATCGACGACCAGTTGCGAGTCGCCGCGGATGTCGAGACGCTTGATGCCGAGCTCGAGCGCGATTTTCAAGCCAGCAAGAAGCGCTTCATACTCCGCCATGTTGTTGGACGCGGGGAAGTTGAGCCGTACGACGTATCGAAGGTGCTCCCCGCGGGGTGAGATGAAAAGCAGGCCGACGCCGGCGCCGGTCTTCATCACCGATCCGTCGAAGTACATTTCCCAGCAGTCGAGGCTGGACTTCGAGGGGGGGAGCTGGGTGTCGGTCCATTCGGCTACGAAGTCAGCCAAAGTCTGGGACTTTATGGCTTTTCTTGGCGCGTAGGCGAGGGTCTCCCCCATCAGCTCAGTCGACCATTTCGAGATTCGCCCAGAGACTTCGCGGTTCTGGATGATTTCGCCCAGCGGAAAGGACGACACGACGGTCACTGGGTGAGCCTCGAAATAGTGTCGCAGCTTGCGCCGAGCCAACACGATGGCGTAGATCAGCTTCTGGATGTGGGGATACCTCGTCTTGGTCTCGGACAAGACCTCGCTGATGTAGTACACCGGTCGCTGGACCGATAGAGAATGTCCTTCCTCGGTCCTTTCCACTACTATGACCGCGCTGACGACTTGAGTTGTCGCCGCGACATAGAGGAGGAGAGGTTCGCCCTCTTTCGGTGAGGTAAGGATCGGCGTGTTCGTTAACGCAGTCTTGAGTCGATCGAGAGCTTCCTGGGCCTCCGCGGTCCAGGTGAAGTGCTCTGACTTCCTCAAAAGTCGGTACAGAGGTAGCCCCTTCTCTCCGAGGCGAGAAATGAAGCGGCTCAGGGACGCCAGGCATCCCATTACCCTCTGCACACCCTTTAGGTCGCGGATCGGTTCCATCTGTTGGATGGCCGTGACCTTTTCGAGGTTGGGATCGATGCCTCGTTCGGAGACAATGAAGCCCAGGAGCATACCTCGAGGCACACCGAAAACACACTTGTCAGGGTTGAGCCTTACTCCGTGCGCCCTGAGGCAGCTAAACACGACCTCGAGGTCGCGTACCAGGTCGTCCGCCTTCCTGGTTTTTATCACGATGTCATCGACATAAGCTTCTACGATACGACCTATATGATCCCCGAAAACGTGGAGCATACAGCGTTGGTAAGTGGCCCCGGCGTTTCGAAGGCCGAACGGCATCGTAACGTAGCAGTACATGCCAAAAGGAGTGATAAAGGAAGTCGCGAGCTGGTCGGACTCCTTCATCTTGATCTGATGGTAGCCAGAGTACGCGTCAAGGAAACATAAGAGCTCGCATCCCGTCGTGGAATCTACGATTTGATCTATTCGTGGCAAAGGAAATGGGACTTTTGGGCACGCTTTATTCAAGCTGGTGTAATCTACACACATTCTTCACTTCCCACTTTTCTTCTTCACTAGTACAGGATTAGCTAGCCACTCGGGATAAAACACTTCCTTGATGAATCCGGCCTCCAAAAGTTTGCGTACCTCCTCACCGATCGCCCGCCGTTTCACTTCGTCGAAACGGCGGAGACGTTGTTTGACCGGCTTGGAGTGGGGGCGGATATCAAGAGAGTGCTCGGCGACCTCCCTCGGGATGCCCGGCATGTCCGAGGGGCTCCACGCGAAGATGTCAGCGTGAGCGCGGAGACAGTCGACGAGCACCACTTCCTATTTATCGCTGAGGGGAGAGCTGATCCTCAACACCCTGCCATCGGGGCTGCCGGGGTCGAGGGGGACAGTCTTGGTGTCCTCAGCGGGCGCGAAGCTCCCCTGCTGCCGTTCGTTGGCATCAGGGAGCGTGTTGACAATTGCTTCCAGATCCGCCACGAGGGTCTCATCGAGGGCGAGAGCCTCCGCGAGCTCGATGCTCTCGATGTCGCACACGTAGGCGTGCTCGACCGTCGGGCCGACCGTGATGACTCCGTGAGGCCCTGGCATCTTCATCTTGAGGTAGGTGTAGTTGGGGATGGCCATGAACTTGGCGTAGCATGGCCTTCCCAAGATGGCGTGGTAGGCTCCTTTGAAGCCTACTACCTCGAAGGTGAGCACTTCCTTGCGGAAGTTTGCCGGGGTTCCGAAGCAGACGGGCAGGTCGATCTGCCCGAGAGTTTGGACGCGCTTTCCGGGCGCGACCCCATGGAAGGAGGACTTGTTGGGCCGCAGCTCGCTGGTGCTGATCCCCATAAGCTCCAAGGTTGGAGCGTACAGGATGTTGAGGCTGCTGCCGCCGTCCATGAGCACCTTGGAGAAGCGCGTGTTGCCGATGACGGGATCGACGACGAGAGGATACTGCCCGGGGTTCGGGATATGGTCTGGATGGTCCTCGCGACCAAATGAGATGGTCTCTAATGACCAGTCGAGGTACGAGGGGGTCGCTGGGCGGACCAGCATGACCTCTCGGTGTTCCCTCCTCCGCTGTCGAGGCTTCAAGTTGGCCGCGGGGCCTCCCGTGATGAAGAACACGTGTTCCACCTCGGGGTATCCGTCGTCATCCTTGGCGCCGCCATCCTTGGGCGGACCGCCATCCTTTCGAGGGATGCGGTTGTAGAATTTCCGTAGCATCTCGCACTGCTCGAGGGTGTGAGCGACTGCGGTCTTGTGGTAAGGGCACGGCTTTTTGAGGAGGTCGTCGAAAACGCCCCCGCCACGCGGGGGACCTCGAGGTCCCTTGTGGTTAGGGTCGATCGCGAGGGCCTCGTCCTCGACGTCGCCTGCTCCGCGTGGCGTCCGGGTCTTCTTCCCCTTCTTGCCGTGCTTCCGCTTCTTCGAGGGGCCCTTTGCCTTGTCGTCCTCCGCGGACGCCTCCTCGGGGCGTTTCCCCTTTTTGTCGTTGAAGATGGCGTTGGCCGCCTCCTCCCCCGACGCGTATTTCGAGGCTATCTCGAATAGCCGTTTGCGTCGGGGGGTGGGCTCCTCCCCAACTTGCACACCAAGCTATAGCACGTGGTGCCCTCGAGGAAGGAGTGGATGATCTGATGGTCGGTGATGTTGGGGAGCTCGGTGCAGCGCTTGGAGAAACGCCGGATGAAGTCCCTCAAAGATTCACCGGGTTTTTGCCGGCATCCTCGAAGGTCCCACGTGTTCCCAGGGCGCACGTAGGTGCCTTGGAAATTCCCCACGAAGGTCTCGACCAAGTCGTCCCAGTCGCGGATCCAGTTCGGGGGCAGATGCTCGAGCCACGTCCGCGCGGAATCTGCCAGGTGGAGTGGCAGATTGCGGATGATCATGGCGTCATCTGTGGCGCCGCCGAGCTGGCATGCTAGGCGGTAGTCGTTGAGCCATACCCTGGGGTCCGTTTCCCCAGAGTACTTGGTGATGGTGGTAGGCTGTCGGAAACGGGGGGGGAATCAGGGCAGTGCGGATGTTGTGGCTAAACACCCGCGTGCCTGCCGGCTCTGAACCCACATCCCGGTTCCACCCAACGTCGATGCGCCCGCGTTGATGGGTCCGGTTTCCCTCTCGCTGCCTTATTTGGTTCAGCGTGTTGTGAGCATCGCCATCGTCGACCGCGCCTTGGGTGTCCCGGAGGCGTGACCTCGCGGGCACTCTCGCTGGAAGCGTTCGTGCTTCGTGCGCGCGTGGTTCGTTGGCGTGGTGTCGCGCCGAGTCACGGCGGGAATCGCCACGGGACTGTGCTCGTGCCCTGCCGTTGGGCCGGGGTGAGCGTACCGAGGATTCCCCTCCTCGTTCGCCCTTCGAGGCTGAGGAGCGTCGAAGGCGGGAGGCTGAGCTCTCGGCTTGTTGTCGGGCGGCAGTCTCGACCAACTTTTGGGCCTCGAGATGCAGCTTCCGCCCCTCGGGGGTAGCTGCCTCTGGCATGGCTCGGAGCAAAGCGGCCGCCGCGACGAGCTTTTGGCTCGTTCTGGGAGCGAGGTCGTCATCGTTGCCTTCGGCAAGGATGCGAGCCTGAGCCACTCGCCCCGCGTGCCGTGCATCCGTGCCGTGCTCGCGACCTTGTTTGGCTGGCTCGAGGTTGGAGCGTGCCGGTGGTGAGACGTCACCACTTCCCAAGTCGTGGGAGCGAGCAACTCGCGGCAGGTGGCGCGGATCCCGCTCGTCCTCGGAAGGAGAGTGGTCCGATGGGTCCGATGGCTGCGCGCCTATCGGATCCATGCCATCGTTGCCCCCCTGGTCGTCACCCTCGGCGTCGTCGCCCGACGTCGATCCTTCGCTGACTTGCCCGTCGTTGATGACGAAGCACTCCCTGGTTGGATCATACTCATCATCGGAATACCCGAAACAGTAATCCGCCGCTGTTTGGAAGGCCATAAAGGCCTCTGGGTCGCGGAGACCCGAGTAGTCCCAACCAGGGTGTTCACGCTCGAAAGCGTATCCGTCTTCGGACTCCACGTGGGGATCGTCGGGCGCTGGAACGGTGAAGTCTTGCTCTGAGACTGGATGACAACCAGGCTGGTTGTCATACGCACTCATGGCAGTGCGGATGTACGAGGCGTACGTGACCGTAGAGCCGCGTAGCCCGTAGGGAAAAGGACGTGCCATCGTAGCACGTGGTGCGGGCATGGGTTCCGGGAGGAAGGGAGTAGCCCTCTCCTCTGACCCTGACCGCGGGACGTCCCCTTCCCTCGCGGGAGGGGGAACATCGACGTCGGCGGCGCGCCTTGCAGCGCGCGCACGTCGTGCACGAGGTCGGGGACGACTCCGCCGCCGCGGTGCCGCCGATAGCGGATGATGAGGCTCCGGTCGGTCGCTCGGATCCTGCTGGAGGATGCGCATGTGGTAATCATCGCCACATGTCTGAAACTGCAAGCTCCCAAACCAGATCTCCTGCCCTGCGGGGAGCAAATTGCTCTCGCCCAGCGGGGGCCGTCCTTTGCCGAAGTTCGCCATTGGAACGAGAGTTGCGCAGCGCTGGTCCCCTACCTGGCGCGCCAACTGTCGGTGCCTGATTTGGTCGCACCGGCACCCACAAGTAATCGCGGTGCTAAACGCTCGTTTCCCAGATGGCGAGAGTGAGAGACAAAGGTTTTATCCTGGTTCCGGCCACGGGGCCGTACGTCCAGCAGTGGTGCTATGCACCGGGTTGCGTGTTGCTCGTAGTAGGGGTTTACAAGCAAGGTGGGAGAAGGAGATGAGCTCCCATGTCCCGTGCGGTGTGGTGTGTTCTAGAGTGTGTATGAACTCGTGTGTATGTGTCGCTTGCCCTTTGCATGGGCTTTCCTTCCCCTCTTTATAGACCAAGGGGGCAGGGTGCGAGTACATGTGTTTGTCGCTGAGTGTTCTGTCCGTCCATGCCGTGCACTGTGCGAGCGGGAATCGCGCCTTCCAACTCTGCTGACGACATGGCAGGGGCTGACGTATCGTCCTTCCTTCTCGTGACGGTTCACGGCGTCGAGGGTGGCAACTTGCGTACGGCGTTCCATGGTCTCCTTCGAGGTTGCCTTCGAGCTCGCCTTCGAGGGTAGCAGTGCGTCTGGCGGGGGTAAAGTCAAAAGGAGTGGTTGGCACAGTGCTGCTGGCAGGGTTAGGTCTGGCCGTGCAGCATGGCGCTCAGACGTCCCCTGTTGCAATTGGTTTTGACCGATGTCTTCTCCGGAGAGTAGGTGATTGCGTGGAGCAGTGGTCCCTGCTTTTTGACCGCGTCGTGATGTCCCTGATGGGTCGCAGAGCATTGGGCGTTGTTCCCGGCGAGGCCGGCTCGAGCTTGGATCGTAAGCTCGAGCTCGTCAAGCCTCGATCGAGACGGAAGCCACCCGCTCGAGGGTAGGGGTCGCCCTCGAGGCTGCTGAGCCTCGAACGAGACGGAAACCACCCGCTCGAGGGTGATCGTTTACCTCGAGCGGGATGGGTGCCGAGGTCTCGTAGCGATGGCAGGCCTTTGCTGGGCTGTGGAGCCAGGTCAACATCGTTGTGGGCCTTGATGCCAAGTAGTTTTAGGCCTAGATTGGGGGTACCCTTTTTAGGTACCCGGCAGTTGTAACTTTGGATCGTTGGGTTGGGTGCGTTGCACGTCACCGGTCTGGCTCTGGCGCGCGAGGGGTAGAGTGCGATGCGATTAGGAACCCCGCCGCGCGAGCAAGCTAGCAAGCTGCCGTGCCGGCGGCACTGGTGGACGCTACCGGCGACGGCGACCGGGTGTGTGTCCCGAGGGGACGGATGACGGCATGTCCATGGGCACCGCACGGGACGATCGGAGCGGGGGCAGGACACGGTCGTGCACTCGTGCCGGCGGGGAGCGTGGGGCCGAGTGCCCGCGTGGGCTAGTAGTAGGCTCGAGCGAAGCGCGCGCGAAGACGTCCGGAATCGAAGCGCAGAAGGAAATGGAAATTACAACAAAACCTGTACTCGGCTCGTTCGTTTTGATATCTATTGGTGTTTGGAACTATCCCACTTATCAATATAGTACTACTACAAATATGAATAACATTTCAGGTGGAAAACACATTATATCGGACGTTACAGGTGAAAAATGAACGGGCCACGCATATACTCCATCCGTTCCCAATTAAGGGCACACGATCACCAGTCCTAACCTGATGGCCAACCAGCCATACAGAAGATGTAAACAATCCAGATTAGCAAAGACACATCAATGGTGACGATCGAATCCAGATTCCAGACTAACGAACACACCTCAATGCTGACGAATGGTCACCAGCACACAGCGCGCGCGCGCGCGCACACACATAACCTGCACAAATTGGTATACGTATACCTCGAACAAACTGAAATCAAATTCGCTACTCAGGCAACGAAAAGTCAAGCGCTAGTCCTCACCAAGTCACCAGACAGATCGATACAAATACAGCAAGCTGCACTGCACACCAATAACCCGTGGAACACAGGCCGGACAGCTACCATGGCAGGAAAGCACGACGAGATCACGCTGCTCGGCTTGTGGGCGAGCCCGTTCGTGATCAGGGCGCGCATCGTGCTCAACCTGAAAGGCCTCGCCTACAGGTACACGGACGAGGACCTCTTCAGCAAGAGCGAGCTGCTCCTCAGGTCCAACCCGGTGCACAACAAGGTGCCCGTGCTCATCCACGACGGCAAGCCCATCTGCGAATCCAACATCATCGTTCAGTACCTCGACGAGGCTTTCCCGGCCACCGCCGATAGCCAGCCCATCCTCCCCGCCGACCCCCACAATCGCGCGGTTGCTCGCTTCTGGGCCTCCTACGTCGACGACAAGGTCCCAAATTAATTATTAGTCATCCTAGTTGTCATTTTGAGTGTCTAAGTTCATGACATCTTCTATGAACCTAGATATTCACTTGTCTAAATTCATAGCATCTTCAATAAATCTGGTAAAAAACGAGAATAACTAATAATTTAGAATGGAGCGAGTAATATATATATGTAGCCGTCGTCGTATGTGCTACATACGAATCAAGTAAAGGTGTGACATGGCATGCCACGTACATGCGGCAGGTGTTTGGCACGTGGCTACGCGTCTCCACGGGCAGGACGAACGAGGAGAGGGTGGAGGCTGCGAGGCAGGTCGTCGCGGCTCTGCAGACGTTGGAGAAGGAAGCGTTCAAGGAGGAGGAGGCGCCGGTGTTGTTCGCCGGAGACACGTCATCAGTATTAGGGCTCGTTGACGTCGTGCTTGGCAGTCTCCTCGGGTGGCTCCACGCCACTGAGGCCATCTGCGGTGTGAAGGTCATCGATGGCGCCAAGATGCCGGTCCTAGCAGCGTGGGCAGAGAGGTTCCAAGACCTCGACTGTGTCAAGGGGTTGATACCGGACGCCAAGAGGCTAGTGGAGTATAACATGGTGAGGCGTGCTCGCAAGGGGCTACCAATGCTCTTGCCGTATGTGGAGTGGCAGGAGAAATAAGCTAGCTAGGGACAGCTGGCTCCAATAATAATGGAATAAGATTAAGATTGAGGACCTAGGGATGGGTAACATTATTATTATTAGATGCATATATTATCTGAACACATAATGACAAGATCATGGTACGCCTATGTAAATGATTGATAAAGTCGGTCTATGCCTAAACAATCCCGTTTACTGGTTCCGCCATTAGAGTTTTTTTTTTGTCGCAAACTGTCCCTAGTGATAATTATAGAAACCTAAGAAAACACTTTATTTCAAATTATGTTAATTAATTCAGCCTTTGATGGAATTTAGTCCGAGCAGATTATATAAAAGGAAAAGTCTCATTTACCTCCCTCAACTATAACTATGGGCTGAGTGCACGTTTTCACCTCATACTCCAAAACCGTATATTTGGTACCCTGAACTATTGAAACCGGACAGACGACCTCCCTGACGTGAATCAAACCTGGTTTCGTCCGAGCTGGCAATATGTGCAAGTATGACGTGTCAAGGGCCCACCTGTCATCGACATAGCACTAGCTCGCTCTCTTTCTTTCTTTTCTAGCGCGCCGCCACGACCTCGCCGCCTCTCCTCGGCGCTCCGACGAGTCCTCCCATCCACGCGTACCCATGGCTTTCCCCGGTTCCGCCAGCTTCGGTCCGCCGTTGCCGTTCCTCTGCTCTGCACGCACCACCTATCCTCCGCCTCTCGTGACCTCCTCCTTCCCTCCTCTCTCTCACGGCAGCATCAGGTCTCACCGACCATGGGAAGGAGCACTGAGCTGCGCCTACTCGCGCATCTCCTCGCGGTCGCTGCGCGGATCAAAAGGAAGCGATGGCGGCAGTGAATCGATGCAGGGGTGACTGAAGCATAGGGTCGGTTTGGTGGCGCCTTCACCACCCGTCTGCCTCCTCGCCGTGCCTCCACCCCAAATCCGAGCAGAGGCGAGTAGGATTCGGGCACGAGGCGAGAAGAGGCAAGGGTAATAAAGAGGCCATGGGCGGTAACGAGTGCAGGTTGTGCCTTTTCCCGTCGCGGGCTCCGCCTCATCGTCGTCCTCCACCAGCTCCAGTGCCTCCACCTTTGCCTTCGTGGGATTCTCTTCGCCCTGCGGTTGGATCGGGAGGAGAAGGATGATAGGTGGGCCAACCGTTGAAGATGAGGAGTGGAGCGGATGACAGGTGGGCCATGTGACATGTCGGACTGGTGGGCCATCGATGACATGTCGCCACGTTGGACGAAACTGGGCTGGATTCGCGTCAGGGAGGTCGACTGCCCGGTTTTAGAAGTTGAAGTACCAAATACACAGTTTTGGAGTACGAGGTGAAAACGCGCACTCAGCCATAGTTCAAGAGGGTAAATGGGACTTTTTCCAAAGGAAAAAAAAACTTCATTTCTCGGCCAACGAAGCCCATTATTTGTGGCCTAACAACCGTAAAAGAACCGAAACTATGGGGTCGCACACTCGCACTTGAATCTGCCCGGCCCGTTTGAGGCGCACCTGGGCTCGAGCTGATCTGGCTCCAAAAGGCGGGAAGTATCCTACCGCCACCGCGAGTCGAAAACGGAAAAATAAAAGAACCGCGGGCGACTGGGCGAGCACAGCCACTCTGCGTCCCTGCCTCAGGGTTTTAGCAGCACATTCGCCGCCGCCGCCGCCGCAGGCCAAATTCCCCGTTCCGATGCCGCGCAAGCACGCACCGGCGTTCACGCCGGATGCGGGCTCCGCCTCCTCTGTGGCAGGCCAGCCGCATAACCTCCCGGTGCTTCAGGCGAAGATGAAGCGCGACCCGGAGGGATACGAGGAGGAGCTCCGGCAGCTCCACCGCCACTTCGAGTCCTCGGTGTTCCTCTTCCAGCAGCAGGCGGCGCTGGCGACCACCTCCTCCTCGGCCGGCGGCGGGGAGGTGGCCAAGGAGCTCGGCGACCTCGCGCTGTTCCTCGCCCACGTCGCGCCCTTTTATCCGGATGACCTCGCCGATCTGCCCGACCAGATTGGGGGTTTGCTCGACACCAACGCGCGCGGGCTGCCGCCGGGCCTACGCGAGCACCTCGTGCAGGCGCTAATATTGCTGGTGAATCGGAAGGTAATATATGTTCCAGTGTAGAGTTGGCTCTAGTTTTATCCCCCTCAACGTCTGATTCGGTTTGGGCTCAGTTTGTTTTGGTTTGTTGGCTCCTTTTTTTGAGGAATTAGATGTCCTTATGGCTGGCTTAGGAAGGATAGCAACGAATTAGCCTAATTGGCTTTGCACTTGCAAAACGAAAAGCTCATTCCTTTTAGTGATTCTTAACTTCTTCAAAACAGAAAATTCCATTATTTGATATAATATCTTGTTGTCCTATTTCTGAATCTTGATGGTCTGACATCAATAGATCTTTAATTCTGATTAAAAGACGCAGGCTCTACTACATTTAGATTAGTACTATGTGACTTTTACTAGTCTTGTAGCATTAAGTACCCTCATTCAACTAAGCAATGGGAAAATATGTATCACAAACAAGAGTTTTTTAGGGGTATTAACTGGGTGAAACTAATTCAATTTTGTATTGCTTGTTTACGGATTAATTTTACCTTTTTGTCCCACTGAAATCTGATACCCTTTTATGCCATCCCTCTCTTTTGTTCCGGGAAAAAATGTTTAGATTGTTGATCTTGAAGACACAATGGAGTTATTCATGGAGCTTCAGGTTATTGGAGACCGAGCTGTTAAAAAGCTAGCATTTTCGCATATTATACACAGTATCAGAAGGATGAATCAGAAACATAAGAATGATACCAGGAATCGTAAACTGCAGAACATCATTTTTAAATTCTTACAGGTTTGCAACATCTTGCAAGTGGATTAATCAGTACTGCCTGGTATAACATATATGCATTTGTCTTTTAGTTATGCCTTCTGTTTCTCAGGCTGAAGAAGAGTCACGGGCAAAGAGGGCATTTACTATCCTGTGTGATCTTCACCGTCGGAGGGTCTGGTTTGATGAACGCACGACAAATGCAATATTCGAGGCTTGCTTCCATCCTTCGTCTAGGTACATGATGGTAGAATATCATGTACCTTTTATTATTGGCTGCTCCCTACCTAAATGATTGTTGTGACATGCAGGATTATGATTGCTGCTATTCAATTCCTTCTTGGATATGAAAATACTGAACAACAGGAGGACGAAAGTGATGCATCAAGCAGTGAAGATGAAGCAGACAAAAACCCACAAATTCTTCTTAGCAAACAGGATGTTTATAAGGTATTTTAAGTTTTAACTGATTATCATCATGCCTCAACTGATAGCATTTAGATATTCTTGATTTACTTTGTTCCTTTGGGTGCATTACATCTTTCGCCGGTGTATGAATTCTCAGGCAAATCACAAGGGTACAGTTGCTAGTAAGAAAAAGAAGCAAGCTAAACTACAACGTGTTATTCGTAGCATGAAAAGGCAACAGCGGAAAT
This sequence comes from Digitaria exilis, assembly GCA_015342445.1. Classification (NCBI taxonomy): domain Eukaryota; kingdom Viridiplantae; phylum Streptophyta; class Magnoliopsida; order Poales; family Poaceae; genus Digitaria; species Digitaria exilis. The sequence goes on from JACEFO010002685.1 coordinate 795,143, forward strand.
CTGTTGAGGAGTCTGGTTCCAGCTACTATTCACCCCTGACGTATTTAAAGGATGCCCAGGTGCGTTAGTGCCTCTGTTGATGCTATTGCTGTTATCACTTTCGGTGACATATCCGCTTGTTATCTCCGAACTGCACTTCTATCATGCTGAAAATGTTTTTGTTTTGGCTGGCAGGGCTTTGCTGAGAAGCTTTTTTCTCGGCTGCAGAAATGCAATGAACGCTTTGAGGTTATCCCCATTTTTCTCCATCGTAACATAGTCAATACTTTCTTCCATCTTATCTTTTTTTTTAAAGAAAAAAGCTTAAAGAAAATCTGTTGCCTTGTAGGTAAGGATGATGATATTAAAAGTTATTGCAAGGACTATTGGGCTGCATCACTTGGTTTTGTTGAACTTCTACCCATATCTTCAAAGATATGTTCAAGTATGTTAATTTAACATGGTATTTTTGTTTTCATCAACCTTTGAAACACCACCTAATTTGGTTATTGTAACTCTGGTATAATTTTTTTTATACCTATGCTTCAGCCTCATCAACGAGATGTGACAACTCTACTTGCTGCAGCAGTTCAGGCTTGCCATGATATGGTTGGATTTATGTCTTGCTTCAAAAATACATTTCTTTTGTATCTAATGGTTCCACTTATTTGCATTTTTTTTTGTCTTAATGAAAAAAATACATGTTTAAATTTTAGGTACCTCCAGATGCTGTTGAACCGTTGTTCAAGCAGATAGTAAATCAGTTTGTGCATGACCGATCTCGCCCAGAGGTTTGCTTGACTCTTATTCAGAATACAGATCATATGTGTTCTTCAAGCTAACATAATTACATGATCATGTACTGATTTTTGTTTGTTTAGTCAATTGCTGTTGGATTGAATGTCGTGAGAGAGATCTGCATGAGAATGCCTTTGGTAGGTGCCTTAATCTTTTTTATACCCCATACTGTACTCTTTTCTGCAATACTACTGGTCACATCCCTTAAGGCATTGGATTTCCTGAACTCAAGTGCTTTACCGCATTTGTTAGTTGTGTTTGTTCCTTGTGCACAGCAGACTCAAACAATCAGAGGGAACATTGGTCATTTTTTTCAGTAATTTTTGTTTGATTTTCTGTATTCATGACTGATAGACTAAGAAGGTTGCAATGTTTATTCTACTAAAAATTCTAATCATGGCAATAAATGGAGAGGAACAAACCTGTGACTGGCCATCTTCATTGCTATTATCTCGCTTCATCCACTCATCTGGGAAACCTGCAGATGATGAATGAGGATCTGCTTCAAGACCTCGTTTTATACAAAAAGTCCCATGAGAAAGCTGTTTCCATTGCCGCTCGTTCATTGATCACTTTGTTCAGAGAGGTAAGTTCTTTTCTTGCAAATTTTCAATGTTTTTCTTTATATTGAAATTCATTATAGCTAAACCTCTGTTAATTGAATTTCAGATCTGCCCCTCATTGTTAGTCAAGAAAGATCGTGGCCGTCCTGTTGATCCAAAGGCTCGCCCCAAAGCATTTGGTGAAGTCACTGTCGCTAGTGATGTGCCTGGTGCCGAGTTGCTAGATGAAGACATGTCATCGGAAGAGGAAGGCTCAGACGAGGAGTCTGATGCTTTTGATTCAGATAATGAGACAGCCTTGCCATCTGCCCCTCCTGGAACTGAAGAAAATATGGAGGGTTCTTCTGAGGCAAACAAATGTGATGCCAACGAAGATACCAATGAGGAGGATGAGGCATCTGATGAAGATGGTGTGGATGAGGGTCAAGATAACTCTGACAATGATAGTGAAGAAGCCGATGAAGAATTAGATGATGACTCTGATATGGATGCTGATACTGATATGTCTGATGAAGATAGTGATGATGATGAACTTAAGGAAAGCATAAATGGTTCAGAGGATGAGGGTTCAGATCAGGATGAAGACACTGATGAGGAAGATAAATCTAAGGGCAGTGACTCTAAGGTGCAGAAGAGGAAGTTGAGCGATTATATTGGTGAGCTAAATGCTGCTGATGCAAGCCTTCGTGCCCTGAAGAGGTTAGCGGGAGCCAAGAAGGCTCAGGTTTCATCAGATGAAACTGGCAAAATTTTATCGGATGAAGATTTCAAACGCATCAAAGAGCTCAAGGTATGTGATTTTCTGATGATCTCCAATAGTTGGCAATGCGCATTGAAAGATAAGCTACTTTTCTCTAAAAAAAATGGTTCTCAAGTTCTATAGATCCATCTATGCTTTGTGTCTTTTGAAACATGTGTAGAAAAATCTTGCCTGGCTGTGCTCTTCTGCTTCTCTGGTATTCTGATAGTTCTCTCGTATTCTGGACATGTCGGTGAATGTGCAATCCCTTTTTTGCGGATGCTAAAACTTGTAATTTTGTTACCATCACAAGAAATGAAATTCAGGCATGATCCCTGTCGGTGAAGAAACAAAACCTTACATCTAATAAATAAATTTGCTTGCATTCTGTTCTTACCAGATATAGTTAGATGGATCATGGATATCTTAATGGAAGTTTTGATTTTCAGGCAAAGAAAGAGGCTAAGCTGGCTTTGGCTCAACATGGACTAATCAAGGGTGTTGACACGAAATCTGCAACCTTTAAGATGCCATCTTCAGATCAGCTCAGTAGGAAGCGTGTTGATCCACTTGAGCTTGAGGTGCTCTCCCTCTCTCATGCAGTTACACTCTTATGCACATGCATGGACACACTGATATAAACGCACACGCTTTACATGCATAACCTTTGTAATGCAGGCTCATGTCAGAAGAAAGATGTCCAAAGAGGAAAGATTAGCGATGGTGAAAGCTGGAAGAGAGGATAGAGGGCAATATGTAGCAAGGGCAGCTGTGAAACAGAAAAAGGTAAGATTTAGGCTGCTGCATGTCTGTTTCTGGTGACTGGGTTTTCACAGTTTTGTCAAATCTTGCTGACCATCAGATGGACCATTCGTTCTTCTATACCTTTTTCTGATAGCATGATGTGCTCGCTTGCAGACAGGTGGCCTTAGCAATAAGCAGAAGCAACACAAGAAGAGGATGCCTCTGGCGGCAACTAGAGCCAAGGCAGCACGTTCTCGGCAGGAGAAAAAGCAGCAGCGCAAGCGCTCCGGAAATCAGTTCAGGGGCCGCAAGGCCTGGAAATGAGAGCTGCTTCTTGGCAATTCATGTAGCCTAGCAGCCAAAATTTTGACTTTTCAAATATTATACTTGCTCCCATAACTTCCCCATCCATGGAGTATGCATTTTTGTACCAAGGTCCATGATCCCATGATAAGGCCGATATGGTGTTTTTCAGTGCCACCTGCGTCAGGCTTGCATCCTTGCATGGCTGTTGCCTATCCCTCGCCGCGAGCGCATCACGCTAGGTTCTAACAATTTGTTATGTTCCTCGTGCCGAATATTGATTATTTCCTAAGAACATCCCTTGTAAATTGGAGCGCATATGGTACCCACGACTGTCCTAGGCTCCTAGCTGTAAGCTAAATTTCCTCTTCGCTTACTTGAGATCCCATCTTAATTATTTGAATTGAGTTTAGTTATTACAAGTACACAGCGAAAGGATTTTGAAATCTCTGCCAGGACTCCTGATCAGACGTGCAAAGCACTTGTTAGAACGCGGCATTCTATTTTCTTGGTTATAAATTCGGTAGCAATCACAGCATACCTTCACATTTTTTTGTGCTAAAGCAAGGCAGCATCTTGGTAGAAATAATTCTACGAGTTTGCACAATCGTCCATACCTTTTCACTCACTGAAATCGATATATCTTTCTCCTCTTCATCTTGAAATGAAGCACATTGCTATTGATACTTTATGGTTCAAGTGTAGACAATATTCAATGCTAGTGTTACTGTAATGATGGTCGTCAGTTTTTGTAGCCGAGTTGGAAGCACGAATATTGAGATCCTTACGAGATAGTTTTATGGTTTAAATATTATATAGTTATCTGATTATGTTGATATGAGCGAAGACTTGAAGGTATATGAGGCCGGCGGCAGTGTACATGAGGCCGGAGCTGCAAGGCGACGGACACGTCCTGGACGAGGATTCATGGTCCGACGTGGCGTACCTCAGAGCAGAGAAACCACCGACCTGGGGGTACGCCGTGTCCAAGGTGCTCGTGGAGAAGGCGGCGAGCAGGTTCGCGCAGGAGCACGGCATCAGCCTCGTCACCATCTGCCCCGTCATCACCGTCGGCGCGGCGCCGTCCATGAACACCAACACCAGCGTCCCCAACTGCCTCTCGCTCCTGTCCGGTGAGATCGAAATTAATCAGGACGCACTCGCCGGTTGTTTCTTTACGTGATCATGTCTCAGGATTTATATATCTGTGTGATTTCAGGCCACGAGGTGTGGCTGACGGTGCTCAAAGTGATCGAGAGGACCTCCGGGTCGGTGCCTCTGTGTCACGTCGACGACCTCTGCCGCGCTGAGCTGTTCGTCGCCGAGGAGGCGGCGGCCGCCGGGAGGTACAACTGCAACGCCCTCAGCACGACCGTCGTCGAGCTCGCAAGCTTCCTGGCACACAAGTACCCGGAGTACGACGTGAAGCGGAATCTGCTGCAGTAAGAATCCGTCCATCGCATCTAGACCTACATCTCTGAACTGAATTATGGCAAGCCATGTTTTGTTCCAATGATCGTGAATCGTGATGCTACTATATGCGTTTCAGAGCGGATGACCAGCTCGTGGAGAGGCCGAGAGCCTGCCTGTCGTCGGCGAAGCTGGCCAGGGAAGGGTTCGTGTTCAAGCACAACACGCTGGATGAGATATACGACAACGTCGTGGAGTACGGCAAGGCCCTGGGGATTCTTCCCAACTGATAAGGCATGCTCCTGCCGCTTGTGTCGACGGTGCAAGCATGATCTGTCCGGGCTGCTTGGAACTTTGCATGGCTTGGATGTTTGATATCCGATTGACAGCATGTAAAATGCTACCCACCAGTTTAATAAAACTTTTTGGCATGTGTGTGATAGCTGCGGCATCCGCAACATTTTGATAGCTGCGGGCCTGAAACGATCCGGACTTTTAGAGACAAAGCCCGACTCCCTGTACCATTGCGATAGTCCCAGGAATAGTGCTACCGCGTACAGAACTCATTTTAGAAGTATATCACAGTCATCTATTCGGGTTACATCACAAGTCATGAACATAGTAACTAGTACATATCTCTGGAATAAATATATAGGCCTCATAGGCTAAATGCAACGTAAGAAAAAAGTAATGCGGCAGAAACTATCGAGCGTCTTCCAGGTAGGCTCCCCTCCACAGGCAACCTCCTGAGCGTAGCTGCAGCCTAGTCGTACCACCCATCATGGTTGAACTCGTGCTCGGACTCGTACCCTGCGTACTCACAAACTGTTCCCAAGGAGCGGAACAGGTTCACGTCACCATCCGTATGCAAGCTTTAAGTGGCCTAAATCTAAAGGGAGAGAAAATAACAATGGGAAAGATATAGGTTTCCTAAGCAGCGGCAGCAGCATATAGTAACACCAATCCCATATCCCACTTTTACCACAACTCGGGCCGTCCTGGGTCACCAGGTCCCATCACAACACAACACCTCCACTCTCGGGCGATGCGCGGGCTACCTTCCCCAGCATCTCAAGAGGTACGGACGGATCACAAGGGAAGCGGAGCTCAACCTCCCTCTCCCCGCCCGCACCAACGACCTCACACACTCTCCTATAGGGGAAGAGAAAGCATTTCCCAAAACAAAGGACAACCGACTTATTAACACTGCACTTTCCGTGACCGAGGTCGCGGCTATACGTATAGATCATAAGACTCTGCAGAGCTTGTAAGCCTGTACCCAACTCGGGCTGCAAACCGGGGATCATCCGGTTGAGACACAACCCACAACTAGTAACTCCTAACTGGAAACAGCATCCTCCTGCATCCCTCGGGTCTGAATGCTTCGGCACGCTAACCTTGGCCCCAAGAGCTGTGAAGACGTCCCCCGAGGGCCGGTCGGGGAATAGCTCATCGATCGGGGGTGTAAGGACGCATCCAGTCCCCCTGACACAAATACCACACTGTGGTCGCCAACAGTCCGGATGCCGCTCCGAGAAAGGCTAGCTGGTACTCCTCCCACAAAAGCAAGCTGGTGCGTACGGTACAGTGATCACAAGATCGGTCAACAAGATTTAAGGTGCCGGTACGGGTGTCATCGTCCCAAAGGCGTATCCACCGCAGTGGTCCGCAACCGTTACCATCACAGGTAACCGCCATACTCCTAGCTCCCAGTCACAATCACAGGTCACAAATGTGTCCGCCACAGGCACAACACAGAGCTTACTCAGAAGCTCGCCCCTGGCTCCCCGAAGGCCTAAGTCGGGTTGTCATAAATACCCGCACCGGCTAGACCTACTAAGGTCAAAATCACCATACTCCTTCCCAGTTTTCCCACACACCCCACACAGAGAATATCTACCAATCCCACACGTAGCTTGCACAGCAATAGCATCATATCTCAAGTATATAATAAGTGGTAGGTCATCAAGGGGTAAAGGCAATAAAGGGCTATGCATGGCTAATCATCATATAGTCATCACGTGCAAGCACTAGCAATCTAATGGCATATGCCTAATGGGCATTCAAGAGATGGGATGGGCGTGAACCTGGAGAGAGTGGGTAGTTGTCGAAGTCCTCGGCTGGATCCTCAGTCAGCTGCTCTTTGTCGTCGTCTCCTGAGGATGAAAGGTACGGTAAATCCTACGGCGTATGGCAAATAAACTCCAAGAATAACATTATGGAAGATCCAAATAACCCCAAATACCCTCCCAAACTGTTATTCATATTTTTAGAAAATTATAAAAACTGGTTTCATAATTTTCTGACTAAATTTGAATTAGTTATGAATTTTCCAAGTTTAAATCCTTTCTGAAAAAGATAAACGAATCCCTAAAAAAGGAAAAACCCGGAAAAACCAGAGGACGACACGTGGCAGCGCCAGAGCGCGCCACGCGGCCCGCTGACATCAGCATGACGTAAGCATGACGTCAGCACAGGGGGTCCGGTATTGGTGACGTCAGCGTGGGCCTGGCTGACGTCACCACGACCAAGTCAACCTGACAGGTGGGCCCACTGGGCGGTGGGCCCCGCCTGTCAGCGACTTGGCTCGGCGCGACGGCGCGCATGGGCGCAGTCCATCGTGAGCCGTGAGTGCGGCTCACGTGGACCGCGTCCTCCGGATCTGGTGCGGCAGCGCTCCGATCCGGTGCGGCTGCGCCCGTGTGGTCCTATGTGCGCGCGGCCAGATCCAAATCAAAAGAGGAAAAGTTCATGCGTGCAAGGTGTTCGGCAGAATGCCGCTACGGCGTTCGCGACGCGTTCGGCGCGACGACTCGTCGCGACGGGCACGCGCGTTCGCCAACGCGTGTGCGCGCGCTTGCGCGGCGTGCGTGTGTGCGCTGTGTGGCTCAGCGTTCATGTGCGGCCTTGCCGCGCACGCCTTCGCGAGCGTGCCCGTGCAGCACGCGGCGTTGGCGGTGCGCAACGTGGTGGCGACGCACTCGCCGGCCGTGCGAGGGTGTGCCTCGTGGCCGGAGACGGGCGTGCATGTGTGGCGTGTGTTCTCGTGCGCGTGCGTGAGCGTGAGGGTGTGTGTGAGCACGTGCGCGCGCACCATGGCTGCGCCATGGCCGCGGCACGGCCTCGCCGGCCCGCAGCGCTCCGGTAGCCCGGTCCTGCGGCGCAACGGCTCGGCTGCGTTGGCGGCGATGCGAAGAGGCCCCTGCAGGAGACAAGCGGCTCGATGGCCGGGCAAATAGGTGGGAATGCCTAGCGGCGGCGCTAGGTTTCACGGCGGAATGCCGGTGAGTGCAAGATGGAGAGTCGAGGTGGGTCGTGGGGAATTAGCTCACCTAAGGGCTCGAGAAGGACAAGGCGAGGCAGGGCGGTCGTTGGTGCAGTGTCGTGGTGACGCGGTGCCGGCTCGGGGCTGCGGTCGTCGTCGACGCCAGCGTTCACGGCGGCGTGCTCGGCGTTCGTCGGTGTGCACGGCGCGGTTGTCGTCGTCCCGCCTGGCGTGGGCCTCCGTCTCCTTGTGGTGGCCGCAGAGCTCCTCCCTGCAGCAGCGCCCCCCTCCTTCCCCTTCTTCCCTCTTCTCCTCCTCCTCTGCATTGCGTTCGTGGCGGCGGCGAAAGGGGACGAACCCCTAGGGAGTGCTTGGGTTCGAGTTGGGGTCTCGGGCTGCTACTTGTAGGCGTGGGCAAGGGTTAGAGGCGGCCTAGAGAGTTCGGGCGCCGTTGATTCGCGGGCTCAAGGCGGTTTAACGCCTCGGATGGTGGCGGGTGCGTGAGCAAGCTTCGCGGCCAAGGTAGCGTGGCCGCCACGGCTTCTAGAGGCTTCCTAGGGGTTGGCTTGGGCGAGGGGTTGATGCCAGCTCGGCTTGGCGAGGCGCGAGGCGGTCCCCGAGCATGAATCGTCAACGGGTCACGCGATTTGCGTGACCCCGGCTCGGCGGCGTGAGGAAGAAGAAGCTCCTGTGCAGTGGGTGGCTGACAGGCGGGCCCCACTTGTCGGCGCCGCGCGATGAAGAAGAAGGCGTGCGCGGCGCTGCTGGGCCGGGCCGGTGCGAGCGAGCGAGCGAGTGAGCGGGCCGAGCGCGGGAAGAAAAGAAAGTGTCGGCCCGTGCGGGAAGAGAGGGAGAGAGAGAAAGAAATGGTCCTGGTTTTAGAGTCGGCCCAGGAGTAGTTTAGCCCATAGGTTTGAATTTGAATTTACAATTTAAATTCATAAGTACGTTCATATTTCAAATAAGATCCAAACAAACCAAATGAAATCCAAATAAAATCCAAATGCCACTCTAAGAATTATCCTTAAGAAAAATACTTTTTACTAAGATTTAGATGAGAGGGGAGTTTATCCTTAGGCAAATTTTAAATCATTGCACCTTGCATTCAAAGATTTTGAAATTCACATTTTCAACATTAAAATTTCAGGAACGTTACAGGGCCCGTGATGTCGTCGGCGCCGCAGCGCGTGTTCGTTATGCGCTGGTGTACGCCGTCCGTCGGCGCGCCGTGATGACGTGGTGGATCTCCGAGATCGAGCGGCGGATGCGACACCTCGAGGCCCTCCCGCCTGACGACACCTCCCCCACGCGAGCTCCCAGGATATGATGCTCTTGGGCTTTGGCGATGGCCGGCGTGGCTGCTTCCTGGTGCTTGTTCCTGTGCCCGGGGTCTCCGGCCAGCGAGAGCTGCATCTCCAGGTTGGTCGTGGCATGGACTACTCCTCTCGGCAACGGCTCACAGCCGCCGGATGACCGGTGTTTGTTTGTGCGACGTCCCATATTCATGATTATATGGAAACGAGACGGGAAGTCCAAAACCGAAAGAAATGTAACCGAAAACGGGACGGGATGGTGCATCCCGTTTTCAGCCAGGATGGATCCAGATTTATCCCGTTCTGAATTTACACGAGATGAGCCCAAAACATTTAGGAGGTGTTTGGTTGATGTTAAAGTAACGCAAATGGAAATGAAATCAGGTGTTTGGTGGTGGAATCATTGATTACATATTTTGTTTGGTTGGATGTGGTATTGAAATGAATTGTCGTTACAGCTATTTGATTTGTGAAATTGCGGTAACGAGATGGAGTCTGCCCGATGAGATCCATGGCTCCCGTGCCCTACAAGTCCAGCAGCTTCTCGGTTCTTGCCGGCCACCACCCATGGTGATGCCGCCACTCCGCCAGGACGAGGAGGTCCACCACGACTTCTTCCTTGGCACCCTCTGCAACAAGAGGGATCACCCGCACCACCACGATGGAGCCAGCATGCCGCACCACCACCTGTGCAGGAAGCATGCCATCAACGGACGACGAGCAACGGAGCAAGAGAACGGCGAAGGCACCGCCGGCCATGGGAACGACGACTGCGAGGCCGACCTGGATCTTGCCGGCGATGGCGTGTTGGAGAAGTTCGCGCCGTCGTCAAGATCTTCATCGCGCACTCCGAGAGGTCCGAGGACAAGTGGTCGACGGAGGCCAGTGCGCAGCGGCGAGCTGCTGGCGCTCGGCAAGAGCTCCGTGGGCAGCAGCAAGCACATCGCTGCCGTGCACCGGGTCACCGACGTGCTTGAGCGGGCCATGGTGGTCCTCGCCGGCGATGACATGCTCGCGTGAGGGGAGACGAGAGGCACGGGAAGCGGTGGCGCGAGCAGAAGCGAGGGGAAAGGGAAGGGTAGAGGGGAGTGCGGTATCACGGCGTTACCGGGGTGGAAGGGGGAGGCCGGTATTTGGTTACGTGCAATCAGATGTAAGAGAAACGTTTGACGTGAGGAATCTGATTACGTTACATTTTCTCAAACCAAACACGTCCTTAATCCTCAACCCTAGCCAGGCAAGCAGCCCAAACAGCACAACTCATCTCCATTATTCCTCAAATCCACACCGCGCTCGACGCGCCGCCAGCCCGCCCACGCGCTGGCGTGGCAAGCGCTTACTGTTTCCTGCGCCATTGCCTTGCTTGAATCGGAGAAGCAGCTAGGCTTGTGCTAGATGTGTGCAAAGGAATTGACTCAACTCTGTTGCTGGTTCTTCTTAAAAAAACCTCTGTTGCTGGTTTCTTGGAGACTTTGGAAGACTCGCAAGTTGCAAAGCTTTTTTTTTTCAAAATAGGAAGTTTATTAATTTCAAGAACGTTACATCAAGAATGTACAATCGAACTTGAAAATCTTTGGGCTCTGTCTAGACAGCACACAACCTTACAAAAGGATGAAATAAAGAAGCATTCACACTAATGATCATCAATCCAAAGACCAGACCGTCACCCCATTTGCTCGGGAAAAAAAAATTCCTTGACCACCTACGCCAAGAAGCTCCAAACGAAGCCCTAATAAATAGGCCTCTGAATAATAGCTCATGAACAAAGGCAATGGGTAATTGAGAAGATAACCTACAAAAAGGAAACGGCCTGTTCGGCTGAACGTTTTTGGCTGGGCTGGTGGCTGGGCTAGCTAGCCGACCACACCAGTCAGCCACCCATCCACTTGCCCCAACCAGCCAGCCCTAGCCCCAGCAATGATTCAGCCAGCCAACCAAACGGGGCGAAAATTGTTTCTTTAAAAAAAACAAAAGCATTCCTAGTCAACCACAAGGACAAGCATGTGCCTTCCTAGCATGCACAGGGGTGGTCAGCGACGTTATAAGGAACCTACTGGAGGATGCTTCTTCTTGGGTGCATGCCGGGGCCAAGTTTTTTCTTTTTGAACTAGGATGGCCGGCGCGAACGATAGTAAAATAGCCTCTTTAGTAGCACTCAAATTCGTTTGTAAACCGTGTGCGTGAGCTCGGTTCTTAGGTCCACATGTAATAAAACTTATCTTTTTTATATAAAAGATACGCACCTCGCATGTGTGTTCTCGAAAATGATGTTGCAGCCTTACAGGAACGGGCACAGCCGAATTCATCTATTTTTTTTTGTCGTAGCAGTAACGCATAGTGCCACACTGCAGTAAGTTTCTGCAGCGATCTAGGCATAGTGCTAATGTTGACATGTATTGGCATTAGCATGTTGTCTTCCAGGTCGTGAGGACGGTTGTGACCGAAGTCTGCGATCGATCATCCCTTCCTGAAAGTAGTCAATGACCTCTGAGTCGGGGATGGGAACGCAAGATGCTTTGATGGCGAAGAATCGTCGGTTGTAGTCGCGAGGGACTCATCCGACTTCTGCTTGCAGGCTCGGAGTTCGTATTTGCTGCCGGAGCGCTCGTAAGAACCCTGCTAGTTTGAGACGAAAGTCTTCTTTAGTGTGTGCCAGCTGTCAATGGAGTCTGGGCGTAAGGATTCAAGCCACGTAAGCGGGCCTTGCTCCATGGCAACAGGGAAGTACAACATCTTGGAGATATCATCGCCTTCTGCTGCCTCAATTGCCGAAGAGTATCTGTGCAGCCAGATGTTGGGGTATTGTTTTCCATCGAAGTTGGTGACGCCTGACGGCTTGAACTTTCGAGGGAAAGAACTGATGCGAATGGCGCGTGTGTAGCATGGCAGGGCATCGGGATTGGGGACGTCATGTCTCCCCGCGGAATCCGCAACATGTGATGTAGCTTGTGCCCTTCCCTCCCAGATTCGGATGATCTGATTGCGGGCATCATTGGGAGCGATGTGAGAACGGGCTGAACGTGGGGGAGGGGTTCCTCGCGAGGCCTGTTTGTACCCTTCGTCTTTGTGGTGGAGCTACCGTAGTGGCTGCTCTGGCGCTTTGCTGAGGGTGTTCGGTGGTGGGAGGAACTCTTGCTCTTTGAAGCGGAGCGGCTTCCATCCAGGCGGTCGACCATAACTGCTGCGGCTTCGAGACGAGCTTTGGCGAGGTCGATGTCGGGGGTAGCTTGAAATCCTTCAAAAACGCTAACAGCGAACATGATGTTGGCCGCAGGTGATTTGAAGATTCCTTCTTTGTCAAACTCTCCGTTGGGATTCTTCATCTTGATGTGGTGACGCCTGAGGGCACGGTTGCGGTTGCGCTCGATACGGAGTTCTCGGTCTGCATCCGTTTCTCCGTCGACTGTTGGAGCATCGTCGGAGATGACTTCGTCGTCGCTGTCTTCGCGAAGGGTCGCGCAGAACTGGCGGTTGGGGTTGATGAGCCCGGCTTGTTCGTCGTCAGAGACGATAAGGAGTTCTCTGCCTTCCTGGAAGGGAAGCAGAGGGGAAGTACCCAGTACTTTGAAGGTGTCCTCGGCCGCTTGGAGGGCCAGGACGGGATATATATCAGGCCAATGAACGATAACCCCCGAGGGAGTTGTGGTCATGACAAGATCTGGGTTGACCTGACGAATTTGGGGAAGCTTCTTCCTCAGATGGGTCTGGTAGATCGCGGCCGAATTTGTCAACCCGAAGGGGAACTGAAGGGCGCGCGAGCTACGTGATGAAGTCTTCACCCCACAGGGATTTGGGAGAGCCCGTGGGGTTGTTGTCACGGTCCTGATTGGAGAATCCTAGTAGAAGGCAGAAGTGATCTGAAGTCCTCCAGGAAGTCGTGGACGCGTGGCTCGAACCTGCTGCTTGACAGGAGCAGGGTTGGTGTTATGGTTTGCTCGAGCTTGAGTTTGCTTCGGGCGCCATGTACTCCTCCGAGTAGGATACGATCCGAAGATCGTGTCGGAATTTGGAGTTTTTCGTGATCCTCGCGACATGACCTGCGCGGGTAGTGGAGCTGACGCAGCCGTCTCACCGCGTAGTTCGCGTCGGAGCTTGCCGTCCTGGTTTGCGATGCAAAGCCAGGAACCGAAGATGAAGGTCGCGCCTTCCTCGAATTTGGTGATGATGGAGGCGCTGAAAGATGCCATCGATTCTTTAACGAGTTCTCGACGAGTTAATCCCACGGACGGCGCCAAAGTGTCGGCGAGTTATGCTGACTAGGTTCTCGAGGGGATGCCCCGAGAGAAGGGTTTGAGGAGAAGTCGTCGAGAATCTAGAACCAAAGGAGACAAGAGACGATTTAGACAGGTTCAGGCCGCAATATGCGTAATACCCTACGTCCTGTATGGTGTATCTTGTATTGATGAGATGTTTCGAGGGGGTCCCTGTCTCTCCTTATATATGCCGGAAGATAGGGTTACATGGAAACCGTATAGGATCAAGAGTCTTTTACAAGCTAATCTCTAATTTCCTAATACAGCTTAATCCAAACCAACTAGGACTAATCCTTGTCTTGTACGTCAAGTCTTATACTTGGGCCGGCTCATAGGATGGCCTGCCAGGGTTGTTTCGTCCATTAGGACTCTACACCGTCACATGTGTTTCTATCTGATGTGTTAGTTCGTTAAAAAAAAATGTGATTGTTATATGAGTACTGAGATAGTAATTGTTTTTTTCCCAACCGGTTGATGTAGAGATCCGTAGATTATTCATCGAAAGCACGAGCGTGCTCAGTGTGGAGGAGCTCTCTTAATCAAACGAAAATCGACGTGGACAGGGATCTTTTGTTGGAAGATTACAAGGCCCACTTGTTGGTGACTGAAGTTGGACCAAACCAAATTGGAGGAAGAAATGTTGATTTTCTATGTGAACTGAAAATTGACGTGGACAGAGAATGAGATGTTGCAGAAAAAATCGAGCGTGGTGAGAAAAAAAAACACTCAAGCATGATTTAGGAATTCCATTTTTTTAATAAAGTTTCTTTTCTGTGCCTTTATTATGGTGGCGGGAGTTTTCCTGTCGCGCGAACGAGGGATAGCCGATACGTTTTTTCGGTTGGCGTTTGTCACCGCCGCACCGGATTGGGCGGCCGGCTGGTCTGGGATCTTGAGCGACAATAAAGCAAGCCAGTCATCGGCGAGTCAATGGCTACTGTTCCACTTAAAAAGATGAACGACGATTGATTTGAAGAAGGAACCTGCACAGCACGGCATTCCTGCAAAACACCTACTTACTCATCTTGGAGCCTTGGAGAGATGGCACACCTACTCAGCTTCATTCTCGTGACTTATCTACTCAATTTCCTCTCAGTCGAATCTGCTGCAATCTTAGCTGCAGAATCGACGAACACATCCGAGATCGACAGGCTGGCCCTCCTTCAAGGCTGGCATCTCCTCCGATCCCCTCAATGTCTTGAGCTCGTGGCGCAATGAATCGCTCGACTTCTGCAGCTGGAGAGGGGTTACGTGTGGTAAGGCTCTTCCACGTCGTGTCGTTTCACTGGAGCTGAACTCTCTACAACTGATTGGGCCTTTATCTCGGTCTCTTCTTAACATTACTTCAGTAACACTGTTAGATCTTGGAAATAATTCGTTTTCTGGAGACATCCCTAAGGAGTTGGGCACGCTTCCTAAGCTCCAGAATCTAACGCTTGCAAGTAACAAGCTATCAGGAATTTTACCAGCTCGTCTGTTCAATGGTTCATCCCAACTCGTCGTTAGTGATCTTGGAGATAATTCATTCTCCGGTTCTATTCCAGATTTTCATAGGATGACAACTTTGCAATTTCTTAGCCTCGGAATGAATAATCTTTCAGGAAGCATACCTACTTCACTAGGAAATGTTTCTTCCCTCACTGAAATATACCTTGGTGAAAACAACTTAGGTGGATCTATTCCAGAAACTCTAAGTCGGCTTCAGAACCTTACGGTGTTGGTATTAGATGACAACAACCTATTAGGCTCTTTCCCAGCTGAACTTCTGAACATCTCATCACTCAGAATCATTGGCTTAGGACAGAATAGCCTTACTGGACAGATACCACACAACATTGGCAACTCATTACCAAACCTTGAACTGCTGATCATGCGGGGTAACAGAATTAATGGGTCCATCCCAGAATCACTAGCTAATGCATCAAAGCTCCAACGGATTGATCTTGCAAATAACTCCTTAGCTGGTCCAGTGCCATCTCTGGGATCTTTACATGAGTTGTACGGGCTATATCTTGAAAGCAACAACCTACAGTCTGATAATTGGAGATTCCTTGCTTCTCTCACAAATTGCACACAACTAGAAGCGTTGGTAATGTCTGGGAATATCCTGAATGGAAGCCTGCCTAGACTAGTTGGCAATCTTTCGCCGATATTATTCTATTTAAGCTTCGCGAGCAACCAAATAGTTGGCCCAATACCGCTTGAGATTGGAAAGCTTGGAAGTTTAGCTGCTTTACTACTTGGGCAGAACCAACTAGTTGGCACAATACCGACTGTGGTGCAAAACCTTTCGAATCTTCAAATGCTTGACATAAGCCAGAACTTACTCTCTGGAGAAATTCCTTCTACCATTGTGAAGCTAGGTCAGCTAGTCATCCTAAATTTGTCCACGAACAACTTGTCAGGTACGATCCCATCTACTATAGGTAATCTTTCCGTGTTGAACAAGCTTTATTTGGACAATAACAACTTGAGTGGAAACATACCATCAAGTTTAGGAAACTGCAATCAATTGATTATGCTAAACTTATCTAGTAACAGCCTTTACGGATCCATACCCAGTCAACTTCTCACTGGCAGTCTCCAGCTTGTGGGTTTGGATTTATCACACAACAACCTTACAGGATTAATGCCCCCACAAATTGGTACACTGGTCAGCCTTATCCATCTAGATATTTCCTTCAACAATTTGTCTGGTGAAGCTCTTTCTTCACTTGACCAATGTGTTTCTCTACAATATCTCAACACGAAGAGGAACATGCTTAATGGAATCATACCTCAGTCTTTCAGTGACTTGAAGTCCATCAGTTTAATCGATCTTTCTCAAAACAATTTTTATGGACAAATTCCGGAGTTTCTCGGGACCTTCACTCTGTTGATAGAGCTGGATCTATCCAACAACAACTTTTCAGGTCCAATTCCAACCATAGGTGTCTTTGGAAATACAAGCGCAGTAATCTTAGATGGGAACATAAGGCTGTGTAATGCAAATGCAACGCCCTTTGCTTCTGGATTCCTCCCGTGCCCCAGAATATCAGCTGGTGGACCAATGAGGAATGCCCGTTTGTTTGCAATAGTAATTCCACCAATTGCTATTGCCTTATTCTCATTCTTATGCTTTGTGACCACCCTTCTGAAGAAAAGAGCACACACAGTTCCATGCTACAAGGAGACGATGAAGAAGGTATCCTATGGTGACATCCTTAAAGCTACCAACTGGCTCTCCCCCGTCAACAAGATCAGCTCAAGCCGCACCGGTTCTGTATACATTGGCAGATTCGAGTTTGACACAGATCTTGTGGCCATCAAAGTGTTCCATCTTGATGAGTATGGTTCACTAAACAGCTTTTTTATGGAATGTGAGGTGCTAAAAAACACTCGTCATCGCAATCTTATGAAAGCAGTGACCTTATGCTCAACAGTAGACTTGGAGAACAACGAGTTCAAAGCTATAGTTTTCGATTTCATGGCTAATGGAAGCTTGGACATGTGGGTGCACCCAAAGTTACACGAAAATTGTCCCAAGAGAGTTCTGAGCTTGGGTCAGAGGATAAAAATAGCTGTGGATGTGGCTTCAGCTTTAGACTACATGCACAACCAACTGACACCACCTCTAATTCATTGTGATTTGAAGCCAGCTAATGTTCTTTTGGATTATGATATGACAGCCCGAGTTGGTGATTTTGGATCGGCAAAGTTTCTCTCTTCAGGTCTTTGTAGTCCAAAAGGCTTTGTTGGCGTGGGAGGAACTATTGGATATATTGCACCTGGTGAGTTTATCTTTGTTATATGTTTCCCGATAGTTTCTCATGCACTAAAATGAAATGATTTCTTTCGCAGAGTATGGAATGGGGTACAAAATCTCATATGGGTGTGATGTGTACAGTTTTGGTGTGTTGCTGCTAGAAATGCTCACTGGAATGAGGCCAACTGATGCAATGTTCACCGATGGCATGAGCCTTCACAAGCTGGTGAGCTTAGCATATCCAAATGGACTTTGTGAGGTACTAGATCCCACATGTCAGAAGGGGGAGACCACGTATTTGCAGCACTAACACTACAGAGCTATCTGATACCGTTAGCAGAAGTTGCCCTCTTATGTTCTATGGAACTACCTAAAGATCGACCAGGAATGCGAGATGTCTGTGCCAAAATATTTGAGATCAGAGAGGCATTCCTCATGTACTGATAATTTACTCACTATATTCTATTGAACAAATTTTCGGGCAATATGTGGCCGCCTGTACGGCTTGTTATTTGTTATAAACTATGTAGTTAGGGTCATTCTCAATAGAGAGTTAATTTCATTCTCATTAATTAGCATGCCAATTTAGAAAGAAAGAAATAAGGCCAGTCTCAGTGGGAGTTTCATGAACAATAAATAGAGTGTCACATAGGCAGTTTTGGTGATGTGGCAGTGAATTAATGAAGAGAGAGGTGAAATGAGTTTCATGGTGATGAAACCCTCCATACACAGTTACCTAGACAGCTTGCGTCTTGCATGTAACATAGGGAACAACAATAGATGAAACTATGCATTGAGAGTGAGGTGTTTCATACTAGTTTCAAACATTTTTAGATGATGTGGCACTCTAGGTAATCGTATCCATAAAAATCTCATTGAGTTCATTGGAATTAACACGGTACGTAGTCATGGAATTAAATGCTTTGGGGGATAGTTTCATATATTGTTTCATAACCTTCTTGCCTTTTTGCTATCTTCATTACAACAGAATAAAGCTAAGGGAAACAAGAACAAAAATCATGGTTTTTCAGTATGCCCCTGCTGGCAAGAATTTTCCTAATATGTTATGTAATTATTCTGAAAATATATTTTGATAGTCATTATTCACCTAAGCAATCTTTTTATTTGCTTACAAGTTAGTAACGTTTTAGGCCCTGTTCGGATTACAAACTAAACACTATTAATTTTAACTTTTCACTATTTATCTATTCCTTCCTTTCACAGAACACGCTTTCTAGAATTTAACTACGGTGTTTTTTCTACAACTACAATGTTTTTTTTACCCCAATATGAACACAACCTTAAAAGTTTGACTGCTCGGTTGTGTCTAGATTCTTGAGAGGCAAAATTCAGGCCTGTCAACAGTCTTTTAAGATATAAGTACGACGTACGATTTCGTATTGGAGTTTTTCTTTTCCTTATTGTTCCTTTGGGTTGCAGCCTTGCAGGTATTTTTTCGAAGAACGAACCAAATTTCATTATATAGTAAGTGAGAAAGGATCACATGCTCCAGCTCCTCCGGAGCGCATCCGATCTATAAGATCCTCTTCAGCAGTTTCCGATTTGTTAATCCGAGAGATTTTGGAAAAATAGTATTTTAATATAATTCATTTACATATTTTTTCTTTCAAAAATTATTAAAACAAACTAGCAAATTACCTCAACTCTCGTTAAATAAAAGGAGAGTTTAGTTTGACCTAATACGATAGTTGCTAGCTGATTGATTTTATTGGTAGACTAAAAAAAATACATCTCTCAACAATCCTTGAAATCCTTGAAAGTAGTATTAGGACATCTAATAATAATATATTAGAAAATACTCTATATATTAAGAAACTATAAAGATGCTCTGATCCACGGTAACCCGAGGAAGTGTACAGCGTCTCCCTCAATTTAGGGTGCTTTTAGTTTCAGGAAATTTCCCCCAAAAAATGCTATTCATTTAACTTTTTTCTATTTATCCCACCTATCTCACTCACAAAACACTATTCATCTACTATTGTCTTTTAGGTAAACTATATATTTTCAGGGAATGTTTGGCTCTCTAAATGCACCCTTAGCACGAAGGACCAGATGGCTTCGATGCGCAGTGACCGACCACCATTTGTTTCCTTTTTGTTTGTTTAATATTGAGCTGATAGAGTGATAGGTACCTGCCACTGGTCTCATCAGAATGTCCAATTGCTGACGCGATTATATGGCTCTCAGTGTTGTCACCCAAGCAAACACACGGGCTGCGTTTAGATTAGAAGTGAAAAGTACTTTTGCTAGATGAATAGTACATTAGGAAGCGTGTTCTGTGAGTGTGATGAATAGAAAAAACTAGTTGGAGAAGTACTTTTCACCTATCGATATCATCTTGACCAGAACTAACCTGGAAAACTGGGCGAGTTTAGTTTTAAAATATTTTCTAAAAATATTATTCGTCCAATTTTTTTTATATTCATCATATTCCTTCCACTAACTGAACATGTTTTCCAGAACTTAGCTACCGTGTTTTTTCGAGTAATCTTTCCCAATCTAAAAGTTGAACAATCTAAAACTCTGTGCTTGGCAAAAAAAAATCTAAAACTTCTGTGCTACGTACTCTCCCGTCCCAGAAAAAAACTTCTGTGCTACGTACTCTCCCGTCCCAGAGAAAAATACAATTCTAGGTTTCTTTACGCATACCAAGAAAGATGTAAAAAGACACATGTACCATATAGAAAAAAACAAAATAGGTTTACCTAAATAGTATAGGGTCCCACGTAAAAACTACACAGGTCTTGCGTGGGTCCCACTTAAATAATACGTGGACCTCACCTAAACATTACGCGGATCCCACGTGGAACCTATATAAACGTTGTGTGGGCCCCTTCGTGCTAGAGTTGTATGTTTTTTTACACCATTTGAACTCTAAAATTACATGTTTTTCGAGATGAAGGGAGTACATCAGCCTAAAATCGTGCCGTGCTCCAGACCGGCACATGAGCTACAGTATCAGCCCAGTCACGGCACTTAACATGGGCCCAAAAACAGTCGTGCCACGCCGTGTTTGGACAAAACGAAATTCCAGTGTTCATATGGAAAAAAGTAAATTCCTTTTTCACCTTTCCTATTCATCCCAGGAAAAAAGTATTTTTTCTCCCCTTTTAGGCCAGTCTCAGTGGGAGTTTTATGGGCATTAAATTGTATGACCCATCAACAAAATTGCTTATGTGGCAGGGTAATTATGAGGAAAGAAAAGAACGGAGTGTCATCACCATGACACTCACCATGCACAGTTACCAAGACATGAAACTTGCATTGAGAGCAGTTTTGTTTCATCATAGACACATTTGGCTATACACTATGTGAGATTAAATGCTACAACTTGTATATAAAATTGTGCCATGAAACTATGCACTGAGAGAGGAGGTTTCATCCCATAATAAATGTGCCGTGACAGTCTTAATAACTGTGTGATGAAACTGTACATTGAGACTGGCCTTACTGAACACAGCCTACTAAACACAGCAAGGCTGGCTCACAGGCCTCGTGCCATCAGGCCGACAGCCGACTATACCTGGGACAATGACATGCGACATTGCTTCGAACGGCAGTGGCTGCCCACCATCTTGTTTCTCATTTCTCCTCTCTTTCTTGAGCGGATAGGTATGTGCCACTAGCCGTCGTGGCAACGTTCAATGTTCCGTATGAACCACTCATCAGTCCAGTTGCTGACGCTCTGACATCGCTGTCAGTCACTCAGCCTTGTCGCCAAGAACGCAATCGATCAGCTTCACCTGAAGTGGTAGTCCTCTGTTCCTCTCATGTTCCAGGCATCTTGCCCCAGCAAACTAGTCCTGCCCAACTTACCAAGTTCATAGATTATCACTTCATCTCGCTGCTGTGGCGCGACAAATCGACGAGGTAATACTGTGGTGGTGAGTTTTGAGCGGCGATGTCTGCCGGCGACAAGATGAAGACGGCGTGCGTGACCGGAGGGAATGGCTACATCGCATCGGCGCTGATCAAGATGCTGCTGGAGAAGGGCTACGCCGTCAAGACCACTGTCAGGAACCCTGGTTTGATTCCTCCCGGCCCTGTTTCTTTTTTTTCTCGGTGCAGTGTTTCGTGGTTGATCTCAGTGATTTTACTCCTGATAAGATGTCCGAACAATCTGAAACTCTGTGCTACGTAGTACATCAGCCAGCAACGGACGCATCCTAGATTTGATGGTTGAGCTAAGCGTACAAGTGCTTTTCATGTTGCATGTGGTTGTGAACTCTTGCGATGATGTGATCTGACAGACGACGCTTAGAACTGACCTTGATGGGTTTTGCTGGATTAATTCTGAATCCCAGATGACATGGAGAAGAACTCCCACTTCAAGGGCTTGCAGGAGCTTGGACCCCTGACGGTCTTCCGCGCCGACCTGGACGAAGAAGGAAGCTTCGATGACGCCGTCGCCGGCTGTGATTATGCCTTCCTCGTCGCCGCCCCTGTGTACCTCATGGCAGAGGATCCAGAGGTGGTGCACAAACCCGTCACCACGCATCTTCCTTGCTACTTTTTACCCGATCAATCAATCCGGTGATTTCAATTCAGAGAGGGCTCATCTGTGATAGCGTCCTGTTTCCGTCTTGGTCAATGGTGATTGCAGAAAGAGCAGATCGAGCCGTCTGTCCGTGGAACGCTCAACATGCTGAGGTCGTGCGTGAAGGCCGGCACGGTGAGTCGCGTGGTCCTGACCTCGTCGGCGGCGGGAGTCTACATGAGGCCGGAGCTGAAGGGCGACGGGCACGCCCTGGACGAGGAGTCCTGGTCCGACGTGGAGTACCTCAGAGCCCAGAAGCCACCGACCTGGGGGTACTGCGTGTCCAAGGTGCTCGTCGAGAAGGAAGCGTCCAGGTTCGCGGCGGAGCACGGCATCAGCCTCGTCACCATCTGCCCCGTCATCACCGCCGGTGCTGCGCCGGCGACAAGGGTCCGCACCAGCGTCATCGACAGCCTCTCCTTGCTGTCCGGTGAGTGCCAGGTGGCCCTCTTTCATCAGACACTACTCATCGGCAGCTTGGGAACGAGTGCCCGTGGATGATGATCTTCGATGGATTGCATAAGTAAAACAAATTCATAATCTTCAGGCGACGAGAAGGGGCTCGCCGTGCTCAAAGGAATCGAGAGGACATCCGGCGCGGTGCAGCTGGTCCACGTCGACGACCTCTGCCGCGCCGAGCTGTTCGTCGCCGAGGAGGCTGCGGCCGCCGGGAGGTACCTCTGCTGCGGCCTCAACACGACCGTCGTCGAGCTCGCGCGGTTCCTGTCCCGGAAGTACCCGCAGTACAACGTCATGACAGATTTGTAAGACACTCAGCCTCGTCTATCAGTATCACGTCCTGAGTCCTGACTGGATCTGGATGCCATTGATGTGTTGCCTTTGCATTGGTTTTATTCTGAAACTTCCTTTAAAAAAAAAAACTCTGCAGCACCGACGACGACCAGCTCCTCGAGAAGCCACGAGTAGTCCTGTCGTCTGCAAAGCTGGTTAGGGAAGGGTTCGAGTTCAGGTACACCACCTTGGATGAGATATACGACGACGTCGTGGAGTACGGCAAGGCATTAGGAATTCTGCCGTATTGATACAGTTAAGGAGGGGTTTGGTTCATCAAAATGTAACGCAATGGGATTACAGACGTTAAGCAATATCATTGTGTTTGTTTGAAACTCCTCTGTAATTTGATTACGTGTAATTGGATACCGTCCGGAGGTGTTTGGTTCATCAAAATGTAAATGTAACGTAATGGGATTACAGACGTTAAGCGATATCATTACTTGTGTTTGTTTAAAACTCCCCTGTAATTTGATTACGTGTAATTGGATACCGTCCAGTTCACGTCCCATTACGTCCCTCCCTGGTAACGCTGCGATACCGCAGCATCATGTTCCCTCGTCGCTGCCCAACGTTATTTAATACCATTACACTGTTCAACCAAACAAATCTCGTAAACAGCTATTTCATCTCAAATGCCACTGTAACTCATTTACGGTCCCATTACCGTTACCAGTGGGGCAACCAAACACTGTATCTTTTGCTATCCTCCAAGAATCACAAAAAGCTCGAATAAAATAAGTATATAAAATTACTCCTTGAGCTTTTGATGGATTCTATTGCAAATAGTGTACTCACACGCAATCCTCGACACAAGACAGTACGACGGGTTTCTAAAAAGTGTATTATAATTTATAAATAAGTTATGCACACGTATTTTACTTGAAAATACTATGGCTTGTGATTTGCGATGTATGCCCATGTGGGAGCCTATGAGCTTTATATCATACCAGGCCACATGCCCGTGCGTTGCTACGGGGTATGGATAAATTTGTCCTATGTTTACGCCACGGTGGCCGACCGCATTAGATTTTTTTTGGGGGGGTTGAACTTACCGATTAATACTGCATTTTTTGACTTCTCTTCTTTTTATCTTTTCTTTTCTTTCTTTATTTTTTGAGCTTTGTTAATCGTTCATTTAATTAGATCTACAAGACTATTATCACATATTACTTCCTAAGAGGTAATATAATAAATATGTATTTATATAATTTTTATTTTTAAAAATAGGAAAAATATATTGCAATTACTTTACCTTTTTTATTTTCAAATGTGACATGCTCAACTGTGCGCAAGTACATAGTAATAAAAAGCGTGATGTTATACATGATGAAACATGCAGGTCAAATCTTTTAGGAATGAAAATTGTAGTTTATGTAACATACATTTTTCGATGAACCATGTAGGTCCAAATATTTTTAAAATGTGATAGTTGGAGTATACGTGCTCTGATGACATGTTGTAGGTTTATTTTTTTTAGTGAAGTGATAATTGCAACGCACAGTATATTTGGATGGCCCATGACAAGTTGTTTTACAAAATGACTGTTTTCATATAGACAAAATATTATGATTAGACAACTGATATTCTTTTTTTTCAAGTTATAGTTGCAAAATGCTGTAAAAAAACAGTGGAAAAAATCAAAACAACTGCTCCCATCGCATGCCCGCATATAACGGGAGAGATAACCATTTTTGGATTCGGTGTTCTTTTCTTTTCTTTTCTTTTCTCTTTTCTTTTTTTTCTTTCTTTTCCCCTCCTTTCTATCCAGCCGCAGCCGGAGCCGGTGTTCTCTCCATCTATCATCTCATCCCCTCTCTTGCTCTTTCTCTCTCCCCACACGTGAGAAAGATCTCGTGTCCTCTTCGCCTGCTCTCTGCCTCCCTGCCTCCACGGTGGCTACAACGGAGTTCATAGGAAGCTGCCGAGCAGAAGACCGGCGTCCGGCGGCGGGAGCAGAAGACCTGCGTGTGGGAGAAAGAGCCCCGTGCGCTGGCGCGACGCAGGTGAGGAGCGCGACGGCGCCGCGAGGCGATGTGCGCTGGCCTGTGCACCATCCGGTCTCCTCTCTCTCCATGGCCGATTTATGATCAATTTCTCTCCATTCGTGCTGCCTTTCTCCTTCCCTCTCTCGATCTGGGCCGTAAGCTCTCCCCGATGACGGCTGTTGCTGCTGCTTGACAAAAGCGGCGCGAGCAGCGACCTACGTAGGGCCGCCGCGCACCATGGCCGCCTCCCGCGCGCTGGAAGAACTACTACTCTTCGGTTTGGCTTCGATGATAATCGATTTGCCTTCAATTTGTTGTTCAATTTGGCTTCAATTTGATGAGTTTGTTACTCTGAAGCTAGTTGGCTCCATTGTCCTATTGCCTACTCGAGTTATTTGGAATTAGAGCGAAGTTTTCTGAGGGCCTTGATGTGTGTTCTGTGATTCTGTCGATGGTGGTATGAAACTTGTTTATTTATTCGAGGTCGGAGCAGATTAGTGCGTGAAACCTGTTTTGGATTCGATTCGAAGTTAGCAGCTTGGATCGGACTTGGGGAAGAACGTGCGCTGCTGGAGGACATGCCACTGACAGGTGGGGCTACGGTCCGGGTGGGGCTACGGTCCGTACTACGGACGAAAAAAAAAAGGCAGAAACCTCATGAAAAAGTCTAGGTAACCCTCGATCTATAGAGGTTAGACTACATAACCTCTAATTTATGAAACGGTCTACATCACCTATAAAACAGTCTACATTACCCTCTGAACTTCTCAAAACCGATCAAATTACCCCTAAAGTAGTTTTGAAAAATCATAGTAAATCATAGAAAAATAATAAAATAGAAAATCCAGCTGTGTTAGACCCCAAATGAGTAGATATACACACTAAACATATAATATGATATATTTTAATATATTCTTTTACAACTATAGAGGAAAGCGTAGATCTAAGGCCATAGTGAAAAAAATATATACTAAAACATACTATATTATATGTTCAGTGTTGGAGTCCAACACAACTGGATTTTCCATTTTATGATTTTTCTATGATTTACTATGATTTTTCAAAACTGATTTAGAAGGTAATTTGATCGGTTTTGAGAAGTTCAGGGAGTGATATAGACCGTTTTATATGTTGGGAGATTATGTAGTCCAACCTCTATACGCTGGGGTTATAGACTTTTTCCGAAACCTTGCTATCTTTAGAGTAGGTATAAAAATAGGAGAAAAAACTAACATAGCTATTGGGCGTTGGAGGCATCAGAATCCCGCCCGTTCAGCAATGCGGCCCATCACCCATGGGAGCAGCAGAGAGGCGCTTGGCCCAGCTTGACGGAGCGCAGTGCGGTAGTGGTAGCGAGTGTGGCAGTGGCAGAGGAGGCTACACGTGAGGATCACAAGTTTGAATCCGTGTAACGTGCGAATTTTACGAGAAAAATACACGAGTTGCAACGGGAACGGGGTGAATGACCGATGAGTCATTTCAAAAAAAAAATTGGTATTTTTCGGATTGATTTATATTCATAGCAAAAAAAGAAGTATGGCGAGTGTTGTTTGACACAACAAAGCATTTGCCGTGAACGATAAAAACATTAGATAAACTTCTCTTTGCTGATAAGACTTTGCCATGTGTCGTTTGCCGAGTGATACCTTTGCCGAGAGTATTTAGGGTTTTGTCGAGTGTTTTTTTTTTGCGCTCGACAAACTCACGAAATCCGGTTGTGTAAGAAGTTCTCGTGCGTACCTTATGCGAGTCCCTTTGTCTGGCGCTAGTGTAAAAAGTTACGGTGCCATTAGCTACTACTACTATTTGATCTGAGCCAGGAAAGTTCCAACTTGACGGCTAATGAAAACAGAACGCACGTGCCATCAATTCCATCACGCATTCACGCCGATCGATCGGATCGCGGAGGACGTTGGTTGAGCCCCATGTACGCTCGCTACAGTACGTACAGCCATCAAAGATCGTCACCAAGAAACTAGATGTCTTATTACGGGGGGCCAATGCTCCAATTATGTATATATATATATTGAGCAGACGGATACGGGTGAGGTGAAACCACGTGCACGCGACGCGCTCTGCCTCGCCTTCCTACGACGTGGCCACCGGCTACTCGCCCCTCCACCGCTAGCTAGATGTCTGCGGCGCCAGCTCCGATCGAGCTAGTGCTCCAGTGCGTACAGGTACCAGTCATGAAAGAAAGAAACTAGAGAGGTCTTTATTACCGGGGGCATGCCATGCATGCTCCAATTAACTGAGCAGACAGATAAGGCCATGGCGGTCCTCGCGTTGGTGGATCTCACAAAGTGTCGCGAGTGAAACAACGCTGGCCTTGCATCAAGTTGTTGAGCTGGGAACGCTGGCTACGGTTGAAACAGGAGTTCCTAGAATATACTGTAGATTAGGAAAAAGCAATCCCTGACCTGAGCGATTGAGATGCACTCCTAACTTGGTTTTTTACCATTAAATCTAAGAAATTATGACTCATATTCCTTTACTTTACTTTATCATTTGCCATGTAACTACTTCTTTACTTTACATGTATTTTTGTCATTTTATTGATTTTTTTCGTTTTTTTTTTGTACCAGTTGAGTACTTTTATTATTTTGTTCGAGCTACGCGCACAAGCATTAGTTCTCTGTTTGGAAGCTCCGTCAGATTACTAACGAAAACTAGCTGACAATATTAGCAAGAGAACACTATCAAGGGTACGTGAGTTAGTGAGTATGGGAGTCCACCTCCCAAACAAGAATAGCGGACGGGGGGCTAACTAATCTCTCCCTCTGTCCCTCACGTCATGTTTGGCTTCCAGGGACATCCCTCATCGATAGCGAGAAGAGAGCACGCAGCTGCTTTAAAGGCAAAGCACCAACACGCGCGTACTGCGCCATTGGCGGGTGCGGCCAGCAGCAGCGAAACGCGGCGCTCAGACCAGTTCAGACCCATGGCTGCTGTCACAATCGTCGACGTCAGCTACGTCGCCGCGCCGCCACACGCGCCCACCAAGCTCAACGCCATGGAGGCGCAGTGGGTCGACGCCCCGCTGCTGCAGTACCTCCTGCTCTTCGACGCCGACGACCACCTGCCACCCTTCCACGACATCGTCCAGTCCCTCCGTTCCTCCCTCGTCGCCACGCTAAGCACCCACGCCCCTCTGGCCGGCAAGATCCACTACCTCGCCGACACCGGCGACGTCGCCATATGCTGCTCCACCGCCGAAGACAGCGGCGTCAGGTTCGTCGTCGCGGAGACCGACGCCGACGCCGGACGCCTGGCCCGCGACGAGGACCACGACGTGCTCACGTTCGAGCGGCTCGTCCCGGAGGTCGACATGACCTCGCTGCCTGCGCCGGTGCTGGCCGTGCAGGCCACGCGCCTCGCGGGTGGAGGTGGGGTGGCCCTCGGGTTCACCGTGCACCACGCCGTCGCCGACGGCCGGTCGCTCTGGAGGTTCGTCGAGGCGTGGGCGACCACCTGCCGCGGTGACGCGCCGCCCCAGCCGCCTCCGTGCTTCGACCGCTCGCGCGTCAGGATGCCTGGCGGGGACGATCTCGCCCGGACCATCTTGCGCAAGTACGCGCCGGACTTGCCACTGGTACGTTACGTGCGCTCGTTCCTCACATCCATTCCATTCCATTCTTCCGGTTTTGATGATGATACAAGATGTTGTTTGCTTTTGTCTTTGGGATCGGCCTCGCCATGCCATGCCACGAGTAGGTGACGACCACGGCGCCGGAGGTTTCGCAACAAGATCGTCTGACCCGCCGCACGTTCAGCCTGGACGCGGCGCAGATCGCGCGGCTCAAGGAGACCATCGTCGCCGAGACCCAATTAGGCGGCCGCGCTCCGTCGACCTTCGTGGCCGTGATCGCGCTGCTCTGGACCTGTGCCGTCCGCGGCAGGTCCATCCCTCCGGACGACGACGTGTTCCTCTTCTTCTTCGCCGACCTCCGCGGCCGCCTCGACCCTCCCGCCGGAGCGGACTACTTCGGCGCGTGCCTCGCCGCATGCCTCGCGACGCTTCCGGCGAGGGAGCTCCACGCCGACGGCGCGCTGGTCGCCGCGGCGGCGGCGGTGCAGGGCGCGATCCAGAAGATGGCGGACGACCCGCTGGGGTTCTGGCCCGGGTGGGAGTTCCTCAACATGCCCGGCTATGGCGACCGGACGGTGGGGTTCCCCTCCTCGGGAGGACGGGTGATGAACGTGTCGGGGCATTCGGGGTTCAGTGCGTACGAGGCCGGCGACTTCGGGTGGGGGAGGCCGCGGCGGACGGAGAACGTGACGATGAACAAAGACGGGCAGGTGGAGCTGGTCCGTGCAAGGGATGGCGGTGGGGTGCAGGTGGCGGTGTCCATGCTCTGCCGGGAGCACGTCGACGCGTTCCAGTCGGAGCTCCGCAAGCTGCTCGGATGATGATAATGATGTCGTCCTCATCACTGCGGCTTGGAGCCCAAATAAAGAAGCGTAATCTTCTTTGTCAACTTACTGCACACTAATAACGATCTGATGATCAGTAAAAAATAACGTTCTGATGACGACGGTTGGATGAAGCCATTATTATAGTCATTGTGCAAGGCATTTAAGGATAGGTTCCAGACATGTTCACAGGGATGGTCTGAATGCAAGTATGCGCTGTGATTGATGCCACTATATTCGATAAGAAAAAAAATGTATTAAATCAAAAGCTATAGGTGGTAGATAAGGAATTGAGATGCAAGTGGGGTACTATTTGGAAACCCCTCACGGCCTCACTTGTAGAGGGTTTTTTTTTTTGCAATTTTCCTATAAAAAATTATATTCCTACAGAAATTGAATTTGTGCCATCTGCCTTTAAGTGTCTGAGGCACAGTACAACCATGGGTACTAAATGGTACTTTCTTGTGACCCAAAATTTAATGCGCGCACACATTTCATGATTTATCTTTGCAATCGTTGACTAAGTTCCATCTCGGTAATGAAACTTCCTCATAATGACCTTGTCATGTCAGCAAAATCCTGGATCTTATGATATCAAATTTAGCCTCATGAAACTCTCGACGAAACCAAGACTAAGATTGACCTAGCAATTAGGTTCATAATTTATTTTTTTCGCAAAAACCATATTGATTTTTTTTTTGAGAAAGTTTCTTTCGCAAAAACCATATTGGTGGATTGACTTTTAAATTTCCTCTTGTTACGATTTCTGTGCTATAAATTGGGACAAAAAAGGCCCAAAAGGCGGCAACCTGATCTGCTTGGGCCCAAAATGTTTTCAGTGGCCCAGGGGCACCTACACTTTCTATTCTATTTTTTTTTCCTTTCGTTTTCCAGTTAATAGTTTGAACATTTTTCCCATTCAAAAAAATAAATGAAAAATACACACACAGGCTGTGGCATCTGGTGCTGTTGCAAAGGAACGGAGAAACTTGAATATGTAGTTTTCTGATATGTTATACACACACAGGCAAAAAAAAAAGACAAATACTAGGATCCAATTCGCTTGGGTAGCTGGTATCTTACTTTTAAGAAAGATCCAAAATCCTCCTACCAGACCAGTCGGCATCGTCTGTTGGCACTAGGCGTTTGTCATTCACAAATGTCTCAGAGCCAACAAGAGAGCTAGTTTGCTGTTGTGAACCGTGATGTCCCCTGTCCAGCGAATGAATCGACCCGTCGGTCCAGGCTTTGTGCCGCGAGCGCGAAACAATAGCCGACTCATTTCCGACCCATCAAGCATCACTTCACATCTTCACTTACTCGTTGCTACAAGAAGTAGATCTCACGTTATCACGTCTAGTATGCCTGAAGATTTATCCAAGTCTTGTCCTAATTACTTTCTGGAGTCAGTTAGACTTCACCCTTGACTTACTTATGTGGCGCCTGACGAGTTCCCTGAGCTATCTGTGCCTGTGAGCGAGTCCTCTTCCCTTCTGACTTCTGAGGACGCAGAGGTGGTAGCAGCAATGTCGGCGGGCGGCGAGAAGAAGGGGACGGCGTGCGTGACCGGAGGGAGCGGGTACATCGCCTCGGCGCTCATCAAGATGCTCCTGGAGAAGGGCTACGCCGTCAAGACGACTGTCAGGAACACCGGTTTGATTCTTTGATCCTTCTTTTCCGTTCAGTATTTTCATGGCCAGTTCTATGTTCTACGCTAAACTACAACAGCATTCAGCAGGCAACAAAGGATCGTACACTATCAGTTTAAGCAACTTGTACGATGGATCTTAGTTCGGTGTAATAGGTTTCGTTTCTGATAAAAGATTTGTATTGTCAGATGACATAGAGAAGAACTCACACCTCAAGGACCTCCAGGCGCTCGGATCCTTGGAGGTCTTCCGCGCCGACTTGGACGAACAAGGAAGCTTTGATGAGGCCGTCGCCGGCTGCGACTACGCCTTCCTCGTCGCAGCGCCGGTGAACATCCACACAAAGAATCCTGAGGTGCACAGATGTCACAGCACGTTGTTGTATTGTACTGCGGCTTATCTGTTGCCTTGTATACAGTTCATGACGGCACCTGATGTACACTGTTTATCCCTTTGCTTTCGCTTGGGTGATGGCAGAAAGAACTGATCGAGCCGGCTGTCAAGGGAACTCTGAACGTGCTGCGCTCGTGCGTGAAAGCCGGGACGGTGAGGCGCGTGGTCCTGACCTCGTCGGCGGCCGCCGTCTCCAGCAGGCCGCTGCAAGGCGACGGGCACGTCTTGGACGAGGACTCGTGGTCCGACGTCGAGTACCTCACCGCCAACAAGTCTGCCATCTGGGTACGCATCTCCCTCCCTGTCCCCGGCGCCTTCATGCTCTGAAACCGAATAATGTACAGTATGTTCTTAACGGCTTGCATTGCTTGCGTTTCGTCGTCTCAGGGATATCCTGTCTCCAAGGTGCTCTTGGAAAAGGAGGCCTGCAGGTTCGCACAGGAGCACGGCCTCAGCCTCGTCACCGTCTGCCCCGTCGTCACCGTCGGCGCGGCGCCGGCCACGAAAGCTCACACCAGCGTCCCGAGCTGTCTCTCCCTCCTATCAGGCGACCAGGCAGCGTTCGCTGTGCTTGACGGCATCGAGAGGGCCACCGGCTGTATCCCGCTGGTTCACATCGACGACCTCTGCCGAGCAGAGGTGTTCGTCGCCGAGGAGGACGCGGCCGTGGGGAGGTACATCTGCTGCAGCCTCAACACCACCATCGCCGAGCTCGCACGTTTCCTTGCAGACAAGTACCGCAGTACGGCGTCAAAGCGCATCTGCTGTAAGAAACAGACAGGCTTCAGAGCTCCGGATTCTGCCGACATTTTTGCACTGGTGACTGACACTGTTTGTGTTTGCTTTCACTATTGATGCAGCTCCGGCGACCGGCTCGAGAAGCCGAGAGTGTTCCTGTCGTCTGCCAAGCTGGTGAGGGAAGGGTTCGAGTTCAAGTACAAGACGCTGGAGCACATCTACGACGACATGGTCGAGTACGGCAAGGGCCTGGGGATCCTGCCCAGCCATGCTGATGCTCCTCTTCCTCTGCCTCCGGTGGATGGTGACGAGTCAGAGCACGAAAACCATGTGGCTGCAGAATAAGTAGGTAGTGGTTTGCATGCATAATCAGTCGGTTCTTGTGTTCCAAGGCTAAATAATCACAGGTGGTTTGCATTCTTTCATCAGCAGTAACTTGCGGGTTTTAATCTTATACTCAGAAAAAAAAAAGAAAAAGAGTTTTGATCCTACGATCAGCATTGCAAAATTATATTGCACGGTCGTTTTTTTAGTTCTTAGCCTTTGGGCGACTGCGACATCTGATTCTCAATCCTTTTGACAAAGGGACGGAATATGTCGTTTTTTTTAATGTAAGCCATCCGTCATAAGCGTTGCATCTTTATTCTTCCACCATCTTTGCACCATCTGCGTTCTGAGTTACAGATGCTTCGAGGGCCGTACCCTACAAATCCTTAAAATAAATGAAATAAATATAAACCAGAGAGAGGGTCCTTCTTTCGTTTATGAAAACTTTTCCCTTCTCATTTTCTTTTGCAAAAAATTATAGATTATTTTCTCTAAGCCTTCCGTGATAAATAAAAAATGGCAAGTAGGATAAATGGGAGAAAGAAAGCGACGAATAAAAGAGAAAATGGCCATTCGATATAGATTCAACGTTCATAAAACTAGGTGATAGGAATGCAAAATCAAGGAAGCCCCTTAAACCAACAGTAAACATCAAAATATTTTTCCAAACCTTATGTGACAAAAGCCCAAAGGATAAATGAGGAGAAATAAAGGAAGGAATAAAAATAAACTAACACTAACATCATGTAAGAAACTTTGGTGCCAACGTTTTCTCGGTTAGGTCCGATCTTTTGACACTGACACTAGAGTAAGTTTTATCGGCTAGATGATTTTGTTTATGATAAAGAACATGACTGACTCTGTTCATCCTCCAAATCGGCTAGTTTAGCCGATGATTAATTATAAATTCAGTTATCTTCCTGATTCGGAAGTCTAGCTGATGGTTTTTATTCGATACTATCGGACTCATGTCCGATACCATGTCACAACAATTCAAACCCAAGCTGATATTTTCTGAAATTTAATAATCTTGTTAATTTCATGTCAAATTGACTAGGACGCCACAGATCTCGAAATTCAGGAGTCACACCGAAGTAAAGAAAATCTACGGGCCATTGCGTATTTTGTGATTTTTGCGTCAACAAAGAATGAGCGGATATCCATTTATTAATGGGCCGACATAGTCCTTTTCTGGGCCACATGTTAGTTAAGATGCTGGATACTACTAGAAAAATGAATAGGAACGAGACGACAACGTGAGGGCAACTGGGCAACTGGCGATTATTTGGCGGTCTATTTTTATTTCTCTCATTTACATTGAATCATGATATTTATGATAAGATGAACAGAACGGAGCTGGAACAGTGGACCGCTTTCCTTTTTCTTTCTAAGCAGATATAAATTTTGAGGTGAGGAGGCAGTAGAGGAAGTGACCGGCGATGTCGGCGGGCGGCGAGAGGAAGAAGACGGCGTGCGTCACCGGAGGAAATGGGTACATCGCCTCCGCACTCATCAAGATGCTGCTGGAGAAGGGATACGCCGTCAAGACGACGGTCCGGAACCCCGGTTTGATTCCTTGACCCCCTTTAATTTTGCAGTTGAGTTTTTTTTTTTGGATATCTAGATTCTTGATTCTTGAATCCTGCATCTGAAGGCAAAATTTATTCTGAATGCCAGATGAAATGGCGAAGAACTCCCACTTCAAGGCCCTGCAGGCTTTGGGCCCCCTGGAGGTCTTCCGCGCCGACCTGGAGGAAGAGGGCAGCTTCGAGATCGCCCTCGCCGGCTGCGATTACGCCTTCCTCGTCGCCGCTCCGGTGAACCTCATGTCAGCGAATCCTGAGGTATGTATGCAGTCAGGCTGGCATGCCATCCCTTAACAGTCACCACTGTTCTGTTGTGCTCTGTTCTGCATTTGTGTTGCAAATTGCCAAGTGCTCTGCCTCTACGGCTTGAGAATTGTGTCGCTCAAATCAAATTGGCATGTCAGAAAGAGCTGATCGAGCCAGCGGTCCGAGGAACCCTGAACGTGATGAGGTCGTGCGTGAAGGCGGGGACGGTGAAGCGCGTCATCCTGACCTCGTCGGCTGGCTCTGTCATCGTCAGGCCGGACCTGCAGCAAGGCGACGGCCATGTCCTGGACGAGGAGTCCTGGTCCGACGTGGAGTTCCTCAGAGCGGAGAAGCCACCGGGCTGGGGATACGTCGTGTCCAAGGTGCTCTTGGAGAAGGCGGCGAACAGGTTCGCGGAGGAGCACGGCATCAGCCTCGTCACCGTCTGCCCCGTCATCACCGCCGGCGTGGCTCCGGCGCCGACCGCCCACACCAGCGTTCCTGGCTGCCTCTCCCTCCTGTCCGGTGAGATCGAGATGAGCTAGCTGCAACGACAAGGACTTGTCGTCAGTCGTCACACATGACACACCATCTCAGTTTAATTTCCCGTGATTGATTACTTCAGGCGACGAGGCAGCGTTCAACGCGCTGAGAGGCATGGAAACGTTCGGCGTGGTGGCGCTGTGTCACGTCGACGACCTCTGCCGCGCCGAGCTGTTCGTCGCAGAGGAGGAAGCGGCCGCCGGAGGTACCTCTGCTGCAGCCTCAACACGACGGTCCGGGACATAGCACGCTTCCTGTCCAAGAATTACCCGCAGTACACCGTGAAAACAAATCTGCTGTAAGTGAACGATCTGCTATTTCTGCTGTAAAAAGGTACGAATCGGCTTCGGAGTGACGTCGGCTTCTACTACTTTGCAGCTCCGGCGATCTGCTTGAGAAGCCCAGGGTGTGCCTGTCGTCAGCGAAACTGGAGAGGGAAGGGTTCGAGTTCAAGTATAAGACGCTGGATGGGATGTACGACGATATGATCGAGTACGGCAAGGCCTTGGGGATTCTTCCCAGTTAATGGCCCTCTGTGCTACGTGATTGTAAACCAGCAAGCTGTTGCAAAAATAAAAAGGTTTGGACTAATTACAAGGAAGTCCACTAGGAAAAGGGATGTTCTTCCTTGTGTTTTCCATTGCACATTATTCCACGCAGAAATCAGCAGGTTATGGAAATTTCTTTGATTTCTAGGAGTACTAGTTACCGCCTTCCTTAGCAATCAAGACTGGACAGTGGGAGTTGCACCCAACGGTGAAGTCTGTAATAACTCAGAAAATGTCTGAACAAATACGGCGAGGACGAAGCAGACCAGGCCAGGCGAGGCAGGACACAAGTAGCTCGCTTCCTAGACAACGCTGAAGAGTGAGGTGGATACGAGAGCTCTCCCGTCGACTTCAACTTGCGAATTGGGACCCAAGCGCGTATTAAGATTGGGTCCAGGAATACCATTCCGTTGTCATCGAGAAAACTGGATTTTGACTCTTTCAATTGTAAGAGGCAGAATTGCAGAAACCGACTAAAAGCCACACGAGGGCATGCATTGACATGTTTGCTTAACACAACAATGAACGCTAAACAGTTTGTAAATAAGATACAGAGTAGAGTCTTAAGATTCCCTTTTTTTTTACCATTAATGGTACTGGAAATAAAAGAAATGCATATCTTCATGAACAATTTGTGTCTTCCAGTATCTGACAGAAAATAGTTCACGTAAGCCTGGAGGGTAACAGTAGCAGTTGGTTGAGTCAAGAGTAGTAGTTGCTCGACTTGCTTTGTAGTCTTAGCGAAGCCTACTGAAATTATTCAGACGAGAATAATCGTATAAACTGCCATTGAACTAAGGTGAGTGGACTGATAAAAGTTGATCAAAACCGGCGAGTGAAAGGATGTAAGAATGTCTTTGGTAGCTTTGGCTTCAGATTGCAGGAGTTAAAAACTGAAAACATTGAGAAGCAAAACAAAAAGAGCCTGTCAGACAACCTGAGGGCCACCCCAGCCAGGCAAGGTCTGGCAAGGAACGATCCTCTACAGCCCTCTACAGCCGTAGATGGAGCCATCAAGCTCCAAACGTAGCCGTCAATCACGCTCTCTGGCCCACAGGTCATGAGTCATCAAACAGGCTTGAGTGCTTGCCTCCTTGTTAGTCAAGGATGCAGCGGTACGATCCTATAGAACAGATCCTGTTCAAGTAAGGTCGTGCTGCAAGTGCTGAGGCTTGGGTTTATAAGCTGGCTGTCAGTGGTTTAAGCGTCCGAGGTGGGATTTTGTTTAGCTGTAAGCGTTGGACGCCGGCTTGTTCCGTCTGGGCTCAGCTTACAGTTGGAAGGAGGAAGCACGCACTCTCCTGGGCCGTAATAGCATGGCTCTTTCTTGTCTGAGGAGCCCATCTCTTTCCTATTTCATGGGCTCTTGGGCCCGCCATTTGTGTTCACTTGATTTCAGTGCTCTGAAACGGAATTAATTCTGATGGCAATCCCTGACATTGCGACGCAGGCGTACTTTGTGCTGGTGGAGAAGGAAGCGTCCAGCTTCGCGGAGGAGCACGGCATCAGCCTCGTCAGTCGTCACCGCCTGCCCCGTCATCACCGTCGGCTCCGACCACCCACACCAGCGTCCCGGTGAGATCAATCGAGATCGATGAGCTGCTATGCGACGAGAAGCACACTTGTCGTCGTCACAGCACGCACGATCTCCGTCTCAGTCTACCATGGTTGTTTCAGGCGACGAGACGGCGTTCAGCGCCATGTAAGTTGAGCTCCTAAAAAAAGATGTGCTGTGAAAGAAGAATCGCCCGGCTTTGCAGCTCCGGTGATCTGCTCGAGAAGCCGAGAGTGTGCCTGTCGTCGGCGAAGTTGGAGATCGGAAGGGTTCGACTGTTCGAGTACCAGTACCAAGACGCTGGATGGGATGTACGATGACATGATAGAATATGGTAAGACATTGGGAATTCTTCCCAGCAAATGATCCCCTGCTTTGTAGGGATGATTAGAGCTCCAAACTAGCAAGCATTTGCAAAATAACTCCATGATACTACATACATTCTCTAAAAAAAAGTAACTTTTGTTGTTATTGTTGTTTTACAAGCTTGACCCATAAGTCTGGAGTCTGGACTAATTACAAAGAGGCTTGACCTGCCAACGTCCATAGCTTCTGATAGCGCTACGCCACTGTCCGACAGTTTGTCTTCTCCTAATTGTTTAGCGTTTCAAGGCCTAATCTTTCTGATTGCCCAGAAATATATATAAAAAAAAGGACTACGCTTTCCATAGTGCTGATAGTAAAATCAGCCTAACCCTGGACGCGCGAACCTAATGATCAGTGTCCATGTGGACAGCTACCCAGCCTACAACCGTTGACGCAGCACCACATGACCTTACGCCGCCATTTCTTCCTGCTGCAGACTGCATCTTCCCCTGAGAGTTCAGGTGTGCAGGTGCAGCAGGCGAGGGCATCGTCATCTTTCCGGCGATCTAGCCGGAGATGTCGACGGGCAACAGGAAGAAGGTGGCGTGCGTGACCGGAGGTACTGGGTACATCGCCTCCGCTCTCATCAAGATGCTGCTGGAGAAAGGGTATGCTGTGAAGACGACGGTCAGGAACCCCGGTTTGATCCGTTGATCCCTCTTTCCAGCTCAGTTTTTGTTGCCAAAATGGGCAGTAGTTAGTATGTGTTCTCAGTAGAGTTTTTTCATCATCTTTGGAGTAAAAGAAAAAAATCTAGTTGCGATTTTGGTAAGCTCAGAAAGTATTGTCCAATATGACAGCATGACTGATGCTCTGCGTTTATCCTCAGTAAGCTCAGAAAGTGTTCTCCAATCTGAATGCTGAGCTTACCAAAATCTATCAAATCCCGTAAGTCAACGTCTGAGGCCTGAGCTAATGGTTGCGTATATATACTTATACTGTCGGAAATTTTGTGGAAATTTTGTGAATTTTTACGACCCCGAATCACAAAACTTAATAGCATGTCTGTTTTGATCCTGATGAAACTCCAGATGACACGGCAAAGAACCGCCACCTCAAGGAGCTGCAGGGGCTGGGCCCCCTGGAAATCCTCCGCGCCGACTTGGAAGACGAAGGCAGCTTTGACGAAGCCATCGCCCGTTGTGACTACGCCTTCCTCGTGGCCGCTCCGGCGAGCCTCAAGACGTTGGAGAATCCTGAGGTCCGGATACATCACCAAACACTCTAACAGTAGTCACACTGTTGAGTTCTGCTGTCGAACTGTTTTCTTGCTGCTCCATAGCCGATCGAGCAATATACCTGACAACAAAATGAACTCGGTGCATATGCATGATGGCAGAAAGAGCTGATCGAGCCAGCTGTCCGGGGAACCCTGAACGTGATGAGGTCATGCGCCAAGGCTAAGACGGTGAAGCGCGTCATCCTGACGTCGTCAGCGTCCTCGATCACCAGAAGGCCCGACCTCCAAGGCGACGGACACGTCCTGGACGACGAGTCCGTGTCCGACGTGGAGCTCCTCAGAGCCACGAAGCCACCGGGCTGGGGATACGCCGTGTCCAAGGTGCTCCTGGAGAAGGCGGCGAGCAGGTTCGCGGCGGAGCACGGCATCAGCCTCGTCACCGTCTGCCCCGTCGTCACCGCCGGCGCCGCGCCGGCGACAAGGGTCCGCACCAGCGTCCCCAACTGCCTCTCCCTTCTGTCCGGTAAAGGCAGATCGGCCGGAAGACGACAAAGTTCTTTTTCAATTTTTTTTAGAAAAAGGAAATTGTTCCGACCTCTGCGTCGCGCACAGCCACAAAGTTATTTTTCACGCCACACGATCGATCGATCGCTCACTTTGGCGTGATTGTTTGTTTCAGGCGACGAGGCAGAGTTCGCCGTGCTGAGAGGCATCGAGGCGCTGTGCGGCACGATCCCGCTGGTTCACGTCGACGACGTCTGCCGGGCCGAGATGTTCGTCGCCGAGGCGGAGGCCGCCGCCGGGAAGTACCTCTGCTGCAGCGTCAACACGACCATCCTCGAGCTCGCGCGTTTCCTTGCAGACAAGTACCCGCAGTACGAAGCGAAAATTACAAGCATGCTGTAAGAAATCGCCTTTCCTAGCCCTGAATCTGAACTATGAGATTTGCGTTGGACTGAACGAAGTGGCGTTTGATCCTGCCTGGGCTGCCACTTTGCAGGTCCGGCGACCTGCTTGAGAAGTCAAGAATGTGCGTGTCGTCGGTGAAGCTGGAGAGGGAAGGGTTCGAGTACAAGTACAAGACGCGGGATGGGATGTACGACGACATGGTCGAGTACGGCAAGGCCTTGGGAATTCTCCCAAAGTAATGAACGCTCCTCTGCTTTGAGCTTCGCAGCGATCACAGCACCGAACTATGTACTTTAAAAAATATTCTATGTTTTTTTCCCCAAAAAAATAAGTTTACGCTACCTTGTTTGAGAGAAAGCAACAACTTTGTTAATAGGCCCACAATGAAGATATCCAGAGGTCTACTGTCTAAATTGAAGTGGTCGGTTGGAGCGTCGAATAAAAAAGGGATGGAGTTAGTAGTTTCATGTTGGTATACATCCATAATGATAAAGATCTTGATGAACTTTAAAATTTTGAACACATGGGAAACATAAAATCCTTTGACAACTTTTAAATTTAGTTCCAAATTTCAAGAATTGTTGTGATACAAATGTTTGAACTAATTAGGGTGTTTGAATAATAGAAAAACAATAAAATTAATTGGATGACACAAGAAAAAAAAAATCGATGCTTCATATATTACGATAAAAGGTATCATAATAAACAATTAGAAAGGGGAAAGCATATATTTCAACATCCAATTATTATGCTCGTCTAATTTTTGGCTTGAACTGCAAAATCAAACTAACTCAATCCACAACTTCTGAAATTGGGCACAATAACACCTTGACCCAAATCCACCTCGGCTTTTGTCCATGTCGACATGCATTGTGCATTCAGTGTATATAATGTGCCCTAAAATAAATTTATTACCATTATTCACATTCTTTAACATGGAAGAGGTTGGATTTTGGCTAAAAAAGCATAAATCTGATGAGCATATTGGCTGAAAAATATAAAACTTAGGGGTATAATTGGCGTATACCAATTTACAAGCTGACACTTCTGATTTTATTTTAGAATTTTTAAGATTATGTTTTTGTAGGAATGTGAAGGCACCAAAAGTCTTTCGGGTTTATTAGAAATAGTAGGATAAGTTACATAGCACTTTTGCCACTAACAAACACACTATATTTTATAGGAAAACATACATCATTTTACTTATTAGCTATGACTTACTGTGTGACAACTACCATTAGGGGTGGAAGAGCTGAAAAGGTGGCTCGGCTCGGGCTAGCTCGCGAGCCGGCTCGAGCAGCTCGCGAGCTGCTGCAGGAACGATTCATCACGGATTAGATCGAACTAACACAGGAAATAAGTGATGTTTATCTCCCCCAAAATCTAATAGTTTCCCCAGATTAAAATTAAATCCTCATGCACAAATCGATCAATAACCAGCGAGCAGCAAAATGTGCACTTGTGCTATCGCCCCATCAGAGATTTCGGAGTGCTGGTGCTCAGGCTCAGCAACTGCGGTAGAGCCGTAGAGGGATGAGCGCTGAACGCTTGCCTGCTGCGTTGCCAGATGGAAGAGAAGTTACAGAAGCAGAGCCGCAACGGGAGGAAGCGAGGGACTGAGAATGGAGCGGCCGGCCGAGCAGCGGTCGGCCTGTAGCGGCGCGTGGGGGGAGACGCGACGCATCTGCGTGGCGTGGGAGAGGTTAGGTTTCTCTAGTGGGCTTTGTTGGGCTTGGGCCACGCACCAGTATATCAATCATCCTTGGGCTGCTTGTCCTCAGCTCGTTTGGCTTACGAGCCGGCTCGACTCGCTCGTTATTTATAACTAGCTAAAACTTGTGCTTGAGCCGAGCTGACTGTGAGCCGAGCGAGCTAACGAGCTTCGAGCATTTCGTCCAGCTCTAACTACCATCAATGGAACCTTTGCCACATGAGTGGTTTATGACAAAAATGAGGTCCCACCTCAAGGGTTTGCAGGCGCTCGGGCAGTTGGAGATCCTCCGCGCCGACTTGGACGACGAGGGCAGCTTCGACGAGGCCGTCGCCGGCAGCCACTACGCCTTCCTCGTCGCTGCTCCGGTGAACCTAGCGTCACAGAAACCTGAGGTACGTACATGTTTTTGGTATAACCTGTCATCTACACCGAAATACTGATTGATGCATGGAGAAGACAACAGACACATGGAGAAAGGCTTAGAGGCGTGGAGGACCAGCAAGGGTCGGCCAAGCTTCGTGGAGGCCGAATACAGCTCAACTTCGAGTCCAACTCGTAGTCCAGGAACTGCCTTCGGTAAAACAGACGCCCAGACCACATACGGAGTCCGATTTCGACGATCCACATATGGCTGGAAAGAAGATTTCATAGAGCTTCTTTTGGCGCTGGTTTGAGGCCCAAATTCCTTCTGAGTCGTCGGGAATCGTCCGAACAATGTGGCGTCCAGAATCTGTCCCGGTGCTGCGTCACCGTCTTTTGGCCTTTGGGCCTTGTATCGTTGTCGAGCCCATTAGGGGGTGCGTCCAGGGGTTGGCCACGACCCTAGACTCTATTTTATAGCCGTCGTCGTTACAATTAGGGTTTGGGTTTTGCTTTAGATCAATCTGTCTTTGAACAGTCGCCGTTCTTCAGTTTGTAGAACCCCAACTTGTGTGCTTAATCATTCATCCGCAGATTGTCACCAATATTGAGAGCTGCGTACTTACAAGTTCGTGATTAATGATGGGTACGTGTTTAGAGCTAACCGTCTATGCATTCCAGTTGGTTCCGTTATTCATTTGTTGATGCAGGAAGCGCATGGAGGAGGTTTGATGGGACACTTTAGCGCTAAGAAGACGGAGGATGTTTTGGCTACACACTTCTTTTGGCCAAAGATGAGGACCGACGTTGAGCGGTTCGTTGCTCGCTGCACGACATGTCAAAAGGCTAAGTCTCGTTTGAATCTTGTCGGTGCCTGATTTGGTCGCACCGGCACAAACAAGTGATTGCGGTGCTGATCCACTCGTTGCCCTGATGGTGGGTGAAGAGACGGGGGTTTTTATCCTGGTTCCGGCCACGGGGCCGTACGTCCAGCAGTGGTGCGGTGCACCGGTTTCGTGTTGCTCGTAGTAGGGGTTACAAGCAAGGTGGGAGAAGGAGATGAGCTCCTAAGTCCCTGAGTCTAGCTTTCGCTGGCTAAGAGTCGTGTGTGTGTCTGGCTATGTATGAACATGTCCTCTCTTATGCATGGGCTTCCCTTCCCCTTTTATAGACCAAGGGGGAGGGCGTGAGTACATGTGTTCGTCGTGCTGATGTTGCTAAGTGCACTGTTCTGTCCATGCCGCGCACTATGCGAGCGGGAATCGCGCCTTCCAACTCCGGCTGACGACATGGCAGTGGCTGACGTGATGTCCTTCCTTCTTGTGACGGCTCACGGCGTCGAGGGTGGCAACTTGCGTACGGCGTCCAGATCGAGTCTCTGTAGCCTCCTTCGAGGATGGTGGCGCGCCCGAGGCGAGCAAAGTCAACGGAGTGGTTGGCATAGTGTTGCTGCCAAGTTAGGCGTGGCCGTGCAGTATGGCACTCAGAAGTCCACTGTTGCGAGTTGATTTGACCGGTGTCATCTCCGGGGCGTGGGCGGTGGCATGGAGCATTGATCTCCTGCTTTTTTACTGCAGAGGAACGTCATCATGTCCTGAGTTGATGGGTCGCAGAGCCTTGGGCGTCGTTCCTGGTGAGGCCGGCTCGAGCTTGAACCGCAAGCTCGAGCTCGCTGAGCCTCGAACGAGACGGAAACGCTGGCTCGAGGATGGAAGTCTCCCTCGAGGCTGCTGAGCCTCGATCGTCACGGACATCCCTACTCGAGGGTGGTCGTCCACCTCGAGCGGGATGGGTGCCGAGGAGGAGTTGTTGTGATGGGCCTTTGCCGAGCTGTAGAGCCAGGCCAATGTCGTTGTGGGCCTTGTCGTCAAATAGTTTTAGGGACCAAGTTAGGGTACCCCTACTATTGGTACCCGACAGTAGCCCCCGAGCCTCCGCGGGAGTGAGGTTCAATCCTGCGGAGGTTGGTGTTCGTCGAGGCCTTCGTCCCTTCGCGGGTTCTGGGAATCCGTGGGGGCGCGCTAGCGCACCCGCGGGTGTAGCCCCCAAGGCCTTGGGAGAGTGGTTGACACTCTCTCAAGGTCTCAACTTGATGTGAAGAGCATTCGTTGCTTCCTCAGGTGTGGGTTCGTCCACTACACTGAGGTTCTCAAATCTAGCCTTGTTTGGCGTGGTAGGGGAGATTTCGAGCTTTCTTCGTACCTCATGTTCCCCGTTCGAGGGGACTGGGGAGGAGGCGACCCATGCTTCCCTCGATGGGATCGAGCCATGGATGCCTGGTTGAGCTGGTAACAGGTGGTTTGAGCGGACGTCCCTGCCCCATTCGATGAGGGTAGGCTCGTGGTCATAGAACACGCCCGTGAAAGCTTTTCGCAAAAGCATGCTAGACGAGACTCGACCTCGTTCGATAGGGGTCGAGGGCTCGATGCTCCCCCTCGAGGGGTCTCTTAGTCTAGGCTTTTTGCCTGGCCTCGAACATAATCGATTGTTACCCTCGAACATTTGAGCTTCGAGGCTCACTTTCGAGGGTACCGTCGATTATCCCTGACTCAGTTGATCTGGGGCCCTTGTCGAAACCCTTCGAAGGTCCAAGGTTCGAACCCCTGATCAGTAGAACGATGACTTCCTCCCTTCGAGGGGGAAGCCTTGAGCGTTCTCTCCACGTGTTCCGCTCCGCGCGGGGTAATGGTGGTAGACGTGGGAGTCGTGGCCGATGTGGGGAGGAACGCGGTCGTGTGGGTTTGTCCACAACACTAGGAGCCCCCGAGCCTCGTTTG
This sequence comes from Digitaria exilis, assembly GCA_015342445.1. Lineage (NCBI taxonomy): Eukaryota > Viridiplantae > Streptophyta > Magnoliopsida > Poales > Poaceae > Digitaria > Digitaria exilis. Next base: position 838,897 of record JACEFO010002685.1, read on the forward strand.
GCCCGAGATGTCCCAAATTTTTCTTCGTTCCTCGGGGTCCCTTTCGAGGGACTGAGGAGGAGGCGATCCATGCTTCCCATGATTGGGATCGAGCCACGGATGCCTGGGTGAGCTGATAGCGGGTAGTTCGAGCGGACGTCCATGCCCCGTTCGATGAGGGTAGGCTCGTGGTCATAGGACACGCCCGTAAAAGCTTTTCGCAAAGGTATGCTAGATGGGACTCGACCTCATTCGATAGAGGTCGAGGCTCGATGCTCCCCCTCGAGGGGTCCCTCGATCTAGGCACTTTGCCTGGCCTCGAACATAATCGATTGGTTTCCTCGAGCGCTCGAGCTTCGAGGGTACCGTTGATTATCCCTGACTCGGTTGATCTGGGGCCCCTGTCGAAACCCTTCGGAGGTCCAGAGTTCGAACCCCTGATCAGTAGAACAAAGGCCGCCCTTTCAAGGGTTGGTGTGTTGAATGTGCCTTCCCCCTCTTCGTGCGGGGTCATGATGACCGTTAGGGCAGTTACTGCGACTTCGTGGGGGAGTGTGCGCGCCTTTTCAGGCGTGGCGTGGGCAAAGTGACCGCACGACTGCCCCGACGGCGGAAGAGCGTCCTTTCCCGGGCGAAGATGGCGGTGGCTGGGACGACCTTGATGGTGGAAGCGGACCCTGAAAGCCTCGGGACATCGAGCCCGAGTATAAATAGTAGTTTAGAGACTTGCGTTTCCTGATGTAAGAACAATTCGTTTGTTTTCATACATCCTACTTATTTTCATTAAACATCGTTTGTATCGTTAAACGAGTTTTATTTTCAAGCGGTATCTCTGCGATGCACGTTGTGTCCAATGCATGTGCCTTGAAAGGAAGTCGCCACTAGGATCGATCGTACGTGAATGACTTAGGCGGAGGGAAGTGAGGTGCTGCCATAGCCTCGAGGCATAGGCGAGCACTCGGCTCAGGCGACCCTGCCTTTGTCCGTTTCACGCCTAGTGTCTTTCCTTCAAGGGTTGCAAAAGGGCACTTGGCGATACGCTCGAGATATCACAAGAATTTCGTAAAAGTATTGACTTTTTCGAGGGTTCGTCCCCATTGTAGCCCCCGAGGGAGGGATGGTCCTTTACGAGGGTAGGACCAACCCTCACTCAAGTATGAGTGGACTCGAGTCCACTTGATTCGTTCACACTTGCGAGAGCTAAGCCAAATACTTAATCAAGAGTTTGTACAATCGAAAGTATGTACAAAAAGGGTTCGAGGGGCTGAAGCCGCTCTAGGGGCATAAGCAACTTAGCTGTTGGATGTCGCAGGCGTTCGCGAGGATTTCCGTCGGCGGTGGGTCGTCCCATGCTGAAAAACACGTCGTCGGCATCAAAGACTCTCCTCCACATGGAAGGCCTCGAGGCCCCTTGTGGCTGGGGTCCACTGCGGGGACTTCGTTCGCCGTTGTTGCCTTTCTCGCGAGGGGTTCGATACTTCTTCCCCTTATTGCCTTGATTTTACTTCCTCGAGGGCTTCCTTGGCTTGCTGCCCTCCGCGGGCGTCTCTTCGGGACGCTTTCCCTTCTTGCCGTTGAAGATGGCGTTCGCCGCCTCCTCCCTCGAAGCGTATTTGGAGGCTACCTCGAATAGCCGGTTCGCGTCGGGGGGAGGGTCCCTTCCCAACTTGCATATTAGGTTGTAGCTAGTGGTGCTCTCGAGGAAGAAGTGGATGATCTGAGTATCGGTGATGTTGGGCAGCTCGGTGCAGCGCTTGGAGAAGCGCCGGATGAAGTCCCTCAGGGATTCACCGGGCTTTTGGTTGCACCCTCGAAGATCCCACATGTTCCCGGGGCGCACGTAGGTGCCCTGGAAGTTCCTCACGAAGGTTTTGACTAGGTCGTTCCAGTCGTGGATCCGATTGGGGGGCAGATGCTCGAGCCATGTCCGCGCGGAATCTGCCAGGTGGAGTGGCAGATTGTGGATAATCATGTCGTCATCTGTAGCGCCGCCGAGCTGGCATGCTAGGCGGTAGTCGTTCAACCATACCCTGGGGTCCGTTTCCCCAGAGTATTTGGTGATGGTAGTAGGCTGTCGGAAACGAGGGGGAATCGGAGCGGTGCGGATGTTACGACTGAACACGCGCGTTCCCGCCGGTTCCGAGACCGCATCCCGGTTCCACCCAACGTCGGTGCGCCCGCGTTGGTGGGTCCGGGCTCCCTCTCGCTGCCTTATTTGGTTCAGCGTGTTGCGGGCGTCGCCACCGTTGATCGCGCCTCGGGTGTCCCGGAGGCGTGATATCGCGGGCACCCTCGCTGGAAGTGTTCCTGCTTCGGGTGCACGTGGTTCGCCGACGTGGCGTCGTGCCATGTCCCGGTGGGAGTCGCCCTGGGACTGTGCTCGTGCCCTGCCGTTAGGCTGGGGTGAGCGCACCGATGACTCCCCTCCTCGTTCGCCCTTCGAGGCTGATGAGCGTCGAAGGTGGGAGGCTGAGCTCTCGGCCTGCTGTCAGTGGCGTTCTCAACCAACTTTTGGGCCTCGAGATGCAGCTTCCGCCCCTCGGGGGTAGCTGCTTCTGGCATGGCTCGGAGTAGCGCGGCCGCCGCGATGAGCTTTTGGCTCGTTCTAGGAGCGAGGTCGTCATCTTTGCCTTCGGCGAGGATGCGGGCCTGAGCTACTCGCCCTGCGCGCCGTGCGTCCGTGCTGTGCTTGTGGCCTTGTTTGGGCGGCTCGTGGTCGGAGCGTGCCGGTGGTGAGACGTCACCACTTCCCAAGTCGTGGGGACGAACAACTCGTGGCCGGCGGCGTGGATGCCGCTCGTCCTCAGAAGGCAAGTGGTCTGACGGATCCGGTGGCTGTGCGCCTACTGGATCCGCGCCACCGTTGCCTCCCTGAACGTCATCCTCGCCATCGTCGTCCGACGTTGATCCTTCGCTGACCCGCCCGTCGCTGATGACGAAACACTCCCTGGTTGGATCATACTCATCATCGCAATAGCCGAAGCAATAATCCGCCGCTGTTTGGAAGGCCAGAAAGGCCTCTGGGTCACGGAGACCCGAGTAGTTCCAACCAGGGTGCTCATGCTCAAAGGCGTATCGATCTTCTGATTCCGTGCGGGAATCGTCGCGTGTCAGAGCGGCGAGGTCGCGTCCCGAGGCCAGATGACGGCCTGGCTGGCCATCATACGCACTCATGGCGGTGCGGACGGGCGAGGCGTACGTGGCCGTAGGGCCGCGTAGCCCATAGAGATAGGGACGTGCCGTCGTAGCACGTGGTGCAGAAATGGGTCCCGGGAGGAAGGGAGCAGCCCTCTCCTGTGACCCTGATCGCGGGATCTCCCCTTCCCTCGCGGGAGGAGGGATGCTGACGTCGGCGGCGTGCCTTGCAGCGCGCGCTCGTCGTACGCGAGGTCTGGGACGACTCCGTCGTCGCGGTGCTTCCAGTGGCAGTTGAGGTGGCTCCAGCTGGTTGCTCGGTTCCTCCCGGAGGATGCGCATGTGGTAACCGTCGCCACATGCCTGGAACCGTAAGCTCCCGAACCAGATCTCCTGCCCCACTGGGAGCAGATTGCTCTCGCCCAGCGGGGGGCGTCCTTGGTCGAAGTTCGCCATCGGGAAACGAGAGTTGCGCAGCGCTGGTCCCCTACCTGGCGTGCCAACTGTCGGTGCCTGATTTGGTCGCACCGGCACAAACAAGTGATTGCGGTGCTGATCCACTCGTTGCCCTGATGGTGCGTGAAGAGACGGGGGTTTTTATCCTGGTTCCGGCCACGGGGCCGTACGTCCAGCAGTGGTGCGGTGCACCGGTTTCGTGTCGCTCGTAGTAGGGGGTTACAAGCAAGGTGGGAGAAGGAGATGAGCTCCTAAGTCCCTGAGTCTAGCTTTCGCTGGCTAAGAGTCGTGTGTGTGTCTGGCTATGTATGAACCTGTCCTCTCTTATGCATGGGCTTCCCTTCCCCTTTTATAGACCAAGGGGGAGGGCGTGAGTACATGTGTTCGTCGTGCTGATGTTGCTAAGTGCACTGTTCTGTCCATGCCACGCACTATGCGAGCGGGAATCGCGCCTTCCAACTCCGGCTGACGACATGGCAGTGGCTGACGTGATGTCCTTCCTTCTTGTGACGGCTCACGGCGTCGAGGGTGGCAACTTGCGTATGGCGTCCAGATCGAGTCTTTGTAGCCTCCTTCGAGGTTCGCCTTCGAGGATGGTGGCGCGCCCGAGGCGAGCAAAGTCAACGGAGTGGTTGGCATAGTGCTGCTGCCAAGTTAGGCGTGGCCGTGCAGTATGGCACTCAGAAGTCCACTGTTGCGAGTTGATTTGACCGGTGTCATCTCCGGGGCGTGGGCGGTGGCGTGGAGCATTGATCTCCTGCTTTTTTACTGCAGAGGAACGTCATCATGTCCTGAGTTGATGGGTCACAGAGCCTTGGGCGTCGTTCCTGGTGAGGCCGGCTCGAGCTTGAACCGCAAGCTCGAGCTCGCTGAGCCTCGAACGAGACGGAAACGCTGGCTCGAGGATGGAAGTCTCCCTCGAGGCTGCTGAGCCTCGATCGTCACGGACATCCCTGCTCGAGGGTGGTCGTCCACCTCGAGCGGGATGGGTGCCGAGGAGGAGTTGTTGTGATGGGCCTTTGCCGAGCTGTAGAGCCAGGCCAATGTCGTTGTGGGCCTTGTCGTCAAATAGTTTTAGGGCCCAAGATAGGGTACCCCTACTATTGGTACCCGACAAATCTGTTTCGACGAAAAGAAACTCCCGGCTAGGGGAAGCTCTTTCCTAACGCGTACATAAATAAAATAGTACGGGCGTGCCAGTATACTAAAGTATACAAAATAAATAATAGAGACAAACAAACTCAGGGAACACTTATCTTTATTAATTCATATGAGAATTACAAGTATATGTTCCCACTAGAATTTACATTGAAATGCGCCTAATACATCAGACTAAGCAGGTCGATGTGTTATTCTTGGTTCTCGTGGCCTCGTGAAGCCGCCGGTTAATTACATCCATGTCGTTGGGCCATGGAAGACCTCCGATTAAGCTACGCTGATGGTCGTCGTCTTAAAGTCTCAAAGTGTGTATAAGCTGTAACATGAAAAGGACAGAAGTGGTGGGCCAAAGCCTCGTCGGTCTCTGGTGAGCAATATCCAACCTCGTCGGTCACGAAGTTCATATTAAAGTATGCAAAATAACCATGTTCGGCCTCGTCGGTCACGAACCAGTGATTGTCTAGCCTCGTCGGTCAGGACATCGGAATTTCCGGCCTCATCGGTCACGGAATAATAGTGTAAATGAGTGATCCCCGCCTCGTCGGTCAGGGAGCGTAGAGCAGACTTCGTATAAACACACAGGTATTGACAATGCCGAAATAAGCAAATTATCATAGCGGCAGCACTAAACTCTCAGTGATCAACCGATTAGCTAAGGGACTCTCTTTCATGTCACGTGGATACAACCACTGGCTACCTGAGAGGGCCACACGGCCTGAACACAACTTGTGTTAATGGCAAAGCAGCATCTTAACTGTACTGTGTGCTGATTGCTGAAATGTGACCATTGCTGAGAATGACAAGCTTACTACCAGCTACTGGGTCACTGCATGAGTTGCTGAGGCTGTCAGATACTGTTGGCTTCCATGATGCTCTCGATCGGGCATTAAGAATGCTGCTCAGACCTTCATCGACCACACATGCTGCACAACCATTTGCTGCTAAGCATTGTCAGAAGGATGCATAGGGCTTAAAACCATCACATTTGGTTGCTCCATTGTCGCAAATACAGCCTGACTCGCTCTAGAGATTATATACAACTCGCATGTAACAATGGCATTAGTTTGCCGTGAGGGCCAATAACCAATAAATTAGTACTAGCTAGCTGCCCTGTTGAGTATTACAAAGGAGGATTTATTGCACATTGATTCTCATCCGAAGCTCGTACATGAGAAAGTAAAATTATAGAGAACTCATTATGAACCAAGCATAAACGTTTTGTGTACATCTGGGCCAGACTACTAGCTATGCCGCAGGAGAATACTAAGCCTATCTCTAAAACAGGAGAAACATGATTGCAGCTCTTATAACCAAAACCATACTAATTGCCAGGCAGTATTATCAAGGCCTCTTATTAGCAAGGGCTTCACTACTGTCAGTTTGTATAGCTATGCCTTGTCGTCTGCAGTAAACTTCATGAAGCACTGTTAATACTCCATGAATCTCCACAGGCCACACTACACTTGATATAATATTATAATCTGCTTGCTACATTCTGTGTTACCAGGCGCCATGTTCTTGGCTATTGAGCCATGTTACCATCTCTCTTGTGACTCACTAAATAAATATTACATCGCCACTCTATCTATGGCCGGCACCGAGCTGCTGTTTGCACATCTCCACCTCTTCTCAATATATGGCCGATTAAACTAATCAAACACCACCACATTCTCATTTATGAGGGCTGCACGACGATTGCTGCTTCTCTGCAACTGCTAGAACACAGACCATTGATAATCACCAGAGCCTTGCCAATTGACTATTCACTACTATCATTGGCAGTTGCTGTTCTAAACAAATGGCCACACAATTGGAACATAAGTCGTAAATCTTCACTTCTCAACTTCTAAACTGATCAATTATTAAACTCATCAGGCCAGAACATCAAAGAGCCTCCAATTAGAATTATTGCCTCTTACTGGAAGGGCTGTGTCACTGCCCGCCACAAGGGGGCATCTAGTTACCTTCACACAATTGCTGACTGCCAGCTAATGTTCACCTCAGATCATGGTGGAATGTGTCGCTAGCTTCCTACAAACTGCCAGTGTACTTCTATATTTACTGCTGCCCTTGGGAAAATAACTATACGGCCAAGTCAGTCAGCGACTTCACCACTACTGCCGTTGCTCATCATCAGAGGCACAGCTAATTTCATCGGTAGTTTTGCACTGCAATGTACTATTCATACACTCACGATCTGATTGCTTCTTTTCTTCTCATGCCAGCATCTCCTTTCAAACTAAACTCCTTTCAAACTAAACTGACATCTTGATCTTGTTTGTAGTATATGTGCTTTATCTTCTACACTACAGCCAGCCTTCTTCTATTACTGCTGCAGATCACATCTAAATATCTCATCGTCAGCCCAGTAGCCCACCACTACACACTGATGAGAACTGTGTGACGATGCGGCGGCCATGGCAACAACACAGCACGCTGCGATCTCTGCTGATCTCAAATCTCTCTACTACTGAGGAACAGCCGCACATCCACTCCTTGGCCTTATACACGCCATATCAACTCACAACAAACACCATGGCTGACTCTTCTCTAGCTATGTGAGCCCTTGACTGCAGTACTGGTCCTCACATCTATCCAGACCTCTCTCCTCCCATACATCGAGCACTATGAGGACCTGCTACTACTTTGACTGGCCTCTTCAACGACGCCGGCGACAGCGACGGCGGCGGCGAACTGCAGCTAGCAAAAGAAATAAACATGGGGCTGTACCAGCCACCACAGAGTCTCACCATTCTTTGCAGCCATGGCGACGACGGCAACGACGATGCTCTTCCTCGACGTGACTGGAGGCACTACGCAAGGTGTATGTGTGTGAGAGCGGTGGCAGCAGGATGCCGGCGTGGTGAGGGTGGATGTGTCATGTATGTGTGCAAGGCGCCGGCGTGGTGTGGACAGGGAGAACCGGCAGGGCCTCGGCCTCTCTTTCCTGGCGTGTGTGTGAAATGGCGGCAGCCTGGCAGTGTGGCGTGAGGGTCCGGGACCCCCCCTCGACGATGGAAGCCGAGGACCTTTTATAGGCAAACGCTAGGGTGAAGGGCAGGAGGAGCGTATGGAGGTCGAGCGCCGCCGCTGCGTTGTTGCCGAACGAGTCGCGCTTCCGTTCGTTGCTGCGCGGCTGACTCATTCAAATCCCGAAAGTTGATCTTATCGCTTTGATCCTATCTTTGATCGCCGCCGGATGAATCGGGCCAAGGACGAGATCACGGAGCTTCTCGAAGGTAGCTCAGCCCTGAGTCCGCGTCGGTTTGGTGTGCATGGCTGCCCCTGGCATATGTGTGCTTGTAGTTGTATATACCGCCAGTATGTATGGCATGTATACGTCCATGCATGGTCCATCAATACCTCGACTAGGCCATACAGGAGGCATTTTGCATGGGCTGTCCGTGGAGAGGCCCAGAGCCCATTCACGTTCACCATTAATTAATTGATCACACAAACTTTACATTAAGCTGGGCTTAAACCTTCATTGTAGCCCATAGCATGAACATAACGATATCGTACTTTATACCCTCCTGATCAATACTAGGTTATAGAATATGTTCACAGGCCCACCAATCACATGGGCTCACAGCTTGTAGGTTCTTTATGAAAACGTGACAAAATCTCATACTACAGAATCCACATAGTTTGTACATGCCTCTTCCTGTTCCTTCTATTCCCTAGGCAGATATTTCTATGGATTTTTTTGGGATTGCCTAGGACTAAGAGGGGGAGGGATAGCATTTTTGTTGTGGTGGATCGCTTTTCTAAGATGGCTCATTTTATACCATGTCATAAAAGTGATGATGTTGTCCTTATTGCTGACCTCTTTTTCAAAGAGATTGTACGTTTGCATGGTATGCCTTCTACTATTGTTTCAGATCGTGATGCAAAATTTTCGAGTCACTTTTGGCGTACTTTGTGGAACAAGTTGGGTATAAAATTATTATTTTCTACCACTTGTCATCCGCAAACCGATGGACAAACAGAGGTGGTGAACTATACTTTGGGTGCCATGTTGAGGGATGTTTTGAAGAAAAATTTGAAGATGTGGGAAGAATGTTTGCCTCATGTGGAGTTTGCATACAATCGCGCAACACATTCCACTACAAAGGTAAGTCCTTATCAGGTAGTGTATGGTTTCAACCCCCGTGCTTCTATTGATATTCTACCTTTGCCTACTAGTGAGAGAATTCATAGTGATGCTAAGGAACGTGCTGAGTTTATATTGAAAATGCATGAAACTACTAAGCATAACATTGAAAAGATGACAGAAAAATATAGAGTTGCTGGTAGTAAAGGTAAAAGAGAGTTAAAACTTGAACCAGGTGATTTAGTGTGGTTGCATTTGAGAAAAGAGCGTTTTCTAGAATTGAGGAAGTCAAAGTTGATGCCCCGAGCTGAGGTCCATTTAAAATAATTGAAAAGATTAATGATAATGCATATAAACTTGAGTTGCATCCCGAGTTCGGGGTTAGTCCTACTTTTAACATTGCAGATTTGAGACCTTACCTGGGAGAAGAAGATGTGCTTCAGTCGAGGACGACTTCAGTTCAAGAGGGGGAGGATGATGAGGACATCACTCCTACGGATATACACGAGGTTTCTTCGCTGGACATTCAAGGTCCAATCACAAGAGCTCGAGCGCGACAATTTAATCTAGACGTGAGTTCGCTCCTAAGTGTTCCTATTAATATTCTTGAGAATGGTTCGCTACCTGTGGGTGTAGAGTCCTGACGGACTAAACAACCCTGGCGGACCACCCTGTGGGCCGGCCCACGTACAAGACTTGACGCACAAGACAAGGATTAGTCCTAGTCGGTTTGGATAAACTGTATCAGGGAATTAGAGATTAACTTGTAAAAGTTTCCTAGTCCTATACGGTCTCCATGTAACCCTGCCCTCCGGCATATATAAGGGGAGGCAGGGACCCCTTCAAAGCATCACTTTACACCAGATCAATACAAGATACACCATACAGGACGTAGGGCATTACACACATTGCGGCCCGAACCTGTCTAAATCGTCTCTTGTCACCTTCGGCTCTAGATTCTCGACGACTTCTCCCTAAACCCTTCTCTCGGGGCACCCCCTCGAGAACGTTGTCAGCATAATTCGCCGACACTTTGGCGCCGTCCGTGGGGATCTACTTGTCGAGAACTCACTAAAGAGTCGATGGCCTCGTTCAACGCCTCCATCGTCATCAAGTTCGAGGCAGGATCAAGCCACGCGTCCACGACTCCCTGGCGGACTCCAGATCACCTCCGACTTCCGCCAGGATTCAACGATCAGAACCGTGACAACATCCCCACGGGCACCCAGGAACTCTAGTTCCGATTCCCGTGGATCGAAGACTCCACCGCGTGGATCGCGCGCGCCTCAGTTTCCCTTCGGGATAACGAACTCGGCCGCGATCTACCAGAAGCATCTGAAGAGGAAGTTTCGACAACCTCGCCGGGCCACCTCGGATCTTGTCATGACCACAACTCCCTCGGGGGTTATCGTTCATTGGCCTGACATGGATCCCGAGGTGGCTCTCCACGAAGCAAACGTACCCTCCACGGTACGGGACATTCTACCTCTGCTTCCCTTCCAGGAAGGCAGAGAACTCCCTGTTACCATGAGTAACAGAAAAACCGGGCCTAACAACCCCGGCCGCCAGTCCTGTGTCATCCTCAATGATCACAGCGACGATGAAGTTGTCTCCGACGACGCTCCAACCGTTGATGGAGAGACCGATGCAGACCGAGAACTCCGTGTCGAGCGCAACCGCAACCGTGCCCTCCGACGTCGCTTCATTCAGAGGAAAAACCTCAATGCTGAGTTCGACAAGGAAGGCATCTTCAACTCCCCTGCGGCCAACATCATGTTCGGGGTCAGCGTCTTCGAGGGGTTCCAACCTACCCCTGACATCGACCTCGCCAAAGCCCGCCTAGAAGCCGCAGCAGTCATGGTTGATCGCTTGGACGGAGGCCGCTCCGCCTCCAAAAGCAAGAGTTCTTCGCGCCACCAAGCACCGTCAGCTAGGCGTCAGAGCAGCCACTACGGCAGCTCCGCCGGAAGAACAAAGGACATGGCCAGGCCTCGTGAGGAACCCCGCCGTCCTCGCGGGGAACCCCCCAGGTCCAACTGCCGCGAAGAACCCCGCCCGGCTCGTTCCCACATTACACCGAACGAAGCCCGCAATGAAATCCTCCGGATCCGGGAGGGGAGAGCTACCTCCCACGTTGCGGATTCTACGGGAGGATACGACGACCCCAACCCTGATGCTCTGCCATGCTACACACGCGCCATCCGCGTCAGCTCCTTTCCGCGAAAGTTCAAGCCGCCAGGCATCACCAACTTCGACGGGAAGCAAGACCCCAACATCTGGCTGCGCAGATACTCTTCTGCAATCGAGGCATCGGGGGCGACGACATCTCCAAGATGTTGTACTTCCCAGTTGCGATGGAGCAAGGTCCTCTCACCTGGCTTGAGTCCCTTCATCCAGACTCCATCGACAGCTGGCATGCGCTGAAGAAGGCTTTCGTCTCCAACTACCAGGGTTCTTTCGAGTGCCCTGGCAGCAAATATGAGCTCCGCGCGTGCAAACAAAAGCCAGATGAGTCCCTGCGCGACTACAACCGGCGATTCTTCGCCATCAAGGCATCCTGCATTCCCATCCCCGATTCAGAAGTCATCGACTATTTTCAAGAAGGGATGACCGACCGCAGCCTCTTCCGTGATTTCGGTCACAACCGTCCTCGTGACCTCGAGGAATTCCGCGCGCTGGTGTCCAACTGGATGGACACCGATGATCAAGAACGGGAGCGCTACGGCAAACGGTCCGCCAACCATGGTCACAGGAATCAGGAAGACAACAGGGATCAGCCGCGCGACTCCTTCCAGCGTAACGGCAACAACCCACGGAAGCGACCAAACAACACGGTCGCAACCGTCCAGACCGTTCAGGCCGCCAAGTCTCCGCAGCAAAGAAGGGAAGAATTCAACAAACTTCTCAAGAAGCGCTGCCCCTACCATCCGGACAGCAAGCACACCATGGGCGATTGCACGCTCCTTCGGGAAACGTTCAGCACGCCCAACAAGAAGCAGAGGTCGGATGGAGACGGAGACGTCAAGCACGACAAGGGAGACAGCGGTTTCCCAGATATCACCAATACTGTCAATGTCATCTTCGGAGGCATGGCAGTCAGCGACACCTCGCGCAATCGTAAGAATGCGCGGCGCGAGGCCTATGCAGCAGAACCTGCGGTGGTTACACCCCTACGGTGGTCAGACACCACCATCACCTGGTCCAGAGAGGACCAATAGGCGGAGATAACCTCTCTCGGATGATATCCTCTCGTCCTAGAGTCCGTGGTGGCGAATAGCAGGCTCACCAAGGTCCTGATTGATGGGGGCAGCGGGCTCAACCTCATCTTCGCCAAGACGCTAAAGTCCATGGGGCTCGACACAAGCACGCTGCAGCCGGCAGATACTCCCTTCTACGGCATCGTACCTGGGAAGGCTGCCATCCCCCTCGGGCAAATCACCTTGCCCGTCACGTACGGTACTGCATCCAACTACCGTACAGAGTTCATCAAGTTTGAAGTTGCAGACTTCGAAACGTCATACCACGCCATCCTCGGGCGACCAGCGTTGGCCAAGTTCATGGCCATCCCCCACTACACCTACCTGGTGTTGAAGATGCTAGGGCCTCACGTCGTTCTTTCCCTTCGCGGTGATATCAAGCGCTCCTACCTCTGCGACAAAGAGGCAGTGGAGTGCGCCGTCAGAGCCGCGTCCACCATAGATCGCCAAGAGCTCCACCCCCTGGCTTCCACCGTCATCGAAAAAGACGGTGATGCCCCGACGCAGAAGAAGACGCGAGCCATCAAGCCTGTGGACTAGGTAGCCACGAAGACAGTTGATCTCCAAACAGGAGATCCAACGAAGACAGCGGTGATTGGCTCCACCCTCACTCCTGCATAGGAAAGCGCGCTCGTCGACTTCCTGCGAGCCCAGGTTGACATCTTTGCTACAAAGCCTTCCGACATGCCTGGAGTTCCCAGAGAGTTGATCGAGCGCAAGCTGGACATCAACGAGAGTGCAAAGCCCAAAAAGCAGCGCCTCCGAAGATTTGCCACCGAGCGTCGGGAAGCCATTAACAAAGAGCTAGCTAAGCTATTAGCAGCCGGCTTCATCAAAGAAGTCTTTTATCCGGATTGGTTAGCCAATCCGGTTCTTGTAAGGAAAAAGAATTCAAATGAATGGAGAATGTGCGTTGACTATACTGATCTCAACAAACATTGCAAGAAGGATCCTTTCGGGCTTCCTCGCATTGATCAAGTCATCGACAGCACCGCCGGGTGCACCCTACTCTGTTTCCTCGATTGTTACTCAGGATATCACCAGATATCGCTGAAAGAAGAGGATCAGATCAAAACCTCATTTATCACGCCATATGGCGCATATTGTTATACAACCATGTCTTTTGGTTTGAAAAATGCAGGCGCCACATATCAACGGGCGATACAGGGTTGTCTTCAAGACCAACTCCACCGAAACGTCGAAGCCTACGTTGATGATGTGGTAGTCAAGACAAGAAACCCCGAGGATCTCATCGCTGATCTCACCGAGACGTTCATGGCGGCGGAAGCTTAATCCCGCCAAGTGTGTTTTCGGCGTTCCATCAGGAAAGCTCCTCGGGTTCATCATCAGCGAACGCGGCATCGAGGCTAATCCAGAAAAGATAGCAACTATCATGAACATGGAGCCGCCGCGTACCGTCAAGGATGTCATGAAGCTTACGGGCTGCATGGCTGCACTCAACCGCTTCATCTCCAAACTTGGAGAACGCGGGACTGAGTTCTTCAAGCTACTCAAGAAGCAAGACAGATTCCAGTGGACTCAGGAAGCTCAAGTCGCCTTCGACAAGCTCAAGCTGTTCCTGACTACACCACCTGTGCTCACTGCACCGCTCTCGGGCGAAGACCTCTTGCTCTATATTTCAGCAACCACCAACGTCGTCAGTGCCGCTATTGTTGTTGAACGCGATGAGGAAGGTCATCTTCAAAAGATTCAACGACCTGTGTACTTTGTGAGCGAAGTCCTCTCGGACTCCGGATAAAGGTACCCTCAAGTTCAAAAAATTCTATATGTTGTCTTAGTGACATCCAGGAAATTGCGGCACTACTTCGACTCCTACAAGATCATTGTGGTTACTGGATATCCTATTGACGAAATTCTCCATAATCAAGACGCTACAGGGCGTATCGCCAAGTGGGCTGTTGAGCTCGGAACATACAGCATAGAGTTTCGTTCTCGCACGGCCATGAAGTCTCAGGTTCTTACTGATTTCATATCAGAATGGACCGAGCACAATCTTCCAGTCGTCATCACCAAGCCTGAGCATTGGATCATGTACTTCGACGGTTCACTCAAGCTGGAAGGTGGAGGCGCTGGAGTTCTGTTGATTTCACCTCGAGGAGATCAACTCAAGTATGTTCTGCATATTCGGTTTGCCGTCACCAACAATGCTGCAGAATACGAAGCACTTCTTCACGGATTGAAGATGGCCATTACCCTCAGTATCAAGCGTCTGCTGGTGTATGGGGATTCAATGTTGGTCATCAAACAAGTCAACAAGGACTGAAATCGAAACCATGAAGACATGGATGCGTACTGTGAAGAAGTTCGCAAGTTGGAAAAACACTTTCTCGGCATCGAATTTCATCATGTCGAGCGAGATTACAATGTCGCTGCAGACGTCCTATCAAAGCTGGGTTCTTCTAGAGCAGAGGTGCCCAGTGGGGTGTTCGTCAATGAACTCTCCAAGCCATCAATTTCTGCAGCGGCAACTTCCGACGATACAACCTCAGCCCCTGAGGTTATGCTCATCGACGCTGCCTGGAGCGCTCCAATTATAGATTACATCTTGCACGACAGACTCCCTGCCGAGAAGGCAGAAGCTCAGCAAATTGCTCATCGCAGCAAGTCCTATATTATAATTGGAGACACACAGTACCGACGTGGTGCACGCTCTGGCGCATTGATGAAATGCGTCTCACAGCAAGAAGGAGTCAACATCCTGGAGGAAATTCACGCAGGTGAATGTGGCAATCATGCAGCTTCCCGCACTATCGTGGGCAAAGCCTTCCGTGCCGGGTTCTACTGGCCTACAGCTCTACACGACGCTGAAGAAATTGTTCGTCACTGCAAGGGTTGTCAATATTTCGCTCATCACTCACATCAGCCTGCGCACAAGATCAAATTGATACCTCCGTCATGGCCGTTCGCATGCTGGGGGCTTGATATGATTGGGAAACTACCCAGGGCGCCTGGTGGATTTGAATACTGTTTCATCGCCATTGACAAATTCTCAAAGTGGATAGAAGTGTTTCCGGTTCTCAAACCAACCTCTGAGAAAGCAGTCTAATTCCTCCAAGAGTTGATTCTTCGCTTCGGGATACCACACCAAATCATCACGGATTTGGGTACTACCTTTACAGGCAACAAGTTCTGGGACTACTGTGCAGATCGCAGCATCGAGGTATTCTATGCCTCTGTTGCTCATCCTCATGCCAACGGACAAGTTAAAAGAGCCAATGGCATGCTCCTCGATGGACTTAAAGCTCGCATGAAACGAACCCTGAAGAAAGCAGAAGGCCGGTGGATGAAAGAACTCTTTCCAGTTGTCTGGGGCCTACGATCTCAACCCAGTAAAGCTACAGGGCAATCTCCCTTCTTCCTGGTGTATGGATCTGAGGTCGTCCTACCGGCTGATGTCATGCATGGTGCTCCTCGCGTTGAGGAATTTCAAGAAGCCATGGCGAACGAACATCGGATGATTGAGGTTGATACGACTAAAGAAGTACGACTGGCAGCCTTGTTACACAACGCTGCGTATCTTCAGGGTATCCGTTGATTTCATGACAAGAATATGAAGACAAGATCATTCCTGATTGGAGACTTGGTGTTACGCCGAATCCAGAATACAGTCGTTCATTCCAATCTTACTTCACCTTGGGATGGTCCATTCATTGTTTTCAAGGTCCTCAAGCCAGGCACCTACAGACTTCAAACAGAAGATGGTGTGGATTTACCAAATCCTTGGAACATAGAACATCTACGCAAATTCTACGCGTAGCTCCTTCACTGCAACAGTGCTTCGGCATCGCAAGAACCAATTGCTTCGGCATCCAGAGTTCTTCTGTAAACATTGCTCCGGCAATACATGAACTGGTTGCTTCGGCATCATATGTTCTTTAGTACCGTTGTTTCGGCAACGAGATATATTTCAATAAATTTTCCTTTACTGGGTTGTTTATTTTGTCTTCGTGACATCATTCAAAACTTCCGTGTTCTTTCTAGACTCGGACAGTTTCCTCTTCATGCATTCGGAGCCCATAAATGAGGTCTATCCGGGTTCCTTCGGGGCCGAGAATGGATCTGTTCCTCCAATTTCACTACTTTACGATAATTTCCAGCTTAAAGCTGCCGCTCCGTGGGTCTTACTGGGTTCTTGCTTCGGCAAACCACATACAGTTTGTTCCCAAGTATCCTCCCGGGGTACACTTTAAAAGATAGCTTATGCTATAAGAAATCTCCCTGGGTTCCCTCGGGTCCTTAACAGGGCTGTTTTTCAACAGTTAAAATCTACGCAATGTACATTTTGACTAAGTCCTGGTCATTGACATAGGGAGAACCCAGGGATTCTTAGAAATTCTTTGTTTTTTCTTCAAGCATGGAAATATTATATTTCATTGCAGAATACTTATATTACAATAATATTTGTTCAATTTACAGTCTAAGGCTCTGAGCAATTGCCTCGGCAACTGGCCCGGCCTCTTGTTTCAGGTCCCTGAAGGCGGCTTCAGTACAATTGGGCTCTGCGCCTTCTACAAGCTTGCCTATATCTACTTCAGGGTACCTAGACCTAATCACAGCAAGGACACGCACAAGACAGGCTTTGGATGATCTCTTGATATACGCCTTCAACTGTCGAGGCATGGCCTTCAGACGCTCCAGGAATTATTGCGGAGATGAAGGGTCTTCAGGAACCAAGGCCTTCACCACTGGGTTCGCTGCCTTCTCTAGCAACGAAATCCGATTCAGGGCTTTGCCCAGGTCATTGTCCGACTTCTTCATCTGCCGTATGGTTTCTTCAAGTTCTGACATTCTCCTGGTCGCCTGCTCAAGCTTCTCGTCCAGCGCCTTCTTGTCAGCAAGATTCTTCTGCGACTGGACGAGTTCTTTGGATAGCTGATTCCTTTCTTCGCGAGCATCTTCAAGGTCCTTGGCAAACTTCTTTTGCTGCTCAATGACTTGAATCAACTGCGCATCAGCATCCTTGCGTTGTTCGACTACAACTCTGAGCTGCTCCTTGATAGTATGATGCTCTTCAGAGAGAGTCTTCAACGCCTCTTCATGACGGTTGGCCAAGTTCGACCAATCTGTCATCATGCTCTGGGCTGTCGTAAGCTGTTGTTGCACCCCTGCTCATACAAGACAATGACAGAGTTGTTAGATTACACATACAAAGGATACTTCATTACAAGACTTCGGCTGTGACAGAGTACCTTTGAGCTCTGTCTTCGCCGCGTTGAGTTTCTTCTTTATATTCTCCTTTTCCGCGACCAATTCCTTGGTGCGCAGATGCAAGGTGCGGATCATGTTGGCATCTTCCGTCTCCTGGAGTTTGCGGTCTTCACGTTCACGCTCCAGCTCCTTCTGGAGACGGTCTGCCTTGGCGTGCATCAGCGATATGTTGTGGATATACTCCGTCTTCTTCCTTGATGCTTCGTCGATGGCCTGCAGAAATATTATCATGAGATATATTCAAACAGGACAATGAGTACAGGGTTGTTTTTCATACCTTGAAGTAGGCCACTGCTCTCTCCGCATGGTACAACCCCCTGTCGATGTGCTCCTCATCCTCCTCCGTGTCCAAGATGTACTCGAAGGCTTGCGGATTTGGATTAAGCATTGGATCGTAGCTCCCGATGCGGAAGCTACCGATCTCCTCTTCAGCTCCAGTACTCCTGGGCACTCTGGGGATTTCTTCAATTAATTGCTCTTGGGTTGATGTTTCGGCTTGTTTACCCCTTGAGCACTCTGCTTCTGGAACTGCCTCTGCCCCGATCTGGGTTGTCTCCGTGACGCTCGGGGGCTCAGCAGTGTTCTGGTCACGGCGTTCAACTTCGGTTTCTTCAATAGCCGCCTGCGTGACCAGTTGATCGATGTCCGCCAGCACCTCGGCAATCGTTTCTTCAACTTGTGCCTCTACAGATGATGGCGGATTTGATGGCGTGGCTGATTGAACCTCTGGCAGGGTTGTTTTTGGTACTTCCCTGGGTTCTTCGGGCACTATGGCCTCTGGTTCTACAGCCGCATGATCAGCCGCTGGCTCTTTCCTAGTTGTTGATAGCATTTCTTCAACACTGCATCAATAACTTCGTCAGTGAAAATGGAGTGTTACGAATGTTCAATTTGTACACTATAACAAGATTTACAGGGTACTTACATGCTGGAAGGTCGCATTGGGATTTCCGGCTCCCTCAAGATGAATTCTTCTTCAGTTTCCTGCTCCGGTGCCGATGGTCCGGTTGGACAGGTTTCTTCAACCACTAGTGTTGTCCTTATGAATGGCGCGGAGATAGGATTGAAGATATTGTGCAGGATCTCTTCCTCTGATAATGGTTGTCGCGCAATGCTATCTTGCTGCGACATGCTGGTGCCAATTTCTCCAATGGCTATCCTCACAGAAGATGATGACTTGAGTTGTGGGGATATTTTTGCCCTTTCATCCGGGATGATTCTCGCTCGGGGCTTGGGTAGCGTCCGTGCTCTCTTGGGCACAGGTGCCGCCAGATCTGTTGTAGCGGTTCTCTTGGATCCTTCACCTCCCTTGGAGGTCGTTCCCGCTTTGGCATGGGATTCCTCTGGCACTTGCTGTTCCGCATGGGCATTACGCTCGTCAGGCTCTTCAGTTGCAGATTGCTTGTGTTGGCGCACCTGATCCCTTACCCCTGGATCCACACAGCGAGCCAACAATGATGCTTCTTCCGCATTGGTTAGATCCAGGGGCGGCAGACTCACATAAAGTGATCGTCGAGCTTCATACTGTTATAACCAAGACACTAGTTAGTACTATTGCCTTCAAATAACAAGGAAGTATATTGACATTCAGATATGGTTCTTACCTCAGGCATCATGGTGATTGCTGAAACCTCCATTATTTTTGGAAATTGCTCATCACTGATCACCAGAAATTTCTTCAAGAGTTGCGTAACTCTCTTATCTGACATCTCTCCGGTGGCATTCCTTGAAGGGTCAGATTCTCCAGAGTACAAGTACTCTGGGGTGCAGCGTTGTTTGCACGGCTGGATTCTCCTCAATAAGAATGACCGGTACACCATGGCTCTTGTCAGCCCTTGTGCTTTCAGATCTCTGATCATGTTCAGCAGCTCAGGAATCCGCATCGCCTGATTGACTCCAATAGTTTCACTCCAGATTGGTTTCATTACTGGAGGATTCCCTGAGCGGCTGGGTAGTTGTGGCTGGTGGTTCCAAGCATAAAACCACTCCTTCTGCCAGTCCTTCAGGCTCTCCTTGGTTGCATAGTCCAAATACACCGGTCTCATGCCCTTACAGAACTGGATTACCACCTTCCCTACAACTTGCAATGGTTCGCTTGAGGTCTTCACTCTGAATAGGTGGCGGAACAGAGCAAAATGCGGATCTATTCCTATAAATGCCTCACAGAGGTGGATGTAGATCGACAGATTCAAAATCGAATTGGGATTCAAATGACACAATTCAATCCCATAAAATTGCAAGACTCTGTGGAAGAAATCGCAGGTTGGAAGACCGAATCCAACTTCATAAAAAGCTTTCCATACCGTCAGCTCTTCGGTTTCCTCAGTGGGGTACTCGTGTCCGTACGCGCACCTCCACCGGCTGATTTCTTGGGCCGCTAGGAACCCATCTGTTTCCAGAGTCTTGATATGCTTGTCCTTCAGATTGCTGGTTGGCCAGTCACTGATTGGATCTTCAATGCTTGGCATGTCCCCAGTGGGCGCTGCTTTCTCGGTCGTCACGACCTCCTTCATTGCTTCTGCTCTCCTCTTTGTGCCCTTGCTTCGGCTGGATCCTTCACCACCGGCCATCGCGGTCTTTCGAGACTTGGTGTGGATTGGATTCGGGTTGGGGGCAGATGTGGAAGATTTTGCGTGGTCTCAGGATCGCAAGCAAAGAAACTATCGCAAACCCTAGATCTGTTTTGCCAAAGGTGTGCAGAAACAGGGGAGGCGAACGGTTTATATTGACTTTTCGAATCAATACTTCGGTACTTTTCAATTTTGGTCCTTTCTTGATCCTATATTTGGCTCGGGGGCTGTGGACATATTTTCACGAAATATTTTTCTGAGAATTTTCGGCTTCAATTGATAAATTTATGAGGAGTTCTAAAAGAACTCGGGTTTTTTCGGAAATTGATTCTCTTTTGGTTCGGACTTCGAAAGAGCCTCGAATTTCTTCTTCAAAGATAAACGAGGCTCGGGGGCTGCCCAATTGGGCGCACCTAGTCGGTGCGCACCAATCCGAACTTCGAGAAGACTTATGAGCACATCATTACCTATTGAACAGCATGGTTGCAACTTCCAAGAGCAAAGAACCCTATGGGTCTCAAAGAACCCTGACGGATCTCAAAAGAACTCTGGAGGACCTCAAAGAACTCTGTACTTTCAACAAGGCTGTTCTTCAGGAGATAAGGTGCTTGGGGGCTTGTGGGTGTAGAGTCCTGACGGACTAAACAACCCTGGCGGACCACCCTGTGGGCCGGCCCACGTACAAGACTTGATGCACAAGACAAGAATTAGTCCTAGTCGGTTTGGATAAACTGTATCAGAGAATTAGAGATTAACTTGTAAAAGCTTCCTAGTTCTATACGGTCTCCATGTAACCCTGCCCTCCGGCATATATAAGGGGAGGCAGGGACCCCCTTCAAAGCATCGCTTTACACCAGATCAATACAAGATACACCATACAGGACATAGGGTATTACGCGTGACTCGGCGGCCGCGCTGCCGTGCCCCAGCAGGCCGGCACCGGAGGCTCCCTCAAGGCCTCAACCTCAACTGTGTTGCGCGCCCTCCCCTGACCCCTGGTAATGGTTTCTCTCGCTCAGATCTGAGCCTAGTTCTTTGTACGATAGTTCAACATGGTAATGTTTTGATCCTTTCCAGATCGTTCACACCATGGCAAGCCCATGGAGTCCTGTCAGTCTTGAAGACGACGACGAAGAAGTTGAAGAGGTTGATGGTGCTGCAATCGTAGAGCAGCAAAGGGAGGGCGTCCAGCAGGAGGAGGCCAAGCCACGTGAAGATGAAGCAAGTGCACAACGACGCAATAAGAATTCAAAGAAACGAGCAAGATCTGAGGGCACGGAGGTTAATTCATCTACAAATCCATCAAGTTCTCGCAAGTCAGAGGTATGGAAGGATTTTAAGATTATTTCACCAGAAGGTGCACCTAAAGTGGCTGAGTGCTTGCATTGCAAAAGGAAATTTACTGCTGATAGCAAAAATGGTACATCTTCTATGTTAAGGCATCTTAAAAAAAAACATCCCACTGTTAGAGCTGAAGTTGGTAGCTATTTCTTAAAGGCTGAGAAGATGGATGATGGATCCACAGCACTTACAAACTATAAGGTTGACTTGAACTGTGTTAGAGCTACAATTTCTATGTTTCTTCTTGGAGGGGCACATCCCTTTACAGTGGTAGAAGAACATGGCTTTAGAAAAATGTTGAGTTCAGCATGTCCTCAATTTAAACATGTTAGTCGTCACACTATAAGAAGGGATATAATGGCTATGTTTGAAAGTGAAAGAAAGGAAGTAATTGAATCTCTCTCTAACAGTCCTGGACGAGTTAGTTTTACTTCTGATAACTGGAAATCTGATTGTCAGAAGTACAATTATATTTGCATTACTGGACATTTTATTGATGCTAAATGGAAACTGCATAAGAGAATTATTTGGTTCAAGAAATTGCATCCACCACTCGATGGAGTATCTATTGCTGATGAAGTGCACATGTGTTTTCGTGAATGGAAGGTTGACAATAAAATTATGTGCATGACTCTAGATAATGCTTCATACAATGATAAAATGATTAGTACCCTGCGAACTCGCTTGCTGTCTAAAGGTGTTCTTCCATTATGGGGCACTTTTTTCCAAGTTCGCTGCTGTGCACACATTTTAAATTTGGTTGTCCAAGCTGGTTTGAAGTTGATTGACTCATCTGTTGACAAGTTGAGGGATGGAATTCAGTACATCAAAGCATCTTATACTAGAATGCATAGCTTTTATGAGAATGCAGTGAAGTTATTTCAGCTAGAGCCCAAAAGGAAATTGCATGTTGATATGCCAGTTCGTTGGAATTCGACCTACAAGATGATTGACACTGCATTGTACTTCCAACAAGCTTTAGAACACCTATCTGAGAGGGACAGCACATTTAAGTCAAACTTTTATCCATCTCCTACAGAATGGGAGAAACTTGATACCATGAAAAGGTTTTTGAAGACGTTTTATGATGCTACCTGTATATTCTCTGGTACCAAGTATCCTACTTCTAACTTGTATTTCAAATCTGTTTTCATGGTGCATTCACGTCTTATTGAAGCCGCAAGTGGAAGGGAAAATTTCATGACCCCTATGGTGAATGAAATGAAACAAAAGTTTGATAAATATTGGACTGATTATAGCACTATTCTTTCATGCGCTGCTGTTCTTGATCCTCGTTACAAGCTAGAATTTTTATCATATTGTTACACAAAGCTTTATGGTGATGATGGCCAGCACCGTGTTGAGGAAGTTAAACAAACACTGAAACAACTTTTTGAGGGATATCGGGGTTCTGTTGTTTATTCTTCACCTGACCAGCCTAGTTCAAAGAAAAGTAGTAATATTAGTGGAGATGCAGATATGTTTAGTGATTATGGTAAGTTCTTGAGTGCTCGCCGGGCTCGTGAATGTGAAGAAAAGACACAATTAGAAGCATACTTGGATGACCCTGTAGAGGACATAGATGATAATCTGGATATTCTTGAATATTGGAGCAAGGCATCATCACGCTATCCTGAGGTTGCATTAATGGCGCGTGATATTCTTGCCATTCCAGTGTCCTCTGTTGCCTCTGAGTCGGCATTCAGTAGCAGCCGTAAAGTCATAACCCACACTCGGAGTTCTCTTAGTGCCAACACCATTGAAGCTTTGATGTGTCTTCAAGATTGGTACCGTGAAAAGATGGATGATGGTAAACTGTCCTATACTTGTTTTACTTCTACTTGTACTTGTACTATTTTTCATACTAATTGTTTCTAATTTCATTGTAGCAATTGCTGCTGGTCCAAGCGCACAAGGAGCTGAAAGTACAGAAAATGCAGTTGCTAATGCAAGTGATGAAGAGGAATCTGAATGTGAGCATCAAATTTACTCCCTGTTTTTTTTGTTTTTCTTCACAATTTGAATTAGCTTCAAATCTTCTAAATACTAACATTTGTTTTCTTTATTTTGCATCCAGGAATGTACGAGTTTCAGACTCAGTTCAGAATTGGATGGAGCGATGGGAGAGACCAGAGACTTCTTGTTTAGCTCTATTTTCTATGTATTGTAATGCCTGCTGTGTAATATTTAAGGACTTGAGTTTCTGTTTGACTGTGATTCCGTGGGTGACACTGAGCCACTATCATTGTGTTTCTTTTATTAAGCATGGCGCCGTATACCATGCAGTATGGACTATTTTGATGCATAATTATCTCATTTGAATTATGTGTGTTCTTCTCTGAACATGGCCTGAGAGGCAATCGTCGGGTCAACGGGCTGGCCCGCGGGCCTACGGGCCAGCACCGGGTCGGGCACGGGCCACAATTTCCAGCCCGCTCGTCGGGTCGGGTCGGGCACGGGCCAAGTTTTAAAATGTCGGGCTCCCTTTAGGCCCGGCCCGAACCCGACCCGACCCGAGCTATGATCAGGTCTATTACGCACATTGCGGCCCGAATCTGTCTAAATCGTCTCTTGTCACCTTTGGCTCTAGATTCTCAACGACTTCTCCCTAAACCCTTCTCTCGGGGCACCCCCTCGAGAACGTTGTCAGCATAATTCGCCGACACTACCTATTGTTTATAATGTGATTAGGAACCAAGGAGAAGACCAAGAGACACATGGAGAAAGGCTTAGAGGCATGGAGAACCAGCAAGGGTCGGCCAAGCTTCGTGGAGGCCCAATACAACTCAACTTCGAGTCCAACTCGGAGTCCAGGAACTGCCTTCGGTAAAACAGACGCCCAGGCCACATACGGAGTCTGATTTTGACGATCCACATATGGTTGGAAAGAAGATTTCATATAGCTTCTTTTGGCGCTGGTTTGAGGCCCAAATTCCTTCTGAGTCGTCGGGAATCGTCCGAACAAGGTGGCATCCAGAATCTGTCCCGGTGCTGTGTCACCGTCTTTTGGCCTTTGGGCCTTGTATCGTTGTCGAGCCCATTAGGGGGCGCGTCCAGGGTTGGACACGACCCTAGACTCTATTTTACAGCCGTCGCCGCTACAATTAGGGTTTGGGTTTTGCTTTAGATCAATCTGTCTTTGAACAGTCGCCGTTCTTCGGTTTGTAGAACCCCAACTTGTGTTCTTAATCATTCATCCGCAGATTGTCACCAATATTGAGAGCTGCGTACTTTTAAGTTCTTGCTTGTGTTCTTAGTTTCGCTTGCAGGGATTAGCTTTCTTGGCGAGGTCAACCGGATTGTGACACGGTTGATAACCAGAGGAGTTGTGGTGCTAAGATTGCAAGGTTCGAGTTGCTGACTTGAAGCCGGATCGGTGTGTTTCACTCCGTCTAAAACGAGAGTTATCTTACCTGACGGAAGATCGGCCACCTACGTCTCATCATAGAGATAACTTAGTATTTCTTAGAAAACCTGAAGAAACCGTTGTCCAAGGACTAGCATCTCACATATCATCAAAAACCAAGTTCACCGGTTCTTATGGATGTGGATCAGAAGCAGAACACAGGAAACCAGCTGAACAAGATAACATAGAAAAACCGCAGCCATAAGAAAACCCATCACTAATAAGTTATGTGCTCTGAGAATGGCCAAACAAAGCGCGGGTCCTTTGGAGATTGCTTCATCTTCAGCTTGCCTCCTCCTGGTTTTCGACTTGTCAGCTGTCCCTTGTTTAATCGAGTCACCTCCACCTGCTTCGCATGGAGCTGGAGTCCATCCCCTATGCACCCTCTTTGTTTAAGACTCGGCGTCGCTGTAGGTGGGAGACAAAACTTCGTAATCAAAAAGATAAATTTGTGTCACTGCCACCTCTACATATATAGCTAATGATCCACATGATCTTCCAAGCGAGATGGTGGTTTCATCCAGCCCAGCTCTCGTCTCAACGAACAGACCGGACAAACTGAGCAAGAGGACAGTCAAAGAACACATATAGTAGTCTCCAGTTGTACACGACGCTAGCTTGAGAAAAAACTTATCCTCCAACAGCTGACGGAGGAAGTTTCTCTGTGCTCAATTCTTAACCTCGCCTGTAGCTATCTTCGAATGGTAATGGTGGGTAATAGTACGTTCTTAATTGCCCACGCGATCGTTGAGCTCATGGCTTAGTTGTCAGGAACTAACCTACTGATTGGTTCAACTGCCGATCGGAGCATCGTTTTCCAATGGCAATTTCTGCACCTAGCTTTCAACCCTAAAAAAATAAATCCATTGAATACCGAACGTCTTCGACGTTCTCACCGTGTAGTCTACTCATGCCGGCATGCCAGAGAGCTTGCGTTGTGTTTCATGATGACTTGTGACTCGTGAGGAAGCGATAAAGATCTCCAGCTCCTGTGTGGCCGGGAGCCACCGTGTGAGGTACCTTTTGCCTTTTGAGCGACCGAGGGTGGTGACTGGTGAGAGCGATCGAGCGCGGCTCGCTACAGCAACTCGCACGCGCGTACGAGCCACCAGGGCCTTGCATTGGGACACGAGCTCTGATGTGCATTTAAAGGCACGTTCCTCGCGCAGGCAGTGTAGACAGACACTACCTGAGAGCTGAGAGTTCTCGGGTCCAGAGAGCAGGCAGTCCTCGTGTTCTCCGATCCATCCTTTTACCAAGATGGCGCCCGCGGCAGGTGAGGAGAGGAAGAAGACGGCGTGTGTGACCGGAGGGAACGGCTACATCGCCTCGCTGCTCATCAAGATGCTGCTGGAGAAGGGATACGTCGTCAAGACCACCGTCAGGCACCCCGGTTAGATTATTGTTCCTCACTGCTTGATTCAATTCCACTCTTTTTTGGGGGTTCCACGATCTGTGTGCTTCATCACTCCTCTGAATCTTCTGTTTCTGATGTCTCTGAATCGTGTCCCAGAGGACAAGGAGGCCAATTCCCACCTCGAGGACCTGAAGAAGCTCGGCACCCTGGAGGTGTTCCGCGCCGACCTGGCCGAGGAAGGCAGCTACGACGAGGCCGTCGCCGGCTGCGACTACGCCTTCCTCCTCGCCGCCCCGGTCAACTACACGTCCAAAAATCCCGAGGTGCGCAAATTTCGAAAAAAATACCATTCTCACCGATCGAAAACTTGCTCGATCGTCGATCATCTCATCTGAGGAGATGGTGATTGCAGAAAGAGCTGATCGAACTCGGCGTCCAAGGCACGCTCAACGTGATGCGGTCGTGCGTCAAGGCCGGGACGGTGAAGCGCGTCATCCTGACCTCGTCGACGGCCGCCGTATCCAGCAAACCGCTCGACGGCGACGGCCATGTTCTTGACGAGGAGTCCTTCTCCGACGTCGAGTACCTCACTGCCAAAAGGACTGGTCTCTGGGTACGCTCGCATCGCACGCACCCCACATGTGCATCATGCACCCATAACGTTCGTGTTCATCTGCTAATGAAATCTTAATTGCATCTGATGATGACGACGACAGGCATATCCGGTGTCGAAGGTGCTCATGGAGAAGGCAGCGTCCAAGTTCGCGGAGGAGCACGGCATGGACCTGGTGACCCTGTGCCCGTCGGTCACGGTGGGGGAGGCGCCGGACAGGCAGGTGTACACCACCGTGCCGGCCATCCTCTCCCTCCTCTCCGGCGACGAGGCGGAGCTCGCCGTGCTCAAGGGCATCGAGAGGGCCTCCGGCTCGGTGCCGCTGGTGCACGTCCACGACGTGTGCCGCGCCGAGATCTTCGCCGCCGAGACAACAGAGGTCCCCGCGGGCAGGTACATCTGCAACGCCCTCGAGACCATCGTCGACATGGCACGTTTCCTGGCCGACACGTACCCGCAGTACAAAGTTAACACGGACCTGTAAGCAGACTCCATCGTCATCTCCTTTGATTTCGATCTGGCACTTTCTTGATTTAATTTCTTGCATTCTCCTGACAATCAATGTTGATCGAGTGTCATGATGTGATTTAATTATTTGCATGCACGCACAAACACTTGCAGCTCCGGGGACCTCCTGGCGAGCCGATAGCGCTGCTGCCATCGACGAAGCTGGAGAAGGACGGGTTTGAGTTCAAGTACAAGACGCTGGAGCATATCTACGACGACATGGTGGAGTACGGCAAGACCCTGGGGATCCTGTCGAACTAACTGACCATAGTGTACGCGTACTGCCATGGGAGTTTGGTCGATCGACAATGTATCTGTAGTTCTGAACTCGCAAAATAAGTCGTCTGTGCGTGCTTTTTGTCACGTCAGGGCGCAGAATAATTGCGGGTAGTTTGAGTGTAGCTAGCTTCCCTTTTGTATTTATTTGTTTGCGAGGAGGTTTGTGTGGCTCTCGTGCAGAAATCTATGAAGAAGAAAACTTGGATTGTTCATCGCAGAAAGATCAATTTCATGTCCCGATCACGGAAGACGTATTCAATGTTTAAGCTAAGCTTAATGGGGGGAAAAATAAAGTATGACTATATTGTACTACTACCCTCGGATTTTATGAGAATTCTAATTCGGGAGCACGCCAAGAGGCCAATCGGCATCCATTCGTGATGAGCATCTCCAGCAAGCCCATCTTAAATTTGGTGGGTGCAGCGGAAAAAAACCATACTTCAGCAGACTCTCTATTGCAACCTCTATTTTAGGGAGGCATCTAAATCTCTTCCCCTACCCTCTATTCCTTAGGGGTTTCTAGGGAGCCCTCTATCCTGCGACAAATGGGTCCCACCCGTTAGATTTAGAGGAGAGAGTGTGTGATTTAGAGGGTATTGCACTAGAGTTGAGGTTGAAATAGTAATGAGGGCTCTTACTCACCAAGTAAAGGGTGTGATTTAGAGGCTATTGCCAGATATGCTCTTAGGCTTTCCCTGTTTCAGTCTTTCTTTGGTATAAGTCTTATTTTAGCAACCTTTTATTTAATAAATTTATGAAGTTTAAATATACATTTTGTGTTAATTGTTATCGTAACTTATCGTAGATTTTTGTCTTATTTTAGCAGCTCTTTCTGCAACCTTTTAGTTGCTTGTTAATTGTTATCGTAACTGTATTTCTAGGTACGCTTCTAACCAAAGTAAATTTCAGCCATAATCATTCATAATATTGGCATCGTACAACAAAAATTGGCACCATGTTAGTTAATTTTGAACAAAATTATGTCCAATCCATATATTTCATCTAAACACAAATTTATCAACTAACTATTTAACTTACAATGAAGGACCCTACCAAAGGCTAATCTTAATTGATAATTTTATTTCATTGTTTGCAAGAGCATGCCACGTTTCCTTTAGAGATTTTGAGTAGGTGAAGAAAACAAATTAAACACCACCCCCAAAGTTGTGGACGATTTCTTGCACGTCTTGCAAGCACGATGATGGTGGCGTGGACACGCGCGATGTCTGAAGTCTGAACGTACAAAACCCATGAGTCCAGGAGCCATATTATTCCTTTGAGCACGCTCCTGTTTTCTCGCTTTCGATCGATCAGCAGGACGCGAAGAACGAGGCGCGTAATCTTTTGCCCTTCGTGTCAAGGAGTCTCTCTCTATAGTATACTCCGTAGCTGCGAACGGGCTGCACTGGCACAGCAATGATTCAGAACAAGCGTTGAGAAAGAAAGTTGAGAGAACGTTTTGCACGCGCGTGGGACACAGAAAGCGACAAAGCGTTCATCGACAAAAATTCAGAAGCACCATGATGCGTGCGATCCACAGACCACAGATGTGACGGAAAAGATCCGACAAAGTATTGCGTCCGCGACGATCAAGGGCCACAGATGTGTAGTGCTACTAGCTCGATCACGTTTGGACTTTTTCTCTCCTTCACAGCCCCACTGGAGGATCGATGGAAACCGGAGAGAGAGAGTCGTTTCCTTTTTCTCTTTTACCAGGGATGTTTAGTTGGTAGAGATTGGTGGAGATTTACTATAGCAGATATACACTGTAGCAATGAATAGTAAGGAAAGGATGAGAAATGATGGGATAGATAGGATAGAAGGAATAGTAAATCTCTCGCATCTAAACAACTCGTGTGGCTGCACTCGTGCCATCGATCATCACGTCAGCTGTCACCTGTGTAGTCGCAGACTAGCGGGCGACATGCTCGACATGGCCGATAGCGATCGATGGTGTGGCTTCGAGGCATCCGATTGGGCGCGCTGAGGACAATGATCTTCTCTGCGTCACATCGTACGAGCACCGTGGCTTTGGCTTCAGCTTCAGCTTTCGGCCACGGCACTACGGGCTGCGGCACAGCACGGCAGCACCATTGTGCATGGCCCCCTGGGCGTCGAATCGGGGATGGAGCTTTGCGATGGCCGGGCGTGCCGACAGCAAGAGATTCATGCCGGTCTGCCGCTCGCGTGGGCGAGGCCTGCTGCGGCTGAATGTCATGGGTTCCACCGGCCTTAGTGCCTGAATATGGCTCCTCCGCTCCTGGCGTATAGGACGGCCGCACACTGTTTTGCCGGTAGCATTGTCTCGGTGCTATAAATCATAAATCATCAAACATAAAATAATTTGACAATTTGAAAATGGAGGGAGTGACTTCTCGTAGTGCAAAATGGAATTTTTTTCCCCCTTTTACTTCATTATATGCAAGTGCAAAATGGACAGAAGAAAGTTAGAGGTAGGAGAGAGAGAGAGAGAGAGAGAGAGGGAGCACTTGGATGAAACATCTTATGTGAGCTAAGGATCCAAGTTCCTAAAATTCAGAAATGGGCAGAAGAGATCAACGCCCATTTTAAAAATGAATTGGAAACCTGTATTTCATTGGATTGTATTGCGGAAATGGGAAAGTGGCACGTTAGCACAGAATTATATTTTTTTTTGGAGAAGGACATGGAATTACAGATAAACAAGAAACACCGGTGACCTTTACGGACTCGGCCTGAATATGCCAGGCGACAGGAGTGATGGCCGTCACCATCGGGTTGGTCATCTGCCGCATGTTGCTTTTTTGCTATAATGGGCCAGAAACATTAAAAGGCCTTGGAGCAAGTATTATGGGTGGTGAGGAACCGGCTGAGAGCTTACGTGGACGAGGAGAGAGAGTGAGGCGGGCGTCTCGTCGTGCGTCCGTTGAGGCCGGCGAAGAGGCCATGCACCTGCTGCTATTGGTTGAGCTTGAGGGTCCCACCGTCATCATGGCAGAGGTCTCAGCCGGCAGTCGGCGTTGCTATAAGCCATGCTCTTATTGGAGGCCTGTGTGTTACTACTGTTTCATTGGTTAAAAATTTAGCCCAATACAACCCAACTGCGCCGATTCCAGCTAATGGGAGGAAGCAAATGATTTGTTCACGGAAATCCACTTTGCTGAATACCACCTGCATGGAATTTTGGCTTTTATTTGGCTCTTGTTTATTTCTTATGTATGAGTTGAATTTTGACTTCAAATTTTGTGAACAAAACATGCTGCTTTATGATAAAAAAATATAATAGGCAATTTTCATTCTTATTTACATATAGGTTAGGAATATTCAGTACCAAATTTATCTTTTATATATATAACTATACAAAAATTAATCATGAAAACATAAACTGGTATGCTGACAAAATCTAAAATTAAAACTCAACTTGTATGGAAAAAACTAATTACGAAGTAGATTGAACCAAATGAAACAGTTTCAAAATGCAAAGTAAGCCTAATTTTTTGCCAGAGGGGTTAAACGGACAAAGTAAATAGGTGAGAGGAGTAAAATGAAGAATTCCCTTTGTTAGTTTTGAGGAGATTGACTTATTTTTAACAGACGGCAGGAGCATTTCCCAAATTTTATTAAAAGAAGATAGAAAAACAGACTACACCTAGGGCGAGGGAGATGAAAACAACACCACTTACCACTACAGAAAACTACACCACTCAAAACATCATTGGAGCTCAATTCCCCTGCCTCCTCCCTGGCCTAATCGGACACTCCCACCATGGCACCATCCCGCATTGCAGTCTCTGGCTACAAGCTTTTTGCCATGTTCGGCTGTGCTGAAATGGCTGGGCTAGTTGCGCCAGCCAACCCACCCCAGCCACTGTCAGGTGGTCCAAACGAGGCCCAGGTAGACACTACGAGGTGGGCTAAATCAGCCCTAGCCAATTCCATAAACCGAACAAGCTTTTTTCTGGCGAGCCTTTTAGGACAACAACCCCATTAGCCCATAACCCTAACCCGAGAGGGCTCAAACCTTTCTTGGGAACTCCTCCATCTTCGGCAATAGCAAGGTGCAGTGAGTTTTTTTTTTTGTACTTCCCAAATATTTCTCTCATTCGGAAATTGGCCTAATTAAATGAACGGGGAATAGTTCATCTATAAAAGTGTGGATTAACATTGAAATATTTTAGGTATACATGATCCAAAAGTAGAGTGGGCTGCATCTTTAATTGTATTTTTTTAGAAAATGAAAATATTTCCCGCCTCTCCACACACAACGTTCTTTTAATTGTGTTGTTGTAAATGCGAATGGACATATTTTCTTATTAAATGAGAAGTACAAACTGCAGATTCGTAACCCCGACGCTCATCCCTTCGTCTTCTTGTCTCCACCGTGACCACTCAAAAATTCAGAAAATCCTTCTTCAATTTCTTTTTCAAACACAAGGGTCACACAAAAGATAATGGCATTACACATGGACGATTGCATTGTCAGGATCGAAAACTTCACCAGCCCTGTCAATTCAGTCAGACCAGCGCACCGATTTTTGTTTTCACACGTGCTTACCTTCTCTTTTCGTATAAGATTTTTTTTTTTATGAGGAAACATACGTACATACCTTAAAAAGACATTATGCGGGCTCAAGATCACCAACCATCTGGTACCTTATCGATCGTTTTCCAAGCAAGTAGGCACCTTTTCAGACGTGCAAGTCGTCGGCATCTAGCGTGCACGTATATTGACCTCAGAACGTGGATAAGATGCACGCGGCACGGCAGGCTACTGCATGCGCTTGGTGTGCATGACAACCACCAGAGCAATCAGGAAACACACTGCTGTCTGGTCTGATCTGATCTCGCAAGCCAGCAGCCCAGCACGTCCTCGCTCTATCTGTGCCAACATGCCGGGCGAATTCGAAGGAGGTTGTGTGAAGACGGCGTGCGTCACCGGAGGCAACGGGTACATCGCTTCGGCGCTTGTGAAGATGCTGCTGGAGAGAGGATAAGCTGTCAAGACGACTATCAGAAACCCCGGTCGGTTCATTCATTGCTTCTTTTTCCCTGCAATTTTGGTTTTCATATGAACGAACTGATCAGTTTCTTTGTATGGGAAACCGGTTGAAAGTGTACTTACTAACTGTAAAAAAAAAAATGTACGTAGACGACACGAAGAAGAACTCCCACTTCAAGGATTTGCAGGCGCTCGGCCCCCTCACTGTCCTCCGCGCCGACCTTGAGGTACAAGGCAGCTTCGACGACGCCGTCGCCGGCTGCGACTACGCCTTCCTCGTCGCCGCTCCGGTGAACCTCACGCCATCTGAGAACCCTGAGGTACGGTGCCGTGCGTGGACATCTATCACCCGAAACAGTTACAATGTTTCTCTGAAACTTCCTCCTCGTCAAGTGGCCATGCATTCGTCCACTGAGCGTTGCTCTCGTCTGCTGCCTGCGGTGCTGCCTGACGTGCGGCATGCAGAAAGACCAGATCGAGCCGTCCGTGCGAGGGACTCTGAACGTGATGAGGTCGTGCGTGCGAGCCGGGACGGTGAGGCGCGTGGTCTTGACCTCGGCGGCATCCTCGGTCTGCATCAGGCCGCTGGAGGGCGACGGCCACTTGCTGGACGAGGAGTCCTGGTCCGACCTCGAGTACGTCACCGCCGCGAAGCCACCGAGCTGGGTCCGTACGATTCACCCATGTCAATCCATGCATCAGAGTAAAATAGGCTCGTCTTCATCATCAGCTTGAAAATAGGCGAAGCAAATATGTTGCAGGGATACGTGGTGTCCAAGGTGCTCTCGGAGAAGGAAGCGCTGAGGTTCGCCGCGGAGCACAGCATGAGCCTGGCCATCGCGTGCCCCGTCCTCACCGTCGGCTCGTCGCCGGTGCCCGAGGTGTACACGAGCGTCCCCGCCAGCCTCTCCATGTTATCCGGTGAGACTACGACGACGATCGACGACGACGCAGAGAAATTAAACTCCCGGCCTGAATTCTCCCGATGTTGCCGTTGCAATTTGATCAATCGATCAGGCGATGAGGTGGCGTTGGGCATGCTGAAAGGCATCGAGAAGTCCTTCGGCGGGGTGCCCATGGTCGCCCTGGACGACCTCTGCCGCGCCGAGGTGTTCCTGGCCGAGACGGATGCGGCGTCGAGGAGGTACATCTGCAGCAGCCTCGACACCACCGTCGTCGAGATGGCCCGGTTCCTGGCAGACAAGTACCCGCAGTACAGCAACAACGTGAACACAGCAAGCGAACAGTAAGAGGCTTGTCGCTTTTGCTGATGATCCCCTTGTCCATTGATGAATGACAATATGACTTGCAGCTCCGGTGAGGTCCTCGAGAAGCCGAGAGTGAGGCTGTCGTCGGCGAAGCTGGTGAAGGAAGGGTTCGAGTTCAGGTACAGCACCCTGGATGAGATATACCAAGACGTGGTCGAGTACGGCAAGGCCGTAGGGATCCTCCCCTACTGAATTTCCCTACCCTTTTTTCAATATTTTTCTCCTGATTGCTATTAATTATATATATAATTGAGGGGCAATAAAAAACCTTGATTTTTTTATAGGGTTATTTAAAAAAATTATGTGAAGTTTTGGCGGTGGCAGGTAGACGCGTGATCGCATCGCCCCAAATGGGTCTCCAGCCCAAATACGAAAGTTGCCATAAGTACGTAAGAGCGACAGGCATGGTCGGCCCATCACGACAAGATAAAATGAGGAGTGAGAGAACTGGCATCGAGGCCCATCTTCGTCGTGGCAGCCCACTTTGGATCGTCGCGACAGCCGCCAAGCTTGGCTCTGGAAAGGAGAAGGCGGGGTCGTTGCCACGCAAGCACGACAGCATGGGCACGGCCTGTCGGCCACACGCCCACACCTGGGATCTTGCGGTGCTTTGGTGGCAGCGCTGCGGGCGCCACGCGGCCGAGCGAGCAAGCGTACGGCGCCACTTCGGCGTTGGCCGCCTCCCACGGCGAACGAGGCGATGACCCAAGCTACGGAGGAGGGTACTGTAGGTGCCAAGCCGAGCCGTCGCTGTACATGTCCAACGGGCCGTGCCGGCCCGGCACGACGGCCCACCGTGCCGGGCTGGACCGCAGCCCGCCGTGTCTGGCCGTGCCCGTCGTGCCGGCTATACCGTGCCACCATCGTGCCTCGTGCCGCGGCCTCGGCCCACGGCCCGGCCCATGGGCCGATTGACCGTGCCGTGCCGTCCGTTGGCACGGCGGGCTTTTCTCGTGCCGTGCCGGCCCATGGCCCATCAACATTCAAACTTTCAAAGATTCACAAATTACAACTACACAATCACATAAAAGTTCCATTTAAGTATTCAACATTCAAGATTTCAAGCAATAATGCAAGTCTTTAGAATCACATATTCACATTTAGACATTCATAGTATCACATATTCTGATATTCACATAATCACGTTGGGAGGCACCGGGCCGGTACCAGACCGGCCATTTTACCGGGTCGTGCCCGTGCCGTGCCACGGGCCGAGGTGGCGGCCCATGGCCCGCATGACGGCTCGGGCCGGGCCGGCCCGAGCCCGCTGCCGTCGTGCCGTGCCGTGCCATGGGCCGGGCCAAAACCCCGTGCCGTGAGCCGGGCCAGCGGGCCTCGGGCTGCATGGCCAACTCTAGCCGTCGCCCACCACTCCGTGCCACCACATCAGCGCGATCCCATTGGTTTCGCTTCGTTCCCATTCCGAGCATGCAGGCGGCCGCTGTCCATGGGGGGTCATCGTCTGGCGCCGCGCGGGAGGTGCCCGTCTCCCGTGCCGTGAGCTCCTTGTGCTCGTCGTGACTCGTGAGCGACGGCGTTCGTTTGGCAGGTTGTAATACGCCGCCTTACTCTCTATCTATGCATGCACCCCGGCGCGCGGCACATGCATGCGTGTGAGCCTAATCTCTGATCCGTCCGAGCGAGCTCTGGTCCGTGTGTGTGATTTGGTCAGGGAGGCGAGGCAGGGATCGGATCCGGGTCGGCGGCAAGCGAATTCGTACGCTAACGCGCGGTGGATCTGGCCGGCCAAAGCTGCCGTACCTACCCAACACGCATGTAGTTTTGTACTAGCAGCACTCAACGAATCGACACGACGGCCTTGTGAGCGGCGACAGGGGCACATTGACGGCTGCCTTTCCAATCGATCGACGTCGTGCTCCCGTCGCCGAGTCGCGCAATGCAACCAACGGACCCACTGCACAAGAGAAAGCCGTTGCTACGGGGCGTGCGTGGTCCAGTGCAAAAGCCTCAGCCCTCCACCGGGTGCGGGGCAGGTAGCATAGCATATCCCCTGCGCGATTCCGTTCCGCGGATAAAATACAAGCATCGCTTTCAAGTTTCAAACCCCTCCATCGGCCCGTATCACCGTAGTCGTTGCTTTGCCCTCTTCGTCCACTATATCTGTTAATGGTATAGTATACCGTGCGTCTCTGTCGCTAATCAAATCGCTCTCATCCGGCGGCGACATGATGATCCAAACACACTACTTGTGCCGACTTCCCTGATTGGCAATCACTTGGGTTCGGGTCGTGTCAGCCCTCGCGTCTCCAGCAGATTATTAGTAGGCATGACAATAGTATGATCCAACATAGATAAGCCCCCATACCAAAACGTGCTCTAGTCTGTAAAAGGACAAGCGTCAATATCCACATGCCGCATCCAGAACAGCCCGGTGGCAGTTCATTTCTAAACACACGCACGCTAGCACAACAACCGGGTGCAGAGTTACTATTCACTGTTCTTGCTGGCGCACTTGTCTCAGGGAATCCTCGACACGTCTCAAGGAGTCAAGGTAGGCATCTCGTCTCCAGTCGCCGAATGCAAAGCTCGCGCGACGCCAGAATAACCCGGCAGATTAAAACCCAACCGCATCGGTCGTCCAGATACGACGCACCGGTGCCTGCAAGTATTTCCAAAAAATTTTCACAGCGAGAGAATTGGGTTCGGTCGGTCACCGCTGTCGATTACCATCGACGACGGACGCCGTGAATGAATAGCTAGCTACCTTAAAAAAAACACAGGCCGCGCCGCGCCGCGCCGTGCGCACCCACGCCTGCCGCTGCCTCCGCCGGCGGCTACACGCAGCCTACAAATAGGCACATCCCGCGCCCGTTTACTCGTCGTCACCAAGAACGAACACCACCGTAGCCTGCGCCCGCCATGTCGACGACGGAGCCCCTCCTCTCGTCCAAGAAGGAAGGCAACAACAACAATTACAACAAGCGCGTGAGCATCGACGATGCTCTCTCGTCGTACGCGGGGGAGTTCGGGCGGTGGCAGCTGCGGCACTTCGTGCTGGTGTCGGCGGCGTGGGCGCTCGAGGCGCTGCACACCATGGTGATCATCTTCGCCGACCGGGAGCCGGCCATGGTCTGCAGCTCCCCAAGCGGCGGCTGCGGCGAGGACCGGTGCGCGGGCGCCGCCGCCGGGTGGGAGTGGGCGGACGGCGCCGCCTCGTCCACCGTCGCCGAGTGGGGGCTCGTCTGCGGCGAGCGTTACAAGGTCGGCCTCGCCCAGGCCGTCTTCTTCGCCGGATGCATGATCGGTCAGTCTCCCAACACCACTGCCCGTGCTCTGCACTGTAATTCCTTCCAGTTCCATTCCTTCCCCCAAATTGCGTATGCGTTCGAACATCGGAGAGTCATTTTGGGCAATTAGGCGTGGGATTATGAGGCCGAGAGCTGGCCGGAGGAAGAAATTAAAGAACGTACGTGGGCGCCGCCGCTGGCGCGGTGGTGGATTATTGAAGGCCCCGCCGTATTCGCGGGGAGGGACGCTGCTAGAATTAGCAGGTAGGCGAAGGCGAAGGCGAGCGAGTGGTGCCGATCGCGACGTGACGGGATTGATCTCGTGGTGGTGCTTTTGCCCGGCATCCCGCGGCCCCCCGCTCGCTTTGCGCTTTGCTTTGCGGCCGCCCAATCCGCCAGCCGATGCTCTCCACACGAATGCCGGCCGGTGTGTCCGTCGATTCGTCGTGGTGGGGCCCCGCCTCGCCGGTGCGCCTGCCGGACGAGAATCACGACATGAACGCCGACCGCCGCTGTATGCCTGTATGCATGTAGTATGGGCCGCGATCTCTATCGGCCTGTGTCGGCTAGCGTAGCCACTGTGGAGCGACAGCACCATCAGCTAGCCCGCCGTTGTTTGACTCGTGCACCCTGCACCAGCGAGCTTCAGAGCTTGCGCCGCAGCTTCTTCTTGTCTTGTCGCGTACTAGCATCTACGTATCCTGGTGCGGCCCGTCGGATGACTTTGTTTACTAGCAACCACTGCATCAGTGATCAGTGATGTTCTAGTTAGAAAAACGATTAGTGATGATGATGACCAATTACGGCTGCATGTCCGCATTTGCGGCGATTATTTATCTGGCTTTATTCCGTGTCCCCATCTACCTCAGGGGGGTGAGTCCAAACGAAGCTAGACCAGTCTCATGCACTGATACACATTTTCCCGTTCGGCGACGTGGTTTTCTTTTCCAGCGTGACCGTGACCGCTCCTGCGGGAACGAGAGATATACCGAGGAATCTTTTCGCCTGATCCAAGCATCGCGCTGCATCCACTACCTGTGGCTGTGGACTCATGTTACGTGAGCAGGTCCCGGACGGATCCACAAACAGAGATCCGATCAACCAGGCCTGTAAAGATAGCAGCTCACCTTATCTTATTACGTGATGGCTGTAGCTATCATGCGCTTCACTGCACCCTCTTGGCTTCTTGGCAGTAAGTACTCCTCGAGTTAGCAAGTTGCGCATCTGCTGATCTGCAGTTCCGCACGAGTAGTATCGGGAACTGGGGCAGGCTGTACCGCTAATTCTTTTATCCAATTTTTCTCTATTCATATTTATTACTCTCACTTACACAACGTGATTCCAAGACTTAATTAAAACATTTTTCTTATAGCTATAGTAAATATTTGCTATCTGAACACAGCCATCAATAAAACGTGTCACAACAAACAAACGAGGAGACCATCCCGGATCGGAATGGAATTGAGTTCACGAGGAGATGTGGAGGTGCGCCCATGCTTCCCCGTCAGGGCCAGTTCGTCCACGGTTCATCCGTGGAGGCGGCTGAAGCGGGACGTGGCACGTTCGCATACGTGTGGAGCCGATTGCCTAGCTTAGCTTGGCTACGTGGCCGTCCCCGCCCCGCCAAGTGCCACGGCAGCTCTGACGGGGGATGTCACCAATCAAATCGCTTTGTCTCGTTCGGTCCCTACTCTCTTCTCTCACTAGTTGACGAAAAAAACGGTCGGCCCATCAGTAGGCCCTGTCTGGCTGGATCGATCGATAGAATTCGACCTAGTAGCCCGGGGCCCAACTCAAAACATTTTGGATTTTCTCCCTCGCCCGCCACGTTGCTGCTGTTTGAATCTACTAACTGCGTGTGTTTCTTCCTTGGTGCAGGCGCCGGCGTGTTCGGGCACCTGTCGGACTCGTTCCTGGGCCGGAAGGGGTCACTGCAGGTGGTCTGCATCCTCAACGCCACGTTCGGCCTCCTCACGGCCCTCTCCCCAAACTACTGGGCCTACGCGTCCCTGCGCCTCCTGACGGGCTTCAGCACGGGCAGCGTCGGCGTGCTGGCGTTCGTCCTGGCCACCGAGCCCATCGGGCCCAACCGCCGCGGCGCCGCGGGGATGTCCACCTTCTACTTCTTCTCCGGCGGGATCGCCGCCCTCGCCGGCCTCGCCGCGCTCTTCCCTCGCTCGTGGCGCGCGCTCTACGTCGTCACCTCCCTCCCGTCCCTCGCCTTCGTCGTCGCCGTCGCGCCCTTCGTCTCCGAGTCCCCGCGCTGGTACCTCGTCCGCCGCCGCGCCGACGACGCCCTCCGCGTCGTCCGCGCCATTGCTGCCGCCAATGGAAGGTCCGTCCCCGACGACATCACGCTCAAGATCGACGACGAGGACGAAGACGAAGGGAAGAAAGGCGGCTCCGGCGATGATGAGTCAGCAGCGGCGAGGAGCTCGACGCCTTCCGGGGGCTCCATCGTCGACGTGTTCAGGTCGCGGACCACGCGGGTGCGGCTCGTGCTCTCCGTGCTCATCAACCTCCTCGCGTCTGTGGTGTACTATGGCCTCAGCCTCAACGTCGTCAACCTGAAGACCAACCTCTACGTCACCGTCGTCGTCAACTCGCTCGCCGAGATGCCAGCCTACCTGCTCACTGCGCTGCTGCTCGATCGGTTCGGCAGGAAGCCGCTCGCCATCGGCACCATGCTGCTCAGCGGCATGTTCTGCACCGCCGGGAGTCTCA
Organism: Digitaria exilis; assembly: GCA_015342445.1. Lineage (NCBI taxonomy): Eukaryota > Viridiplantae > Streptophyta > Magnoliopsida > Poales > Poaceae > Digitaria > Digitaria exilis. Next base: position 878,495 of record JACEFO010002685.1, read on the forward strand.
TCGCCGGCGCTGGCGTCATGAGGTAATATTCAACTAATTTACTGTAAATGAACCTGCCTGCGTGATGATCAGGAGAAGGCCAATTTGGCATGGCACTGCCGCTCAGTAGTTGCTGCAACGAAATAAATGAAATGAATGACCGTGCATGTATACCGCCTTGGGTGCGCAGGGTGGTGCGGATGGCGTGCGGCGTGGTGGGGATCTTCGGCATGGCGGCGACGTACAACCTGCTGTTCATCTACACGGCGGAGCTGTTCCCGACGGTGGTGAGGAACGCGGCGCTGGGGTGCACGGCGCAGGCGGCGCAGATGGGGGCCATCGTGGCGCCGCTCGTCGTGGTCCTCGGGGAGAGGGTGCCGTTCGCGGTGTTCGGCGCCTCGGGGATCGTCGGCGGGATGCTCGTCTTCTACCTGCCGGAGACCATGAACAAGCCCCTCTACGACACCATGGCCGGCCTCGAGGAAGGGGAGAAGCGAACCCTTCTGGAGTGAGACCTTGTTGGGAACTAAGAAGAAATGGTCTTTCCATCTTTTTGTAATTTCGTGTTGCTGAAATAGTGAAAGCTTTCGTCCACGGCGAGAGTTACGCAAAGCTGCATCTTCACCTCCACGGTCCTGTTTTACTGATCCTGAATGATCCCCTTCCAAGAGATCAGCATCGAGGTATGGTCATGTTGTTTTCCGTCGATTGAGACGGGAGCTGCACTGAAACGAGTGACGAGTGTGCAACGATACTCACAGCAAAGGTTGTCAGCACGTTGAGACGAAGCGATGCAAGGTTTAGTTTTGTGCTTGACTTGTTTGGGGAAGAATCCATGATGCAGGGCTTTTCACATAAAGCCATACGTTTCTTAAAAAAAAAAAGAACATAAAGCCATACAGGAGTGGATGCAGTTTTGCGTGGCAACATGTTCATGATCGTAATCAGAAAAAGAAAAAAAGAAACAGGTTCATGGTTCTGAGCAGATGAGGCTGTGTTCACGTGGGAAAAAGTACTTTTTAGTTTCTATTTATCTCCCTCACATAATATGTTTTTCAAAAAATTCCTTTTCTAACTTTTCTATTCACCTGCCACGTAAAAAGTACTTCTCCTCTCCCAACACAGCCTGAATGTCGGCGAGCGCGCTCGCTCCGCTCGCTCCCTCGCGCTGCTGTGTGCAAGAGTGTTCGTACTTCGTAGTGGGCCTCTCAAGTCCGGCCTCATTACTACAACGCAGCCAGCCTGCGTGCATTGCATACCATTCACACGCACGTCGGAGGTGCCAGAGAGGCGACGCGGGCATGCACAACAGATCAACAGCCCTACCGTAGCCGGCCGGAGTCCCGGAGGCTGGACGACTTCCACTGTTACCGGAACTGCACGGCCACGACTCAACGGTGATCGTAGACTTTGTTTCAACAGTCAACAATGGTCTCTTTCAGCAGTCAAGCACGGCTGGAGTGAGCAGACTGCCCCTGGCGTAGGAGCAGGCCAGGTGGTCCAAATCGGTACACTTTCGAATTCACAAAATCAAGGCTGTGTTTAGTTGACAGGTAAATAAATTTTTTTTCTAGGATACGTGTTATGTGAGGAGGATGAATAAGAAAAGGTAAAGAAGGAATTTGTAGGGATACGTGCTTTGTGAGAGAGATGAATAGGAAGTAAAAAGTATTTTGGAACTAAACACAGCGCAAACACGTAAATTTGTTTGTACCATCGACGCTTGCAGCTCCTGCACGCTTGTGTTTAGACGTGAACAAAAGTGAGCAATTCCGGTGAACATAGTGGGCCTCAGGTCCGGCCTTTCGTCGGCCCACTGCTACAACGCAACCGTGCATGCATTGCATTTTGCATCGTGCCTGTCTGCGTACCATTTCATTGACACACACGTCGCAGCCACTAGCAGGTGCCAGGAACTTTGGCACAACAGCAGCTAAGTGCTGAAGAACCAGCAGCAAGTATCCGAGACGGACGAAGATGACTACCACAAGTCAACGGTCAACAGTTGTCAATCTGCTGCGCTGTCACCAGTCAGCACGACCGAATTGAGCTCACTGTCCCTGGCCTAGAGGCGTCAGGTTACTCTGGTGGTCCAAAACGATCTGCTACGGCTATCCCGTCTCCGGCAGTCCGGCACCATCAATCCAATAAGGCCATGTTCAGATTCCCAACTATTCACTATTTATTCTAACTTTTCACTATTCCCCCCTCACAAAACACGTTTCTCAGCGAATGCTACAGTGTTTTTCTTATGCTACAGTATTTTTTCCTACAATATAAACACACCCTAAAACACGCATTTTCGTGTCTACCATTGACATTTTCTGAGGCAAACGATGGCTCAAATGTACCCGCAATACATCAGGGCCGGCTCAGGACCTAGGCCACAGAGGCGACGGCCCGGGCCCGGGCCCAAGCCAAAGAGGAGCTCATAATTTTTTAGTTTAAGTGACCCATAATTTTATACGTGTAGTAAGTATGTAGTTATATGGCATTTGAAGGCCAGCAGACCTGCTACCACGCATTACACATACACATACGCTGGTGCTAAGCCGCTCCTTCAAAGTGAAACCCAAGCGTTCGTCGTTTGTCAAGAATCAATCATCGGTTCTGTGTGCTGCATCGTCGGCAGGAATCGACAAGTCTTTCTCAGCCTTTTTGCTCTGATCGGCAATTGGGAGTTAAACTAGTACTCACGAGTTAAGGTTTTAGATTTCTAAGGTTTAAAACTTCTAATTCCAAATAATGTCTCTATGCCTCGGATGAAAGAAGTGTCTGCATTGCTTCAAGAATTAAGCATATATTATTACTATTTTTATTACTATTATCGTCTATTTTTTATAGTAAAAAAATTTAGGTTAACAGTCTGTTTAGATGATGAAATTTTTCTAAAAAATTCACAGAGAAGCGTGACCTCTCTTACATGTCATGTTTCTTAGTGTGAAATTTTTTTTCACTAAATTTCACTATCGAAACAGCCGAGGGGCCAAGTTTTAAGTTCGCACTAGAGCCCGCAGACGATAGAGCCGGCCCTGAATACGTGCAGCTGCACGAATATGTTTAGACTTGAAACGGAGCGAGAAACTCGCCAAGTTCCGTTTACCCGTGTCCGGTGTCCCGTGAGGCCATGACTGCAAGGTTTTGTAGTGCGGGTACACTGCAGCTGCAGGGAGCCAGCTAGGGATGGATGGATATACTGTACTCCACCGTAGCATCGGAGCAGCCTGCCCCATCGAGACGAGGCCATAAAGATCGGCGATGCCCACTCCAATGGTACGCGCTCCTGCTACCTTGGCACAGTGTCCACTGAACCCCGCAAAATTACGGGTGTGTTTAGTTGGGAGTGGAGGAAAGTAATTTTTTCTGTGAAGCGTGTTCTGTGAGAGAGATGAATAGAAAAGTTGAAAAGAGTTAAAGGGAAACTTTTATGAAAAACATGTTTTACCAGAGAGATGAATAGTAGAGTCTGAAAATCTTCTTGAACTAAACACGGCTACGGACACGGGACGAGCAACCTGGTGGCGTGCCTGCCCCATTCTCGCGTCAGATAGACTGGGACGACTGGTTTGACCAGCTTATGACCGTCTTCGCGTCCTTGGACTGACGTCTTACCCTACAGCCCCACAGTAAACTTTGGGCGATGTTTAGAATTGCCTATCTGTCACAAATCTCATATGACAAAATCGAACCAACGCCTCCATGGCTCCATCGGGTTCTTCCTTCGCCCAGTCCTCTTCTCTTATCCCGATATGCATTTTTCACCATGGTTTTTTTAGTCACGCACTTTGCTGTGCGCGGTCACGTATTCATGTCGTGCCCTTTGTCACGCACGAGATGGACATGTTTGCAGTGGCACAACGTATGATTTCGGCCGTAACAGCATTAGTCATTTTGACTCGGCCGCAGTCGCTTTTTGTTTTGGTTGTCACGACTCACGAACAGACTAGCGTGTCATTGCGGTTGCAACGTTTTTAGGGGCGGTGTGCCGGTGGGGTGTCCCCGGTTGCAAAGATGCAATTCCTTTCTTACCCCGCCAGGTCACGAGATATTTTTCCCAGCTCACGTTTACAGCCCGGCGACCGCTCGGATGGAAAGAAACGGCCGCGTCCATTGATTGCCGGCGATGGGGGTAGGTGGGCGTGGCCTGCATGGTAGGAGAGGCAAAACCCTATTTTACTCTCACTGACACTTCGGACCCACGTAAGCATACCCCACAGGTCAGTGAGCTTCAGAAAACCCTCGCGGTTCCATCTGGCCCGCAGCCCACCGGCCCAGCCCCCTTGGATTCGCCTCTAAAAGGGGGTCCCCCCTCGATCTCCACTCCTCAATTCCACAAGCCTCTTCGCCTCCACCGCCGTCTAGGGTTTCTAGGGTTTGTGAGGAAGGGAGGGGTTCCGCGGCGAGAGGAGGGCGGGGGAGATGGAGGACGAGAGGGCCAAGGGGACGGTGAAGTGGTTCAGCGGGTCCAAGGGCTACGGCTTCATCAGCCCCGACGACGGCAGCGAGGACCTCTTCGTCCACCAGTCCTCCATCAAGGCCGACGGCTACCCCAACATCAAGGACGGCGAGGCCGTCGAGTACACCGTCGGCGCCGACAACGGCGGCCGCGCCAAGGCCCTCGACGTCACCGCTCCCGGCGGCGGCATGCTCGCCGGCGGTGAGCGCCCGGACAGCGGCGGCTACGGCGGCGGACGCGGCGGCGGCGGCTACGGAGGCGGAGGCGGTGGCTACGGCGGTGGCGGCGACCGCGGCTACGGCGGGGGAGGCGGCGGCTACGGCGGCGGCGGCGGTGGTGGTGGCCGCGGCTGCTACAAGTGTGGTGAGGAGGGCCACATCTCCAGGGACTGCACCCAGGGCGGCGGCGGGTACGGCGGAGGCGGTGGCGGGTACGGCGGCGGCGGAGGTGGCAGCCGTGCCTGCTACAAGTGTGGCGAGGAGGGCCACATCTCCCGCGACTGCACCCAGGGCGGTGGCGGTGGTGGGTACGGTGGTGGAGGCTACGGCGGTGGTGGTGGCGGCGGCTACGGTGGTGGTGGTGGTGGCGGCGGCGGCCGTGGCTGCTACAACTGTGGCGAGGAGGGCCACATCTCCCGTGAGTGCCCCAAGAAGCACTAGGCGGCGCGTCGTCGGATCCGGTCCAAGTCCCACCTCCAGGCTCTGCATGAAGTCGTTGCCAATCTATCTGTGTCGTCGGTCGTAATGATGTTTTCGTTGTTCGTCAATCGAGTCGTGTCATGTCTTGTCGTAGTTGGAAGAAGGCGTATGGAGATGTGGTGATGCGGATCTGTGTCGGAGTCATTTGTTTCTGTTCGCAACAATCAGATGTAAGGCAGCCATGATCATGGATGGCACTGCCCGATCTATCTTATCTATCATGGAATCCATGATCATGGATGGCACTGCCCGATCTATCTTATCTATCATGGAATGGAGTCGTAATCTATCATGAAACTCGTTATATCCCTCAATGGTTATGTGCTTGTTTTTCTTGATCTTCGTTTCATTGTTCGGTTGATTTGATCGTTCTTCCGTTTGTTCTAACTGCTGTTGATGCATTAGCCATCTCATGTGGTTGTAATCGTGCTGCGAGCAACGTTTGTTACAAGACAAATTTCTACTCCATATGAGGTGAAAATTGTTGTGAGATCGGACAAGAACTGGAGGTGAAAATTGTTGTGAGATCGAACAAGAACTGGAGATTGGAGTTCCAAATCTGGATCCCAATGCGAGATGGTGAAAAAGTGTTGCGAGGATGGGGAAGAAGAGGCGGAGATGGGGCGATGGGAAAAGCAGGCATGGATCAGGCGGTGCAGTTTGCCATGGGCTGCTTTGGCAACAGAGATGGCCTGGCTCTGGCAGGCTCGGTTTTGTCCGCTTCGCGGGGCAGTTGCGGAAAGGGCGAAAGGCGAGAGGGGGTTTCCATTTCTGTTGCCAGAGCGGGCAGAGAAGGCGTGCCCGACTGGGTTGTCCTTCGCCTTGACGCCTGCGTTTCGTCCACGCATACCGTCTTGCAGTCATGCTTTGCTTGGGTGGGAGAGGCCAGGCCGGGCCTCTCCATGGCTCCATGGCTGGCTGGCCAACTGGCTTGCCTGGCTCTGGCTCCTCCTCCATGTTACCGGCAAGTACAGCCACAATAGGACCACTAGAGAGATAAGAGAAGTGTAACATCAAATGAAAAGTTGCCGCGCTGTAAAACGTATTTTATGAGAGGGGACGCGCTTTCCCGTGCATCAAGTTGGTGCCAACTTGAGCAACTAAACAAGGCCGAAGTACTCCTACATAATCACATGTGGTAGCAATAATATGAATTCTACATGTCTCAACCTAACAAGGGTGGAAGTACTCCTACATAATCTCTTTGTCCATGCATATAATGATATAAATATAAAAGATTCTAAAGATTTCATCAATAAATAAAGGGCATTCAAAGATGTTTTAAGACAATTTAGACGCCATAGTGTATCACGCATGTGCCGCAAGTTAAAAGCATGGGTGGATTTTGATTGGCACAGAGATCTTACGAGATCACAATATCAAATGAGTGATTAGGCTATTCTCGGCTCCGCACGTGGTTTCGAAAAGGGTTAGGATTGATGAACTAGCTAGTGCTGTGAAATCATGCTAATGTTTTTTGTTCGTCAGGTTTCTGATGATACAGCGATCTCATATCTATGGCGATTCAGGACAATGGAGTTGTGTTTTTCATGGCTCCGATATGATTCAGAACTCTAGAGTGCAGTACATGCTCATCAGTGATTTCCTTTGGTGCCGAATACACATCCTACACAGATTTTTCACCACCAATTTCGATTTGCATGTTTGTCGATTGCCATACCTGCCACTCGATGAATTTTAGTGCGAGGTGAGCGAACAATTTTAGTGTCAGGAGGCACTAGGCTGTAAACTTAACAGCAGCAGACGTGTAAACTATCTTTGGTATTTTCAGATACAGGATGGATCCATGGATGCTGGTTGATTGAGGCCCTGAGGGTGGAAGCAGGAAGGGGAGCATGAAAATGGATAGGCGAGGCGAGGCAAGGCGAGGACAGGAGCAACAAAAGAAAGGGGAGGCCGGGCTGATGAGATGTGCTCAGATGGAAAAAAATATTTTTTACTTACTATTTATTCCCCTCACATAATACACTTTTCAAAAAAATTCTTTTTCGCATTTTCTATTCATCCTTCTCACACAGTACGTTTTCTGAGAAAAAAAGTATTTTTCTCCTTATTTTATTTTAGTGAACACAGCCATGGTTTCGTCTGTGTGTCTGAAGCCGCTGCTACGCCTGATCTGATCATACTTCCTGCAGTGGCCGACTGAGACAGGACAAGAGGTATGCGACAGGTCGTGCTCGCTCTAGCGGCAAAGCGCGCGACCGCTCACGTGGGTCACCCAGTCACCCGCGCGCCTAGTGTTCAGCCTTGAAATTTGTTTACCTGAAGCTGCATATATCACGTTCGTTTGGTTGTGTGCGTGCAATTAGTTGTTACGCACGAAGTTGCAGGCTTTCATGGCCCCTGCGTCTTGTCTTTCTTCATTTTTGCACGATATTTAGGAGTGCTTCATTCCAGTGTTTATTTTCAAAATTTTAAATTATTACAAAATGTCACATTGATCCATGGTACCAGAAGAAAAACAAAACTTGGACGTGTTTAAAGTCCACCTTACCGCTAGGCTCATGTCACAAATGAACAAGCCCACAAATGTAGTTGGGCCAACATGGGACGAAGAAGAAAGAGTTAGGAAACACACTGGTACGGCCCATGAAATCGAAAGGAAGAAGCCCAACAATCAAAATAAGGCCTACCAGCACAAGTTCCGTGGCTAGATAGAGTGGGCTGACCGCGCGCCCCAGCGAGTAGTCGAGTAGTAGTAGGCCTATGGGCCGCCTATAAACAACACAACACGAGCGAAAAGAAACGCAGAAAAAAAAAAAAAGAAAAGTCGACGGGGCGGGCCTCGTGCATGGCTGCCTGCATCCGCGAGGATGGCATGGCAGCAGTAATCCCCCGTCGTCGCTGGCTGCGAGACAGCGACGCGACGGCATGGTAGACGAACGGCGTGCGTACCGGACCGCTCGGTGCTGGTGCTGCGCTGCCTGCGTGAGTCAGCGATGGTCCTTGTCCTATTACTATTGCCCAAGCATACGTACCCTGCATCATCAGGCATGAGACTGCGGTAGCGAGTGGGCTTCTATCTTGGCCTCTTCCATTGTATACAAGTGAACGGCGGCTGCGATCACGGACTCTAGATTGATGGCTCCCTGAGTTCACGAGCCACCAGACTGATGGAGCAATTGGCTCCATCTCCAGCAAGCAAATCCGGGCCAGTTATTAAAATCACGATCGACCCAAGCAAATCTGCCTCCAGCACAAGCAAATCTCTCTTAAGATTTCAAATAATCAATTCGATGCCAGGAAAGGCAACGATACTGGCACACACAACTGCCCTGCGCGGCGACGAACAGTCGAACAGAGCAAAGCCAGTGCCCACGCAAGTCTTGCGTTGCATATTGGCGCGCGACGCGACGTGAAGGCCTGGCGAAATCATGGCTCGCACGCGTGCGCCAAGCCAATGGACTGGAGAGCAATCATCTCGGCGGCCGGCCACCACCACACCACACCACGTACGACGGCCGTGTTTAGTTGTAGAAGTTATTTTGCACTCTATTATTCATCTCTATTAGAAAACACGCTTTCTAGAAAAATTATTCTTTTAACTCCTTTAAACTTTACTATTCATTTCTCTCCCAGAAAACGCTTTCCAGAAAAAGTTATTTTACTCTCCTCTCAACTAAACACACCCGACATCGGGACCAGCGACAGACAAGATCAGAAGGAGAGGCTGTGCCGTGCGCCGTCAAGTAGTATAGTTAGGATTATACAAGTAGACATTACTGCGTATTTTGCCTTGTTTAGTTGGAGAAAGTTGGAGATGTGATTAGTGCATTAATAAACGTGTTTGTGAGTGAAGATGTGACTCGATTTGACTGGAAAATTGGTGAAAATTGACGATCTAAACGAGCTATAGTACGTATATTTATACTAGTAGAGTGCGTTTGTACCGCCGGTACACAGAGAGAGACGACGCATTGACAGCGAGAAAATATCTACTGCTCCGGATAAAGTCGAAGCGTGCGCGATGACGCAGTGACGGACAGCTGCTGAGCTGCGGTCGTGCGAGTACGCCTCCGTACACTCTCGCCAGTACTCGCCGACGAGGGCAAAACGACAAGCTACGCGTGGGCAGCTGCGGCATGCCGAGGGCAAGTAGAGAAACCGAGAGATGAGAAATTTCACCGTTCAATTTTACTGCCGGATCTAGGGAGGTCACGTGATCGTTCCTATCCGCTAGGCAGCCACTCGATCATAGTAGTACTACAATGCCCAATGCGTGTAGTACGTGGCCCATGCCCAATGCGTGCTCCATTGTCCATTCGCAGCACGGGAAGCTTGTTCTGTGCAGCCAGCGTTTCTGGATTCATGGTGCGTTTAGATTCAAATTATTTCTTAAAAAAACACTATTCATCTAATTTTTTCCTATTCATCATATCTCTCCCACTCACAGAACACTATTTATATACAATGTTTTTTTGATCTACAGTATTTTTTCGGGGAATCTTTCCCGACCTAAACACCCCTGAGAGTTGGGCCTCGCTTTCGTTTGGTCAGAAATGCGCGAACTAGTACGAAACGCTGGTACAATGTACGCAGTATACGTACAAATGCGTGGATACCCACGTTTCCCAAATGGTCAGCCACCGATTCGTACGTGCATGTATGTGGTATACCCAAAGGAGTATACGGACCCCTACACTTGCGGCATTCAGTGGCAGCGGGCCTGCATTTTGGTGAAGCTGAAGCACGTACTACTCCGTCCAACCGATGACTGTGGTGTACGGGGGCGAAGCCGTCGAGGTTTGCACCAACGGTGCAGTTTCAAATTTGAAAATGCTAAACCATAGTACTCGTATACGAGTAGTAGTACAAACACACACAAACACATCGAATCTTGAGAGTTTTTGGTGTGCAGCAAAAGGACGGGTGATTCTCCAAACTCACAAGCCTTTTCGACTTTTCCACGCCTTTTATGGTGTGTTTTGATTGTAGGAAAAAACACTGTATATAAAAAAACACTGTAGCATTCGTAGGGAATCGTGTTTTGTGAGGGATAAATAGTGAAAAGTTGGATGAATAGTGAAAAATTAAAATGCACTGTTGCCCTAAACATAGCCTTAGGGCGGCTCCATCGGGCGTCCAAATCGCCAGCTGATATAGGATTTTTGCTGACACGGAGGTGACAGGAAGAAGAGAGAGGATTTTTGCTGACACGGAGGTGACAGGAAGAAGAGAGAGAAGACAGCTAGCTAGTATCTCGTCGCTAGTCTAGCACGAATACAGAGGCCAGTTTTCAGGGATTGAGAGAGACGGTGCGCCACATAGAGGAGAGAGGTAAGAAGACATTAAATAAAAAAGTATTGCATACAACCAAATAGGTAGCAGCTATATGGTTGGAGAAGCCCTTGTACGACGACGGGCAAGATGACGGGGAGAAGGTGGTATTATTACTAGATGACGTCACCGATAGTGCTTCAAAGAACATGCATGGACCCCAGCTGCCAGGGTAACATGAGTGGGACCCCTAAATAATGCACGGGATACTGCACTGTGGGCCTGAAAGGCCAGCTGCCAGGTATCCGTTGGCTGGCTGCCTCGAGCTCTGCACGGAGAGGGAACACTGTTACAGTTGCAGACATTGCAGGTGTGTCCGGCGCCATCCTTTCGTTTTGACGCCTCCTGCGTGATTCGCGGCCTGACACGATGATCACCTTGCCGCAGTTACTGTGGATGCAAAATGTTTACTCCCATCGATCGGCGATGCCTGATGGGCGATGGCTGATGCATGTAGGATAGCATACCCAGTGGAGTTCAGTGGAGTTCGTCAAGGCCTGTGTTGACGCTGGCATTCTGTGTTTCTCGATAACTATTAGCCATCGCGCTAATGACTGTTTGTTCGTAAAGAACTGGCTAGGATTGGAGTATGACTCGTCGACAAGACAAAAATCATGCGCCTCGGCCATGGCGTCCGGAAAAAGCAAAAGTTGCTCTTGCGTTCGTGCAGCGGACATGTCGTGTGAGGATGCGTGCGTGCCATCATCGTGCACCGCGAGCGCCAAAAACCATGGCCATGGAATGGGATCACAGCTGGATGGAGTACTCCCCGCCTTGGAAGCTGGTCCTAATCGAGTGTACTACTCGGTCCAGAACTAGCACTGGTGATTAAAGAAACAAATCATCCAAGGCCAGACACGGCATTAACGCTGGACGTCACTACTCGATCCTCGGTCTAACACTGGTTTTGCCAGGGACGCAAGTGCTGCTGGTCGTGAACATTCCTGTTCTCTTTTGGACTCTCATCGTACTGCTGCGACGAAGAGTCCTTGACAGCACAATTAAAAACTAATAATGCTTTTCGAGCACTGTATTTTTCTTGCACATGGCCCAATGCTGGAACGCGACAGCCGTGTATTCATCCGTCCCGTACGTACTGGTACAGGCGTACGTGTAGCATTGCCTTGTGTGTGTCGTTCGTTCTCTCATGCAACGCTGCTGACTGCGGCCTGCCTTCTCCATCAAGCCGCGCCGTACCGCGGCAAGCCCCAGACGTGTAGTAGACGAAACTGTTAACTCCATCCTTGAAGACGATTACCAGCTCGTAGCAGTAAACGCTCGTACGAGTACCAGCTCGGCAGCTCCAATCACTAGGCCCCGTTTAGCTCCTAAAAGATTCCCCAACTTTTCACTATTCATCCAACTTTTCACTATTCATTCCACCTCTTCTACTCACAGAACACTATTCATCTACAGTGTTTTTTTATGAACGGTATATTTTCGGGGAATCTTTCCCCAATCTAAACACACCCGACGTTTGATCACTTCTCACTTTTACCGTATCACGTACGTACGCCCATGGATGGGTGCCAGCTCCAGCTGTATCCAACCAGGACCGCACCACTGATGCGATCGAGTAGCTTGTCGCAGTAGATGAGCAGCAGCAGCAGTCCGGCTGGGTCGCTGCACCGAGAAAAGTGGGCCGAGCCGCAAAAGTTGCCACGCGGCTGGGCCCTACCGGCCGCAGCCCGCGGGCCCCATCCCTTCCGTCCTTTCGCGCAACGGCTACCTGGCCTCCGACGTGGCAAGCCCAGTCATCACGCGCCACCCCTTCCGCACCCTCCTGCCTCTTCGCTCTGCCTATATAACGCTCGCCCGTGCCTTGCCACTGGCTCAGCTCGATCGCACAGCACCACCAGCAGCACTGCAGCAGCCATCTTCGCTGCTGCAAGAACAGATAGAAGCAGATTCTAGTCGTAGTAGGAAGCCAATGGCTTTGGGGAACGGAAGTCGCGGTGGCCAGGGCGCGGCGGCGTGCGTCGCCGTGGTTGCGGCGGCCGTGGCGGCGCTGCTGGGCGCCGGGGCGGCGGCGGCGGCCAAGTTCGACGACGTGGTGCAGCCGAGCTGGGCGAACGACCACATGGTGTACGACGGCGACCTGCTCAAGCTCCGCCTCGACTCCAACTCCGGCGGCGGGTTCGTCTCCAAGAACAAGTTCCTCTACGGCAGGGCCATCGCCGACCTCAAGCTCGTCCCCGGCGACTCCGCCGGCATCGTCACCGCTTTCTATGTGAGTGAGTGCAGGCCTTGCTTCGCTTTGCTCTGATCAACTTCAATGCTGCTGTTTTCTGTTGCGCATCCGTCGTGCATTTGTTGCCAGTAGTACTGCATTTGGCGAACCAGGCATTGATATTTGCCTAATAGACCATGCATTCCTTTCTGTTCCTGGATGCATCTGCGCATTTCTAAAAGACTCAATAGTTCTAGATTGGGGAAAATGTGTGCATGCTAAAGCATTTCCTACTGTAATAAACAAAGTTAACCGAGTGCCGATGCTGGGACATGCTTGCCATGTCTGTCAGCAGATGCTGCCAAGCACCAATTTACAAAGACAAAGGCACGTGAACAAGTGCAGAGAGAGCATATACGTACTGTAATAATGTAGCACTAGCTTTCTTAAAGTAAAGTAAAGATGCCCCCATGGTCAATGTAGAATGTGTTTTACATTTACCAAGTTACTGTTAGCACTAAACCCTATTAGCATAGCGCTTACTCGGTTCGGTTACTGCCCTGTTAGCACTATGCACTTTTAGCACAAAGCGTGAAACTGAAACTGCATTTCATCTTGACCCTTGCAGCTGTCCTCGGCCGGGGACAAGCACAACGAGTTCGACTTCGAGTTCCTGGGCAACGTGACCGGCGAGCCATACCTGCTGCAGACGAACCTCTACATCGACGGCGTCGGCAACCGCGAGCAGCGCATCGACCTGTGGTTCGACCCCACCGCCGACTTCCACACCTACGCCGTGCTGTGGAACCCCAGCCAGGTGGTGTTCATGGTCGACGACACCCCGATCCGCGTCTACGAGAACCGCCAGAACGCCACAGTCAAGGGCCACCACCGCCACGCCGGCAATGGCACCACCAATGGCACCGCCACGACGCCATCGCCGTTCCCGGGGCCGCAGCCGATGGCCGTGTACAGCTCGATCTGGAACGCGGACGACTGGGCGACGCAGGGCGGGCGCGTGAAGACGGACTGGTCCCACGCGCCGTTCGAGGCCACGTTCCGGGAGGTGCGCGTCGACGGATGCGCATGGGCGGCGAACGCCACGGACACGGACGCCGGCGAGGTGGCGCGGTGCAGCGAGTCGTCGTGGGGCAAAGAGGGGCGGTACTGGTGGAAGGAGAAGGAGATGTCGGAGCTCACCGTGCACCAGAGCCACCAGCTCGTGTGGGCGCGCGCGCACCACCTCGTCTACGACTACTGCGTCGACACCGATCGGATCCCCGTCCAGCCCCCCGAGTGCTCCGGCCGCTGATCCGCATCCGCTGATCATCTTCAGCTGTGTGTGTGTTAGAATGCTGAGGTCGTCCATTTGATTTGATCATCATCGTCGATGGGTGGCTAGAAGCCTGGAATCATGGAACTGCTGGTTTCTCCTTCTCGTTCTAGATTGTGTTTGCATTGGCTGCTGTATGTGGTGGATTCTCGGGACGCTTCTGTCAGTGGTGGAGGTGTGTGTTGTAAAAACATGTTGATGGTTATGAACGATGCTCTGTTTCTGACATTTGCTTCCCTCTGTATCTCTAGTGTGCCATTTCCCATTGACAATTTTATGCTGTGTTTAGTTGATGTGAGAAAAAATACTTTTTTTTTCTGGAATGCGTGTTATGTGAGAGGGATGAATAGAAAAAATAAAAAAGAAATCTTTTAGGATGCGTGTTCTGTGAGGAGGATAAATAGGAACTAAAAAGTAGTTTTCTAACTAAACACGGCATTAACAATCTCGTTGTCGAAGAAGGGAGTGGACATACTGGTCCAAAGTCCAAACGACCTGACGAAACTCCTATTTCTCCACGGTAAAAAGTCACGGCTCTCTGGATCAAGGCCACTACAGTACTTGAATCACCAATTTTTTTTACTGCCGCTTTGAACCAATCACGAGCAAAGTCGAGAGGTACAGCCACAGAGCTCGTGGTCCATTCTCCACTGATCGAGCGCGCTGCGAGCCCACCAGAAAATCAAAGCAGAGCAACAATGTTTGAGAAATCTGTTGCCATTTATTATTTGAAAAAAAAATCTTTTGCGATTTCTCCCATCTTTCTTTGGCAACTCCTTGATTCTGCTCTCCGATTGTACAATGCGCAATGCATCCTTCACACCTCCGCTTCAATTCAAAACATGTGCCTACGCCGGTGTAGGTGTGTATACTGTAGTCCGGTGGCCCTTTGATACTGTAGTCCGGTGGCCCTTTGATCTACGGTGAGCGTGGCTAGGGGCAACCAATCAGCCCCTTTATTGATCGGCTACTACAATCCAGACGAGCGCTGCCAGCGAGCAGCTAAAAGATGGAGCACGAGAAGAAGCGAGGGATAGGAGGCGCTCCCAGGTTAAACAGAGGAGCGGTCCTGGCACGTGTCAGCTAATGTCCGGTTCAGTCACCTCAGCTGGGTTCGTCACGAGTTAGCTCTCTGTCTTGTGTTCCTTGCCCCAACTTCCGCCAATCGCCCATGATGCAGCAGCTCCTAGTGATCGACTGCATGCTCCTTTGTAGCGATCAACATACCGCGTGCCATGGCCGGCCCATGGAACATGACCAATGATCGGAAGTGCGATGTTTTGGCATGCACGCTCTTCGTCAGCCAGAGTGTCACACCCCGAAATTTATGATTTCGGGATGTGAATTAGAAAGAGAAATTGAATAAATAATTTTCACAAATTATTAAAACTTTTTCAACCTTTGTTCAATTTACAGGAAATTTACTATTAGAAAATAAATATTTTTCTAATCAAATAAATAAGCTTTTTGTTGTCCTAATTAAAGTGTTGCATTCATGCCGATGCATCTAATATTTCTTGAGTGTGAGATTTCAAAATACGTTTAGACGTTGATCAAATCATCCTTTAGAATTTCCTAGATTTTTCTGGGAATTAATTCTATTTTCCTTAGAGTCAAATCCATTTATTGGAAGGCTTTAAATTCCCTTTTCAGGAACTTCAAATATTTTATTTTGGTTCAAAGTCCCCAACTCTATCTCTGGAATTTTTCAAGGATTTTTGGAGCTTTGGAGAGAATTTTTCCGTGGTTTAAATGCATATCTAGAATTATCTGGATTTGTTTTAAACTGGAAATCTATTTCCCGAAATAAAAATCTTAAAATCTTTTTCCCTTCCTTGGGCCGACCCAACCTCCTTCCCTAGCTTTTCCACCGGCCCACGTTTTCTCGGCCCAGCATCCGCGAGCCCAGCAATCCAATCCAACCCGGCCTCCCTCTCTCCCTCTCTCTCTCACTGCCATGTGGGTCCTGCTGTCATCTTCTTCTTCCTACCGTGCTCAACTCAAACTCCGAACAGAGTCCCGACGCGCCGCGTCCTCCCTTCTCTTCCCTTCGTAGCGCGCAAGCCAAGGATCCCCTGTCCCGCCCTTTTTATTTCGCCGCATCCAGCACCGTAGCTGCCCTAGCCTCGCCCTGGGTCTGCACAGCGCCGCCGCCTACTAGAGCTCGTCGGAACAAGCCGAGTGCCGCCGACACTGCTCTCCATTCGATTCACCGCCATGGAGTTTCGTCGGGACAAATTGATGGAACCAAGAGCTTCACCGAGCTGAAGCGCACCCGTTCAACTCATCCTCGTCGTCGTTTTGCCACCGGAGCACCGCCGCCGCTTGAAGCACCTCGTCGCCGGCCGCTGTCTCCGATGCCAGCCGCCTCCGTTCGTCTCCGCGCCTAGTGAGAACACCTACGAGTTCCCCTCGACCTCCTCTCTCTTTCCCCCTACTTTGGCGAGCTCT
This sequence comes from Digitaria exilis, assembly GCA_015342445.1. Lineage (NCBI taxonomy): Eukaryota > Viridiplantae > Streptophyta > Magnoliopsida > Poales > Poaceae > Digitaria > Digitaria exilis. The sequence goes on from JACEFO010002685.1 coordinate 894,880, forward strand.
CCTCCCCCTGAATCGCCGGCGAGCAAATCGACCCGAGCTTCCCTCCGCCATGGCTCGTCGCCAGCCGCCTCCACCGACTGAGCTTTGCCCTAGATCCCCAAAACGAGATCCCCGTCCTTCCCTCTCTCTTCCGGGCCAACCGCGGCGAGGTTTGGAGCCCTGTAGCGCCGCCGTCACTCAACTCTGGCGAGTCTCCGCTGTAGCGCCGCCGCGAGCCGCGGCTTCCGGCGACCCCGAGCGCCCAATCGATTTCCAGCCGTCCGATCGAAATCCAACGACCCGCAATAGATCCAATCGGAGTCAACCGAGTCAGCCGTGTTTCTTTTGCAGAAAAGCCCCCTGTAGTTGTTTCTAATAAACCCACGGTCCAACCTCAGTTCAAAAGTATTTGCACTTAGGTCCTTTTCTTCACGTCTAGGCCCCTGAACTTTCATAGATTCGAACCCGCCGTTCATAGGTCCCCTTTTTACGCGTTAGCCCTTGGGTTTTCTTACGTAATTATGTTTTAACCCTCGGTTTCTTTCAAGACAGCCCGTAGAAGCCCTGTTTCCTCGCAGTTAAGCCCCTAGAATCTTGTTTTATCCATAGATTCCATGTTTTAACTCTGTTTAATCTCAACCTTGTTGCGTTAATCTTCTAAAAGCATAAAGTATAGATCACCAGTGTTGTTTGCCATGTTGCATGTTTTGAAATAAATTAATTTGCCTAATTCTAATTTAGCTAGCTTTTTGAATTAAAAGCAAATCATAGTTCTACCTTTCATATTTTACAATCAAAGTTGATTTGATTAATTATTACTAAACCAGCTTTTTACAATTAAAATATGGTTAGAGTTATATCTTGTGTTTTCTAAAAAAAGATGTTAATTTAAATAATATTTACTTCATATGCTTTTCCAAATAAAAGCTAGTAGGTTATATATTGGTTTTCATAAACTAATAATTAATTTGTTTAATGTTCAATGTTGAATCTTGTTTTTTTTAATAAAACTTGAATAGGTTCATACATCGGTTTTTATGAATAAATGTTAACTTGATTAATATTAATTTAACTAGTCTTTCCAATTAAAAGCCATATAGGATATACCTCAGTTTTCATAAGCTAATTCAATATGGTTAATAAGCATTCACCTTGTTTTTGTAAATAAAAGCTACTTAGGTTATATCCGAGCTTTCATAATCACATGTTAACTTGATTAACAATTATTGAACTCCCTTTTCTAAGTAAAATCTAATTAGAGTAAACATCGATTTTGTGCAATTTAAATTAATATGAATAATTTCCAACTTGAATGTGCTTTCAATATAATTTGTTTAGTTCAACACGATATATGAAGCTAATCGATTAGATGCTCTCTCATGTTTTATTGAAAATTAAAATATTTAATTCGTGTAATCATTATATAAATATTTGTAAATAAAATTAATTAGGCTTTACCCGTCTTTCCATATCAAAGTATAATTTGATTAGTTTAAATATTGAGTATTTCTCTAAATATTCATTACATGCCTTTTCTTAATTAAAATTAAACAAGCATATAGTCTTTTATTTCTTCTGTAATATAAACCTTTCGTTAGTTGTATCCTTTCCACCGTTGTTCCGTTTTCAACGTTTCTTGTGTCCTTGCGATCGTTAGTAGCGAGCCCTCTCTTTTAGTGCGTTCTTTAAAAGCTTTTCTTTTGATTGGTGTATTGTTCTTAGTTGTACCTATTTCATTGCTTGCATGTTTGCTCTTGTGCTTGATGTTTGCTACAATTAGAGGAGCATCGTTCCGAAGCTGTGAAGAACAAGAGTTGAAGACTGAGCAGTGATATTCTTTTGCGGAAAGGCAAGTGTCCCTAACCATCTTTCTACCTATGCTTTATAAGATCATATATGTTGATCGGAACATGGAGAACCACCCAGGATTTCCCGTACAACCATAATACTATATGGCTTTGGTCTTGGCTAAGTAACTAGATGAACTATATGTTGTGTTTGCACTGATAGTGGTGGAATTTGGGGGCATTACTGGTATGGCAGGTGCGGAGATTGGAAGGCGAGGCCTTGCCGTTGTAACCGTGGTCTTTGAGAGCAAACACATACATATATGAACTCTTTGGAAAAGCCCCGTAGCGTCCCTACACAGTCACGCCTTGGAAGTGTGGTACGTGCTTTGGCCGGCACAGCATGATTGGGTTTAAAGTTCCTCGAAGCTTTTACGCGAATTGTGGTGAAAGTGTACAACCTCTGCAGTGTGTAAAACTGTTATAACAGCCGTGTTCGCGGTCATGAACGGCCTGGACCCTCACATGATTAATATACTTGAAGTGGATGATTAAATCGTTCTAGTTATTTCGGTGGCCTTGCTGAGTACCAACCATAAGTGTACTCATCCTTGCTTATTGCTGCTCAATATTCAGAAGGTGTGTGAAGTTGTTGAAGATTGTGCTAGGCGTACGCAACCCCCAGTCAACTGCTGCCTGTGGTGAAGAGTTCAAGATTCCGCTGCTAGAAAACGTTTGTATTGTCTTATTTTATTATTTTCGCTGTAACTTTGTGTTCTGTTTATTCATGGAGTCTATCATATGTGTGAAACTTGATCCTGGCACACATATGAGATGCATCTGGTTTTCTTTATAAAATCAGGTGTGACACGGAGCCGTTTCAGCCACAACCGGAGCCCTGGCAAACAGCTCCTTCACTTTTTCAACTTTTTTCCATCCGGGATGGTACTGAAGACCAAGGGCAAATCATCCTGATGCCTCTCATACCCACTGGTGGAGAGTAGCCACCAGCTCGTGTTCGTGTCCTAGCACAATCCCCTTCCATTCCACGACCACAGCGTTCCGACCGCATCTCCGTGCCATGCAGCCAGCCGAGTGCGCATAATCGACGGGAGGCTGCCTGCTGGTCTCTCTCTAGTAGATTATTGTGTTTGGGGGTGTAGCAGTCGCGACTAGGCTAGCTGTGTCTGATGTAGCGAGGCGCTTTGTGCTGGTTTCTCCGGTACTCCGGTTCTGCAGCGGATGTGTCCCTCGTAAAAACATGCCAGAGGGCAGAGGGTAAACGTTGTGTTGTGTGGCTTCATCCCATTCCTATTTATTTGGCTCCGCCTTAAGGTGCAGTTGGATAATAAACATAAGGGTTTGCTCATACAGTACTTGAATCTGGGTTGTGTTCAGATTCAGGAAAAAGTATTTCTCCAACAAATTTTTTCTATTCACCCACTCACATAACACGTTTTCCAGTACACTATTCATCTAAAACTACTTTTTACTTCTTCCAATCTGAACACAGCACAACTCTTCTTTTACTAATGCTTTGAATGGAGTGCAAACACCATAATCATGGCTGTTGCGAGCGGTGCAGTCACATCGCTCGTACAGGTCACCGCGAGCGCCTCTATACAACTGCACGAGTAGGGATGAAAACGGACGGGAAAAATCCCATTTCCGTCCGCCCGTTTTTCCATATTTGTTCTATATTTGGAGCTTCACGGAAACGGGACGGGAATGTCCGGGAAACCGGGCGGGAAATCCCGGGAACGGGAAGAGTTCCGGGACGGGAAACGGGAGAGGGGGTTTCCCGCCCGTTTTGGTCCGGGAAACACCCGTATTTCTCCCGTTTTCATTTACCGGGAAAGGCCCATAAGTTAACAGGCCCGTCACTCCCACTCAGCCCAAGAAGCCCAACAACAGGTTTCCAAACCCTAAATCCCAACAGCCCCTCCCCCCACCCCCACTCTCTGTGCGCCCCAGCCCCCCCCTCGACCCCGACAGGCGAGGCGACAGCGCCAGCCTGCCGCCACCCCACCCGACCCCGACCGGCCGACCCTGACCTCGTTGTCGGTGGCCTGGCGCCCTCGACCCCGTCGCCGGCGCCGACCCAGCTCGCGTCAGGGGCTTTGGCGCGGAACCCGTCGGCCCTCGCGGCGGCATCCCTCCAAGTTGTCGCCGTCCGCTGCCCGTCCAAGTCGCCGCCACCCCTCAGGCCCTCCTAGCTCCTGCCGTCGTCGGCCGTCGCCCCTCATCTCACGGTTGTCAACTCGTCACCCATCGTCCGTCGCCCCTCAAGATGTCATCACACAATGGAGATGCAGATGGAGCTGAAGGTGCGGCACCTCCGCCGAAAGCTGGAGGTGCCGACCGAGGTCGAGGTGGCCGTTCCAAGCCTAACCGGCCTTCTGCGTCCACGCCTACAATGCCAGAGAAGCACCTAGGCTTGGGCAGGATGCTGCCAGCATCACCGACGAAACAGTCAACCCCACCATCTCATTCTCACTCTTCTGTCAAAGGCAGCAGTGGCAAATCGATTTCAGGTACGTAGATGTGAGATGTAGCATTAGTGTTTGATTTCAGAGGGTATGTGTCGGCGATTTATGCTGACTAGGTTCTCGAGGGGGTGCCCCGAGAGAAGGGTTTAGGGAGAAGTCGTCGAGAATCTAGAGTCGAAGGTGACAAGAGACGGTTTAGACAGGTTCGGGTCGCCGGAGCGTAATACCCTACGTCCTGTATGGTGTATCTTGTATTGATGAGATGTTGCAATGCCTGGCGGCGTTGCCCCATGGTCTAATCTAGGGACCCCTGCCCTCCTTTATATATCCCAGGGGGCAAGGTTTACATGGTAAGTCTCCTAGTCGGTTACAATTGAGGAGTCCTAGTAGGACAAGGTGTCCTAGTAGGAATCTAGCTTGATTAGGGAACCTGGGGTTTCTATACCCAACAAGCCCCCGAGCGCTTCATTGCCTGAAGTACAACCCTGTTGTGAGTCTTGGAATATTGCTGAGTTGTTTGCCAACTCGAGTTCTTCTGAAGTCATCCGAGTTCTCTCAGCTTGGTTGTATGAAGACTTTGAGGTGCTCAAAAACTTCTTGGAGATTCTCATTGGTGCGCACCGTAAAGGTGCGCCCAATTGGGCAGCCCCCGAGCCTCGTTTTGCTTTGAAGAAGGAATTCGAGGGTCTTCAATGAATATTTCCCGAAGAGCTTCAATTTCCGAAGAATCCGAGTTCTTTTGAACCCTAGCGTTGCCTCCGAGATTCGGTATTAACCGAAAAATTCCGAAGAATCTTTGATGACGTACCCGCAGCCCCCGAGCCTTGATCCGATTTAATAAATCGGATTAAGGATCTGTACTCCAGGATTTGTAGAAGATCTGATGTAACTCCGATGGAACGAAGATGTCCGAGTACTTTGCTGAAAAAGTACTCGGCTAGCATCATGGTCCGAGTTCTTTGTTGAAAAAAGAACCCGGCTGGCGTGGTGGTCCGAGTTCTTTGTTGAAAAAAGAACCCGGCTTGCATCAGCGCCCGAGCTCGAAAGCTCGCGAAACTATGATGGCGTGCTGATAATCCTGAAAAATTATCACCGAAGCTTGATTTGGTCAAAACTGCAACTGAGAGTTGTCATGGAGAACGATCCGTTGAGGCCTCAAAAGAACCCGGAAAGACTCCCTATAGCCATAGCTATTTTTATCCGTATGAAGAAAAACCCAGAGTTCTCAAGATAGAACCCTGGTGTGCCATCACATAGTGTGGCAGTGACAAAAAGTCGTTTTTGAGACTTCCGTCATGGGAAACAATTCTGTTAAGGCCTCGAAAGAACCCAGAAAGATCCCTTATAGCATAAGCTATCTTTTAAAGTGTACCCCAAGAGGATACTTGGGAACAAACTGCATGTGTTTTGCCGGAGCAAGAACCCAGTGAGACCCACGGAGCGGCAGCTTTAAGCTGAAAATTATCGCGAAGTAGCGAAATTGGAGGAACAGATCCGTTATCGGCCCCGAAGGAACCCGGACAGACCTCGTTTATGTGCTCCGAGTGCATGAAAAGAAAACTGTCCGAGTCTAGAAAGAACACGGAAGTTTTGAAGAAAAAATCCAAGAATTTCTAAGAACCCTTGGCCGTCTCTGTGTCAATGACCAGGACTTAGTCAAAATATACATGGCGTAAATTTTAACTGTTGAAAAACAGCCCTGTTAAGGACCCGAAGGAACCCAGGGAGATTTCTTATAGCATAAGCTATCTTGTAAGGTGTATCCCAGGAGGATACTTGGGAACAAACTGCATGTGTTTTGCCGGAGCAAGAACCCAGTAAGACCCACGGAGCGGCAGCTGAAAGCTGAAGACTATCGCAGAGTAGCGAATTAGAGGAGTCTGTCCGTTCTCGGCCCCGAAGGAACCCGGATAGACCTCATTTGTGAGCTCCAAATGTGTGAAGAGGAAACTGTCCGAGTCTAGGAAGAACACGGAAGTTGTGAATATTGTCGCAAAGACAAAGTAAACAACCCTGAAAAGGGAATTTCATTGAGGTATATCGCGTTGCCGAAACAACGGTACAAAAGAACGTATGGTGCGGAAGCAACCAGTTCATGTATTGCCGAAGCAATGTTTGCAGAAGAACGCAAGATGCCAGGGCATTTGGTCTTCGTGGTGCCGAAACACTGTTGCAGAAGAACTCAGGATGCCGAAGCAACCAGTTCATGTATTGCCGGAGCAATGTTATAGAAGAACTCTGGATGCCGGAGCAATTGGTTCATGTGGTGCCGAAGCAATCAATACATGTGTTGCCGAAACAACCCAGCTTGGTCTTGATCAACTCTCTGGAGACTCCAGGCATGTCAGGAAGCTGTGTAGCAAAGATGTCCGAGTACTTTGCTGAAAAACGTACTCGGCTAGCGTCACGGTCCGAGTTCTTTATTGAAATAAGAACTCAGCTGGCGCAATGGTCCGAGTTCTTTATTGAAAAAAGAACCCGGCTTGGGCCCGCAGGAAGTTGACGAGCGTGCTTTGCGCTGGAGTAAGAATAGAGCCAGTCATCGCCGTCTTCGTTGGATCTCCTTACTGGAGATCAACTGTCTTCGTGGCAATTGTATCCACGGGCTTAATGGCTCGCGTCTCTATCCGTCTTCTGTTTCTTGGTGGGCTTGCTGAATGTTCTATGTAGGAGCGAGCATTCGCCCATGGTGTGCTTGCTATCTGGATGGTAGGGACAGCGCTTCTTGAGAAGTTTGTTGAATTCATCCCTTCTTTGCTGCGGAGACTGAGCGGCGCGAACGGTTTGGATGGCAGCTCTTCCTTCCCGAATCCGAATGATTTCATTGCGGGCATCGTTCTGGGTGATGTGGAAACAAGCCGGCCGGGGTTCTTCGCGACGCTGGGACCTGGGAGGTTCCTCGCGAGGACGGCGGGGTTCTTCGCGAGGCCTGTTCTTGTCCTTGGTTTGGCCTGCGGAGCTGCCGTAATGGCTGCTCTGACGCTTAGCAGACGGTGCTTGGTGGCGCGAAGAACTCTTACTTTTGGAGGAGGAGCGGCCTCCGTCCAGGCGATCAACCATGACCGCTGCGGCTTCTAGGCGGGCTTTGGCGAGGTTGATCTCAGGGGTAGTTTGAAACCCCTCGAAGACGCTGACCCCGAACAAGATGTTGGCCACAGGGGAGTTGAAGATGTCTTGCTTGTCGAACTCCGAATTGAGATTTTTCTTCTTGATGAAGCGACGTCGCAGGGCGCGGTTGCGATTGCGCTCGATACGGAGTTCTCGATCTGCATCGGTTTCTCCTTCCTCTGTGGGGGCGTCGTCGGAGACAACTTCTTCATCGCTGTGCTCATTGAGGAGCACGCAGGACTGGCGACCGGGGTCGCTAGGCCCGGTTCTTCTGCTACCCGTGGCAGCAGGGAGCTCTCTGCCTTCTTGGAAAGGAAGCAGAGGTAGAATGTCCCGTACCGTGGAAGGTACGTTTGCTTCGAACAGAGCCGCCTCGGGATCCATGTCAGGCCAATGAACGATAACCCCCGAGGGAGTTGTGGTCATGACAAGATCTGAGGTTGCTCCGCGGGGTTGGAGAACCTTCTTCTTCAGGTGCTTCTGGTGGACCGCGGCTGAGTTTGTTAACCCGAAGGAAAACTGGGATGCGCGCGATCCACGTGGTGAAGTCTTCGTTCCGCGGGGGTTGGAGCCAGGGTTCCTGGGCACCCGCGGGGTTGTTGTCACGGTCCTAATCGTTGAACCCTGGCGGAACTCGGAAGTGATCCGGAGTCCGCCAGGGAGTCTTGGACACGTGGCTTGATCCTGCCCCTTGATAGGGGTTGAGTTGACATGGTCGGCCCGGGATTGGATCTGCCTCGGGCGCCATGTACTCCTCCGAGTAGGATATGATCCAGGGATCGTGTCGGAATTTGGGATTTTCCGAGATCCTCGCGGAGTGGTTTGCACGCGTGACGAAGCTGGTGCAGCCACCTCGTCGCGCAATTGGTGTTGGAGTTCGCCTTCCTGGTTTGCGATGCAAAGCCAGGAGCCGAAAACGAAGGAGGCGCCTGCCTCGAACTTGGTGACGATGGAGGCGCTGAAGGAGGCCATCGACTCTTTACTGAAGACTCGACGAGTATATCCCACGGACGGCGCCAAAGTGTCGGCGATTTATGCTGACTAGGTTCTCGAGGGGGTGCCCCGAGAGAAGGGTTTAGGGAGAAGTCGTCGAGAATCTAGAGTCGAAGGTGACAAGAGACGGTTTAGACAGGTTCGGGTCGCCGGAGCGTAATACCCTACGTCCTGTATGGTGTATCTTGTATTGATGAGATGTTGCAATGCCTGGCGGCGTTGCCCCATGGTCTAATCTAGGGACCCCTGCCCTCCTTTATATATCCCAGGGGGCACGGTTTACATGGTAAGTCTCCTAGTCGGTTACAATTGAGGAGTCCTAGTAGGACAAGGTGTCCTAGTAGGAATCTAGCTTGATTAGGGAACCTGGGGTTTCTATACCCAACAGTATGATTTGCTCATATAGATCACTCTTTGATAGGTTCCAAGAGAAAAACATGTGAAGGTAGTAGTCAGTGTGTGCCGGTGCCACTGGATTCATCTTTTGCACCTGAACCTTCTGTACCAATATCAAGTGATGATGCAAATCAGGTAGTTGGTAGTCTTGGCACTGACAGTGGCACACCAACACCAGTCACACAGCAGAATGAAGGAGGACCTGGTGTTGTGCTGCCCGTAGATATAGTTGCTCTTGATGAGGATGAGGAGGTAGAAGAATTAACTGAGACAGGGCCAGCAAAGAGGGCGAAGCAGCGCACATCTATTGTTTGGAAATATTTTACCCAGAAAACAGAGATAGTAGAGATAAATGGAAAGAAGTATGAGCAATTGTGGGGGCACTGCAACTTCCCAAACTGCAAGAAGAAATACAGAGCTGAGTGCAACTATGGAACAAATGGATTTCGGAATCATTTGAAGTCAGCACATAGTGTTGTCAAAGGCCAGCTGCAGCTGAAGGCAGAAAAGGATCATGGGAAAGATGTTAGTAATATCCAGCCTTACAGGTATGATCAAGAAGACAGTGTCAAGAAACTTTATTTGGCAATAATCATGCATGAATATCCTTTCAATATTGTTGATCATGACTACTTTGTTGATTTCATTAAGTTCTTGCGCCCTAGTTTCCCATTCAAGTCTAGGGTTACTGTTAGAAATGAGATAATGGACATATATGTAGAAGAAAAGGATAAATTATATGCATACCTGAAAACTGTTACTAGCCGGTTTAGTGCAACAATGGATGTGTGTACCTCTTGTCAGAACAAAGGGTACATGTGTGTTACCTTACACTGGATAGATGATGAGTGGCATATTCAAAAGAGAATAGTGGGGTTTTTTCATGTAGAAGGAAGGCACACTGGTGATAAGTTGGCAGAGCCATTTACTGAAGTTATGGTCAATTGGTTCGTTGAAAAGAGATTGTTTGCATTGACTCTAGATAATTCTGCAGCTAACAATGTGGCAGTCACTATATCATTAAGGATCTTAAGGAGAATGGAAATGCTTCTCTGGTTTGTGATGGTATATTTTTTCATGTTAGATGTGCATGTCATATTCTGAATTTGGTTGAAAGAGATGGCCTAGAAGTTATTTCTAATGCACTTGGGAAGATCAAAGCACTTGCGTTGACTGTGAAGGGATCACCTTTGCAATGGGAGGCATTGATGAAGAGTGCTAGCGAGTGTGGGTTAGATACATCGAAGGGAATTCAGCTTGATGTTTCTATTAGGTGGAACTCAACCTACATGATGCTAAGGGATGTCTTGTACTACAAGGCTGCTTTCATGAGGCTCAAGACTTCAAATCGCCGTAAGTACAAGCTATTTGTCCTTCTGATAGTGAGTGGACCATGGCTGCAACAGTTTTGCAGTGCTTGAAAAAATTTTATGATCTTACTGAGCTGTTGTCTGGTACTTCATATCCTACAGCCAATCTGTTCTACAAAGGTTTTTGTGAGATAAAGGAGTTGCTTGATAAATGGTGTATTAGTGATAATTTGACTATTAGACACATGGCAATTTCTATGAGTGAAAAATTTGAGAAATATTGGACCAGTTCTAGTACAAGTCTTGTTGTTGCTTCCTTCCTTGATTCTAGGTATAAGCATAAACTTGTAGAGTACTACATGAGGAAATTCTATGGAAACTACTATCAGGTTAAACTTGATGAGTATATCAGCATTTTAAAGAACTTGTTTCAGTTTTATGCTAGCAGCAAACCTACTCCAAAGGTAAAGATGCCTAGCAGCCCAGCAGACCCACTAGTTGACAATCAAGATGCTGAACTTGAGAGCTTCTTATATGATGATAATGAGACTGCTACAAAAGAGACAAACGAGTTGGATAAATACATGGCAGAGTCACTTTTGAAGCAGAGTCCATTTGATATTTTAGGATATTGGAAGAATGAAACAAATAAGTACCCTATTCTCTCACAAATTGCTCGTGACATGATGGCCATACAAGTGTCAACAGTTGCTTCGGAATCAGCGTTTAGTGCTGCTGGTCGAGTCGTTGACCCTTATCGTAATCGTCTAGACCCTGAGATGGTACAAGCACTAATATGCACTAAAGATTGGATGAATGCAGCAAAAATAGGTACTAATTTAGATGGCTTTTCAGTTATAGTTGCAATGCCTTTTTAGTTACTAAACATTAATGCAAGTTTGTATTTTTTATTTTGTTTTTTTAGATAAAAAATATGTTCCTTCTATTGTGGCTGACTTGCAACCTCCAGAGGCAATTCCTGATGACCCACTAAATGATGAGGTATGCTTTTCAGCTTTTGCTTAGTCTCTCCTCAATTGTTAGTGTTGTACAACCAAGTGCAATTGTTAACTTGAGAACATGTCTATTTAGGAGGAAGGAATGGGCAGTGATCCAGAAGAGATGAATGAAGAGGTAGAGGTGTGACGGTCTAATGAAAAAATTGTTGTCAAGTCTTTATTTTCTATGAACCATCGTTGTCATCATGACAATTGTCAAGTCCTTTATTTTCCTGCTCTTCCAGACTTCATGTGTTGTGGTGTTGAACTACTGGCTGCTGTTGTGCTAAGTGTGCTGTGATAGTGTGACCTGTGAGCTTGTGAGTGAACTTGTGCTAAGTGCATGTGCATCAGTGTGAGCAGCTTCCTGTTGTCTGGTGTGTGGCTCAGCGCCCGTGCAGTGCACTACTGCATTAGTTTAGTAGGTCTGTCTTGAAGAACTTATTTGGTTTATGGACATGTATTCAGCTTGCTAAGATATGTGCATCTTGTTATTCTTGTATTCAACATGTCGTGGTGTTTTGAAATGTGTTATCCCGGTGTATTATCCCGGTTCCCGACCGTTTCCATTGTATTTCCGCCCGCATTTGTTCGTTTTCGTATTCCCGCTTATCCCGGTTCCCGCCCGTTTTCCGGCTGTCCCGTTTCCCGTCCAGTTCCCGGTAAAAAAATACGGCAACAGAAATGGGAAAGGGGTTTTCCCGCCCGTTTCCGTCCGTTTTCATCCCTATGCACGAGAGCATCAATTCATATGATACGTGAACAGAAACCACTGCTGCTGGTCTTGTTTAGTTGGTAAAGTTGGGAAAGTTTGAGGTGTGAATAGTATCTTGGTAAGCGTATCTGTGAGAGAAGATGTGACTCGATGTGACTGAAAAGTTGACGAAAGTTGGCGAATTGAACAAGGCCGCAACCATCAGGATTGCGCCGGAGATGTTGGATCTCACCGTGCACCAGAGCCACCACCTCGTCTACGACTACTGCATCGACACCGACCGGTTCCCCGTCCAGCCGCCCGAGTGCGACTTGTGTACCACCTTTTTTAAGGCTTCTGTTGCAAAACCAGTCCATAGGGAGTAAAATATTACATTCAGCCCAATTCAACATTGTGCATGTAGTCCATAAAGTGGTCTATAGCTAAAGGTATCCATATATGTGCTGCCCATAAGAAATAAAATAATAATATATCTATCTCATTCAACACATCTATTTCTATCTCTCTTCACTCTCCTCCCACCACTATTGCTTGCTTTTGGGCTGCACATTGTGAAGTTTACCATAGCTATAGACTACTTACACATGGTCCCACCGCTAAGGACTACTCGGTCCAAATAGACTGTGGTTGCCCTAATGTCGCTTTGAACAAATCGGTGTGCGAACCCTTTAATCACGAGCAAGTCGAGATGTACTACAATACAGGCACAGTGCTCATGGAGTCGTGGTCCATTGATCGAGCCGAGCCCACGAGAGCATCAATCAAAGCAGCAATGCCTTGAGTTGCAACTCCTGGTCCTCTTGATTCTGCTTTCCGATTAGTAGGGAGAGGCAACAGAATTCTGTTCATTCAGGTCCAGATTGTACAATGTCAATGTGCAATGCATCCTTCAACCCCTCCGCTTCAATTCGATCATTTACGCCGTGCAGGTGTGTAGTATGTGTTTAAGTGTAATCCACTCATACTTTCTGGTAGTCTGAAGGTCCTTTTTTTTAAAAAATAAAATCCGGAGGTCCTTTGATCTATCGATTTCGGCTAGTATGATCCAAACAAGCGCACACAAGTCAGAAACAGGAGCGGTCCTGGCTCTCGCTTGGACGTGTCAGCTCAGGCCCGGGGTACATCACGAGCCAGAGTGCCAAGCCATGCCCATGCTTTCTGGACGGGTGAACTAGCTCCGCCAACTTGCTTGCCATAATGCCATGCCCATGCGATGATGCGATGCAGCATCGAATGCATATTCCTTTGTAGCGGTCAGCACACCGTGCATGGCCACGGCCCATGCAACATGACTGATTTGGAGGGCATAACATATTGACGCTCTCGGTCTTGCGAATTGCAAAAGAAAATAAGAAAAGAGAAGAAAACAAGAATGCCGAAACGGAAGCTGGGGAAGATCCTACGGGCGGACAGCGGGCCAGGAACGAGCTGTTGGTAAACAAAAGTCTCACAAAGTCGCAAAAATAAAAATGTTCGTGCTTATGTGTGTTTACTTGTTCTTGTCTCTACGGCATTAATGAGTATTAGTAACCAACAAAAGGCCAGCAACCAAATAGGTGTCATCAACTTTTTCGTCAAACATTTGTGATAGCAATTCCAGCAGCAGCCAAACTAGTTTTGGCACACCTTAGTTACCAACGAAGCTTATTTTTCTTCCACACTATGTGGTTTGCCACTGTGTACCCAATTCCTAACCTTATGTGTGGCAAATTATGCCCAACAGCCCAACATGTGCTAATTGCACTTCTGTAACTTTTTCCCATACAAGATATTGACGATGGACGAGGGCAAATAATCCTGATGCCTCTCATACTTGAACCACTGTCCACTGGTGAAAAGGAGACACCAGCCGTGTTGTGTGTTAGCACAAGCCCTTCCACTTGACACTTGTATATCGTTTGGCATCGCCGTGCAGCCGCCCGGGTGCGCCGGGCGCTGATCATCATCAACGGGAGGCTGAAATCATGGAACTGCTGGTCTCTCTATTTAGATTGCGTTTGGAGTAGCAGGTGTGTGGCGGTTTCTCCGGTTGTGTCGTGTGCCTCCATCGGTCCATCCCATCCCGTGCCTATTTATCTGGCCACGCTGTTGTAAAAGTGCAGTTGGACAATAAACATTAGGTTTACCTGAATCAGCTTTTTTCTTTACTGATGCTTTGAATGGAGCGCCAACCCAATAATCATGAGCAATTGCGCTATATGCATTGCATCCTTTCTACTAATGTCTAATGGCCAGACAGACCTACAGCCTTCACTAGCACCGTTACGCTTCAATCACACGAGCAGCCGGAAGATGGAGCCAGTCAGCCAGAGCTCAGAGGTCAAATAGGCTCAGGCCCGGTCGAGTGAGCTGGATACAAACCAGAACGCGCGGGAGCTGGATTTGCTTTCTGGATGCGTGTGGCCCAAGAGCCCATAAAATAGGGAAGAGGTGGGCTCCTCCTGCAAGAAAGAGCCATGTTGTTGCGGCCCAGGAGTGTGCTTCCTCCTTCCACTCTGTGAGCTGAGCCCAGACGGGAAGCTTGGGTTTATAATCTGGCTGTCCGAGAGTGAGAGTGATTAGTACCACCTCGCCTGTTTACTCTCCCGGAAGCCAGCTTAAAGACTCGGCTCTGCAGCTTGATGGCACGACCTTACTTGAACAGGATCTGTTCTATAGGATCGTACCGCTGCATCCTTGACTAATAAGGAGGCAAGCACTCAAACCTGGTTGATGAGTCATGACCTGTGGGCCAGAGCGTGATTGACGGCTACGATTGGAGCTTGATGGCTCCATCTACGGCTGTAGAGGATCGTTCCTGGTCAGGCCTCGCCTGGCTGGGGTGGCCCTCAGGTTGTCTGACAGGTTCTTTTTGTTTTGCTTCTCATTTTCAGTTTGATTCTTGTCATTTTCAGTTTAATTCCTACAATTTGTAGGTTGTCTGAGAGGCCCTTTTTGTTTTGCTTCTCATTTTCAGTTTAATTCCTGCAACCTGTAGGTTGTCTGAGAGGCCCTTTTTGTTTTGCTTATCATTTTCAGTTTAATTCCTGCAATCTGTGGTTCTCCAACCCTCCCAAAGGCCATCCTTTCAACTTTTATAACGATTATTCTCGGCTGAATAATTTCAGAAAAAAAGGGAATCTTAAGCCAATCTCCGAATTTTATTTACAAACTGTTTAGCGTTCATGGTTGTGTTGAGTAAACATGTCAATGCATTTAGTCGGTTTCTCTCTGTTAGTACAATTCAAAGCAGTCAAAGTCCAGATTGCTCGATGACAATTGACATTGGAATGGTCTTGCTCGACCCAATCTTAATACGCGCTTGGCTCCCAATTCACAAGAGTCGACCGGAGAGCTCTCCTATCCACCTTACACTTCAGCGTTGTCCAGGCAGCGAACTACTTGTCCTGGTCTCCTTCGTCCTCGCCGTCTTTGTTCCGACATTTTCTGAGTTATTACAGGCTTCACCGTTGGGGGCAACTCTCATTGTCCAGTCTTTGATTGCTAAGTAAGGCGGTAACTAGTACTCCTAGAAATCGAAGGAAATTTCCCGAAAACCTGCTGATTTCTTAGACCTGTTCACGTAGAACCGTGAGCTTATAGGATCAGGTCTGTCGTTCATGTACAACCTTGAGCGTCTTCTTGATTGGGATGTTTCATTTTTGTTTACTTTCTAGAAGTGCAAGTGTTAACGCGAAAGACGCACCAGACACTACTAAACTTGTAACCCGCAAAAATGCCAAAGCTTCTGCACAGATCGTTTAACATTCCACCTCAATGTGCAGGAACAGAGTTCATGACGAACAGTCGAACACCATGATGAGAAGCCATCTTCGTTACAACAACCACCGCCACGTCCTCGCACAATCTTCTTTGTTCCTCATTTTCCTTGGAACCTTTGCCGCCGCGCAAGCTGCATCCGACACCCTCATCAACGGCAGCAACCTTACCTATGGCGAGGCCTTGGTTTCCGCCAATGGGACGTTCACATTGGGGTTCTTCACGCGGGGTGCGCCGGCGAGGAGGTACCTCGGGATCTGGTTCACGGTGACCAACTCCAGCACCGACGCTGTCTGCTGGGTTGCCAACCGTGACCAGCCTCTCGCCGACACCTCCGGCGTGCTCGTGGTCAGGGACGCCGGAGACCTTGTCCTCCTCGACGGCTCCGGCCACGTGGCGTGGTCCTCGAACACGGCCGGCACTGCGTCGTCTTCTTCCCCGACGCTGCAGCTCCTGGACACCGGCAACCTGGTCCTGCATGACGACAGCAGCGACGTGAAGCTGTGGCAGTCGTTCGATCACCCGACCAACACCTTGCTCCCGAGCGCCAAGATCGGGATGAACCTGTGGACCGGCGGCGGGTGGTCCCTCACGTCGTGGAACGCGTCCGACGACCCCTCGCCGGGGCTCTTCCGGTACGTGATGTTCATGAGAGGAGGGTTACCTGAGATCCTGATGCTGGACTCGAGCGACACCATCATGTACAGGACGGGAGTGTGGAACGGGCTCTGGTTCACCGGCATCCCGGAGATGCAATCCTACTCCGACAAGGTCGCGTTCCAGGTGACGGTGAGCCCCAGCGAGGTCAGCTACAGCTACAGTATCAAGCCAGGTGGGCCCCTGACTCGCCTCGTCCTCATGGACACGCCATTGGTCCAGCGCTTCGTCTGGGACTCGAGAAGCCATTCGTGGACGGTGATATTCAAGGGGCCCAGGGATGGCATCTGCGACGCGTACGCCAAGTGTGGGCCATCTGGGATGTGCGACGAGAGCGCCGACGGGGCCACGTCATCGTCGTTCTGCAGCTGTGTTCATCAGGGGTTCAGCGTCGTGTCGATGCCGGACTGGAACATGGGCGACACGTCACGCGGGTGCCGCCGGGACGCGCCGCTGGACTGCGGCAACAAGAGCACCGACTGGTTCGCTGCTCTGGAAGGGGTGAAGCTGCCCGACACGGTGAACGCGTCGCTGGACATGAGCATCACGCTGGATGAGTGCAGGGCGAGGTGCCTTGGCAACTGCTCCTGCGTGGCTTATGCCGCGGCAGATATGAGCGGAGGTGGTGATGGCAGCGGATGCATCATGTGGCCTGAAAACCTCGTTGATCTACAGTATCTGGGTGGAGGGCAGACCCTGTACCTGAGGCTGGCAAATTCTAAATCAGGTTACGGTGTTGACATGCTATTGTTCTACATTTCTACTTATTTGTTATCAGAAATTACTGAATTTATTGCTCCCCGGGAAGGAATTACTGAATTATCATTTGGAACACATGACCAGGGAAGGGAAAGTACAAGAAACGAACGGTGGTTCTGATAGCAGCCGGTTCAGTATTGGGAGTAATTGTCGTTCTCACATTGGCCTACTTAGCTGTGCAGCAAGCTCGGATGAGACGTATGAGTATGACCTTATATACCTCTAAAAGTCACCTTTTTCTATGCGTCTTTTTTACTTTTCAATATAAATATTTAAATAAAACCCTAATTTGCATGTTAATTTCTTTTAAAAAAATATATTACGTGCCTAATAGATCTCCACATAACCAACTAGGAAAATTCAACATAAAACAATACAGTTCGAACTCCGCATTTTTCATGTTTAACCCTGACCTTTAACTTATTCAACAAGCAACACTGCATTACCCTTATTAATGGACTGTTGGGTTTTCTCTATACTATATACCAGTAACAGTATAAGCACTGTACAAGACTAAAAAAATATGTTACCGTAAGCTATCTGATACAAACTCTGGTCGATTAGGCCGGAACTTGATTCCAATTGCTCAGGCAGTGCGACCCATCGAAGACACCTCTGTTTTTTCCATTGCTCTGGCTACTGTTAAGGACGCCACAAGAAATTTCTCCACGAGGAATGTGATTGGTGAAGGTACTTTCGGCATCGTATATGAGGTTTGCTGCTTTTATCTATCCAGCATCTCAAATCAACCTTTACAAGGCATGACAGATACTAGAATCAGGCACTTAGTTTTGTTGTCTGATGATCTTTAGTTGTGCTTGCCATACCTTTGGACAGAATTGCAGCCTCAAGTTCGAGCACCGTGATGCTCTGTTTTGCGAAAGACGAAAAAAAAATGGTTTCTGCAGGGCTAAAGATTATCTGTTTACCTCCTGCAAATGCTGCACTTCTAACTGTAAATGGATAGAATTTCAAAGGAATTATAGTTGCCAACCACTGAACACAAGCAAACAGTTGAAAGAGTAATAACCATTTCTGTCGCTCTGAAGTCTGAAATGTGTGGAACATTGCTACCTGCAGGGCAAGCTACCCCGAGGACATCCGCTCCTCCAAGGGGTAGCCGGGAGAACAATTGCCGTGAAGAGGCTTAGACGGACCAGTGATATCCCGGAGACGATCGTCAGCTATTTCACAAGAGAAATGCAAGTGATCTCGGGACTGAAGCAGCACCAGAATGTTGTCCGGCTTCTCGCCTACTGCAACGAAGACAACGAGCAGATTCTGGTGTACGAGTACATGCACAGGAGGAGCTTGGATGCCTATATCTTCGGTACGCAACTACTCACCAAATGCAGACAACCCGAAAAGATTGTCCCAGTTCGGAGTGTTCTCTGCAACTCTTGGTGAAACAAATTCCATCTCCTTGCCTGAATGTTTTCTGTACTATTCTTGGAACTGACAGGAAAACCTAAAGAACGCGCGCTGCTGGATTGGCAGCGGAGGCTGCACATAGTTCTTGGGATCGCCGAGGGAGTTAAGCACCTGCACGAAGGAGAGGGATCGGCCGGCAACGTGATCCACAGGGACCTGAAGCCGGGCAATGTGCTGCTGGACGGTGGATGGAACGCCAAGGTGGCGGATTTCGGGACAGCAAAACTGCTCCTCGCCGAAGCAACAGGCACTCGAACAAGGATCGGCACGCCGTAAGAAAATTGCCAATCAGCAGCTTACTATTCAGTCTTTACTACTCCCATCTTTTTAAAAAATGGAAACTCACTCAGGTCATGCTGGATTTCTTTTTGTGCCTAGTGGGTATATGGCTCCGGAGTACGATCAGAGTGACGGTGGCGAGACATCGTTGAAATGCGATGTCTACAGCTTCGGTGTCACGTTGCTTGAGACACTGAGCGGACGAAGGAACTCTGACAGGCCGACAAGCCTCGTCTCAGAAGTAAGTTTCACTACTGGGTTACTCGTAGCCTTTCACCCTGATTTCCATGCAGTAACAATAAGTGCTGCTTATATTTGGCATATGATCAAACAAATAGTATTAGATATCTAAAAATTCAGAGATTGGTGTCGACATGTGTTGCAGGCGTGGAGATTGTGGGTCGAGCGCAGCGTCACGGTCCTCCTTGATCCCGCGGTTACACCGGCACCTTCCAGGGCCGAGCTCCCTCTGCTACGCAGATGCATTCAGGTCGGGCTCCTCTGCGTCCAGGAAAGGCCGGACGACAGGCCAGCCATGTCTGAAGTTGTCGAGATGCTAAGAAGCTCCACCTTGGAGCTTGTGGAGCCCACGGTGCCGATGCTCAGCAGCAGCAGAACCTTGGCTACACTCCTTGAGGAGGCCGACCTCTCCAGGACGATCGATTTTACATGACACACTAGGACTCTGTTGCATGCTGCTTGTGTGTATAACGCCTCATCATTTTTTGGATACTATAGCACATCTCATAATTAAATTGCTGCTTTTTTTTAGCAAAATTAAATTGCTGCTTGGGTTAACTCTTTTCCGGAGGCGAGGATGAAAGACTGGCAGTATGCACAGTGCTATCAGCAGCATTTCAAATTCAGGCCGAGAACTGTCATGTGCAACGGCCCATGAAGCCCACTTAGGAATTATAGGATAGCAGAGAGCTGACCGGGCCGACCTATCAATACGCTAACCACCGAGAGTGAGGGTGATTAGTACCACCTCGCCTGTTTACACTCCCGGAAGCCAGCTTAAAGACTCGGCTCTGCGGCTTGGTGGCACGACCTTACTTGAACAGGATCTGTTCTATAGGATCGTACAGCTGCATCCTTGACTAATAAGGAGGCAAGCACTCAGGCCTGGTTGATGAGTCATGACCTTTGGGCCAGAGCGTGATTGACGGCTACGATTGGAGCTTGATGCTCCATCTACGGCTGTAGAGGATCGTTCCTGGCCAGGCCTGCCTGACTAGGGTGGCCCTCAGGTTGTCTGACAGGCCCTTTTTATTTTGCTTCTCAATGTTTTCAGTTTTTAACTCCTGCAATCTGAAGCCAAAGCTACCTCTGCATGATGAAGAGTTGTGGTTCTTCAACCCTCCCAAAGACATTCTTACATCCTTTCACTCGCTGGTTTTGTTTCCCTTTCAACTTTTAGCAGTCCACAAAATATCTGTCTTTTACCATGCTCATCTCTGTCCAGCAAACCACTGTCTTCTACCATGCTCATCAGTATTGCACCTCAGTCATCATAAGCTGGAACAAAGAACTACATGTTGGGAACCATTGAACCATGAAGCTATCCGCCATGCTGTTTCCTTTTTTAACTGCCGCGATATCCACAGAACCATTGTGAAAAGCCTGTACGCTCATGAGCAAACATCATGTTATTTCGTACCCAAAAAGAAAACCCACGAGACTACATGTTTTCTTTAGAGATATGTGCTGACACGCATATTATCCTGAAAATTCTACTACTCCTATCCAAGTGTGCCAGACTAACTAGAGACTTCGTGCGAGACCTAACTGAACATCGCTGCACCACTTGTCCAATCCACCCAGTTAGCTGCTCGCAGATTCCTGAAAGCCTGAAGAAGGCCCTTTTGCGATGAAATGAGTGTGCGTGGCCATGGCCGGTGTGGCTGGCGGTGGTGGTGTTGCAGTCGGGGACAGGCATGACATGGGGCTCATGCATGGAGCTGATGGAACCATATGCCCATATGTCTCGCTGCAAAGCCTTTCGGTGGTAGCCCATCAGCCCTCCTGCGCGTACACCCCTGGATCCCCTATCGATCGGGTCCTTTTTGTGATCGATCTATCTAAGTACTGATCCCAAAAGACGCCGCGCACATGGCGATCGAGCGAGGATGGCTCACAGCCCCGGGCCAACTCGCCGTGTCTCCTGCCGGAGGATTCCCCTGACACCAGCCATGGCTGATGGCTCCACATCCTTTGCTGCAGAGCGCAGCAGGCCGGTTGCCGTTGCCAACACGGTCACATCTGAAAAAAGGCTCAAAGTAGTCAAGTGGTAGGAGGATCTGATCTGATGAGCAGCAGGCCTCTGACTATCTGAGCTGAATGATTGCCATTTAAGAGCATCCGGTTCAGACATCAACAGCCTAGTAACATGCATGGTCACTCCCTGAGCACTTGGACTTGCCGTGGCCCTCCTGATGGTTGGTAGTAGATGCATGTGCACCTCAGGTCCCCAATTAAGCTCCATGTCACTGGGGAATGCGTGGCGGCAACACGGTTCAGTTTCAGGAGCAATTGACGGATTAGCTCCGATCGACGTACGACTTTCTCTCTTCTGACTTTTGCTTTCTTTCACGCAATTTCTGAACATTGCGTGCGCCAATCTTGGAGCTGCATGTACGGACGGATGCAGACGTGATGTGCTGATCTGCTGCTCGATCTTTGTCAATGCATGTGTGTACCTGAATCTCGTTGGAGTCAACCAGCACTTATGATCCAACTGCATGCCATGCACGGGCGCGCTATCGATCGAATCCAACACCATCGATCGCACCTGGCATCATACCATGGATGATTATTCTTGTCCAAATCTAGCTAGCTCCAACAACCGCCCTAAGAATGCAATGAAATGAACGAACTCGATCGCACGATAAAGGAAGACGAGTGTGTCTTCTGTTCATATGCTGTTGCTAGTGCCTATCTATCTAATGCATGCATGATCAATGATTCATTGAGGCAAGCGCCACCATGGCCATCTTGCTGTAGGGACGTTCGTTCGTCTGGCTGGCATCGTGCGGCGGCCATCACGCCGGTGACCGGACAGCTCGCCGGAGTTCGTGCTATAGTTGCTCGCCCATCATCTAGTCGGTGTATGTCGGGAACAATTTAGTTTCACCATCCTGATATTCCGGCGCAACCTAGGATGATGATGCACAGAGCTAGCAAGCCTAAAGTTTTCGTAATGTTCGTTTTTTCTGTTGTTTAAAAATAATTTTTAAGCAGCATTAGACGATACCGTAGGAGAATAGGTGTGCATGCATGCCTTGACGACGACGACGATGCGGCTTACGTAACCCGTGCGTCATCGGCCGGTGGAGAAAGAACGCACGCAGCTAGGATCGAACTCTGTGATGCAATCTACAGGTGACTCGGCAGTAGGAAATTCGAGACAAAGTAGCACTAGTATATCCATGATCCATCACACCCAAAGGGAAGTAAAAAAGAAAAGAAAAAAGAAAAGGAAAACAAATTGTACTAAAAAGGTTGGGGGTCAAAAGGGGTTTGACCCGTGCACCCAGGCTGTGAATGCGATAGACACTGGCCCATCCGGTCCGGCCCATCTTACCTAACACAGCCACGACAACGCGCGGCGGTCGGCCCCTAGATGTCAGCGACCTTGCTTGCTGCGTCGAGGAGAATCTGTGGGCCTCTGGGCTGGCGTCAGAGCCCACCTGAACTGTTGGCATGTGTATGTGTGTGTGTTAGCTTGGGGTCCATGAAGTGCTGACTCCCATGTCGATCGGGGAAGTTTTCCGGCCGTTCACACAGGCAGCATCATTAAAGAGGAGCGCGGGAGTAAACACACACCGAAGACAGAAGCAAAAAAAAAAAAAAAAAGGCAGCCCGATTGTTCAGAGTATATATCACTGGTGCTCGTGCTGGATTTTCGGTTACATGAGCAATTGGGCAGTATCTGGTTATATGCATGCATGAGTGTCCTTTCTTGGCGCGCCTTGAATTGTTATGTAGCGTACGTGCGGTGTATCACAGACTGGATTGGTCATACTTGGCTTGACTACTAATAGCAGCAGTAGTTTAAGCAGGCAGCTAGCTGTGCCATCTGCTGAGAGCAAGAGCATATTCTCGGAGAGTACTAAAAGCACACGACGACTCTCATGTGATGTACTGATGTGAGGTAGCAAAGGTGTGTTCCAAGTGTGTCAGTGTTAATTATTCTTGTAGCTAATGCAAGCGGGGAGAGACGAGAGTAGACGACACATGCATGTGAGTAGATTGGCGATCAAACTCCTTGTGCGGTTGTGGGTTGACCTTTCGGGGTTGGACAGATCGATCTCCCGGCCGGATAGATCGATCACTCCAGAGAGTACGTCCTAACCTACACATGTTAGGCAGGCAGGCGCACACACTCACTCAGAGTCACACTCCTCGTTGCAGTGCCATGATTCGTACGATGATTTGTTTATTTTTTTCCTTTGCAGATATGCGGTGACAACACGAGACGGACGAACGCAACCACCGCTAGGGATCGGAGCTTGGCTATGTTTACTTCAAAATCTTTTCAACTTCCATATTCATCCCTCTCATAAAACACACTTCTCAGAAAAGTTCTTCTTCAATTTCCTTCAACTTTCCTATTCATCCCACTCTCAAAACACGCTTCCTAGAAAAAGTTTTTTTTCTTCCCCAACGACTAAACACAGCCAGGGTCCAGGCAGGCCGAGCTAGGCGGGCACCTGTCGGGCCCAAACGGAGTAGACGGTGGTCGGCCAAAGTCAGCGCACGCTTTGACTCATGGCGACCCCCGGAACAGAAAAGAAATCAAAGTCGTAGGCCCCCCCCCCGTCCCGTCCCGTGGCGGCCGTGTCAAGTCAACGCGGTGGACTAGCCTAACCAGTAACCACGCGATCGAGATGCTAGCAAAGCAAGTCGTCTCGGCGTGGCATCGCGACGCGACGCGTCGCCCGGCCGTCACGTAGCACGATTCCGGCCGTCGACCCAGCACGTCAAACACGCCCCGTGCCTTTCCCTTGGCGCGATCCGTGTCGTCTTCGTCCTAACCCTGACGCGACGCGATGCGATGCGGCCGGGTCAGCGTCGACCTCGCCTCGCCGGTGCGCGTCCGCTCTGTGCACGCTCCGGCGTGCGCGTGCACGTGTTACAGAACGGGAACCCTCGGCCCGGCGCGTTGCCGTCGATCGAGTTCAAGTGCGGCGCGCACTCAGGTCGCGCCGTGCCGCCGTGTGTCTGTGCAGTGCGTGCGTCGGCGCGCACGCCTGCGCCGCCGTGTTGGTTGTCCGGCGCGCCACGGCCACCAACCGGGCCGGGGGAAACTAATCATTCTCCATCACGGCGGGGTGCCCTCGGCGGCACGGCGCGGCGCGGGGGCGGACAGGTTGCCGTCCACGGCGACGACTCCACCATCACTACCATGTTCAATTCTACAGTACTCCTTTTTTTGTTTCTTCTCTCTCTCTCTCTCTTGAGCACGACGACCAGGCACCCCCTCGATCAGAGTCTGCCTGTGTGTGTATTAGTGGCTCGATCAGCTGATGAGACGTGGAGAAAAATTACCGCTAAAGATAACCCTTTTTCTTTTCACCACCTCGGTTGGCTCGGTAGAGGGAATTGATCGGCTGCACGCGACTAATGAACACACGAAGGTGATGATTACTTGATCGATCGATGGCTAATCCACCATCCCACTGCGCGGCTGGCGCTGCACACTTACTTAAGCCCACCAATCCCATGACGAAAGGTCGTCACCCCCCCAGGTTCTACGAATCCTTGTGCTCTCCATCGTTCAACCAGGAAAGAAATCGTAGCATAAGTTACGAGTAGTATACTGCAACTAGGACCTTTCCAGAAAAAAAGAAGAAGAAAATGCTGCAACTACTAGCAGCAGCTCATGCATGCGCATCTATCTCTGATACTGGCATGTACTACGACATGCTCTATGCTAGCAAATGAGTAAGAGTTTGACCTCCCAGGGCAGCCAGACTCAAATTAATGATTCTCTCTCGCTCGCTCCGATCCGATCCGGTGTAAGTATGGTCAAAGCTTTGTCGAGACGTGGCAGCGACGTCGATTAGGAGGAGAGCAGAGGACACGGGACGCTGTCACTGTCGCGGCTTTTGACTCGGCCTCCGACTACTGGAGAGAGACAGACAGACGATCGAGAGTGATGCGGTGTGTGGTGTGGAATGCTTGGGCCTGGCCGGGCCGGGCCGGGCCGGGGGTAGAGAAGAACGAAGAGAGTGAGTGGGCGGCTGCCTTTTCCCGGGCACGCGTGCGACCTCCCGGGCCCCGCGCTTTTGACGCATTCCGACTGCTAGCTAGCTCGTCTTCGACGCCGTGCTCATAAGCGTGACGTCAATGGGTCTTCCCTCTTCCCTTCCCTCTACAGCCGACCGGCTAAGCTACCGCCGGCGGGGTCGTCGCCTAGGCCGGCCGCCGTCTTTCGGCTCAGAGCAGACTTTTGCCAGCCAAACGGAATGTAGCCGAAAGATGACATGAGCCAGCTCAGTTTTCGCGTATACTTACATGTATTTTACTGGGCCTTTTGAATTTTACGTCAAAATTAACAGTCAGTTAAGACTTGGTTCATCTGTCCCAATAAGAAACAAGTTTGAGACTCTAAATAAATGAAAATGATTCATGTTTGAGACTCTAAATAAATTTATTATGAAAACATATTTAAAATTTATCTATTTTGTATCATAAATATTATTTTTTTTATCTATAATTAGTCAAACTTAAAGGTCTGAAACATGACACTGTAGAATTGATTCTTTTTGGACGTAGGGAATAAGACCGGAAGCCGACCAACATTTTTTCTGTGTGTGGACCACGATGTGATGTACAGAGTGCTAGACAGGCATGCGTATCTTTGCTGCTTGCATTGGACGTATATCCAAGGGCGAAAGAAAACGAGAGGAATACCGAATACGTACATGTACACATACGGTGGTTGGCCTCGGACTTTGGAAGCAAAGGAATATAGGTACACGGAGAAAATTCCAAAAAGAAAAGGGCAGATCGATCGAATCGTAACAGCCGTGCCAAATCACGAGGGGGTGCATGCCTAACACAATTTGAGCCTGAAGGGTACGTTCTTCCATCACATCAGCTTTACCAAACGATACCGATCGATATCTGCCTGTAAATATACCTACACCTTGTAAACTCCAGCAAAAGAAACTTTGTTATTTGCCACGCTATATGTTTCATCCATTTTTTGTTTCTTAATTTTGCGCCGAAAGCCCTCAGACCTTTTGAATTAATGTTTTTTATACGATTGAATTAATGTTATCTCCCCGTACGTGTATACGCATGCAAGCATTCTGTCAGCTGCCTGCCTTAGTCTTAAAATAGATCAGACTGCAAATAAACAACTCATCATCATTCGGGACACTCTCAAATACAGAATGATTCAGCTGGCTAGCAACAGCCAAGCAGCATTATGCTACAATGACAGGCGTGTCATAAAATATATATAGTACGGTTTAATTTTGTGGAGTCTCCAGGGGCAGGTACGTAACTTTGCGTCACGATAGCGATGCAAGGGTTTACCTCCTAGTGGTCGGAAATGCGCAACAGTTAAAGCAGAGGTGATAGGCAAAGATTAAAAATAATTATCGGCGAGAAAGTAATCCCCCTAGGATTATATAAAACTAGATAGTAGAAGAATGTGACACACAGACAGGACTTCTGGGGTACAGGAATTAGGTGCAGCAGTACTAGTACTGCTAATCCAGTTCGATCAGTAACCCTTTTTGGTTAGGTGAAATCATCAAACATTCCCTCTAATTGGTGTAGTTTATTTTTTTTTCTTACGTTGCTATCACAAGACTTCCTTTCCTAAGTCAATGCCTGCTTTGAGATTACTCAGAATTTATTCTCTACTATTTTAATTATTTTCTTGTTTTATTTGTAAGAGAAAAACAACTGCATTTACGCTGGTTCGACACATCATCTATGTCCTGATTCTTAAGTGTGAAAAACATGGGGGATAATTCATTATTGAAGACTTTTTCTGGTTATATCCACTTCAATATATATAATTGGAGGAACCAAAAATTGGTTATACTAATTAAAGTGTGCTGACTGGAGCATGCACACGAATGGAGACAAAAAAAATGGGGAATTAGAATTTCAATCCTTCATAGCTAGACGTCACATGTTCGTACCAATGGCATGGAATATTTTGTCTAATCTTCTTTGCTCTGGAAATGACAATATATGCATTGCATAGTTATGACATAGCGTCTCAATAAAAAAAACAAGCCATGTGTTCCGATTCCCTGTCTAGGCATATTACCAAGTTGGTCACTCTAGCCTAATTTGCACCGTATACATATTGTGGTGGGCTTGTGGCATGGATACGAGAAAAATATACCCTACAATCACCCCTTTATCAGTTCATCCTGGAAGAGTACTAGTGAGGGCTAAAGTTGGCAAAAAAAGTGTTAGTTTATGCCTAAAACCTCTAACAAGTCCATAAATACAAGGACTTCTATATAAGTTAAAAAAATAAGTTCCATCAAGTTTATAGGAGGAGTATTAACAGACCTATCAAAGAAGGAAATTACTAAACTGTGAACTAAGCATAGCCCAACCGGTAATAGTCAGCTGGTAATGTTCCTTGTAAGCATCTGCTTGGAATGTATTTTTTTTAAAAAAATGAAAACTAAACCATGCATATTTAATGATGAATGTCCTAATGCTTACCTGATATCATAAATAATATTGGCCTTTTGTTTATATGGCTAAACTTAGGATAGTTTGACTTAGGATAAACCAAGAAGTCCTTGTATCCGTGGAGACAAAGAGTGGTGCAATAGTATACAAGTTGTCTTCAAACTATTTTCCCCCTTTGGGGAAAGCTATAGCTCACCTGGGCTCTCCTCACCCAAATCTTCTCTCTCCATCTTATCTTTTACCTTCCTCATCTTCTCCAACTCCGGTGATTTGGGTGAGGAGAGGCTTATTTTCACATGGGTGGGAGGTAGACACTCCCTCTTCTTTTTTTTTGCAACCCAACGTCTCTTTTACCTTGCATGGACGTCAAAACCCTTAGGGTAGTCCCAACCCAGACTGTGGTAGAGTCTATCTCTATTAATTACCTTGCCATGTAGGCATTTTACTGATGTGGCAAGCAATTTATTGAGGAAGAAGAGGAAAAAATGTAGAAACCAGGTCTAAGTTAGACGCTAAGTCTATGCGCAAAAGTCAAAACGAGACAAATCTAGTTGAATGGTTGAGGAGGGCTATGATTTAATGATTGAATAGACTCCAAGATACAAAATCTGCATTGGAGACTATGATTTCTTATGATAGAGTCTTCAACATATGGACTTTATGGGTAGAGTCTGGGTTGGGACTGCCCCTAGAGGATTAGACCAAAAGATATTTTTCAAATGATCACTCGGGCGAGGGATAGACAATCCCTTTTTTTTAGATGAACTCCAATTAACACTAATAAGCGGTTACACGAGTACAAATAAAGTAATATTCCCTGGTAACCGAAGGTAAGAAAATATATATATGCGTTTTCCGATGCATGCAGTAGCACTGCTACACTACACCACATATATAGGGTCGTTGAACTGCCGAGGGATCATGATCGGTTGCACCAGAATTACCTGATGATGACGCAATGCCGGAAGACCGCCTAACGACTACCGCCGGTTAAGCTCAGCAGCAGCTGCTCCGGTCAGAAAGCCACCCCAAATTCTCTCCTCCTCCCTTTCTTTCCAAACGGTTTATATTATATATACACAACCCACACATCCCCATCCTTTCCACTACTCTCATCAGCTTGCTCAGCTCTCAGCTCTGCTCACCTTAGCTTTCCCCTCCCTTCTCCAGCTTTGCCCAACCCAACAAGCTAAGCAAGCACTCACCACACACACTCTAGCTCTCTATCGCTCGTAGGGCGAACCAATACCATCCAAAGCAGAGACGGCGGCGCGTAGCGTCATCGGTCGGCGATCGACGAGATGGGAGATCACGCCGCAGAGATGCTGCATGCCGCTCCGGCCGTGTACTCCGGCGCCGGCGCCGGCGGTGGGTGGTGGAACACGGCGGCGGTGCCCGCCGGGGCGACGTGCTCGACGGAGCTGACCGGGTTCGGCACGTGGTCGTCAGCCCTCGCTGCTAGCAGCTACGATATAGCTGTCGATGGGAAGGCCACCAAGAGTGTCGCCACGGCCTCGTCGGAATCGCCGGGGAACAATAGCTCCGTCACGTTCCAAGAACCCACCGGCGTCGCCGACCCGGTCGGCATCGGCGCCGCCGCCGTGCACCAGCACCAGCCTCTTGCTGGATATACCGACTGGACCCATTCCTACATGTAAGTTTCAGTTTGCTGATTGATTGATGTTTCTTTCTAGATTAGTCATCCATACTCGATTGGCCAAACACATCATACGATGATGTACAAGGCTACAAGCTACTGCTATATGTGCTATCACATGGAGCTGAGATCTATATATGCAACACAGGAGCAGTGGAGCTACTTTGCATGGGTTCCTGCAAGATGGTCACCACCAAGACATGAGCTCAAGAACCGAGCATCAGAGCCCCATGGTTGCATCAAGCTTGATGGGCCCTTCATCAAATAACCTAGCAGCCCTCCAAGGCCACCAACAAGAGCACCAGCTGCTGTCCAGCTTCGGATCCGAGCTGCTCTTGTCGCCGACCTCACCCTACGGGTCGTCTCTGCTAAGAAGCCTCATGGAGCCGGTGGCCAAGCCGGCGGCTTTACCGGGGTTCCAGCAGTATGATCAATACGGTCAGCCGATGGGCCAGCAGGTGACGTCACCAGCAGCTGCGAGGTTTGCTCCGGGAGCTATCAGGGAGCAACCTCTCCAGTTCACCAACGATGCTCCCTTCTGGAACTCTTCTGCTTCCGGGTTCGGCTTGCCGGCGGCGGTGGCGGTGCCTGACCAAGCTAGCGTGGTACGTTCTGGCAAACCATCGCCGGCGCCTCGTGCAGCAACCCTTGCGTTAAAGGTCGGTATTACATCAACGATGCAAATAATTTGCTTGAAGACAGCAGCAACATTAGTTAGCTATATAGCTAGACCTAGACGTAAAATTTAATTTTAACCTTTGTGATTATGCGTAGACTGCGTTGGAAGGAGTAGGAGAGTCTAGCTCAGTCATCACCAAGAAGAAGGCGAACGGTGAGCCGGCGTACAAGAAACCGAGGCTCGAGACGCCATCGCCATTGCCGACCTTCAAGGTACGTCTACTAGAACTAGAAACCTAGCTGTGGGCTGTGGCAGCTCTAGTTCACCCACGGTGAACTGAACTTAACCTGCTGGTTTTCTTGAACTTCACTGCATTATTTGATGTTGTATAAGCTATTAAGCCATGACGACTGAACACTCAGATGGATATGATCTTTATTTGATAATAAAGCTCTGCATATGTGCAATACATTTCAGGTTAGGAAGGAGAAGCTTGGGGACAGGATCACTGCACTCCAACAACTAGTCTCTCCTTTTGGAAAGGTGAGGGAGGCTTTTCATGACTAATGCTGACTATCACAAACAAAGCTAGTGCTTGGAACTATGTTTCAACATCTCTCTTCCCTGCAAAAGACTTTCTCCTTTTTCTACTCCGATCCTTTAGAGATCTAACGCAAATACACACGAGCTCAATCTTATTTCTCGATGCGCGTGCATGCAGACGGATACTGCATCGGTGCTCCACGAGACCATCGAGTACATCAAGTTCCTCCACGACCAAGTTGGTGTAAGTGTCGTGCGCGCCGAGCACCACATGATTTCCCCACCTTTTAATGATAGCACATCTGAAGCACCAACTCGCACGTTTTCTTCATACGAATCATCAGAAACAGGACTGGTTGATCAGAGCTGCATTGACATTGTGTTTGCGTCTTGTTTCTCTGCAGGTCCTTAGTGCTCCATACTTGAAGAACGGCCACCATCAAGTGCCCCACTTGAAGGTACACACGCCGTCACTGTGCATTCCTTTTTTCCGTTGTGATGGATCATGGTACTTGCTGAATGAAGTGTGCTGATCGATCGCTTTGCACGCGTGCGTGCGTCTTGTTTCAGAGCTCAAGTCCCGAGAAGTCCAAGGACAGCCATGGCGAGATATCACTCAAGGGCAGGGGCCTGTGCCTGGTCCCGATATCCAGCACGTTTGCGGTGGCCAGCGAGGTGCCCGTCGACTTCTGGACTCCGTTTGGCGCCAACTTTAGGTAGAACAAGCCCTGAACAGACAGAGGTGTCGTTGAGCGAGATCGACCAGCCTGACGATCGATGTTTCTTAATCTCCTCTTTACTAGTATATGGTCATAATTCATAGTTAGTACTAAGCAGAAGCAGCAGCAGCTCTGGCAGTGACAAAGGATAGCACACTGAGCAAGCAAGCAGCTAGCTAGATGAACCTTTGGAATGAGTGCTTGAAGACTTGGATTCATTCTCCAGGTTCATCAGTCATCAGAGAATAATGGATCAGCTAATATATTTGAGAGGACAAAAGTCTCTACTGATCGTCATCAGCTTCTAATTATGATTGGTTGTTAGGTTTCATCATTGGGTAGTTGCCAAAGGATTTGTTAAAGATGTGTAATGGTTTTAGCTTAAGCTAGTAGTGACGATGGATCAAAGTGTGTAGCAGGTTTCTATTGATTGTACTACTACCAAATAAAAAGTGGCATCTCTTTGATTGATCAGCGCTCGCTTTTGGCTAGCTTCTCTTTTGAATCTAAACCACATGTTTTGATATTGTAAGCAGCGCCTTCAAGAATTTGTGCAGATTGTCTTTTGGTTAGATAACATTGCTAGAATCTTTCAGCTTAAACTATTCCATTTCTCTAGTGGATATCAGCGCATGCATAGCTTTTGCGTAGGCATATTATGTTGCAGCATTTTTTTTATATCATCTGGACACGTACTGCACAAATGAATATTAAGAGGCTCGTATCATGCACCCAATGCGTACTTGATATTGCTACGGTACTTCAAGAAGAAAAAAGGATATTGCTACGGTACTAAGTAATTAGCTATATGCTACGAACAAGCAAGTATTAAAATGATACCAGAGCATATAAGGTAATTCCTTTGGGTATTTTAAACGTTAAAAAGTTCCTCTAACACGTCATATACGTATTCTTCGATGAAACTAAAAGTACTACTATCTCCGTCTCAAATTGTAAGCCGTTTGACTTTTTTTTACCCTAACTTTGACCACTTGTCTTATAATCTGCACAAAAGCAAATCCATGCTGATCACGTGCTTAGAGTTTGAGTAGCAACACAGAATCTATGTGCGGGTGAGTGTTAAATGGATTAGCGTTGTATCTTCAACTGAACTTTTGGACTTTTTTTTATTGGAAGAAATTGAAGTGAGTTTTCGCTTGTCCGAGTTTTAGTTCTGTTCAGTGTTCATTTGCATGGAACTTCAAAGGTACTAACATGCGGATTGACGCTTTATGCTAGTGAAATGGTAAACCCATAATGCAAGCATGGAAGAACAGATCAACACCACCTAGTAATGCGGGAAAAAAAGTAAAATTCAGTGCCTTTTTCTTAGTTCTTCGACGGCGCCGCCAAGACCTAGAAGACATGTCTGTTGAAAAGTTGAGACCATAGTATATATTTTGAAAAGGAATATCCGATCAACTTTGGCACCAAAAAAATCTCAACATTTTGCATAGCAGACGAGCGCATGCAGAACGTTAAAACGAGGCTAAGATAAGCTCCGAACCTGCAAAGAACCAGTGATTTTAGCAGCTAATTACAAGATGTTGATAGTATTACAGAACTGAAGTTTGGACTGCTATTTCTAGAATGGAAAAATATGTTTTTTTTTTCTGGATGAAGAAAGCGGATAGTGCAACTGTGCAAGTTAAAAGACGGATGACTTCTTTCTATGACTGAAGACTTGAATGTGGTTTCTGATAAACTTCAGTGGACGCGTCTTTGCCTGAGCTGGGCGGCAATTTTGAAAGTAATTTCTCATGATATTGATCGGAGAGATGATGAGTTCTGCTATCGCAGGTCAAGTTCAATTGAAATAACCTTTTGACTTCTTGAAACCGAGAAGTTCTTTTTCCTTATTTTAGACGCGTAAACTGAGAGTAAGATCATTCCAAAAGTTTCTGTACCAAGTTTTGGGGCACAGACTTGGGACTTGGGAGCACCAAGAAACGAAACAGGTTACCGTCAGGGTCAGATGGAGCTCCGAACTCCGCGAGATTATGATAGCTCGTCGGTGGTAGATGTCCCGCCGATCGCCAAGGGCGTTCGGATGATATTCGAGTCCCCGATCTCACATCACGGAGGGTCGCCGACGGCAAGCCGGTGGGGGATAACCGGGGCGGGGCGGCACATTTTTATTTGCAGGAGACCTACAAAATTAAATGGGCTGCGGAAAACACGGTGGGCTGCGCAGCTGGTGTTCGATGGATGGCCCGGAAAACCTGGGCCATAAGGTCTCGAGCCCATTGGGCATCGAAAGGACACGTCATGTGTCTTCTTCTTTGTTTCGTCGGCCACTCGCCATCCGCCGCTATGGGTCCGCTGCTAGAGCTATGGGTTGCGGAGGCGGCGGTCGGCTGAGGCGGTGGGGGCCGAGCACTGGCATCTTGTGGGGGCGAATCGGCGGAGGGTGCGGGTCGCGCCGCAAGCCATGAGACGGAACTGAACAAGAGAATCAGGTATCATCGCCCCTCTTCCCGTCGTTGTACAGCTTCACGGGTCCTCGCTGCCGATCTCCCCACGCCGATTTTAGCACCGTGCTCGCCGCTCTCTCAATCCTGATGCCAATGGATCCAATTGATTTTGACTGTCTGGTTTTTTTCTGATTAGATTGTACTCCAACAGCGCTGAAAACAACTCTGAACATGGTACAGTTTGCCTTGTCTGAACTTTGGGGGTATGGTTCTTCTAGTGCACGGAGATAACCAAATTGATGTAGGTCTCGTTCCAACTATGACAACTTATATGTTGATTCAGGCCAATCTTATTTTTTGACACTACTAAGAATCTGTTACATACACATCGTGGAATGAGAATACCAGTCTGAACTCTGAAATGAGTCTTGTCGACATAAATATCGTCAATTTAATGGATCATATGCAGTTATTTCTTTTTTCACAAACACTCAACTCAAACCTAGTGTTGTGTAATAAGCTCACAGACAGAGGAAGCAGGTATGCCAAATTCACTTATCTGTGCAGAGTTAAGCAAATAATTGGTGCACGACCGCAAATTGCTGAAATTCACTTGAGTAATCATGGTGATTCAACGTCTATCGGCCTTCTAGCTCGGTGAAGCTCATGACATTCAAGGACAATACCCTGTTGTTGCCGTCTCTTCCAGGTTCAGCATCCCTACGTGCAAAATACACTGGGCACGTTGGTGTTGGCAGCTGTATGGTTTTGTTCTCCAGCATGGACACAACTTCTGCCATCAGTGGCCTACAGTCTGGACTGTCTTGAACACACAACAGTCCTATGTGGATACACCTTGAAACTTCATCGAGGGGACACTTCTCCTTAACAGATAAATCCACCAAATCTTCTGTTTTGCGGTCCTTCCATGAGTTCCATGCCTGAATAGGGAGATAGTTTTCTCGTCAAGCTAATATATGTACATCAGGTACTTGTAGAAGTGGATTGGAAGCATAACCCAGTACTTACATACACAATAAGGTTAGGAAAATCCGTGATACGATGTGGTGAGCTGATCTTTAATCCACTCACAATCTCCAACAGTAGAACACCGAAGCTGTAGGTGTCAGACTTGACCGAAAATGCGCCTTCCATTGCATATTCAGGGGACATGTAGCCACTGTAAAACGAGTCATCAGTACATGAGGTCTGCATAATTTGAACAAATGAACAAGATACCTTTGAAAATTTTGATAATGCACGAGTTACTTACTAGGTACCAACAACCCGGTTAGTATTTGCTTGGTGCTGATCACTACAGAATATCCTGGCCATACCAAAATCTGATATCTTAGGGCACATCTCTTTATCTAACAAAATGTTGCTTGCTTTGATAT
This sequence comes from Digitaria exilis, assembly GCA_015342445.1. Classification (NCBI taxonomy): domain Eukaryota; kingdom Viridiplantae; phylum Streptophyta; class Magnoliopsida; order Poales; family Poaceae; genus Digitaria; species Digitaria exilis. Next base: position 929,565 of record JACEFO010002685.1, read on the forward strand.
CTCTATGGATTATAGTTAATCTAGAGTCCTGATGGAGGTACATAATTCCTCTTGCTACCCCCTGGATTATCTTGGACCTTGTTGGCCACTGAAGCATTGATTTTCTTGCAGAGTCTGATTAGAATAACATTGAACAATGCACATATGCATATTTATTTGGTGGTTTATGTAGAATATGATAATAAAATAGAAATAGAACGTACCAAAGAGGAAGTAATCCAAGCTTTTGTTGGGCAAGTACTCATAAATTAGCAACCTTTCATCTTCATGAATACAACAGCCAAGGAGCTTAACTAGGTTCTTGTGCTGCAATTTAACAATCAAAACTACTTCATTTCTGAACTCATCAGTTCCTTGTCCAGATCCCTTACTAAGTCTCTTGATGGCTACTTCATTTGTACCTTCCAGCATTCCCTAAGAGATCTCACCATTCAGCATCACAACACTTTTTTTCATGCAATTATCAAGGTAAAACAGTTTACCATCATTACCTTGTAAACTTTGCCAAAACCTCCCTTACCAAGAATATTTGAGTCGGAGAAATTATCCGTTGCCAAAGTAATGTCTTCAAAACTAATAAATGGAAACTCTGTGTTCTTGTCCACAACTCCATCCATAGAGCTCAGATATTCTTGCATCTTTCTCTCCTGGGCTTTCTTCTTTTTCTGTTTGCCTGTATTGATGGAGCCTTTTATCAACACTTGCACATTGTCATAAAATTTTGGAATCATGTTTTTTTTTGTACCTCTGTATTTGCATGTGAAGCTTAGGCCAGTGAATACAAGTAGCAGCATACATGCCAGAATGGGGAGTAAAATCTTTGCTGGACTGCTCTTCTTTTCAACTGTGCGTGGAAATTTCTGTATTAAAATTGTGCCATCAAGCATTACTAGCAACTGAGTTTACTTGCAAACAATACCATGATTGGTTGACACTCCCACTTAACATAGACCTGTTGACACAACTTACAATCCATCATTAGGTAGGTCAAACACCACCAGTAACCGCTGAGTGTTTCTGGCTTACTGCTGGGTCTGTGGTTTTTCCATAAGCTAATGTTGCATTTTGCTACTGCATATTTTCTTGTACATACATAAAAAGTGATAGGACCTTTCCATATTTTCAACATGAGAGAAAGAAGGCTAATATCACATAACGTCACAAGCAGTACTAATATAACTAGAGAATATGGATATTTTCTTATGGATAAGTTTTGGTTATTTGTTATTTCTAGATGAGCCTGTATCTACAAGTTGTAGTATCTGAACTTGCATACAAACTCAAACCACATGCAAGCACTGCTTGTTTTTGTTTTTCTTGGGTTGTTATCCTTTTTGTTTGTTTTTTTTACAGTTTTTTCTCCTTCTCTTAATATATAATCGGTAGGGGCAAACCCCACGGGTTCTTTAAAAAAAAAAGAGATCCATGAGGCAAACAAGTGAACAACTGATATCGTGCGTGATTCCTAGGAATCGAACTCAGACGGGTTGCCCAACCACTCGAGAAAGCGGTCAGTTTCTGTATGTGTTAGATGCGATGCATATCTACGTAAAGCAAGTCTTGGGTCTATTTATAATTGAAGGCATGGTATGGATGCCTAGTTTGGAACTTTGGATGAGTCAGGATTACACCCAATGCTCTTCAATAGAAAGAGGGGAAATTAACTACTTTCACTGTCGATCTGATATGGTTTATTCAACTAGATGTTTTTTTTCCCACCAAGTCCTAGGGGTACTAGTTATGTTGTAGAAAAAATGAGGTACACATGGAATTCCATACCAGGAGAGTCAGCAAGCCGGAGGTACAAGTTCTCCTCCACGTCACTCTTCCCCATGTCAACGAGATCTCCGGTCCAAACCAAGCACCTCGATGTGTCAATCATACTTCCTGTTGCATCGCTAATGTTGGCATAGGCATATGCTACACACAAGCAATTCTGGTTACACATATACGCGCATTGATCAAAGCTTGTGTTTGAGATTCGCAAGAACTTGTCTGGAACCTTCATCCCAGGCAAGGTCACAAAATGGTTTCCCTTTCCGCATTCTAGGACCTCCTTTCTTTGGCATCCTCTGGTTATGTTATGATGATCATCGACACGTTCAAAACCATCAAGGCACTGGCATGTCAGTACACCACCGCTCGTGTGGTCACAGTAGCCAAACGGGCCACAGGCAGCGTAGGTGTCACAGTGAGAGCCGGGGTTCTCAGTAATGACTGCCCAAGAAGACATGTTGCTGTTCCAGCTCACAAGCTTCATCTTGCCGGTGTAGTCAAGAGTGACGCGCGTGTAGGGTGAGCCAGTTGAGACATAGTACATATAGTACAACTCGTTCCCTATGTAGACCAACTCTTGGTAGAGGACGGAGGTACCATTGCTATGGTATGTGCTACTGGACTGGGTGATATCATTGAACACAGTGGTACGGCAATATGGTTCAGTACCATTCCAAATGAAGAATTGAAGGTTTGAATTAGGATCGACACCACCATATAGATTTCCAATGGAAGGGTCATTACGATCCTTCCAAGCAAAGAAGCGTGTTGCCCCTTGTGCCTTGCTGCTTAGTAAAACCTTCATTCCTGGAAGGATGGTGTCAGTTGGGTGATCGAAGCTTTGCCATACCTCTGTGCCATTTGGCAGCTGGAGGACAAAGTTCCCCGTGCTGCGCAGCACTGCAAAAGCTCCAGCTGCTCCGGATGCGGCGTTGTTCTTCGTTGCCCAAAGCGGGCTGCCTTGGGAGTCAGATAACACCAGCTCTGGATTCTTGGTGACACTGAGCTTTGCTGATGAAGGGCTGGTGATTGGGCTATCACGATTGGCGACCCATATAACTTTGCGCTGCGGCTCTGGGATGTTGTGGTACCAGATTCCAATGTACAAGCTTTTGTTGGAAGCGTCTGGGGAGAAGAAGCCAAGGGCGAAATCCCCACCTTCAGAGATGAGCAGGTCTCCAGGGGAGAGTGTGTTTCCTTGTTTGAGCTGGTCATTGGATTGACACGGTGAACTCAGGAGCAGGAGGAGGACGAGAAGGGGAAAGCACGCCATGTCCGGTAGGCCTTTCTTATTTGTGTTCCCTCTAAAGCGTCAAGGAAAAGGTCTACCTTTTATATTTGTAGAACAGTTGCATTCCTTATTGGGTGGACATCTTGATCTTATCGTGATGAGTGGACGCAATAGCTCTCATGATGTCTAATCACACTCATATACATATGTGGAAGGATAGGAATCACTGGAAATCCTCTTCAATAATTCACGAGGAGCTGTTTTTGCACCTCGGCAGGGGTCAATATATACTGTTGTATGTAGAGACAAATTTATTAAATCTCCACATCAGAAAACCTTACTGTCATCGGCAAAAAGTTGAAGGGTTCCGCAGGTGATAATTGGTCAACCGATGCGGAAGAAATCAAAGGAGGAGGAGCACAATAGTGATGGAACGGGAAGCCAGACCCATTATTTGTCTGCTTGCGCCCTTTTACATATGCACAATCATGTTTTGATAAAGAGGTAATCTTGTTGAAAATTCCTTTGGAACAGTGCTGAATTTGTTAGTATGTATTTGACTTGCTGATATGCACCAGTTGGGTCGTCGGAGTTGGCCGAGGGGAGGAAGCCGACAGTAGACCCTATATGAGCTAGCTGCATAGTGCATGGTTCTTAGTTTCTAGCCATAAAATCAGTGCGACTATGACCATGCCACTATACGAGAGTGGGAGAAAATTGGAAGACGACGATTGGCAAAGTCTACATAGCATGCGCCGCGGACCTCATCACGAGCGCTGACAGTGCCGCATGCGTCTCTGCTATACAAAGCCTGATTGGACTGGGTACAGGACCACGACCGAGGATGACAGCGAACTAAACAGGTTTGCAACTTTGACATGAACAGTATCAAATCTAGTACTTCTAATTCCACAGCTTGATTTATTTTTTATTTTTTTTTGTCAATTTGTATTAGTTCAAATTTCAGGGGATGATATATAATTCATATTATAACGTGGTCTACACGTGTGGCCAATCTAACTAAAGCAATACCCGTCCCAGCAAAAAAAAATGTGCGCATCCAAATTCAAAATGTGCTGCTGTACTTGTCCCATGATCAATACGCAAGTACGCACAATAAGCAGCATGCCATAAAAACCATACACAACCTTAATTCAGGATACAAGCTACAGTTCGAATACATAAATATTGCAATATTTCTATTGCAGAAGAAACTTAAAGCACATACGTGGGCCTTTTATTTACATAGCAGACTAGTAGACCCAATTACCTGCAGACAACTGACTGGACATAGCTCACAAGGAACCGTCGGCAGGATCACCAAAGCCGGATGCGAGGAACTGAATCGGGAGGTGTTTGTTTCGACAAATTGTAACGTAATCGGTTAACATGTGTTAATTGTTTCCCTTACAGGTGTTTGTTTGAACTTGCTCCGCAATCAGATAGCACGTAATCAAATACCAGCCCGTTACTAGTCGATTACACGCCTCTGTGTCTGGTATCGAATCACGGAACTCTCCTCTACACCGCACATTTCTCTCTCGTTGGTCTTGCTCGGGAAGCACCGTCGTTTGCCCCTGTCTCCCACGATAGCAGCCAGCAGACCGAACCACGAACTGCTGCCGTTCAACTGCCCAGCAATCCATTTTCATTACCTTGTGCAAACAAACAAAGCTTGTAAATGATGATCCCACTTCTAATACCCCTGTAATCCATTTTCATTTACGTTGCCGTTACCAGATTGTCAACCAAACAAAGGCATTTCTTCCTCAAACTCTATTTAAATTTTAGCAACAAGGGTGAGTACAAAGTTTGTAGCAAGACTTCGGGTTTTTAGCAAAAATCCTATCATACATGCATGGCCGAACAAGGGTGGTTGACAGTTCACTTGCACTAGGCAGCATTGTATTTATGTTCATTCTTTTACGTATAGTTTTGCAAATATTTTGGTTTGGGTCTGTGGTTTTGCCATAAGCTAATGCTTCATTGTGCCATTGAATATTTTCCTTGTGCATCTCGATCTTGCCCCTTGTGCCTTGCTGCTTAGTAAAATCTTCACTCCTGGAAGGATGGTGTCAGTTGGGTGATCGAAGCTTTGCCATACCTCTGTGCCATCTGGCAACTGGAGGACATAAGTTCCCCGTGCTGAGCAGCACAACAAAAACTCCATCTCCTCCGGCTGCGGCATCGTTCTTCGTTGCCCAAAGAGTGCTTCCCTGGGAGTCAGATAACACCAGTTCCAGATTCTTGGTGACACTGAGCTTTGCTGATGAAGGGCTGGTAACTGGGCTATCACGATTAGCAACCCATATCACTGTGTCTGGGATGTCGTGGTACCAGATTCCAATGTACAAGCTCTCGTTGGAAGCATCAGGGGAGAAGAAGCCAAGAGCGAAGTCCCCGCCTTCAGAGATGAGCAGGTCACCAGGGTAGAGTGGGTTTCCTTGTTTGAGCTGGTCATTGGATTGGCACGGTGAACTCGGGAGCAGAAGGATGAGGAGGGGAAAGCACGCCATGTCCATTAGGCCTTTCTTGTTTGTGTTCCCTCTGAAGCGTGAAGGAATTAAATCTTAGCATATAATTGTAGAACAGTTGCATTTCTCATTATGCATCTGGATCTTATCGTGATGAGTGGACGCAGTAGCTCTCATGTCTCATATCACACTCATATATGTGGAAGGGTAGGAATTGTTGACTAACGAAGTCTTCTTCAATAATTCAGATATTATTAGCAGACCAAGAACAAGAGGAGCAGTTGTTGCCACCTCGGCAAGGGGGCGCCTATACTGTTGCAGTGTTGCTACGACACACGGCAACTGGTCTTTGGGTCATCAGACGCCAATAACACACACGATGAGGATGAGCATGGGGGATTGTAGGGCAATGCCCATCGCTTGAATCGTTGATCCCGCTCTAGCTAGGCTTGACGCCTTCTCCGAGCGTCACACCAGAACCTATTAATGTCGTCGGACAACGCAGTGAAGGGTGTGGGACAGTACGTGCCGTGGAAGAGGATCAAATTAAGCAGAGCGGACCTAGTCCAAAGCAACGCAGACCAATTATTGGACGGCGTCAACGAAGGACTAGACGGGTGTACTGTATCATCTCCATTCGCCATCAATGGACGCCTCCTCGGCCACGGAAATAGGTTTGTCGGGGAACAGAGCATGCGAAACTCGGGTCAGCCGCACAGGCAGCAGCAGCTTGTGCCAGCACTCGGCAGAGCAGGGTCGATCAGCCAGTGGCCCAGTGCCAAGGCCAACTATTAACAGAAATGTATTTGATCAGCACATGTTTAAGCATAGAGCTATGGAAGTAGTCCGGGAGAACAGTGAAAAAGAAAAGTGAGGAGTTTTTTAGTACCATGCATGCGTGATATCTTCTAATAAAAAAAGAGTAAAGTGCACTCACCATACGTGAAGTTGCATCGTTGTATCGTTTTAGTCTAATAAGTTGTAAACACAACACCCACATACATGAAGTTGTATCATTGTATCATTTTGGTCCAACAAATTATAAACATTGAACCCACAATACACTAGTTGTTCACAATGGGCATATACAGTCCACTAACTTGAATCTGTATTTCAAATATGTGACATGCATGATGAGGACGACTTGCTAGAAGAATAGATAAGACCAAACATAAAATTCTCTTGTTTCATTTCGGTCTAACGAGTTACAAATCTCAAACAACATATAAAATTGTATGATACAGTGATATATGATCCAAGATAATATGTGTTAATATATTTTTGTGCAATCCAGTACGTCTACTAATAATATTTTTGTTTCATGTGTTGTGACATGCAGTAGATAGAGGTGTATTATAAAATAGATATATTTCGTGTTCAATATAAAATAGTATTAAAAAGATCATCTAAAAATGATAAAAATAATAAAGTAGTGGATTGTATAGGTTCCATGTCCTTGTTAGCATGTTACAGCTGTAAAATTTGTATATTTCTAATGCATAGTGGATTGTATATGCACATCATGAACAACTTAGTGTATGGTGGGTGAAGCATTTGCAACTTGTTGAACCAAAATAATACAACCATGCAACTTCATGTATATGGGTGCAACCTTTACAACTTGTTAGACCAAAATGAAATTATGATACAAGTTCATGTATGATGGATTCACTTTACTCATAAAAAAAAGTTATTGATAATAGAATTACAGAACACCATTGTCTCAATTATCAATATATATAAATTCTGGTACCTTAATAACCGTCGCGAATTTAATTTTAATAAGATGGTTCTAATGAAATTCCCTGATATTGGCATTGTTTTAAGGGCAAAACATGTCATATTTCAGCCAATAGGGTTAAAATGAAGATTCTATGAATACGAGTAACAACACGTTGATTTTGACCTTTTATTTTAATCGAGGCTTTCCCCAATTCCATTAAGAACGGAAATCACGAGTACAAACGACCAGGAAACAGACGAGAGAGAAAAAGTTTAGGCTACGCCCTCCAACTTGAGTCAAAGTGAAGGGCGTAGTCGGCCTCGGAGACGACCGCAACACACATCCAGTCTACTACAGAGAGAAACGGTGCAAACGAACAACTACGCAGCTAGACAAGCCAACCAAAGTGAAAACCCATCGCCACTGTCTTCCTTTTGTCCCAGCTCCTGGTGTGCCAATGGCCACTCTTCTTCTTCTTGATCACCATCTTCTTCGGCAGCAGGGAGGATTCTCAGCGGGGTTGGACGGGTTCTCTTGTGTGTGGCGAGGATGCGGCAGGCCGAAGCCAACATCACGTTGATACCTTCTGCTATCTGAGCTTGAAGTTCCTTGTCGTAGAGACCTGTCCAAAAAGACATTAGAGAACAAGCATGGCACACAATTTCCATAGGGTGTTTGATCAATTTTCTTTCAAAGCAGGCATTATTGCGCGATTTCCATATAGCCCAGAAGATAGCTGCAAGACCGAATGTGTGAATGTGCTTCACATCTGGTAGGTAAATTGCAATCTACCTCCGGTACTGAGAGAGGTTGTTTGGGACGTCAGTTGCCCCCAAAGCATACAACAATCGACCCCCAGACTACCTTTGCAATAGGGCACTAAAAAAAAATAAGTGATCAGCTGTTTCTGCTGCATCACAGAATCTGCACGTCGGGTCCCCCACCCACTTCCTTTTTATCATATTTTCTTTAGTGAGAGTAGCACCTTTTTCTAATAGCCATAATTTTTTTTTGATCTTATATGGTATCTTAGCTTTCCAATTCCTATTATAAGCATCACCAATATCATCTTTTGTTAGGTGATCATATACTGACTTGACAGAGTATATGCCACACTTAGTCCATTTCCATCTAATTTCGTCTTGATCCTCAGAGTGTTGCTGATTTAGCACCCAGGATCTAAGAGTCTCCCATTGGTCTTGCAGAAAATTTGGTAGCCATCTTCTAAAGGAGAGGTTGCCACCAGACTCATAGAATTTTTTAACAGTGATGGTCTTCTCATTACACAACTCATAAAGGGTACTATATTTAATACGTTGATTTCGACCTGAAAAATATCTGTAGCTCCTCGCCAATGATTTGAATATATCATAGCTAACATATGTCGTCGTTTGGTGCTACATCTGGCCCTGTTCAGATTGTATCATCACGTGGCCATAACAGCATGTAATGCAGTGTCAGTACGTACTGTACATGGTAGCTACGGAGTAGTAGCTATGCCGCCTAGGCAAGAGGTAACGGTGGGTGCATACGGTACCAGGTCCCCGGCGATGCATGAGTCGGCAAGAAGCCGAAGAAGATACAGCCATACAGGCGGTTCCCGTCAACGGTGAACCACAGCAAGCACGTCGACAGACTCGGTCAGCTGCTTTATTATGGTACTGGTTGATGTCTATCATGAAGCTGCCATCCGTTTGATTTCGACAGAAATAATGCCTTAACTACTTCTGCTCACGCTAAGCTATTCCTTTTTATCTTGACAAGTGATTTTAATCTCTAGGCGCTAAACGCCAGATGGAGACATTGTAGATGATCGATCAGATGGTTTAAAAATGTTGTATATACTTATATAATATAGTGAGGACATTTATTATTATAGGACTCCAAACATGTGTCTTTGCTATAATGACACTCAGAACCACATGTAATTGACCCATATGTCATTGACTCTTGAGTGTCATAATAGCAATGACACGTGTTTGGAGTCCTATAATAGCAATACATGTTTCATAGTGGGACTCCATATTTTTAAAGAAAAATCAAGGACATACCTTATAGAGATAGAAATGAAAAGTTAGTCCTCCTTTTTCATCAAATAATTAGTTCATTGAACTCTTTTAAAAATCAATTCACAGGCCCCATTTGGATCCCTTCATTTTGATCTACTTAATAAAGTTGTAATTAGATGTGTTCCCGTTTGACTCCAAACATGCATACTTTGGAAAGCTGTGGAATGCCACATTCCAAGACAAATGACTCCGTAGAGAGTTTCTTGTTTTTAAGTAAAACTTATTAGCTGTGATATTTTTTTAAAAAAGGAATATATACCACCATTGACCATTTAAACCGTATAGTATTTAATTCATCATTTAGGATTTAAAATGGTCTCTAGACGTTCATCTAGCTGAGTTTAGGCACACAATGTCTTCGCTTATTAGTTATTAGGAAGGAAAAAAAGGCTAATAGGGATGTGACTACCTTGACATTTTGACAGACTACTAGTAAACGGTCATGCAAGTGTGTAACAACTAACAACCGTGATTCCGTGAACCTGGTCTATCTGTATCAGGCTATCAGCCATATAACTTCGCTCCACAGTCCTCACCCACTACTGGACCCATGAGAGAGAAGACATTTACTAGAAAATAAACACTGCATGCACTGCAGATGTGACTGTTTTAGTACTAGTATGTGTTAGCACAAATATGCGATCAATGGAAGCAACAGCGTACATTTTCATTGGACTACACATATTTTACAAGAAAATCATAGAAGTGTAACTTTAATCGTCCGTTCCATCGTCAAAATAAATGCATTCAAGTCTTTCAAAAAAAATCAATCAACTTAGAGAATGCCTTTACTAGTTAAAGCATCTGTCTTGTTGAAGTATGACATTTTTTAAAATAGACTTGGGAGAAAGCCCATCTAGTCAGAAGAAACCAATGTTGAATAACTATATCGTATCACTAGTCCTGCCTCTCCCTCAGTTCTCTTGATATCATCTAAATGGTCGTTTAGACATGGCAGAGCCGTTTGCTTGCGTCAAGTCAAATGTAATCGTGATATCTGGTCATTTGAAACCTTTTTTAGTACCCGTTGACAGTTTAGCCATCTAGTATTTAATTCATCGATTAGGCCCCAAACAACCCACTGACCAGTTGTTTACTCGAGTAGCATTTAAGTAGGGTCTAGATGTTCATCTAGATATATGAGTTCAGGCGAACAATATCTTCACTTATTAGTTATTACCACCTCCATTTCAAATTATAAGTTGTTTGACTTTTTTTTCTCCAACTTTGATCATTCGTCTTATTCAAAATAAGAGCCGTCAAAGTTAAGATTAAAAAAGTTAAATATTTATAATTTGAAACGGAGGGAGTAGGAAGAGGAAAAAAAGGCTAATATAAATGTGACTTTGCTTTGACAGTTTGACAGACTATAGTAAGCAGTCACGTAACAACCGTGGAGTCAGTCTGGCCATGGACATGTTTGCTCCTCACCCACCGAGTGAGAGAGAACACGACCGCTTTTATAGAAGATAAAGACTGCATCTGCATGTATGTTCACGGTAAACAAGCGACCAATAATGGTGAGCACCAACGTTTTCATATATATATTGCAGCCTCTGATGAGATCCTGATGATATGTTTCTCGTGCAAGCACTAATAGTCGCTCATGGCGGCACCGACAACCAAGTTTCTGAACCTCCCCTTGCTGCTCTTCTTCCCCATCCTACTCCTTTTCCATAGAGCCTCCGGTGCCGGCAGCATTTCGCCGGACACCCTCAACACCGGCGGTAACATCACCCATGGCGAGACGCTGGTCTCTGCCAATGGCACATTCACGCTCGGGTTCTTCTCCCCAGCCGGCATAACAACCAAGAAATACCTCGGGATCTGGTTCACCGCGGCTGGTGCGGACGCCGTCCACTGGGTGGCCAACGGTGACACCCCACTCAACGGCAACACCTCCGGCGTACTCGTCCTCAGCTCCAGCGGGAGCCTCCTCCTCCTCCTAGACGGCTTCGCAGGCCAGACCGCCTGGTCGTCGTCGAACACGACGACCGCCGCCGCCGCCGCCTCTCCGGTGGCGCAGCTGCTTGACTCCGGCAACCTGATCGTTCGCGAGCAGAGCACTAGCGGCGGCCGCGTGCTGTGGCAGTCGTTCGATCACCCGTCGAACACCATGCTCGCCGGCATGAAGTTCGGCAAGAACCTCAAGACCGGCGAGGAATGGTCACTCACGTCGTGGCGCGCGGCGAACGACCCGGCGACTGGGGCCTACCGCCGGGTCATGGACACGAAGACCTTGCCGGACGTCGTGACCTGGCAAGGCAACGTCAAGAGGTACCGAGCCGGCCCATGGAACGGCCGGTTGTTCAGCGGCGAGCCGGACATGGACTCGCAGTACAAGCTCTTCTCCGTCGACATGGTGGACGACGCCGACAAGGTCGCCTACGTCCTCAACGCCGTGCCCGGCGTGCCCTTCTTCACCCGCTTCGTGCTGGACGAGGATGGAAAGGTGCAGGTGTTTCTATGGGAGACGACGACCCGGTCCTGGAACAGTTTCTCATGGTCGCCGCGCGACGACTGCGACGACTACGCCATGTGCGGCGCGTTCGGTCTCTGCGGCGTCGGCGCCGGCGCCGCGTCCACGGCGGAGTGCACCTGCGTCGATGGGTTCATCCCCGCGTCGCCGGCGAAGTGGTCCCGTGGGGAATTCTCCGGCGGGTGCCGACGGAACCTGCAGCTGGAGTGTGGCAATGGCACGAAGGATTGGTTCAGGGTGTTGGAGGGAGTGAAGCTCCCTGACACGGACAACGCCACGGTGGACATGAGCGCCACGCTGGAACAGTGCAGGGCGAGGTGCCTCGCCAACTGCTCGTGCGTGGCCTATGCCCCTGCCGACATCAGTGGAGAGGGTGGTGGCAGTGGCTGCGTCATGTGGAGGGATAACATCCTTGATGTCCGCTATGTGGAGAATGGGCAGGATCTCTATGTGAGGCTGGCAAAGTCTGAAACAGGTGAGCAGCAAACTCTGCTCCAGTTAATACTATCCCTCTCTAGATATTTAGGCGACATTCATCGGCTTATCTGCTATTATGATTCAGATTTCTTGTAATACATTTCAGCAGGTAAAAGGAAGAAAGTGGCAAAAATTGTGCTTCCTGTTTTGGTGTCTGTTCTAGTTCTCACGGCCGCCGGCATGTACCTCGTTTGGATCTGCAAGCTTAGAGGTAGAATCGGAGACACTTGGCCACATCGAATGATTTGGGAACAATGTTTCTGTACTAAATGGTATATTGCTTTAATTCTGCTGTCAGGCAAACGTCGGAACAAAGATATTTTTAGGAAAGCGATCCTAGGATACTCTACTGCACCAAATGAACTTGGTGATGAAAATATTGAGCTTCCATTTGTCAACTTTGGAGAAATTGCAGCTGCAACAAACAATTTTTCAGAGCACAATATGCTCGGGCAAGGTGGCTTCGGGAAGGTGTACAAGGTTAGAAGAACAAACCTTTAGATTACAGATCTATGAGAATATGATGACACTGCTTGTTCAGTTTGCTAATGGCGAAATCATGCAGGGTACGCTAGGACAGGACATAGAAGTTGCAATCAAAAGGCTCGGTCAGGGTTCAGGGCAAGGTGCAGAGGAATTCAGAAATGAGGTTGTTCTGATTGCAAAATTGCAGCACAGAAACCTCGTTAGACTTCTTGGTTGCTGCATCCATGGAGATGAGAAGTTGCTGATATACGAATACTTATCAAACAAAAGCTTGGATTTCTTTATTTTTGGTATGTTTAAACTTAAATTTTTCCCGAAACAAAAAAACATAGAGAAACATTAGTTACCTCTGAAATTGCTTACTTACGACACCATTGTTTTAGGTGCTTCACGTAAATATCTTCTTGATTGGCCAACACGTTTCAAGATAATTAAAGGAATCTCTAGAGGACTTCTTTATCTCCACCAGGATTCAAGACTGACTATAATTCACAGAGATCTCAAGCCAAGCAACATACTGCTGGATGCCGATATGAGCCCTAAGATATCAGACTTTGGTATGGCAAGAATCTTTGGTGGAAACCAGCAAGAAGCAAATACTAATCGAGTTGTTGGGACATAGTGAGTACTGAGTAATCTTTGCCTCAATGTTTAAAATGAATTTCACTGCCCTTTACTCATTCAAAAAAATTAGCACCTCTTTTTTCTAAGCAGTGGCTACATGTCTCCTGAATATGCAATGGATGGCGCCTTTTCTGTCAAGTCAGATACATACAGTTTTGGTGTCATAGTCTTGGAGATTATAAGTGGTTTGAAGATCACTTCAACGCACTACAAGGGCTTCCATAATGTACTTGCTTATGTATGTAGTACAGAAGCATGCTTATCTTAATTTTTTTTTCACAATTCGAACAAAAATTTATTACTGAATTTCCTTTGACATTTGATTCCATTGGTTCAGGCATGGAGCTTATGGATGGATGGCAAATCGATGGATCTGGTGGATTCATCCCTGGCTGAGAGCTGCTCACTAACCGAAGCTTTACAGTGTATCCAGATAGGGTTATTGTGTGTGCAAGACGATCCAAATTACAGGCCGCTCATGTCATCGGTGGTGACCATGTTGGAGAACGAATCTACACCACTTTCAGTCCCAAAACAGCCTGTGTATTTCTCACATGCGGGAACCCAAGGTACAATGGGAGAGAACACTAACGGCTCTATGAATAACATGACTCTCACAACCATATTGGAGGGACGGTAGGTGGTTTTAGGTTCTGCAATGTACTTGTATGTTAGCTTTTAGAACAGACCTGTAATTCTATTTCATTACTATAGTTTACATTTTGGAAAAAAAAATATATTTCTATTCATGCAAGTCCCCAAATTTAGGCACTATTTTGAGTTAGGCGTGTCCGTCACTTCTGGCCCAACTAATTCGCAACAAGGCCTCTCGTTGCGGCAGTGTTGGGCTAGCAGCGTAGGGTTTGGGCTGAAATAGGTTTGATAATTTGGATTTTGTTTTGGGCTCATTTAGGTTGAGTGATACTGGGCATTTAGACGAGTTGGTTATCTATCTATATGGATATAGAGTAAATTGCACTCATTATACATCAACTTGTATTGTTGTATCCCTTTAGTCAATCAAGTTATAAAATATGCAAATGAATACGATTAGTAGTTGGTTGTGTGCATATACAGTCCTGGGTACACCATATCAATGTATTGTACCATACTGGCAATATAACGTGGACTTTCAAATGGGAGGCATGTGTGGATTACTGGTACTTTTATGCAGACAAAACCCTAGATGTTCCGAGGTGTTCACTAGTACATGATAAGTAGGTAATTGGTGGAGCATACAGTGATATGTTTGGAGAGGAGTCTTACCACAAACATTTAATCTAGAATTAAACATAAATGATTATATAAATATTAATAATAATCTAGAATTGAGTGAAACAAAAAGCAGAATAATTCCTCATAAATAGCATGATTCAGATTGTTCTGACATTAACCATAAACTCACGCCTGGCCTATTACAATCGTGCAGTAAACATATAATTGTTATTAAGCTTCTTGTTGACTATCGTGCAACACACCAACATGGAATTGGTCTGCACTGCACGTGGCACATTCTTGACAAGGGCAGAGGCTACGAGGCGAAGGCTAGGTAGGGAATTATCGGTAGCAAATGATATTACCTCCGTTAGTAAATGATTATCATTTCGTAAGACTATTATACAGAAAACAACTCAAATTTTCATTTCACACAAGGATATTGTATAGAAAACAAGTCAATCTCTTTTGTCAGAATGTCATTTTTAAAATAATAAAGGAAGTAGGAATAAAATGGATTGGTGACAAAATGGTATTGCCCCGTTCCAAATTATTAACCATTCTGGCTTTTTACTTGATTCATTGAAGATGTTTTGAATCTAGACAACTATATATCTAGGTTCATAGAAAATGCTATGAATTTAGACACTCAAAATGATACACAGAATTACTAACATTTTGGAATGAAGGGAGTAGCAGAGAGAGACTGATAAAAAATGAAACAAATAGTTACAATGTTATTTACATAAAAAAGAATGTTTCACATCATATTGCCCTGTCAAGTGCAAAATACATTGACATGGCGTATTGGGACTGTATACGAACACAACAAACTACTTGTTGTATTGCACGTTTTGCAACTTGATAGACTAAAATGATACAACAATACAAGTTGTCGTATGATAAATGTAATTTACTCAATTTTATATCCATACGATTTGATACATTCTTACTTTAACTTTTTGTTTGAATAATAACAATTTGAATGATAACAGCTTGTTCAAATAAGAGTTCAAATAATAACACCTTCGAATAATAACTTCTTTGTTATGCTACCACCGAAACTTTGAAATGATCTCATTTGCTCTCAAATATTAATTAGCTAATATATACTTCTGATCACGAGGCTGGCTATACCCTTCGTATCACGTGCGTGTCGTACGTACGTCTCTGCTAGTATATAAAAACACGACTTGCGCTGAGGCTCCAAGAAAGTTGCCTGCTGCATCACGCGCTACCCAAGGGTGATGGAGGCTACTGCTCGCAGAGGGGGGAAGGCCCCTCGCTGATGACCTCCTCCTGCAAAGAGTCAGAATGACAAGTGATTGCAAGAACGTCGTAAGAAGCTCTGTGGAGGAAGTGCTGAGACCGTATGGTGGTCAGGTGATCAGGGACGTGAAAGCGACGCAAGTCAGGGTCGGCATGTTTGGTTCCTTCGTTCGCTTGATGGCCTTTTTTTTTTTTTTGAATACTTCGCTTGATGGCCTTTGTATCAACCTCTCTAGTGTAGGCCTCTAGTAGGCGGCGCTTGTCTCAAAAAAATATAAAAAAACTGTGAGCTCCCTCATAGCAGCTCGAGTCCTTTATTTTCTAAAAAACAATTGTCTATCAGCCGGATCTCCCGGCCAAGACGAACGGTGCTCAAGAACACTGGAAGAAGAAAGAAGATTTAGACTCTGTGCCATGGATTGGTGTCGCGAATGCGTGCGACATTTTCTGTTGTATAATTGTATTGTTTATTTATAACAAGGAAGGAACCTGAGGAGGGGTGAGCTAGATCCACCATCTCCTACAAGCGCGCGCCATGACCCGCACTCTGCGTGCGCCATCCCACACGCCGGGACATGCCGCGCGACACGGACACTACTCGCCACGACGTGAACTCGCATGTCTCTAGCATCTTACAAGACGCGTTCAAGTCTGGATAAGCCAGAAAACGGGAACTCCAACTGCATGCTAACAGAAAGCAAGGAAGTAAAACAAACTAAGTCTACTTGATCACTTGAACACAAGTTTACCAAAGCTATGATAACATTATCGTCATAGTGAATCACGGCGACATGGAAACCATCCTCTGACGTTTTGCCCACAAATGTCACAAGTAAATCTGCTTTAGAACTTGGGTATTTTGTTAACTTTGGCACCTGATCCATCACAAATCAGGCACCAAGCAAAAATCTCAATTTCTGAAGACCCAACAGTGCCCAGAAGTTTCCACGAAGGTCTTACCCGTTTGTCCTAACGCTAGTACTTGGCAAGCTTTTGTTCCGGGACACGTAAATCCGTGTCAAAACCAAACCGATACGCACTCCGTACAGAAAAGCAGTCTGTTTTTTCTTTTCCTTTCTTCTGGCTGCAAAGCAACGAAATCCTCTGCCAAACGCCATGGAATCATGATCTCCCTTAAACAATTTTCTCAACACACATGTTCGCAGAAGCGGTGCTAGTTCTAGCACATCGGCCTTAATCCCAGCGTTTGGAATCAGCGTCTGTCAGCTGAACCACCGATTCTAATCGGCATGGTCTTCTCTTGCCCTCAATCCTCAGGGACGAGCATATATGTGTCTGGAGGTGAGTGGCTCTGCTTGTGTCGTCTATTGGTCGTGGTCTCGTGGATATATAATAGGATGAAGACGGTAATGTACGCCAAACGTAGTAGACATTTCTTGTGTGTTAGCCTACAAAGCGGGGAGAAAATAGTGTACATATATGAAGAACAATGGTTGGACCTTACGTTGAGCATACGGTGTAGTGAGTGGAACTGTGGAACTCGGGATTTTCTGTGTCAAATCGAAAGATTGCTGTCATGTGTCTCCACATTGATGGGTAGTAGGACAAATTCAAACGGCAGTGCATCAAGAAAGCGAGGATGAAAATAACAGTAGACCAGATGAATGATACAAAAAATAGGCGTCAGTAATTGATGAGAGTTGATAGATAGAGGTCTCTCAAAAGCGGCAGTGAAGAGGTGATGACTTGAATGGTCTCCGACGACTTGGCCGGTCTCGCATCGTGCCCCTACGGAGTATGGGGATCGGGAGTCAACACCGTAGCCAAACTGATAAGAAGTCTGCCACTCGCGGGTGGCGACGAGGCAAAGGCATGAACAACATCAAGATCGATGGATGTACAGGTTACGAGAAGCTAGATTTCACCAATTTTGGATCGGACATTTTGGTTCTGAACAACAATAATTTGGCCGAAAAATACAATTGTGCATTGGATAATATGAAAATTTAACTTAAATCTTGGCCAGAATTTCGTGAAGTTTTTTGGTGTTTTCGTTAGTGACAACTGACGACAAAGACATACCAACTGAAACCATAATCATCCCTGCATGTGACCACCCCTCATCATCTTGTCTCGCGCGCTGAGATTGAAAACAATGGCAATTTCTGAAGCACTAGCCTCTGAACCCGTACTCGGCCATGGAAATTAGAATTAATATAAAAATAAGATATATAGCTAATAATTATAATTGTCTATCTCACAGTTTATTTTATTCATTAAATATTTAGCATAATACATATTTATTATAATCTAGTTGTAATAGGTTAGTAATAATTTTTTTAACTAGCCTATCAACCCGTGCTGCAGCATGGGCTAATTAAAATTAATATAAAAATTAAAATTTATAGCTAATAATTACAACTATATATCGCACCCTATCTTTCATCTGTTAAATATCTTAAACATAATGCTCTAAAGATATATAGTTATTATTATCCAATTACAATATGTTTACTTAGTCACATTTTTTTTCACATAGCATCACACCTCCATATGTGTTTTTTTATTGTTCGAGCTAGTGAACAATATAAAAATTTATTCTTATGTCTTCTATCATACATGAATATGACACACCGATATTAATAATGATAGAAATATTAATTTAGAATTTTATATCGATGCATCTTAGGATTTTCTTATAATATATATTCTAGATTCAGATTTATGGGGCTTGCTATGGTACACCTCTTTAATTTTAAGGAGGTAAGATTTTAATTAAATATGAACCCTTCAATATACATACGAAAAGTCAATTAGAAACTATGAACCACTTATTAACCGCCTCATCTACCGCCGACCACATACGTGCATGCATGCATAACATTACTCCAACTCCCGTCACATTTGTGCAGAGGTTTTGATTTTTATTTCCACGTTTAATGTCATCCATAGTCAAGTTCGTATTATGGACAAAAAATTGCCATGTTGATCACGCAGACAATAAAAATATTCAGATTTTGGATGAAAATAAATGGCCATGTCATATACATGTAGAGAGGAAAAAAAATATGAAGCATTGATAGAGAAAAAACATTTAGGCTATAGGCATGTCACATTCATGTTGAGTGAAAAAACGAAGCATCAGATGAGAAAAAATGCACTTTTAGAGTTGATGGACCTAAATGACACTCCTCTACAAGTTAAAGGACCCCGAGTGCATTTTACTCTTTTTTTAATAAGATAAGCGGTCAAACTTGAGATAAAAAAGACAAGCAACTTATAATTTAAAATGGAGGAAGTAATAGTAAGGGTCTGTTTAGTAGGGTTTCGGCTTCTGTAAAAAACAGCTCCGCCTGTGGCTTTCTTTGGTGAAGTAGTTTTTTTTATAAGGTTGGAGGTATTTTGGAAAGGAAAAAGTCCATTTTTGGCCATCCAACTCTTCCCTCAGTTTGATTTTGGCCATCGAACTCCAAAACCGGATATCTTTGGCCATCCAACTATCAAAACCATTCAAGTTTGGCCATCGGGCGTTTTGATGAGTGGTTTTCACTTTTTTTATTTATAATTTATGTAACACCCCTGGTGTTAATTAACACTAAAACAATGATTAAGCTAAGCTAAACAAGTAATCAAGCCTAACCAAGGTTAATTGAAAGAAAGAAATCAAAAGAAATGCTAAAAGGAATTCGATAAGAAATTAAAAACACCCCAAAAAGAGGCAAAACAAAAACCTTTAAATTTTATATAAGAACTTGAATTTTGGCCAATGCAAAATTTGAAGGAGAGACCAAACCAAGCATCTTCCCTTTTGAAACCATAGCCTAAAAATGTTTGGAAGTATCTCAAATTTCAGACCCTAACTTTGGAAATTAAATTTTTCAATTCAAATTCAAAAGCTGAAATGGAACCTCAGCCAAGCTCGAGGGGCATTCACCCTCGAGCGGTGATTTCCGTCACGCTCGAGGCTCCGCAGCCAAGCTCGAGGGGCATTCACCCTCGAGCGGTGATTTCCGTCACGCTCGAGGCTCCGCAGCCAAGCTCGAGGGGCATTCACCCTCGAGCGGTGATTTCCGTCACGCTCGAGGCTCCGCAGCCAAGCTCGAGGGGGGCATTCACCCTCGAGCGGCGTTTCCGTCACCCTCGAGGCTCCGCAGCCAAGCTCGAGGGGCATTCACCCTCGAGTGGCGTTTCCGTCACGCTCGAGGCTCGGAAAGCTCGAGCTTGCGATCCAAGCTCGAAGCGCATGGTCGAAGCGCCTGGTCCAAGCTTGAAAAGGCGCGCTCACGGGACGCTCACGCCGCGCTCGCGCGTGCCCGCGCTCGCCGCCGGCAGCGCTCTGCCAACGGCCGTCCTCGACTGCGCCGGCCAATGGCGCGGCTGCATGTCTCCGCTCACGGAGCACGCGTCTGGCCAGCCCGCGTGGCCTGAGGCGCACTGTAGCGCTGACTCCCGCGCTCGCCGTCGCGTCGCCGCCGCGGACCGCCGGATATTGCCGTCGCCGCCGTTGCCCACCGGTCCGTCGTGCGACTTTCGCGACCACGCCGTCTCCTTTTTCCTCGCCCTGTCTCTTCTCGCCTCGCCCACGCGCGCCTGCCGCCTGCAGCACGCCTGCGCGCGCACGTTGACGCCGCGCACGGCGCCAACACGGCCGCGACAAGCCGCTGTCGCCGCGACAGCTCACCGAGCTGCCCCAGCCGCCATCCCGTGCTGCCCGAGCACCCCTTCCCTCCCCTCTCGCTCCTACTTAAAGCCCCAAACAGTTCCCCCTCTCTTCCACGCCGAAATCGCTCGCCGGAGTTCACAGAGCTTCCGCCGCCGCCCGCGCACGTGCACAGTCCGCTCCACTCCTCCTCCGGCCGAACCGAGGGAACCAATAGCTTCACCGTGCCGCGCTGGTGCTCAAAGACCCCTTCTCCGGGCTTCTCCGACCCCAACGTCGCCGGTCGCCGCTCGCCGGAGCAAGCCGAGCCGCCACCGCCGTCGTTGACCTCGTTCCCGGCCATCCCCGACCTCAAGACCTAGCTCAAACGAATCACGGTGAGCCCCTCTCCTTTTCCCCCCACTTCCCCGGCCCGGTCTCGCCGCCGTCTGGCCGGCGTAACCACGCCGGCGAGCCCAGGGATCCCTGTGTGTCTTCAACCTCTTTCCAGGGGGCCGACTGTAAAATGCAGGGACTTGTTTGTAAGAGATTCAAAAACCCTAGGGTTCACAGCGTAAAATAGATTCTATCTTTTAGGTTTAATTCGCTGAGATCTTCAAAAATTCGTAGAAAATCGTAGAAAAATCATAAAAATGCCAAACCAATTTTTTAGTGACCAGTGAATCTAGAAGGCCAACTTCTTCCTTTGCACCTCACCCAGTTGAGCTGTAGATTTTGAAATATAAATTCATTTCAGTTTGAGCACATTTCATCATAGTTCAAAATCTACACATACACTGGAGCTGAGCTTGGGATATGTTGTTAGGGTGATTATCCTTAGCCTAATGCGCAAAGGGTGCACAAAAATTCCCAGTGGATTTAGGGTTATGATTTTCCAAACATATACCCTGCTGTTTTGGCAAATAAATCGCAGAAAATAAATTACTCAGTGAGAAATCATCTCCTTCACCCAGAAACTAAATCAGGACCTAAGAAACCTTAGAAAAATGAAAATGGTAATTTTTGGACACTGGAAAATGGCTAAATGATTTTGGTAGTTTAAACATGGTGAAATTCCACAAAAATAACCATAAATCAATATCACATGCAAACTTGCAGAGAGATCACTCTTGGTACCCTAAGTCACTGTGCCAAGTGGTGTGAACAAAAACCTTGTAATTATTTTTGTAGGATTTTAGTTGTTTTTAGGCAAAAAGATAAGAATAATTTTTATAAATTATAGAAAAATTATCTTGAGCCAAACTTTGGGCTAAGCTCCTGCCTTGGCATGAGCAAGCCTCTGGCCAAATGGTACATGAACATAAATTTCCTAAGTTCACCTTTTGAATAATCGAAAAGGGACTTGAATAAGGGAAAAGAAAAGAAAAGAAAAGAGAAGAAAAAGAAAGGAAAAGAGAAGAAAAAGAAAAGAAAAGAGAAAAACCTAAAACTTTAAAATCAAAGTAAAGGTTCAAATGAAAAAGGATATATTCACTTATAATTAATGTTTATCCTTTCCAATTCATTAACCAAGATTTAAATAAACCCTAATTGTTTAAATCTCGATACTTAAGCATTTCATGCATTCGTGTAGATTCGGGTCTCGCCGACGGAGTCTACGACCTAGTTCCCGCTGCCGAGGAGATCGCCCAGGAGTCCGAGGTGAACGTGGTGCACGTGGATCCGAGCCCCGAGCAGGAGTACCGCTTCGAGCCGGAAGGCAAGCCCCGGAGCATAACCTAACTTTACTTACGCCATTTACTTGATTATATGTTTGTGCATTTAAGTTTCAAGGAGTTGAATGAAACCCTAGAGTGCATGATCATAGGTTCCTTTGATTGAACACTAGTATGTTAGGTCCGATAGTTGCTATGCTTAAGAACGATAGAAGTCGAGACACTCGCGAGATATAGGAGTTGTATGGCTACTCATATCAGAAACACTAGAGATGATGGACGGATGATTGTAGATACCCGTCTATCGATGTTTTAAGTGGAAACATGTGGTACTTTTGTGTCAAGCGTTTGAACGTACCACACATATGCACGGTTTATGGGACCGGTAAGTCCCGGTATCCGATTGATGCGAGCAGGTCCGACAGCTCTCTGTCTTGGAAACGTTATCCCATGGGCACATGAGGGTAGTTGCGTGAGTCCCAGTAGTGGTGAACCTTTACCCTGAGGCAGTGGGACTCGGGAGCCACTCGCAGAGAGAGGAGAAAGGATTGGGGTGTGTTGGCATTTCCAACCATTCCGTATGTTTGGGTTTTCCCTGGCCAGGTAGTAAATTCGGTTCGAACTGTCCGCTTCTCGCGGTTAATGAGACTGCTTGACCGATGTATGACATATTATGAAGTGAAACTTGGAAGGATGAAATCTTTGTATGAAATAATTGTATTGCAAAACTTGATTGTTTAGCTAGGCTCACCTAGAATGGATAGACTAAAGAAGTTAAAATCAAGATAAAGAAAGTAGAAAACAGCTTAGTCGCTTTTGGCAAAAGAACCCCACTAGCCAAACAGCCTCTCATCGTAGGAGTCGGTGATGTAGTGATCACCAGTCGGTTAAGTCTTGTTGAGTATAACCAGTATACTCAGCCTTGCTTGTGGCTAAATTTTCAGGACCATCCCCTCAGGAGGTAGCTGCCTCTATGGCTTGGGCCTCCCAGCTTCCTCCTGGTTACAGCATCGAGTGGGAGCCGACCTCTCCCGAGGATCGTGAGGAGTAGCGTCACGGCTGACTTCATCGTGACGATACTATGGATCGTCGCTAGTATCTCGTTTACTTTCCGCTGCATGAACTCAAACTATTTATTTATCATTTCAATTTGGTTGTAATAACTCTAAGACTTGTTGTAATTTGAATTGTGGAATGATGTGATCTTTGGAACTCACCTTCGAGTGAGCGTATGGACGGACGATCTTCAGTAGCCGTTGGTCGAGCTTGACTCGACGGTCGAATCCGCACTTGGGAACATTTTTGTACATTAGCACCAATGGAAGGTGGAATATACTTAAGTGGGCCCATTTCTCGGGTGAGATCGCTACAGCTGGTATCAGAGCCGACGTTCACACACTCCAAAGAAGGACTACTGCGACAGCTACGCCATGTGCGGCGCGTTCGGCCTCTGCGACGAGGACGACGCCGCCACGCAGTTCTGCGGCTGCGTCGATGGTTTCAGCCCGGCGTCGCCGTCGCAGGGGTCGATGAGGGACACCTCCGGTGGGTGCCGACGGGACGTGCCGCTGGATTGCGGCGATGGCACGACGACAGATGTGTTCAAGGTGTTGAACGGAGTGAAGCTCCCCGACACGGACAACGCCACGGTGGACATGAGCGCTACGCTGGAGCAGTGCAGGGCGAGGTGCCTCGCCAACTGCTCATGCGTGGCCTACTCCGCCGCCGGCATCCGAGACGGTGGCAGCGGCTGCGTCATGTGGAATGGTGACATTGTTGATGTCCGGTATGTAGACAATGGGCAGGATCTCTACGTGAGGTTGGCCAAGTCTGAATCAGGTGAGCAAAGCTCACCGGCCCTTCAAAACTGTTCATGTCTGAATGACGAAGCTGCAGTTTCATCGTTTTATTCTTGTCGTCAACATGTTTCTGCAGAGAAAAGGAAGGATGTGGCAAAAATCATGCTTCCAGTTGCGGCATCTCTGCTAGCATTCACGGCTGTGGGGATTTGTCTTGTTTGGGTTTGCAAGATTAGAGGTAGAAACACTTCCCTGATGTTCATGCGAGGTCAATGTGTCGACAATGATGTCCAGAAGAAAACGATGCTAGGTTTCTTGAGCGCGTCAAATGACCTTGGTGATGAAGATCTTGATCTTCCATTTGTTTGCTTTGGAGATATTGCTTCTGCAACAAACAGTTTCTCCGAGGATAATTTGCTCGGACAAGGAGGCTTCGGAAAGGTTTATAAGGTAACTACAACAAAAACAATTCTACAGAACCACAGTAGTATGTGTTTTTTGGCATCGCCTTTTGAATTTAAGTATTGCGAATTCATGAAGGGTGTGATGGAAGACAATAAAGAAGTTGCAATCAAAAGGTTTGGTAAGGGTTCTAGACAAGGAACAGAGGAATTCAGAAATGAAGTTGTCCTGATTGCCAAATTGCAGCACAGAAACCTTGTCAAACTTCTTGGTTGCTGTATTCATGGAGAAGAGAAGCTCCTAATTTATGAGTACTTACCGAACAAAAGCTTGGATTTCTTCATTTTCGGTATGTTTAAACTGATTCTATACAAGGACAAAGAAGTGTAGCCATAATTACCACTGGAATTTGAAAGCTTATAATTCCATTGTATACAGATGCTGCAAATAAGAAGGTCCTTGGTTGGGCAACACGTTTCAAGATAATCAAGGGAATAGCCAGAGGACTTCTGTATCTCCACCAGGATTCAAGGTTGACCGTAATTCACAGAGATCTCAAATCGAGCAACATATTGTTGGACACAGATATGAGCCCTAAGATATCAGATTTCGGCATGGCAAGAATCTTTGGTGGAAACCAGCAAGAAGCTAATACTAACCGAGTTGTTGGAACATAGTGAGTAATCCATGTGTTTTTTACTATAATTATGAAAATTGTCCTAAATTGTATACTAACATTTTTTATGCAGCGGTTACATGTCTCCTGAATATGCTATGGACGGTGCCTTCTCTGTCAAGTCTGATACATATAGCTTTGGTGTTATACTCTTGGAGATTATAAGTGGCTTGAAGATCACCTTAGCACGCTTTACAGGGTTCCCTAACCTATTAGCTTATGTAAGTTTACATAGCGGCCTTCTTGAGATTCCTAGGTACAATAAAAACTTCCGGTTATTTTACGAAATTACTTTCATTGGTTCAGGCGTGGAGCTTATGGCAAGATGGTAAGGCAATTGATCTGGTGGACTCATCCCTTATCGAGACTTGTTCACCAACTGAGGCTTTACGGTGCATCCACATAGGACTGCTGTGTGTGCAAGACAATCCAAGCAGTAGGCCCCTCATTTCTTCGGTTGTGTTCATGTTGGAGAATGAATTCACACCAGTTTCAGTCCCAAAACAGCCTGTGTATTTCTCACAAAAGCATCCAGAAGTCCAAGGAATAGGAGAAAATACTAGCAGCTCTGTGAACAACATGAGTGTCACAACGTTGGAGGGACGGTAGATGGTTTAGTTATACATATACGCCTGTGATACCATGTTAACTTCTTAATTCGTAGTGTGAACTTGTTCTGAATATTTCCTTTGCTTCACGATATCAGTGACGACCTCGAGGCTTTTCATACCTAGAACACATTTCTGATCCATGAATCTGTTTCTGACGACCATGTACATGATGCCCGGCAGCGAAGTGTTCACTGGGTGATCGAACGAGGCTTTCACACCATGGTTCCACTGCTTGGCCTCTTGCTCTTCGTATTTTAACCATAAGTAACT
This sequence comes from Digitaria exilis, assembly GCA_015342445.1. Lineage (NCBI taxonomy): Eukaryota > Viridiplantae > Streptophyta > Magnoliopsida > Poales > Poaceae > Digitaria > Digitaria exilis. The sequence continues at coordinate 955,422 of JACEFO010002685.1, forward strand.
TTGGAGAAAATAAAATACACGTGAGCCATTTAGGGGTGAGTCATTCACTTCAGGCTGGGCCACGGCCCACGGTATTCTTTCATAAAATATAGATAGGCCGCCGGCCCGCCGCTCGAAAGCAGGTCTTAGGCCCACGCCGCCGCGCTTATCGAATCGCGTAGCTCCTCCACTGCGGACTGCGGTCGTGGGGGTCAAAGCGCAGCGGCGACGGCGAAGTGACGGAGGCGGAGGAGCCGCAACAGCGCCGCCCTTCTTCCCTATCGTTGTACGGCTACACGGGACGCCTTGCGCCGCGGCAGTTCAGCACCCGCGTCCGATGGTCTCCGCCATCCTGAGGCGGTGAGGACAGGTACTACCACTCTACTCGGCGGGGTCTCTGCTCTAGCCTTTTTGTTTGCCTCTGGTGCCGTGGGGTCGATGAATATGCTGGAGTTGCTTCACGTTATTGCCTTGCCTGCGTACTTGTTTGTAATTCTGGAGGGGGAAAACGTGGCGCGCTGTCAGGTTCAGAGGAATTGGTGATCCAGAGTCTCTGCAGTGTCTCTCCAAAACACAATTCTCAGCATAACCAACCGAATGTGTGGGCCCTGCGGCTCTGCCATTCATTGTCAGTGCTGAATTTTACATGCGTCTACGGTTAAAGATATTAATGTCTGGGTAAAATATATCCTGGTTACCAGATACAAGCCGTAGTGTACTTTGTTTGCTCATTTGACAGAAACAACATTTTTGGGAGACCTGAGTAGAAAACCACATGCTAGTCATTGTGTCACACCCGATTTTATAAAGAAAACCGGATGCATAACTATATGTATGCCAGGATCAAGTTCCATACATATAGCGACAAAAGAGTAATACAGAAGACAGTGCAGAAAACGTAAATTAAAAACTGTCGACTTATTACACTCACGAGGAAGGCTCGAAGGCCTTTAACTGTTCAACACGTTAACTACAAGCGTAAAAACTTCCATCAAGCTTCCATCCACAGGCAGCCGACTGGGGAAACGCTCGCCTAGAAGTCATCAAACTCACTGAGATAGTCATCACCTTCTCCTTCGTCTGATCCAAATTTTAGCAAGGGTGAGTACTCTTATGGTTGGTACTCAACAAGTGGGTGATAATGCAGGCTTTCAAGGGAGGCTAAAGGTTTTGCAGCGGTTAGCATTTTAGTTGGGCAAATTTTATTACCTAGTTACTAAGGTGTAAGTTTATACCATCCCAATTAAACATAAAGATCCAATGAAATAGCCATGGAACCACAGTTTATTCTCGACTTTAAATTCAATTATCATGTGAGGATCCGGGTCGTTCATAACCGCGAACACGGCTGTTATAACAGTTTTACACTCTGCAGAGGTTGTACACTTTCACCACCATTCGCGTAAAGCTCCGAAGAACTTAAACCCAACCATGCAGTGCGGGCCAGGCACGTACCACACTTCCGAGGTGTGACTGCATAGGGACGCTAGAGGCCTTTACAAAGATTCCCTAGTCAGAAATGACCCGCTAAGGTTCCGGATCGGTAGCAGGCATAACCCTCCCTAATGGGCCTAGTGTCTTAACCAAGCCCACTTCCCAAAAGAACCGGGCTATACTCTGTCAACCGCCACCCCTCTTGCCCTTTCGGTAAGATCACCCTGACTAAGGTTTCTAATTAATTAGCCAAGACCAGAGCCATTGTGGTATTGTGGTTGTACGGAATATCCCAGGTTGCCGCTCCATGTTCCAATTAACAAAGGTGTTCTTGTATTACCAAAGTTCAACATATAAAGCATTTCCAACACATTTGCACAACCCATCCATATCCCCAAGTTAAGCATCTAGCATCCATATCCACAAAAGTAAAACCCCGGTGTAGCAAGGTATGGGTAAAAAGACTAGATGTCCTTAATTGGGTCCCGTCAATATTAATGCAATAAACAAAAATAAAGTAAACTTAATTAATCATGCTATGTAGATAGGTTCAAAAGAACATGAAGGGGAGAAATTCCACTTGTCTTGCTCAACAAAAAAGTCCAGGTCTTCGAATTGCACGGGCTCTTCCTCAAACTGCTCGTTCTCTACGTTCAAAACAAGAGCATACAATAAATTAAATAAAACAATACACCATTTAATTTAAAAGTCGTTAAAGGAGCAGCTAAATATGAAGTTCATGCAGAGACGGTTGCGTGAGCGTAAAAATCACTCAAAACGGGTTTGAAACGGTTTAAATATGTTTAAAACAAGGTTGAAGGACCTCTCTGCTAACTTTCTAACTTTCCAGGGGCTAAAACAGAAGAAACCGAGGCTATAAACGTAATTATACATATAAACAGAGGGGTTTATATGTGAAAAAGGGCGCTCAGGACTGCGGGTTGTATTTTGGTGGAGTTCAGGGGGCTAACCGATAAAAACTGGCTAAACTGTGATTATTTTTTAATAGAATTGGACGGCGGGTTGATTTCGCAGAAGCTCAGGGGCTCTTTTGCAAAATGGTCAGGCTGACCGGTCTGGGTTCTATTGACCTAGATCGGGACGATCTTGGGCCGTTGGATCGCGATCGGGTGGCTGTGGTTCGGTGGGTTTCTTTGGTCGCCGGTGGCGACTGGTGGGGGCGGCGCCGCCGCGAGGGCTCGCCGGAGTTAGCGGAAACCGGGGTTAGGGTTGTCGGATTCGAGCGATTCTTGGCTCTGGAGAAAGCTAGAGGCAGCGCGAACTCTATAGGAGGCTTCTTGGTGGAGCTCGGGCGGTGTGGCGGCTCGGCGACGCGTGACGGCGGCGGACCAAGTCCGGCGAGCTTGCACGCGCGCATGAGAGCGAAAGAGAAAGGGAAAAAGGGTTCTAGGGGTTGCTCACCACCTTACCTAGCTTCACGACGAGGTCGTATAGAGGTCCGAGCGGCGGTGAAGGAGGTGGTCGTCGGCCGGCGGCGAGCTTTGGGGGTGATTGCGAGCAAGAGCTCGATGTGGGGATAGGGGACCGAGTGAGGGGCGCTAGAAGGCTTTATAGGGTGCGGTGAGAGTTGAGGCGTTGCCAGAGGAAGGGGAGAGGAGCGGACGGCGGCGAATCGGAACTCCACTTGCCATTAACGGCCGACGAGTGGAGGATTGAAGGCGGCGGCCGTTGAGGGGGATAGTGGATGTTGAGTGGAGTCGATTGGGCTTCAGTGGGAGGCGGTGCGGGCTCGGGGAGGCGAGGAGGCGCGAGGGAGGCGAAGCACGGCGTGGGAAGGCCGGCGGTCGGGCACGGGCGCGGGCGAAGGGGATCGGTCGGAGGAGGAAGATGACCCTGACGGGTGGGGCCCACATGGCGGTGAGAGAGAGAGGGAGACTGCGGGAGAGAGGGAGATGGGCCTGCTGGGCTGGATGAAGGAGTTTTGGGCCGCGCGGAAAGAGGAGGAGCGGGCCGGAAAAGAGGGAAGGAGAGAAGGAAGGTGGGCTGGGCTGAGAAAAGAGAAGGAGAGGGAAAGTTTAAGATTTGAACTTTTTCATGATTTTGTAAATTCAAACTTCACTCAAAAACCATGCAACAAATTATGGATGCACAAATCACTTGTGTTCTATAAACTTAAATGATACTCAAATTGTTTTTAAGATTAAATTTATTTATTTATTTATTAATTCCTTAAAAGCAACTATGATAATTCTTGCTTACATTGATTTTATAGTGATGGTCTTTTGGGTGTTACACATTGATAAAGTGACGCAGTACTGAAAACAACTCTGAACTTGCTATGGTTCTTTTATCTGAACTCTGCCTGTTTTCTAGTCTCTAAGATCTCCAAATAGCTCAAGAAAAAAAGGAACTGGTTTACTAGCTTTGTAGTACAATTTTGGAATCTAATCCATATTAGGCAGCTTATCATCTTTTGCCTTTTGAGCAACTAAAGATTTAATCAGCGTCATGTGTTCAGTACAGTAAGCTCACAGATATCCTTCTTGAAGACTGTAAGTTACATGTATTACAACCACCTGCTGAATTTCAATTAACCATACACCGTTACACACACGGTTTATCAAAGACTAGAACATTTGCATAGTAAAGGTGGTGTTAAACATCTAGCGTCCCTCTAGAGCTGTGATGGTCCATGTATTCAAAGAACCTTCCACGTTTCTCATTGTTCCTTCTGTTTGATTATTCCTTGGCGCAAAATACACAGGCTCCTTTGGTGCTGGAAGTAGTGTGGTTGCATTCTCTAGCATAAACATAACTGATGACATGAGTAGCCTTGCATCTGGATTGTCTTGGACACACAAAAGTCCTACATGAATACACCGCAAAACTTCGTGGACTGGACAATTTTCAGCCATTGATGAGTCCGCCAATTCCATTGCGTTTCCATCTTCCCATAATCTCCATGTCTAGGAAAATATAGATCTTATCTCAATCGAATTAACAAGTTTTAACTTGTTTACATTATTAAACATTTGAGTATCCCACACTACTTACATAAGCTATCAGGCTTGGGAAGTCCGCTAGGAATTGAGTCGAGATGATCCTCAAGCCACTTATAATCTCCAAGAGAACACCAAAGCTATATGTGTCCGATTTGACAGAAAATGAACCGCTCGTAACATATTCGGGAGACATATAACCACTGCTTAAACAATTTTCGATATTAGAGGAAACACAATTTGAATTAGATTTAAGTATAATAGTTGCATCATTGAGAATTGAGCAGGACATGAATTACTCACTATGTCCCAGCAATACGGGTTGTGTTTGCTAGTTGCTGGTTTTCACCAAAGATTCTTGCCATACCAAAATCAGATATTTTGGGACTCATTTCTGTGTCTAACAAGATGTTACTTGCTTTAAGATCTCTATGAATTATTGTTAATCTTGAATCTCGGTGTAGATATAGAAGCCCTCTTGCTACGCCTTTAACTATTTTGAACCGTGTTGGCCAATCAAGCACATGTTTTCTTGAAGTGTCTACAAACAAGATTAGTTTTAAACAAAGTGTATCATTAGCCATCATGAGTATCCTTCTGGTCAATATAAGAAATGCAATATGTAATCCAGAGTCAGTGCATACCAAAAAGGAAGGCATCCAAGCTTTTGTTTGGCAAGTATTCATAGATCAATAACTTTTCATCTTCATGAATACAGCAACCAAGTAGTCTAACTAGGTTTCTGTGCTGTAGTTTGACAAGTAGAACTACTTCATTTCTGAATTCATCAATACCTTGCCCAGAACCTTGAATAAGCCTTTTGACAGCAACTTCCTTGCCACCTTCCAACATTCCCTGCAGGATTGAATCCTTTTGAATTGGAAGATGGTGGAAACCACAATTCTTTCTTCTTCTTTAGCTAGCCATTTTAATGCATATTACTATGTCACCATTACTTTTAGATTTTCCATTACCTTGTAAACTTTGCCAAAGCCTCCTCTTCCAAGCATATTGCAGTCAGAGAAATTGTCAGTTGCGGCAACAATGTCATTGAAGCTAACAAATGGAAATTCTACATTTTTGTCTCCGATCTCGCTGGAGGCGCTTAAGTATCCTAGCATAAGTTTCTGCTGAATTTCCTTCTTTCGCCATTTCCCTGCTGATTGGAATTGGTATATTTTAACTTGTGCAGTAATAACATTGAGTGTTGAAAACAAGTGACTTATTATTAACCTTTCAGTTTGCATATGCAGACAAGAGCTATGCTTGTGGGTAGCAGCAGGCATGCTATAACTGGGAGTACAATCTTCAGTAGATTGGTCTTCATTTTAACTGTGAAAGTAAAACTTGTCAGAATGTGCGCCGTTATTAATTGACTACTATGAACAAAAAGTGACCTGGCTAACCAGTAATGGTACGGAGACAACTAGAAGCACCATATCTTTTGTTGTTTGTTATAAATTTTGGGAGCACTACTACCACATTTCTAAAAATCCTCTGGTTGTCTGTCATGGTCTTCCCAAATGGCTTTGATTTTTCTGTCTTGTATTATTGACTACAAAATGGGCATCATAAGCAGCATCGTTACAATTGATAACTATGGTTCCATCAAACAGGGTGTTGGATCATATGCATTTATGTATTCTTAAAGAATAACATCTTGTGTTAATATAATACTAATTTGGCATATAGATATAGGGGTATTTGATATTTTCAGCCATTCAATTCTGGTGACACATGTATAGTAAACAGCCAATCGAGATAGGAAAAAACCTAACGGCACGTGTTCTTCAAATCAAATTGTTGAAAACCTTTTTTGAGTGGGCGTTTCTCATCATGTATCTTTTCGCTTCATTGATAGATGAAGGCCTGTTGACATTGAAGAAACTATCCTCCCATCAACAAAACTAAGAGGTACATGAAATGGTGCATACCCGGAGGGTCGGCAAGCCGGAGGTACAGCGTCTCGCCATAGTTGCTGCTTTTCCATGTATCGATAAGCTCCCCGGTCCAAAGCAAGCACCTTGACTGGTCAGCCATGCTGCTCAAGTTGGCATAAGCATAGGCAGTGCACGAGCAGTTCCGGCTGCACTCGGCCACGCACTGCTCAAAGCTTCTGTTCCGGAGGAATACAAACTTGTCAGGAACTCTCATCCCTGGCAGGGCCACGAAGTGACTTCCCTTGCCGCATTGCAGTTGTTCTGTTCTCTGACATCCTGTGGAAGAGTTGAGTCCGACGGCCTCAAACCCCTCAAGACACTGGCATGCCGGGGCTGCCCCAGTGAAGTCACAGTAGCCATTTGGGCCACATGAATCGTAGAGGCCATAGCTGCCTTCAGGACGCTCAGATATAACTGTCCACGACGTTGAATTGCTGTCCCAGGTCAGGAGCTTCATGGTGCCTGTATGGTCGAGCATGATCCGCGAGTATGGTGAGCCACCAGAGACCACAATCTCAAGGTAGAATTCGTCCCCTTTGTTGACAATGGTCTTGTACACCATGGAGCTAGGGCTGCTTGGGTACATGCCACCCAACTCGCCGTTCCACACACTGATGCGGCAGTACATTTTGGCCCCATGCCAAATGACCAACTGGAGGTTCGAGACTGGGTCGAGGCCAAACGAGAAGTCCCCTCTTGATGGGTCATCAGGACCCCTCCAAGAAATCAGACGAGACGCCTCACGAGACCTGTGGATCAACAAGAACTCCATGCCTGGGAGGATGGTGTCAGTTGGGTGATCAAAGCTTTGCCATATGACCGTGTCGTTGGGCAGTTGTAGTTTCAGGTTCCCTGTGTCGAGCAGCACCAGGAAAGCACCACTGTCGTGGGCACTGGAGTTGTTCTGTGTTGTCCAGAGAATTTGGCCTTCAGAATCTGACAGCACAAGATCAGAACTGTTGCTGATGGCAAGCGTTGGGGATGAAGCGGTGGTGGCTGGGTTGTCTCGGTTGGCAACCCACACGACCGTGCGGTTGCGCTCAGGGATGCCGTAGAACCAAATCCCAACATACAGGCTCCCGTTGGAGCCAGCTGAGGAGAAGCCGCCAAGAGCAAAGACCCCATTCTTGGAGATGAGCAGGTCACCTGGGGACAGTGGCCTTGTGCTCGTCAGCTGGTCTTCGGATTTGCAGAAACAAATCAGGAGCAGCAGAATGAAAATGGTAAGGCAGATCATAGCCATTATGCCTTCTCCGTTCATCTCTGATGAGTCATGAGCTATGAAATTAGCATCAAGATATAGACCAGTGTCGTACATGGTCCAAGTCATAACGAGTGAAATTCAGAGTTGCTGCCGTGTGATGGACTAAAATATTAGATAATATTTTGACCCTGCCCAGATTTGATTTCATAGAACAGAAGTATAGTATAATATTAGAAGAAACGGAGGCTACGTGGCATGAAGGAGGTGAAGCAACAAGGACATTAACAAATGAAAAGAAACGGAGGCTACGTGGCATGAAGGAGGTGAAGCAACAAGGACATTAACAAATGAAAAAAAAAATATAGGCTTTAAGACAGAATAGACCAAATACCAACATTAGTCCACATTCTGACTTCATGGATTAAGACATGAAGAGCCAAGGGGGAAGGATCTTGAGCAATGATAAGCATACACTGCTATGTGGCACCACTCTAATGCAACTGAGCTGCACATGCAAAGAAAAACAGCTGGTCACCATTTCGTCGTGAGAACTGAGAAATTGAAAAGATGAAACCTGGGTGGTTCGTCACCTTCCCCCGACAGCCGGTTTAAGTAAGAGGATTTGGAATAAACATCAATGTTTTTTTATATAAATGTAGACTAAATTACAAAAGTAGCTAAAGCAAACCCTCTTCCAAGCATCTTTGAAAATTGCAACAGATTGTGATCGCATCAAGTAAAATGATGATCTAAACACCTAGTAGGCCCCTATAGTTGCTTGCGCCACTGTAATAGAGATTTCCCTTGTTTCTGTTTTCCTTTGTGCAGATTGAAGTATATATGTTGCTCGGACATTGGGCGTGGCATGGCCTCACTTAGTCACTTTTCGACATCAACATGACCGATGAAATGAGTAGCCTGGTGTCCGGGCTGTCCTGAATACACAAGAGTCCAACATTGACGCATTGCATGACTTCATGGAGTGAATAAACAGAAATCTTTATGTACAAAAATTTATTTGCCTGTCCATGATTCCATCTTTCAGTATGTATGTATGAATGACATGAGAACAAGTTTCCAGTCTAGTAGGTAGGAACTGTTGATGTTCAAGTTGTAAGCATTTTGATGATTGATACACTCATACACCTACACAAACTACGAAATTTAGATAATCTGTTACAAGGTGATATGGTGAGTTGATCTTCCATCCACTTCAATCTCCACTAATAGGAGATTGAAACTATAGTTGTCAGACTTGAGAAGGTACCTTATACATCGCAAATTTGTAGACATGTTTGAATCAATCACACAATAACAAGCGCGGGAAACTGCAGTGAGTTTCGATTCAAGGATGTTAATGATACTTTCGGAGTAAATTTAAATTAGAGAATCTCATGCTTAAGTTACCCAATATGTATTGAAAACATGTCTGGTATTTGCTTATTGTTTGTGGTAAACTGCAACCCTCCGTACGAACATTGGTATTCTGGGTCTCATCTCCAAATTCAATAAGATCTGTGCCATGCCAAAATTGTCATTCTTGAATCATGGTCAAGAGAAGTCAAGTCTTCTAGCTATCCCTTTTGATTATCAGCGCGAAGGCCATCCAGTTCAACTGTCCAATTTCATGGTTTCAGCTCTACTAAATCTCACATTCAGATCACTAACGCACACTATTTGAGAACGTAATGTGTAGTTATACATATATATTTACTGAGAGGTATTCTAATATTTATAGTTGCACATAATAAGAGATGTGACGAATCAAATATAAATGTTTTTTTTCTATGGGTGCATATAACTGTTTTTAAAAGATTACTGTTAAAGATAAAAACATGTGAACTAGCAATGTATTACAGATCTGCAAGAAACGAAAGGATATACACAAAAACACATGGTAACCATCTAGCGTCCCTCTAACACTGTCAGGCTCATGTTATTCATAGAGCTACTAGTGTTCTCTCCTGTTTCTTGGGCTTCAGAATACCTCTGAGAGAAAAAAAACAGGCTGTTTTGGGACTGAGAGTGCTGTAGTTTCATTCTCCAACATGAACACCACCGATGACATGAGCGGCCTGCTATTTGGATTGTCTTGCACACACAAGAGTCCTATGTGGATACACCTCAAAGCTTCGTTTTGTGAACAATTCCCAACAAGGGATGAGTCCACCAGATTCATTGCCTTTCCTTCATTCCATAAGCTCCAAGCCTGTACCAGTTGGTCAATGCAAATTCAGAAATATGTATATCAGTTAAAAAATTTGGTGCATTGTCAAAATTAATTTCAAGCCTGCTACAATACTTACATAAGCTAATAGATTAGGGAAGTCCTTGATGTGAGTTAAACTAATCTTCAAGCCACTTAAAATCTCCAAGAGTATGACACCAAAGCTGTATGTATCAGACTTGACAGAAAAGGCGCCATCCATAGCATATTCAGGAGACATGTACCCACTGTTTAGAAAATGTTAGTACTAAGTATCAGACAATTTGAATTATGTGCAGAAAAGTATTTTATAGAAATGAAATTTAAAGCTGGGTATGGACTACTCACTAGGTCCCAACAACTCGGTTAGTATTTGCTTCATGCTGGTTTCCTCCAAAGATTCTTGCCATGCCGAAATCTGATATCTTAGGGCTCATATCCGCATCCAACAATATGTTGCTTGGTTTGAGATCTCTGTGAATTATTGTCAATCTTGAATCCCGGTGGAGGTAAAGAAGCCCCCTTGATATTCCTTTGATTATCTTGAACCTTGTTGGCCAATCAAGGACTTTTTTACTCGCAGCATCTAAAATGGTATTATAAGTAAGCACTCAAATTCCAGCAGTGACTATGACTACTCACCATTTTTTAAAATTCAGAAAAAAAACATACCAAAAATAAAGGAATCCAAATTTTTGTTTGGTAAATATTCGTAAATCAGCAACTTTTCTTCTCCATGTATGCAATAGCCAAGAAGTCTGACAAGGTTTCTATGCTGCAATTTGGCGATTAGAACAACTTCATTTCTGAATTCCTCTGCACCTTGTCCAGAACCCTGACCAAGCCTTTTGATTGCAATTTCTTTGTTCTCGTCAATGATACCCTGCATGGTTTCCTCATTCACAAATTGAAAAAGGCAGTGTCAAATATGGAAATGGTTTTTTTATTACCTTATAAACCTTCCCAAATCCACCTTGTCCAAGCATATTGTCCTCAGAAAAATCATTTGTTGCAGTAACAATATCCCCAAAGCTAACAAATGGAAGCTCTAGGTTTTCATCACCAAGCTCATTTGACGCATTCAAGTATCCTAGAATCGCTTTCTTCTGGATATTGTTGTTTTGACGTTGGCCTAACAGAAACATCGATCAGTATCTTCTATTAGTAGTAGGTAATAAGATCAGGAACATTGCATTTCTGATCATTCTGAATAGTGAATTAGCTCTACCTCTAAGCCTGCATATCCAAACAAGATACAGCCCTGCAGCCGTAAGTGCAAGCACAGATGCCAGAACTGGAAGCACGATTCTTGCCACATCCAGCCGCTTCTCGTTAGCTGCCAACAAAATGTATCACAGGAAAACATCAATGGTAGTAGCACTAATGAAGACGATAAAAAATTAATTCCTTTACAATCCAATCTTTTACTTTTACAGTCTGTTTGTAATAACTTGTGCTTACCAAATTCAGATCTTGCCAACCTCACATACAGATCCTGCCCCTTATCTACGTACCGGACGTCCACAACGTAATTCGTCCACATGACACAGCCACTGCCACCATTGTTTCCTCGGATGTCGGCTGCAGCGTAGGCGACGCAGGAGCAGTTGGCTAAGCACCTCGCCCTGCACTCATCCAGCGTGGAGCTCATGTCCACCGTCGTGTTGTCCGTGTCCGGGAGCTTCACCCCTCGCACCACCATGAACCCATCCGTCGTCGTCCCGTTGCCGCACTCCAGCGGCGCGTTCCTCCGGCACCCGGCGCCGGACTCCCTCATGGACCACTGCGTCGGGTTCACGGGGCCGAACCCGACGATGCAGCCGCAGAAGAGCGTCGACGCCGTGTTCACGTCGCAGATCCCGAACGCGCCGCACATGGCGTAGTCGTCGCAGACGTCCCGGGGCGCCTGCGCGAACGTGTTCCACACGCGGCTCGCCGGGTCCCACGCCAGCCGCTGCAGCACGCCGACCTCGCTGAGGACGAGCCGCGAGAATGGCGCGCCGGCCGAGGCGTTGAAGACGTAGGCGACCTCGTTTGGGAGGACGATCACCTGGTTGGAGAAGAGCTCCGAGTAGGACGCCATCTCCGGAACGCCGCTGAACCAGAGCCCGTTCCAGGGTCCCGTCCGGTACTTCTTGACGTCCCCCTGCCACGACACGCAGTCCGGGAGCCCCTTGGTGTCCATGACGCGGCGGCAGTCACCGGTGGTCGGGTCGTTGGGCGCCCGCCACGACGTGAGGGACCACTCGACGCCGGTCTGTGGGTCCTTGCCGAGCCTCATGCCGGCGAGCAAGGTGTTCGACGGGTGGTCGAACGACTGCCACAGCGTCACCTCGCCGCCGGTGATCTGCCCGCGCACGACGAGGTTGCCGGAGTCGAGCAGCTGCGCCGCCACGGCAGAAGTGGAGGTCGTCGTCGTTGAATTCGACGACCACACGGTTTGGCCAGAGCGGCCGTCGTCGAGAAGGCGAAGGATGCCGGTGGCGGTGAGCACGAGGACGCCGGCGGAGGTGTCGTTGCTGAGAGGGGTGTCACGGTTGGCCACCCAGCAGATAGCGTCAGGGGACGCCGTGAACCAGATGCCCAGGTATCTCTTGGCTGGCACGCCGGTGGGGGAGAAGAAGCCCAGGGTGAAGGAGCCACCGGATGAGACGAGGGTCGTCTCGCCGTCGTCGGTGATGTTGCCGCCGTTGTTGAGCGTGTCGGATGCGATAGCAGTGGCCGAGGCTCTGATGAGAAAAAGCAAAAGCACGGGGAAAATCATGGCGAGAAGGTTGGCAAATCTGGTGGCTATTGGTGCCTCCATAATGGATGATGCTACCGGCTACCCAGATGGAGATGATCGCCCTTGCACAAGAAAGCTCCGGGGTCTCACTGCACAATGCTATATAAATCAGAAAAAGTTCACAAACATTGCTGCTTTAATTTACTGTTTTCCATTGCTTGTGCGAAAGAAATAAAATGGCATCGTGATCGTATACACGCGGTGATCACTACGAATACTTGACTTTGTCATGGACGGATAAGTTGCAAAGATGTGCAAAGAAGCAGGCTGATCATGTATGATACGTGACTGCCAACTGGTATGTTAAGTCTAGTAACTGGTATGTTAAGTCTAGTCACATCCACTTTCTTGCTTTGTCAAAGCACAGGGCATCGACACGACAGACGTAGCAAATGCCTCACCCCCAGGAAATGGAAACCACACTAGAGGTTACCTGCATCTTCACTGTCGGTGTCTTGCCGGCCGTGACAGAGGGGCGCTGTACTGCTGCTGCAAACCCTTGCTCTTCCATTGGCGATAGGCGATAGCTCAGCCTGTGGACCGCGATCGAGACATCGCTCTCGATCGACCCTCATGAGGATGCAAGGACGAGGAGGGTCGGATGAGACTTTTGTTGCCTCATATGACCGCGCAACAGCCAACAGAGTAAACATACGTTGAAACGACACGGATCTTGCAGCATCCTCTTGCCCAGTGGTTTCGATTTGGTCACTTGGTCTGTTGACATTGCCGAGCTCGTCAGGCATCTATCCCTGTTGTTGCATTCTCATCACTCCAAAAACGTCGTGAAACACATGAACCACTTAAACATGACCTTGCCGACCTGACTGACCATCAGTACCCTTGCTCCAATGTTTCCTCCAAAATCTGAGTGGGTCGTGAGTAAGACAGGTCAATATGGCACAAAGATGGTTCGAAAATTACGCGCGCGCACGCCGAGCAGGAAGCCATGGGGCACCGGTGAATGAGAGAAGAGAGCTCGTGTCCTCGCAAAAGATATCTCCACTTGGATACACTTGGTGTGGGTCATGGCGACTGCGTTGGTGACTTGGTGTCATGTCCAACACGGGGAGCAGCGGGCATTAACCGAAGGTGAATAGGTGATGGATGGAGACGGGTAGCTCCGTGGCCAAACTCATGTTTTCAGCCACGAGTTTTCTTCAGTTGAGCAAATATTGGGCCGATTCAGTCTCAAAAGGGCTTTATATCCGGCACAAAAAGGGCTTATGTCACGTGAAAGGCTGAAATTGAAACCGTAGATTGGGCCGTGTGAAGCCTGCTATGGTAACGTTCTAGTGTTGGGCCTAATTTTCCAGGTCTCTCTTTTTTGAATAGTCTAGAAAGTAGAAACTGGCGCGTTCTCAACTCTCTGAAGACCAATTCTTAGCTGCATGCCTGCATAACTCTTACTATGAGGTGTAACTTTTTTCTGATAACAAGTCATCTTGTAATCCACATATTGAAAATTTTAAAACAGCAGCACAAAACTCTGTCAATTTTAGGCAGCATGTAGTCATGTACTAAACAAGGTACAAGGTTATCTTTGTTCTATAAAATAATATGATCGTATCCATCTCCTTATAACGTAACACGCGCATGAGCGCGTTTATACAACGACTAATAATTTAAGTTCTAGGTTCTTTAAGAGGAATGCAAAAGCATTCTTAACCTTGATCCATCTCTTCTAATCCTGATTGTACAGATTTTCTTTCACTCCATTACAGGATCATGTCATTGGTTGTTGGCAGCAACTGACAGGGGTTGCTGTCCTACAGCTGCTTCTGCTTCTAAAATTTAAACTACACAAGCATCCACCAACACTCCCCCTCCTTCTTCTCCTCCTTGATGGTGAACTCATGCATAGGCTTGGAAAATCTGTTAAGTGTATTGACAAGAAAATCCAATTGACCAGCCCCAGAATTGAGAGTGAAACAGTCTTTCTTGACAGTCTCCTCATCAGCAGCCGTTGCCATATAATTAACACATGACAGGTTGCTTACGGTTGGTGGATCCTCCATTTTTACTGAGGAAGCAGACTTGTGAATAGAACTGCTTTGATCCTGTTCTTCTACAATTCCTGATAAGGTGCATTAGGATGGACAATTAGTTGACAAAAAGGTTTATCCAAGAACACAATCCCTGACCATATCTAAGTATTTTGGTGACTCGTAAGATATCTCACCTTCCTGGGGCTTTGTGACATGTTCCTCCACCGCAATAAGTTGATCTTCCCTAAGATCATCACAGCTCTGATCTGGGGCTAATACAGGAGACCCAATGGCCACATCAGAAGAATCAGCTGCACAATGCACATTCAGACATCATCATCAAGCAAATGGTATAGAATGTATAATTTCAAATACGGAAAACGAAAGACCCAAGACCACTATCAAAATCTGCATTCAAGCAATGAAATAATAACTTATTTAATCAGGGGAAGCAACAAATCATCACCGTTCTGCCCATTCCGTGCTGCTGCAGCTGCTTTAGATCTTCTTGGTCTCCTCCTTCTCTTTGTTGTAGCCCCCTTTTCTGCCTCCACAGGCACTGCAGCCTCTAGTGCTGCCATCCCCTGGCTCTGCTGCGAGGTGGCTGGGACCGGCACCTCCTCCATTTCATGTGCCGTGATCCTCCTGGTAACATTCCCACCATCATGTGGTTTTGTGGTCTCTTCCTCCACTACAGCAACTACTTCATCCTTTTTAGGACAATCGATGCTCTTATTATCAGCAGACCCATTGGTCATAACAGAAGAATCAGCTGCACATATAAAATTTGAATCACGGATTGCTCACAAACAATATAGAGTCTACAAGTCCAAATACAGCAAACGGCAAACTGAAAATCAGTATCAAAATTTGCATTCAGGCAATCAAAGTTAACCAGGGGAAGTGAGAACTTGTTCTCACCTTTCTGCCCCTTCTGTTTTGCGGCTGCCACCTTAGATCTTGTGGACCTTCTCGCCATTTTCTTTGCCATGGCCACCTCTTTTGCCTCAACAGGAGCCAGCGTCCTTTGGCTCCGCCTCAGGATGGCTGTGGCTGGCACCTCATCCATCTCATCCACTGGCTGACCTTTCATGACATCTTCCTCCACCACTTCGTGCGTTTTAGGACCATCGATGCTCTTTTCTGAAACTACCACAGACCCAGTGGCGACATCAGAAGAATCACCTGCACATCCAAAAATTATTTATCATCAGGGACTGTGGTAAAGTTATGGTAAAGTTCATATTATGGTAAAGTTATCATCACCTTTCTGCTCCTTGCATTCTGTGGCCTCTTTCTGATCCAAAGCCATCTTCGCCTTCGATCTAGTACACCTCGTCGTCCTTCTCTTTCCTGTCGCTACCTCCTCTGCCTCCACAGGGGCCGGACCCTCCCCTGCCTCCGTTCTCTGGCTCCCCTGGAAGGTGTCCGGGGCCAGCACCGCCTCCTCTGTCTTATGCGCCGCAGCCTTCCTTGTCATCGCCCCTACACAGCGACCGCGGGGAAGCGGGCAACCATGCCCCTGCTCCTCCCTGGTCACCTCTGCCACATTCAGAGGCGCCAAGGCCTCCCGTGCCGCCGTCCCCTGGATTCCCTGCAAGGTAGCTTGATCTCCTACATCCTGCTCCAACTTATCCTTCGCGGCCGTCCTTGCCTTGGAACGCGCACGGCCGCCGCGGGGGAGCGGGTTCCCGTCGATCTTCTCCTCATCCATAATCACCTCCTCCACCGATTTCATCGGCGGCGCCCCCGCCCGCCCGATCTCGTCGAGCCCGTCGACCTAACCCACAGAACAAACAACCTCCACGCGCATCAGATCGAAGACCAAGCCTCACACACGCGCAGGGGAACAGATCCCGCAGAGATTCACCGAAAGGGGGCAGAGAATCGGAAGATGCTCACCGAGGGGAGGGACCGGAGCGCGTCCGCCATGGCCGCGTTGGACATGTTGGCGCGGACGGCGTTGCGCTTGCATAGCGCCTGGAGCTCGCGGCGCGAGAGGGCGTGGAAATCCATGGCCGCCGCCGCCGCTTCTGCTTCCGCCGTCGCCTCTCTCCCCCTCTCCTCTCTAGTGCCTTTTAATCGCTGCCTCCTCGCGATCCGCCCGCCGCTCGTTTGAATAGAAGCGAACGTTGTAGGGGTCGCTGCACGAGGGCCCCAACTGGGCCGGCACATGTGCACAGCCCTGTGCAGTATGGGCCTTTCAATTTCTAACGTCCCATTCTAAAAAAAAAAAATAACGTCCCAAGAGCGTGTGTGTTTCTAAAAAAAAAAAGCGTGTGTTTTCTAAAAAAAAAAGGAGCGTGCGTGTGGTTGTTTTTTCTAAGTGTAAAGCACTCTGTTTACATACGCAACGCATAAGGGCAGCAGCAATGCATAAAGACCAACTGGTCTTTATACGTGGGCCATCTCCTGGTAGTCTTTTGGCTCTATTTCCAGACCACAATGCTGAGCCCATGTATAGCTATAAGCATGGCCCCACATGTAAATAAAAATCAGCCTCTCACCCCTTCGGTTCACGCCCATCTCATCCTCCTCGCGACCCGCCGCCGCCACCCGTCCTCACGACGACCGCCGCCGCTCGTCCTCGCGAAGACCGTCGGCCCCACCTCGCTCCTTCACATTAGCCTTCCCCCTGCCCAGATGGAACTCCTATTTCCGTTTTCCTCCGCTTGGGAGAGGGCAGATCGATTCAGGCTGGATCCATGTTCCAGCGCAAGGAGGCGGCTTGGGGCTTCGGCGAGGAGAGGAGCATGACGTCTCCGCGTCGAGCTCGACGGATTGGGGGCCTAATCTCGTCGCAGAAACAGATCAGGGGATCGAGATCGAATTGTTTCTTTTTTTTTTTGCCACCGACCGTTGCTCCGTTCCCTTCCTTGCAGCGTCGCCGGAGCTCGCCGGTGCGCCATAGCTGCATCTCATCCTCGTCCTCGTCCTCGTGGTGGAGCTATCTCATCTCATCGAGTTCGTGTTGGTGGCGGGAGGAGGAGGAGCTGCTGCTACGACGACGCGGGTGGGAGCGAGCAACAGAGAAAATATTAATATTTAATCCATATGGCCGGTCTATGGTACCCATACAGGTTCTCAAGTGATCAAGTCGCATTCTTATCATTTTTGGCCTTGGCCGCGGAGTGCAGCGGCGTGTCGAGGAAGCTGCTGTTGCACGTGTCGGCGAGCGACGGCGCCCTCTCGCAGATGCGGACGCATGGGCCGTGGCGAGCCGCCATCCGACGGCCAGGCGCGTTGGAGAAGGGGCCGTGCGCACCCTGACGGCCGGATCTGTCGGCAACGCGGGGGAGAAGGGGCAGCGCGTCGACGCCCAGGCCCTGGGGCTGAGGCGGGCGCGGGCACGTGGTTTCTGTTGGGCAGAGAGGCTCGGCTGGCGCCCGTGGCTCTGCCGGCAGAGCCATGGGGTGGGGGCCACAATGACACTCCATTCTTATTGGTGTGTTTGAATTGGAAAAAGATTCTCAAGAATACATTGTGCATCTAAGAAAATATTGTAAATAAATAATGTTACGTGAGTAGAAGGGATGGAATGGATAAGAAAAAGTTGAGATGAATAGTGGATTTTTTGGAAAAGTAGGTGAATGTAAACGGGGCCTAGGTGGTAGAGATAGAGATGCAGCGGATTAGCATGAGGCTGCCGCGGGGCTGTAGCTCGGAGCAGCTGGCGGAGGCCGAGGTGGTCGTAGCGCCGGTGGCCGACTACTTGGACCTGGGTGAAGAGGATTAGAAAAACTTTGTTGAAGTATGGTGCGCATTTGATGGCAACGAACATTGCTGGATTAGTCTGATCTTCAATGAACATTTTCCCACGCACAAACCTTCCCACGCGCGCAACGGATACCAGGCGCCGGCGTCTCCCCGCATCGGCTTCGTACAGCGCTCTCCGCTGGTTGTTCGGTCCTAGGAGCACACGCTCGAGCCGTACATGAACGGTTGTTCGGTCCTAGGAGCACACGCTCGAGCCGTACATGAACGAAGACGACGACCTCGTCTGGGAGCCAGTGCTGCGGGGGGGTTGTGCAAAAAATCACTGCATGTCGACGGGTCCCGACGACCCATCGTACGTGCCCTCATAATGCCAGAATCTGCTATCTTAGGCTTCCAATCGTCATCCAAAAGTATATACGTTGGAGGCCTCCCTCATCCTCCACTCTGCGGGCGCAGCTGCGGTGCGGAAGGGCGTGGACGCCGCGCCGCGCCGCACCTGGCGTCCCACACCAGGCGCTGCGCCACGCCGTCGTCGGTGAGCAGCAGGCGGCCGGAAGAAGGACGCGCCGGTCGCCGGGCTTGGCAACGCAGCCGTACGTGATCTCGTCTCGTACCTCTCGACCACACGTCGCCATCCATCCCAGAGGACGTTCTCCGGCACGCCCCTCGTCCATACCGATCTTCATGCCTAGGTGCTCGAACACTGCTGCTCTGGCCGGCCACTCACGACTAGGTTGCCGGAGTCGAGCAACCGTGTCGAAGCGAAGCCGAGGGTGGAAGTGGAACAACCTTCTGGCCTCCGGCTCACACAAGCGTGCCACCGTCGCTGATGTTGCTGTCCTTAGGGACGGTTTGGTTTTTGCCGCTGTCCGCCCTACCAACTCGAGGGCGTGCCAAATAATTGGCGAAGGAATTGCTCGCCCTCGTCTGGCCCTGATGTGGGCGTACAAACAAACTAGCATCCATGTTGGCTCACGGGCGCACCAACGATTTGGCTGTGATCCAAACTTCCTATGCCAATTAAGTCTACCACCAAAATTTTGGTCGGGCGCATGCAGGCCACAAACCAAACGAGCCTAGGTCATTCCCAACCCAATGACTAGTATGGTATTCATAGAATTAAATGAGTTGCCACATAGGATAAAAGATAATGTGGCAAAGAAATAAATGAAGAAAGAGGAGAAAACTGGGTCTTGCATGAGACATGATTTCTACACACTATCCAATACATAATGAGAGGTGAGCAACATTAAATTCAAATATTGCTTAGTGGTGTTTGCATTGAAAGGTAGTGTCTAGTGCTAGTTTCTTACTTATGTGAATCTTATGGACACTATAACTAGTGTCTTGGGTTGAGAATAGCCTAATGACGGTGACACGGTGTGAAGCTTAATGACTTGGCCGCGTCTTAGATTGACTATTAAAAGCATGATTAAAGTTGATTTGATGTTCGATTAAGGCTGATTTGATACGCAAAACGGGGGTTGCTTCGCTAATTACGTCGGGAGAGCAGAAAAGGAAAATTAAAAAATTCCGTTGCCGGGAATCGAACCCGCGTCGCCTGGGTGAAAGCCAGATATCCTAACCGCTGGACGACAACGGATTTAACTGTTGACGTCATTTAACAAATTCATTTAATCAATGCACCTCATAGTATTGGGATCAAGTGACAGTTACTGATGCAAACAATGTGCTCAGTTGAACACAGATGCGCCGGAGCTAGAGTATCTTGAACTCTTGATTTAGGTGAGATCGAGCGTGATGCTATGTGTGCCACTGTTGGACGCGTCATGCTCTGAGAAATCTGCGTCGCGTGAAGGAGACCCAGTTCTGCTGTCGAACTTTGACATTTTCGGCGGGTGAATCTCTGTACTTCCACTGTTTAGCATTGTAACCACTGCAGACATGGTAGGCCTATCATCGGGTAGTTGCTGTACACAAAGAAGGCCTATCTGCACACATCTCACTAGTTTAAGCAAGAACTCAGGCCCAGGCTTTCTAACTGCTGAATCAAGGAGATCATTAATCCTATTCTGATTCCATGACTCCCAAGCCTACAAAAGAGCAACAGAGTTATGCATGTTTCTTGAAAGAGCAGGAACATGCTATAGATTTTCTTTTGGTAATACTCACATCCAGAATAAGGGGTTGCATGGTTCTATCCCTTGGACCACTTATTATCTCTAGCAGGACAACCCCGAAGCTGTACACATCGCATTTCAGCGTCAGGTATCCTTCCATTGCATACTCTGGAGCCGTATACCCCCTTTGGTTAACACAAACTTGTCAGTTCATATGTTGAAAAAAAATAACAAATTAATGGAAATGAAGGGGCGATCAAGGTTGCTATCATACGGTGTCTGAAACAATGTTGGATTAGTCTGATCTTCCATGAACGTTTTCGCGGTGCCAAAATCTGCTATCTTAGGCCTCCAATCGTCATCCAAAAGTATATTAGATGGTTTTATATCCCTGTGAATGACTCCCTTATTCAGTCCTTTGTGAAGATAAGCAAGGCCATCTGCGATCCCAAGAATTATTTCCAGCCTTTTCTCCCAACTCAAAACAGCACGGAGTTCAGGGTTTTTTCCTGTCAATACCACACATGGCCAATGAGAATTTTGTACCGAGAGAGGAGGTTATTATGACCATCCTCCATACCACAGAGTGCGTTGCAGATTTACAACCCGTACCAAGTATATAGAAATTCAAGCTTCTATTCTTCATGTACTCATAGACCAGCAGACGCTCGTTTCCATCCTTACAGTAAGCAAGGAGCTGAACAAGATTTCCATGCCTGAGTTTTGACATCAGTTCCACTTCTCTGTCAAAAGCTTTCTCCACTTCATCATCGGTGTGTGAAGGCTGTATGATCAGCCTCTTAATTGCAACCTTCTTTCCATCTGATAGGTTTCCCTGGTAATTGTATACTCACATGTTATGGTACATACTTTGAACAGCAAAATATTCACCATGGACCATGGTGAAGTTGAACAAAATGTTCACCTCATAAACGATGCCAAATCCACCTCGGCCGATGATATTGCTTCCATGGAAATCTTTTGTCGCCGCCTTCATGCTAGATAGTTCAACGGAAGGGACAGTTGGAGCAGGAATAGGCTGAATACTATGAGCAGCTGGAACACGGATCAATGTGCAGTGGATTAGCCTTGCAAAGGCGAACTAAGTTTATCTTTTTAAAATAAAAAAAGGAGAAAATATTAGCAATTCAATGTTGAAACCAGGGTTGCAAGTTGGAACACTACCTGAGATTCTAGGTCTCAGGCACCTCCTGATGACAAAGAGAATCGCCAGAATGACGGTGAGAATCACAACGAGGGAAGAGGCTATGGATGCACCAATCACCAGCTTAGTACGAAACGGCCGGTGCTGTGGTTTGGTTTCACCTGTCAGTTTCGCAAAAATGCCTTCTCGTCAGGAATCAAATTCTGTCTAGCTGATGGCAGAACGGCAGCAGAGAAATGCAGAAATGTTAAATTGTTAACGCACGCAATCAATGCAACCCAGTAGCTATTTGACGTAGGCACATACCTAGCTCAAGTTCAGACTTTGCCAACCTCAGGTAGATATCCTGCCCTCCATCTACAGACCGTAGATCGACGAGGCCGTCCGTCCACATGATGCAGCCGCTCCCGGCGCCACCTCCGGCGATGTCGGCGGGCGCGTAAGCCACGCAGGAGCAGTTGCCCAGGCACCACGCGCCGCACTCCTCCAGCACCACGCCCATGTCCACGTCCACCGTCGCGTTGCTCGTGTCGGGGAGCTTCACTCCCCTCAGCCTCAAGAACCCATCCGTCGCCGTCGTCTCTGTTAGAATATTTGGGTCTGGCCCATTATTCTAGTTAGTCTAAAGGATTACAGCCTACTTTTTATGTTATAGTTATTATGGTCAAAACCATACTTGTAATGGAAAAGAACTCTGCTCGGACTGGAAAAGAACCCTGGCAACGCTACGTACGAGTCACAGGGTTGATTCTGCAGAGAACCCTGTGGGTCGCAGACAACCCTGGGGGTTCTCAAAGAACCCTGGCGCTTCTCAAAGAACCCTGGCGCTGGCCTGAGTCTGAGCCTGACTTGCGTGCGGGAGGGATCTCCCTGTGCTGGTTATGGAAACTGAAGACGCGGTAATTGGAAGAGCAGATTATGGCAATCACTGATACCATAATTCAGCCTTCCATAATTCAGCCTTCCATAACTCAGCCTTCCTGATTCTCTCCCGTCTAGGTTCATCCTCTCGTCTCACCCAAGGGCTATGAATAGAGAGAGCCATCTTCTCCTGTGGTACAGAGTTTTTGGAGTCCATTACTTCTCCTCCTTCCTCTGCTGTAAATCTGCCTCCCCATCGCCGGCGCTGCGCGCACACCACCGGCGAGAGCAGGTGCCTCCGACACCATTGCCTCCTTGAGATCCTGCTCGGGATATCGGGGCAATCAGGTTTCTGGGGAGCGTCTCTACGCGACTGCTCGCCCAGAACTGTTACGTCTTCACCGGCGTACGGTTCACCGTCCTGGGGACTCCGCCGCCGTCGAACGACTACACTGCGCCTCGTCTTCTTCCTGCACGACTCCGGCGCTCGGACTGCACTGCGTCAACGGATCTTCCTGCATCGAATCTGTACGACTACTTCGAGCAAGGCCAGTCGAGAAATATCATGAGTACAGATGATATTCCTCCAGCTGGTAACGGCGCAACCAATGCCTTTGGCAGAGGTCCCGCCCCAGGGTACTTTTCGATGTCCGAACTGTTATCCTTTATCTTATTCGTGTTCTTATTTAGATCTGTGTTAAATTTGAACACGTGCACATGGATCGTTTCACTCATTATAGTCATGCAAATATTCATGAATTCAATTATAACTTTTGGAATTAAAATATGGCCTATTGCAGATAATTATCCAACAATCCAGAAACCTGATTTTAGTGATAATTATGTTGATAGGTTTTCTGTTGCTCAATTTGCTTCATCCATTAAACCAAACACTTTTGACGGTACAAATTTTGTGAGTTGGCGTGAACGGATGGTACTGTGGTTGACCACCATGGGCATCATGGATGTGGCGGAAGGGAAGCCCGAACAATGCACCTCCGAGCAGGGAAGTGCGTTCGAGGTTAAAGATAATCTCTTCCGCGGATGCATCCTTGGTGTGATTGCCCCACATTTGATTAATCCCCTTCTTAAGAAGAAGACAGGGAAAGAGATGTGGGACGCCCTTGATGCTCAGTACGGAGTGTCTGATGCCGGCAGTGAGCTGTATCTTATGGAGCAGTTCCTAGACTACAGGATGGTGGAAGACCGTCCTGTGGTGGAACAAGCTAATGAGTTGCATGTGCTGGCTAAAGACCTTGGCTGTTGCAACAAAGAGAACCCTTGCGTGCTGCCCGACAAGTTTGTGGCCGGAGGTATCATCTCCAAGCTGCCACCTTCTTGGAGGGACTTTGCTACTTCTCTGAAACACAGGAGGCAGGAGTTCACGATTGATGGACTCATTGGCACTCTTGATGTGGAGGAAAAGGCGAGAGCAAAGGACGTACGTAACAAGGGGACACCTGTCGGTGCAAGCGCGAACTTTGTTCAAAAGAACATTAATGCTCGCACCAACAACAAGGGCAAAGGCAAGAAACCGCCTCAGCCACAGAACCCTGGGAAGACTAAACAAACCGCCGGGTTCAAGAAGAAGAAGGGAGCCTGCTATGTGTGCGGGAGTGAGGATCACTTTGCTGGAAAGTGTCCTCAACGCAAAGAAGGCAAGTCTGCCAACATGGTTATTAGCGAGCCTGCAGGAACATTGGGGTACGGTAATTATTTACCTACAGTTCTTTCAGTTATGTGTACACCCGAGTGGTGGGTGGACACTGGCGCTAACATTCATGTATGTGCTGACATTTCCTTGTTTTCTTCATACCAGGTCGGGGGGACTACCTCCTTGCTGATGGGGAACGGAGATCATGCGCGTGTACTTGGTGTTGGTACGGTCAATCTGAAGTTTACTTCGGGAAAGATCGTGCAGCTGAAGAACGTGCAGCATGTCCCCACCATCAAGAAGAATCTAGTCAGCGGCTCTCTACTCTGTAGAGATGGTTTTAAATTAGTCTTCGAGTCAAATAAATGTATCCTGTCAAGGTTTGGAACCTTTGTTGGTAAAGGTTATGATAGCGGAGGTTTGTTCCGTTTTTCACTTGATGATGGATGTAATAAAGTAGTGAACAACATTGTTAACGTTGATGAATCTAATGTTTGGCATTCGAGGCTTTGTCACGTTAATTTTGGTTGTATGTCACGACTTGCAAACCTGAGTTTAATTCCAAAGTTTACTTTTGCCAAGAATTCTAAGTGCCTTGCATGTGTTGGTTCAAAACAAACTCGCAAGCCACACGTGGCTGCTGAGGCGAGAGACTTGGCACCTCTAGAATTAATTCATTCTGATCTCTGTGAGATGAATGGAGTATTGACAAAAGGTGGAAAGAAATATTTCATGACTCTTATAGATGATAGCACTAGATATTGTTATATTTACTTGTTGGAAACTAAAGATGAAGCTCTTCACTACTTTAAAATCTATAAAGCTGTAGTAGAAAACCAACTTGAGAAGAAAATCAAAAGGATTAGGTCAGATCGCGGTGGCGAGTACTTTTCAAAGTCGTTTGACTTATTCTGCGAAGAACACGGTATTATTCATGAGAGGACACCTCCCTACTCTCCCCAATCAAACGGGGTTGCCGAAAGAAAGAACCGAACCTTGACTGACTTGGTTAACGCCATGTTGGATACCTCGGGACTTTCTAGGGAATGGTGGGGTGAGGCTATATTGACAGCATGTCATGTCCTAAACCGTGTACCTCCAAAGAATAAAGAAAAGACACCATTCGAGGAATGGGAAAAGAAAAGGCTAACGCTTTCCTATTTGCGTACTTGGGGTTGTTTGGCCAAAGCATGTGTGCCCATCAACAAGAAGCGCAAACTTGGACCTAAAACTGTAGATTGTGTTCTTCTTGGTTATGCTATTCATAGCGTTGGATATAGATTCTTGGTAGTGAACTCTGGAGTACCTGACATGGTGGTCGGTACAATTTTTGAGACCAGAGATGCTACGTTCTTTGAGAACATGTTTCCAATGAAAAATGGAACAAGTTCATCTAGGCAAGAGATTATCGAGGATGATATCTCTGCCGAACCGATCGTACACGATGGGTTCTCTCATGTGAGACATCCTGAGGAGGATAACAATGAAGCTCCTAGAAGGAGTAAGAGACAGAAGACTGCAAAGTCCTTTAGTGATGACTTCATTGTATACCTCGTGGATGATACGCCTAGGACCATTAAAGAGGCATATTCAACTCCTGACGCTGACTACTGGAAGGAAGCTGTCAGAAATGAAATGGACTCTATCATGACTAATGGTACCTGGGAGGTTGTTGATCGCCCTTATGGATGCAAGCCTGTGGGATGCAAATGGGTGTTCAAGAAAAAGCTTAGGCCTGATGGTACTATCGAAAAGTACAAGGCTAGACTTGTGGCCAAGGGTTATACCCAGAAAGAAGGAGAGGACTATTTTGACACTTACTCACCTGTTGCTCGTTTGACCACTATTCGAGTGCTACTCTCACTGGCAGCCTCCTATGGGCTTCTCATTCATCAAATGGACGTGAAGACAGCTTTCCTAAATGGGGAGTTGGAAGAGGAGATCTATATGGATCAGCCTGATGGGTTTGTAGCAAATGGTCAAGAGAGAAAGGTGTGCAAGCTGTTGAAGTCTTTGTATGGCCTCAAGCAAGCACCTAAGCAGTGGCATGAGAAGTTTGATCGAACCCTAACCTCTGTTAGTTTTGTTTCGAACGAAGCCGACAAATGTGTGTACTATCGTTTTGGTGGAGGTGATGGAGTGATTCTGTGTCTGTATGTGGATGACATACTGATCTTCGGGACTAACCTTAGTGTGATTAAGGAAGTCAAAGAATTTCTCTCTCAGAACTTTGAGATGAAAGATCTGGGAGAGGCCGATGTTATCCTCAATATCAAGCTGGTAAAGGATAGAAATGGTGGGTGACTCTGTCACAGGCCCACTATGTGGAGAAGATGTTGAGTCGCTTTGGTTACAGTGACTTCAAGTCTGTCTCAACTCCTTATGATGCCAGTCTGATATTGAAAAAGAATAAAAGGATAACGAGAGATCAACTGAGATACTCTCAAATAATTGGTTCATTGATGTATCTAGCCAGCGCTACAAGGCCTGACATCGCATACGCTGTAAGCAAATTGAGTCGGTTTGTTTCAAACCCAGGCGATGATCACTGGAGAGCTCTTGAAAGAGTAATGCGCTATCTAGTAGGAACAATGGACTATGGAATTCATTATACCGGGGACCCTAAGGTTCTAGAAGGGTATAGTGATTCGAACTGGATATCAGATGCTGATGAGCTCAAGGCCACGAGTGGTTATGTGTTCACACTCGGAGGTGGCGCTGTTTCCTGGAAGTCTTGCAAGCAGACCATCTTAACAAGGTCAACAATGGAAGCAGAACTCACAGCACTGGATACTGCCACAGTTGAGGCTGAATGGCTTCGTGAACTCCTTACTGACCTGCCGATAGTTGAAAAACCGATACCGGCAATTCTGATGAACTGTGATAATCAAACTGTGATTATCAAGGTGAACAGTTCTAAGGACAACATGAAGTCATCCAGACATGTAAAAAGGCGGTTAAAGTCTGTCAGGAAACTGAGAAACTCCGGAGTTATAGCCTTGGATTATATTCAGACGGCTAAAAACCTGGCAGATCAATTCACAAAGGGTCTCTCACGCAATGTGATAGACTATGCATCCTTGGAATTGGGCTTGAGACCCACGTGAGTTACTCTATGGTTGAAACCCATTCTGTGTGATCGGAGATCCCGTGAAGCAGTATGGAGCAACAAGCTATAGTGTAACTGAGAGAAGAGAACCTTTAATGAAGGCTCATTCCATGAGAAGATGCATTTCTCTTCAACCCTGTAAGGTAGGATGGTGTATACCTTAATGTGCTCCAAGTGGTTTCATGGAACAAGGCAGTTGTTTCATTGAAACAGAGATGTTGTCCTACAGAACATCTTTAAGGAACACACCTATATGAGCCTGACTACTGGTCACAGTCTATGAGATTCGGGTGATCTCTAGAAACTCATGAAAGGCATGGAGTATGACCCATAAGCTCCAAAACAGCGGGGATGCTACTGCAGCCTAGTATCAGTGTAGAGCTCTGGTGAAACTTGTTCGCACAAAACTGGCAATTCAAGGCATAGTCCATTGTTCAGTTGTGAACGAATGTAACCCTAGTTCTAGATGGAAGTTCAACTTAACAGTCTCCATCAAATACTGGTATATCAAAGAGGATCTGAGAACATTTCAAGTACGGCTTAGAATCCTTGGTGGGGATTGTTAGAATATTTGGGTCTGGCCCATTATTCTAGTTAGTCTAAAGGATTACAGCCTACTTTTTATGTTATAGTTATTATGGTCAAAACCATACTTGTAATGGAAAAGAACTCTGCTCGGACTGGAAAAGAACCCTGGCAACGCTACGTACGAGTCACAGGGTTGATTCTGCAGAGAACCCTGTGGGTCGCAGACAACCCTGGGGGTTCTCAAAGAACCCTGGCGCTTCTCAAAGAACCCTGGCGCTGGCCTGAGTCTGAGCCTGACTTGCGTGCGGGAGGGATCTCCCTGTGCTGGTTATGGAAACTGAAGACGCGGTAATTGGAAGAGCAGATTATGGCAATCACTGATACCATAATTCAGCCTTCCATAATTCAGCCTTCCATAACTCAGCCTTCCTGATTCTCTCCCGTCTAGGTTCATCCTCTCGTCTCACCCAAGGGCTATGAATAGAGAGAGCCATCTTCTCCTGTGGTACAGAGTTTTTGGAGTCCATTACTTCTCCTCCTTCCTCTGCTGTAAATCTGCCTCCCCATCGCCGGCGCTGCGCGCACACCACCGGCGAGAGCAGGTGCCTCCGACACCATTGCCTCCTTGAGATCCTGCTCGGGATATCGGGGCAATCAGGTTTCTGGGGAGCGTCTCTACGCGACTGCTCGCCCAGAACTGTTACGTCTTCACCGGCGTACGGTTCACCGTCCTGGGGACTCCGCCGCCGTCGAACGACTACACTGCGCCTCGTCTTCTTCCTGCACGACTCCGGCGCTCGGACTGCACTGCGTCAACGGATCTTCCTGCATCGAATCTGTACGACTACTTCGAGCAAGGCCAGTCGAGAAATATCATGAGTACAGATGATATTCCTCCAGCTGGTAACGGCGCAACCAATGCCTTTGGCAGAGGTCCCGCCCCAGGGTACTTTTCGATGTCCGAACTGTTATCCTTTATCTTATTCGTGTTCTTATTTAGATCTGTGTTAAATTTGAACACGTGCACATGGATCGTTTCACTCATTATAGTCATGCAAATATTCATGAATTCAATTATAACTTTTGGAATTAAAATATGGCCTATTGCAGATAATTATCCAACAGTCTCGTCGCTGGCGCAGTCGAGTGCCACGTCCCGGCGACACCCGCCGGAGGTCTCCCTCATCTTCCACTCCGCCGGGGACGCCGGGCTGAACCCCGCGGCGCAGCCACAGAAGGACGTGGACGCCGCGCCGGCGTCGCACACGCCGAACGCGCCACACCTCCCGTACGCGTCGCAGATATCCCTCGGGCCCTGGAAGAAGCTCTTCCACGCGCGGGTAGTCGCGTCCCACACCAGGCGCTGTACGACGCCGTCGTCGGTGAGGAGAAGGCGGGAGAAGGGCGGCGCGCCGGGCTTGGCGACGTAGCCGTACGTGACCTCGCCGGAGCTGACGGTGAGCTCGTACCTGAACATGTCGGAGTACGTCGTCATCTCCGGCACGCCGCTGAACGACACCCCGTTCCATGGCCCCGTCCGGTACCTCTCGACGTCACCGTCCCAGAGGACGTTCTCCGGCACGCCGCCCCGCGTGTCGGTCATGTACCGGAACCTTCCCGGCGACGGGTCGCTGGACGAACGCCACGACGTGAGGTGCCAGTCGGACCCGGTCCATAGGTTCTTGCCGATCTTCATGCCGGGGAGCAAAGTGTTCGACGGGTGGTCGAACGACTGCCACAGGATGACATTGACACTGCTGCTGCTGCTGCTCTGGCCACTCGTCACGATTAGGTTGCCGGACTCGAGCAGCCGTACTGAAGCTGGAGCGGTGGCGCCGGTCGTGTTCGAAGACCACACGATTTGGCCGGAGCCGTCGACCAAGACGAGACACCCTGCGTCAGTGATCACCAGCACACCGGAAGTGTCGGCGAGGGGCCGGTCACGGTTGGCCACCCAACAGATTGCGTCCTTGGAGACGGTGAACCATACCCCGAGGTACCTCTTGTTTGGCCTCCCGAGGGAGAAGAAGCCGAGGGTGAATGACCCTCCGGCCGACACGAGCGTGCCGCCGTCGGTGATGTTCCGGCCCTTGATGAGGGTGTCAGAAGCAGGATTTGCAGCGAGACCTGTGACAACAAGGAGGGACCATAGAGAGAAGAGGACGAGTACAATGCTGTTTGCCATGACCATGACTGAAGTTTAGTGATCTTGCACAAGTGAATATAAACCACTCCTATATATGCAGGGAGAGACATGAGCTAAACATATAGTATATGCCTATATGGTCTTGCTAGCGTGCACCTACACGCTGGTTAAGAGGCCAAACATCCTATTTCAACCCGGTCCCCACCTCGTAATATATGGGATTAGAAATCCATAACCACAACAGCAATATTCGACCCCAATTGTATACACAGAGCTAGTGATGAGCTACTACAACAGATTAACAGGCTAACAGGCAATCTGAGAAATATATACTCCAGATACTAGTTATCACTAGGATATGTTGGCTCCTGGAGCATCCAAACGGCAGTTGCACAATACTCCTGATTGTGTCGGATGTGAGTCAGGGCTTTGTCACACTCGAGTATCTCGAATTCTTGACTTCTCATAACTGACATCAGCCTATAAATACATTTTAGAAGCGGAGACAGTTGGCTAGCAACCAAGCACAAGTGCACAACTCATATTTTTACTAGTCCCCAATCATAGACAATTTGTATTGAAAAATCTATACCACTAGAACCCCCTGTATGAATTATGATTGGTCGGTTAGCGGCATTAGCTTGAACATCTGAGTTGTACTCTACATTAGCTAAACATGTAATGGAGGTGAAAAACCATACACGGAAAATACTAAAATGGCGATGAAACTTCCAAGAAGTAATCGCTCTTTGGTTCATCCATTTGAAAAGGATGCAAGTGGATATAACAGGACATGAGGACTACACACCAGAACCATAAGCTTATAAAAATTTGATTGAGAAGGAAGACTTCTGGAGTCAAGTCAATCAAGAAAACTGGGTTGACAGGTGACACTGAATAAGGTTTATGTCAAATGAGAAGGTGAGCTGAACGTTTAGCACCAATATTACCATATTCTTTACGTCAAAAAATATTACCAGATTCTTCTGTATATTGTGGCCTGACAATGAATGTTCAGCTGACGCTATTGTTTGATTATTAACTGAAATAAGCTGTTGTGGTTTGTAAAATAAAATACGGCATTTTTAATTTTTGAAAGCTAGCAGTCAGGGAGTTCTTTTGCTGCATGGGAAAAATTATGAGCTGAATCCGAGTGGCCACATTGACCATGACCTTTTTATACTACATGGTTTCTTGTCGGATGTTTGAAATTGATTAGGAGTATTAAAAATAGAGTAATTACAAAACTAATTACACAAACAAAGTATAATTAGTTTTGTAATTAATCCATTTTTTTTTGCGAGTGTAATTAATCCATATTTAATACTGTGACATAGTAAAAAGTTCACCGGGAACCAAACAATGCCTTAGTTTGGTTTTACCCAAATATTTCATCTCCAACCGAGCTCGCCCATGTCCATAAACATTTTTTTCTAGCAAATACATTCCAGATGCAAAAGAAATCCATTCTTTTTTTTTTTGTTTTGGCTCACAACATGACACTATAACTAGAAATACTTCAATCTCCGTCTCTGGTCCATCATGGAACCTTAAACCCTTCTAAAATTTCTTCCATTTTTTTTAGAACCAAGTGTCCATAAACAAGGGCACGTCGCAGTAACAATATCTTGGGTTCATTTCATACTGAAACTCATCATTCACGATGCTGCGGGAGAGTAACCATGATCTTAGTTGATGGCAAGCCTGAAGCCTCTGTCATTGTTTGTGCCTGACAAATAATGTAATAAAAATGAAAAAAAGAGACAACCAAACAAGTTGACGTAAACAATTCATTCATCCTATTTATTTAATTTGAATGGATTTATAGAGTAGAAACGTAGAATGTAAAAGAAACAGGATGTATAGAAAGTTGCAAGCAGGCCGTTGAAATAACAGTCCTGATTGCCTGATTGGCATTTTTTTAATGTAATATTCCAAAGAAGTATCGTCTTCACTCTTACGCAAAAGGCTAGAAATGAAACAAAGTCAAACTTTGACCTTACATCTTGATAAGTACACATTGCTTCCTCTTCAACCAAAACTTTTAAGAAAAAATAAAAAAAAAAACGTTAGTTAGCCAGGTTGGTTTCAAATTCACAATCTCTTGGCTCACCAGCTAATTCGTCAAAAATTTTAAGCTGTCCAAAAATGGTGAGGAACGCATGAAAGCAGGAATGGAGCTCTGACCTTTCTTTCTCTTGTCCACACTCGACCCGCAAGAGATATCTCAAATCCCAAATCATGGATGCAACAATGTACATCAGCCACCTTCTCCTCCTCTCATCCATGATAGTACTTTCTCCAACAGCCTTCGCCGGCGGCGTCTCTGACACGCTCGGCACGGGCCGCAACATCACCGACAACGAGACGCTCGTCTCAGCCGACGGGACATTCACCTTGGGTTTCTTCTCCCCAGGATCGTCGTCAACCAAGAGATACCTCGGCGTCTGGTTCACCGTCTCCGGCGACGCCGTCTGCTGGGTGGCAAACGGCGACCGTCCTATCAATGGCAACTCCGGCGTGCTGGTGATCAGCAACACGGGAAGCCTTCTCCTCCTCGACGGCGGCCAGATCACGTGGTCAACCAACTCCAGCTTCGCCTCTTCAGCGGAGGCGCAGCTGCTCGACAACGGCAACCTCGTCGTCCGTGACCATGGCAGCAGCGCCATCCTGTGGCAATCCTTCGACCACCCGTCGAACACCTTGCTGTCCGGCATGAAGTTGGGCAAGAACACGTGGACTGGAGCCGAGTGGTACCTCACCTCGTGGCGTTCTGCCGACGACCCGTCGCCGGGAGCCTACCGCCGGAAGCTGGACACGACCGGTCTTCCGGACCTCATCGTGTGGCAGGGCAATGTCAGGACTTACCGGACTGGACCATGGAACGGCCGGTGGTTCAGCGGTGTGCCGGAGGTGACGACGTACATGGACTTGGTGACGCGGCAGGTGACGACGAGCCCCGGCGAGATATCCTACAGCTACACGGCGGAGCCCGGCGCTCCCCTGACCCGTCTCGTGCTGACGGACGCCGGCATGGTGAAGCGCCTGGTGTGGGACGCAGGGACACGGACATGGCAGACCTTCTTCCAAGGGCCCAGGGATGTCTGCGACGCCTACGGAAAGTGCGGCGCGTTCGGGTTGTGCGACGCGAGCGCCGCCGCGACGTCGTTCTGCAGCTGCCTCAAGGGGTTCAGCCCGGCGTCGCCGGCGGCGTGGTCGTTGAGGGATACCTCGGCCGGATGCCGGAGAAACGTGAAGCTGGACTGTGCTGCCAACGGGACGACGACGACGGATGGTTTCTTGTTGGTGTCCGGGGTGAAGCTTCCGGACACGCACAACGCGACGGTGAACACGAGCAGCACGGTGGAGGATTGCATGGCGAGGTGCCTCGCCGACTGCTCGTGCTTGGCATACGCCGCCGCGGACATCCGAGGAGGAGGCGGTGGCAGTGGATGCGTCATGTGGAAGGATGATATCGTTGATCTTCGGTTCGTGGACCAAGGGCAGGATCTGTACCTGAGGCTGGCCATGTCTGAGCTCCCGCCGTCGCCCTCGCCGCGGCGGACATTTCCTACCGCGGCGGTTGTTGGAGTAACCGCTGCCGCCGTCATCGTGATTCTTCTTGTTTTGATTGCACTATTCATGATCAGGAGGCGCCGGAAATCTATAGTCTCAGGTAAGTACTAATCTGATTGTTTGGATTTCCCCTTTATCTGAACTCTGAACATTTCAGCATTCTAACACTGTGCTCTGTACGTCGACTGTTCCAGTCGTTCATATTTCTACGACTACCACTTCTACTGAACAGCGCAGTGCTGGTCCGTCACAACATTCTGTTGGAGAGGGTAGTCCTGCCCCGACTGTTCCTTTTGTTGAACTGTCTTTTCTGAAGAAGTCTACAAATGATTTCTCCGTACACAATACCATTGGTCGAGGAGGATTCAGTGTCGTCTTTGAGGTCAGTGTTACATATTATTCAATAATGTCATAGAAATACTTACAGGTCTATTAGAGGTAGTAACATAAATATCCTAATGCTTTGAAGTATGAAAAGTTATTAATGTTATTAAAGTTACAATAACATAATTGTACAATCACCAGGGGTATTTACCTGATGGTAGAAAGGTTGCTGTAAAGAAGCTCACGCAAACTTCTGTTACCGATGAAGGCAGTGAAACTTTCATGAGAGAAGTGGAAGTGATGTCAAAGATCAAGCATGAAAATCTTGCTCAGCTCCTTGCTTATTGCAAGGATGGAAATGAGCGGATACTAGTCTACGAGTACATGAAAAACAGGAGCTTAAACCTCTACATATTTGGTACTACTTAGCATATATACTTGCACTACATATTTTGTATACATCTTTTTTTGTTGGTACAAAGCACTCATATGCCATTTATGGGACTGACAGCAAGCGATCACAGACTCCGTGCGTTGTTGAATTGGGAGAAGAGGCTGGAAATCATTGTAGGAGTTGCCAAAGGCGTTGCGTATCTTCATGGACTAAGCAAGGAAGTGGTACACAGGGATCTGAAACCCTCCAATATACTTTTGGATGATAATTTCAGAGCTAAGATTGCAGATTTTGGAACTGCCAAAGAGTTCGTCGATAGCCAAACGAATCCAACACAAGTACAAACAGCGTATGACTGAGACATATATCTCTCTGTTTTTTTTTTCATCAATAAATAAACTTCCTCTTCTGATGTTAAATCCAAGTGCATATGGCATCAGTCAAATAGGATGTAATTGTTTGCTAAGCATTTCAAAACTGAAAGATGAAATTTCAGCAACAATAAGTAGGGTTGATACTAGTATATACACGTGCATGTGAGCATGTCTTCCTTTCTTTGATGTTCTTCCATGACTGAACACATTCTTTTTTTGAACACATTCTTTTTTTAAAAAAAAGAAAGCTGACATGCTTGTGTTTACTTTTAACTGAAGGGGGTACACGGCTCCAGAGTATGCAGCGCAGGGGCGCTTGACACTGAAATGCGACGTGTATAGCTTCGGAGTCGTCCTGCTAGAGATCATCACTGGCCAAAGGAACAATGCCAGTCCAACACTCATTTCTGATGTGAGCATATACTGCTGGCAACAAATCCAGTAACGAAATCCATTTCCGTTTGTTCATCAAACCTTGCATGATTTTACTCCATTTTTGCAGGCCCAGGAATCTTGGAATCATCGTAAGATCAAGGAGGACCTGCTCGACGCAGCCGTGGGCCAACCAGAGCCTGAGATTCTCCTTGAGCTGGAGAGATGCGTGGAGATCGGCCTTCTCTGCGCGCAACAATCGCCGGCCGAGAGGCCGTCCATGGCTGAAGTAGTGACGATGCTGACGACGAACAGCAGCAGTTCACGGACCCGTCCGTCGGACAGGCCGGTTTTGGACAGTATGGCCGTCTCTCCTCTCAGCGAAGCCAACGCACCTGGCGCACACGACGACTCCATCTATCTCACGTAGCAAATAGCAAAGGTAAGATGGAATCTGATCAGTCAGGACGCAAATTTTGATCTGTTAGTTGGATTTATCCTCTGATCGCCGTGTTGGTTGCTGCTCTACAATTGGTAGTGTTGTAGTACTAGCGGCCTGAAAATGGATATCATGGAATTTGTTTTGTACAAGTTACAAGAGTGGTGGTGTATTTGAAGGAAATCCTTTTCTAGTTACATTGTCTGTTGTCAATCTTCGACTTGTTTGCAAGTCTGCTACTGCGAATGCGGAATGTCCTACGGCCATATCGATCAGATTCAGAAATGGAGTTCGACTTTGCTTGGGTTCGTAACTGAAACTGACTCAGCGTACTGCAGCCAAGTAAGGCAGTGAGACAGAGCAGTAGTTCACTTTCCTTATGACCAAATGCAACTAAATAAGGCTACTGAGTACTGACTGAAGTGTTGTACGGGCCGAGCTCACCTGACAGAATTAGAAATACACACATCAGCATCCCTTTACTAAAATGGCCGGGCCGCATTACAGGCTTGCTCGCCACCTATTCCACCATAGCAACACGGCGTCGTGCCATCCACAACACATAAGAGTGACCATCACCATGATCTTCTGAAGCTGTGTCAGCAAAGAAAAACCAAATTAAATAACCTAGTTTTTTCATTTCTAGGGCAACCATACAAGTTGACCTCGGGTTCTCTATCGTAATGCCTCAATCACTGATCTGTACAACTGCTTCAAAATAATTGCAAGTAGACAATTGATCTGCAACTCGATCGAATTGGTATATGTACACATCCAAAAAACTCTCTCAACGGCTGATGAGGAATTGACGATAGCAGTTAATATAAGAGGGACAAAAAGGTCAGATTTTGACCAAGCGAGGTTTGGAATGGTTTTAAATGCATTCTTTTCTTCATCCTAAATTTAAAACATTTTATTTTCTTAATTTTTTTTGTTAGCTACTCCTAGGTCTCAAACTCAACCTCTTGTGCCTCTAGCACCACGTTGAGCTAAATACAGTAGCAAGCTCTATTCGCCCGAAAGGAAGATAAAAAGGTTACAAGAGACATCAAGTAGTTCATAGAATCGTAGGGTAGGAAGCTATACCAATTAGCACACCATAGCATGCGTGCAGCCAATATTATCCATCATCCTCAACCATGGAAGCAGCCTGCAGCCACGTTATTATCCTCCTCTCGTTCTTCTTCCTACTTTCTGCCAGAGCCTTCACGGCCGTCGCCGCCGACACGTTCAGCAAAGGCCGCAACATCACCGACAACGAGACACTCGTCTCGGCTGATGGCGCATTCACCATGGGTTTCTTCTCCCCCGGAGCGTCAACCAAGAGGTACCTCGGCATCTGGTTCACCGTCTCTCTCGACGCCGTGTGCTGGGTGGCCAACCGGGACAGCCCCATCAGCGACAACTCCGGCGTGCTCATGGTCAGCGACATGGGGAGCCTTCTCCTGCTAGATGGCTCCGGCCAGATCGTGTGGTCGTCAAACTCCACCAGCAACTCGCCGGTGGAGGCCCAGCTCCTAAACTCCGGCGACCTAATCGTGCGCAGCCAAGGCGGCACATCAGCCATGCTATGGCATTCTTTCGATCACCCGTCCAACGTGTTGCTCTCGGGCATGAAGGTTGGCAACGACTTCTGGAGCGGAGCAGAGTGGCACCTCACGTCATGGCGTTCGTCCGAGACGACCCGTCGCCGGGGACCTACCGCCGCGTGCTGGACACCACCGGTGGCCTTCCCGACAACGTCGTGTGGCAAGGCGACGTCAAGACGTTCCGAACGGGCCCGTGGAACGGCCTGTGGTTCAGCGGCATCCCGGAGGTGTTGACCTACTCCGACCTCATCGAGTACCAAATGGAGATCACTCCACGGCAGGTGACCTACGGCTACGTCGTGAAGCCAGGCTTGCCCTACACCTACGTCGTGCTGACGGACACCGGCATGGTGAAGCGCCTAGTGTGGGACACGAAAGCCGGGGCGTGGCAGACGTTCTACCAAGGGCCAAGGGATGTATGTGACGTCTACGGAAAGTGCGGCGCGTTCGGCCTCTGCAACGCCAGCGCGGCGGCCACGTCTTTCTGCGGCTGCCTCAGAGGGTTCAGCCCGGCGTCCACGTCGGCGTGGAACGTGAGAGATACCTCCGGTGGATGCCGGAGGAACGTGGAGCTGGACTGTGGCAGTGGCAGTGGCAGTGGCCGGACGACGACGACGGATGGGTTCTTGTTGGTGCACGCGGTGAAGCTCCCGGACACGCACAACGCCACGGTGGACAGGAGCATCACCGTGGAGGAGTGCAGGGCCAGGTGCCTCGCCAACTGTTCGTGCTTGGCCTACGCCGCGGCGGACATCCGGGGAGGCGGCGGTGGGACCGGCTGCGTCATGTGGACGGATGACATCATGGATCTTCGGTACGTCGACCAAGGACAAGACATGTATCTGAGGTTGGCACAGAGTGAGCTCCCGCCGCCGCCGCCGCTGTCGCCGCCACAGAAGAAGGTCACTACTGCGGTGACTGCTGGTGCATCGGCGGCTGCTGTTGTCGCAATTGTTATTGCTTTGTTGACCCTGGTTGTGGTGGCTTGGAAGAAGCGTTGGAGACGACATAGGTCTACAGTTCCAGGTAAATTGCTACATGCCTTGTTGTCCATTGATCATGCTGCCTCTTATTGCTGACATCTGTACGTTGAGAGTTGCAGCTGCTCTTGGTCCTGCTCCGGCGGCTGTTCCTTCTATTGGACATCATCAGCCAAGTCCTACACTGAGTGCCCCTTCTGATGAACATCAGCTGAGTCCTGCGTGGAGTGTCCCTTCAGTTGAACAGCCTAGTCCTGCCTCTGCTCGGACTGTCCAATGTGTCGAATTGTCTAGTTTGAAAGAGGCAACAGGAAATTTCTCCAAAAGCAATATCATTGGTACAGGAGGATTTGGCACCGTCTACGAGGTTAGTGTCTTAATACTTCTACCTCCCGGAAATGCCTATGCGTAGAGCTCTTGCTCAGATTTTAGTGGTCCAATCCAGATATTGAGGTGCACCATTCGGTAACTTAATATCATGCACTTCATCTGTTTCAAATTATTTTTACAGCAAAGTGAAATCTGACTTTCAATAGTGGTCCAATCCAGATTTTAGTGTTTGCCAAAAAAAAAAAGTAAAAGTATATTTCTCACCTCCAATTGTGTACAAAAATCTGACTTTCAACCAACAATTACTAAACCGGACACCAAAGGCCATCATCCTCTCAAAACTAGGTAAAATTGGTCCTTTGGGTGATTTCAAAGATGGTTTTCTATTATTCAAAATCACAATTAGAAAAATATGAATAAAGTGACAACTTTTTTTTAAAGAAGTGACATGTATGGTGGTGATTAAAGTTATTTTCTTATTATTTATTTTATTCAAGTTATTTTTAGAAAAAAACAATAAAACATTAGCAATATAAATAGATAATACTCAAAAACATTAAATAGTGTGCCAACAAGTGTTTAAATTTTTTTAAAAAGTTTGGCACCAATTTCATAATTTTAATTTTAAAATAAATTAGTTATGAATTTTGAAGTTTAAAATGATATTTTGTATTTTCATAAAATAAAAAATCATCCAAAGGGCCAAAACTGTCTGGCTTGGATAGTTTGATGGTCTTTGATGTATGTGTTGTAGTTGTTGATTCAAAATCAGACTTTTTTTAACAGTTGAAGGGTGAAAACGGACATTTCCTTCAAAAAATAATTTTGAGCAGTCATACTAATTAAGTCTAGTAAAAACACATTATGGGATCAGAGCATATATTGTTTAGCTTAAATTTTTCTATGGAAGCATTTTTAACCCTTTTGGCGATGAGTTATTTATTAACATCACATAAATCCATATGACAAAGTAAAATCATTTTCATAAATATTAAATTGTTAGATGTTTTTCTTAAAAAAATGGTTTTTTGTTTGTCCTCACAAAATTTGTACAATTAATCACCAGGGACATTTACGTGATGGTGGAAAGGTTGCTGTGAAGAGGCTACATTCTTCTCTGATTGATGAAGGCGGTGAGGCTTTCATGAGAGAAGTGGAAGTGATGCCGATGCTCAGGCATGCCAATCTTGCTCAGCTCCTTTCATACTGCAATGAGGGGAATGAGCGGATCCTTGTCTACGAATACATGAAGAACAAGAGTTTGAACCTCTATATATTTGTTACCTATTACTATAAACTTACAATGCTCATACTATTAATACGTGTGATGTGTATTACTGATGGTAATATTCTCCAAATGTCTCATCTGTTATCTTTATTAAAATTAACAGGAGAAGATCATAGACTTCGAGCTCTACTGAATTGGGAGCGAAGGTTACAAATAATTCGAGGGGTTGCAATGGGTGTTTCTTATCTTCATGAATTATGCAAGGAAGTAATTCACCGAGATCTAAAACCATCGAATATTCTCCTGGCTGACAATTGGAGGCCTAAGATTGCAGATTTTGGCACCCCGAAACAATTTGTTGTTGACCAAACAGATCCAACACTAGTACAAACTGCGTATGATTGAAATCTCAACTCTTGTTTTTTTTTTCGATATGGGAAGCTAGCTTTATTGATCTTACAACATTACCGACATGTTCTTTTCCCCATTTTTTCTCAGAGGTTACACTGCTCCAGAATATATATTGGAATGGTACTTGACACTGAAGTGTGACGTGTACAGCTTTGGAGTAATCTTACTCGAGATAGTCAATGGCCAAAGGAATAGAAGCTCACCAACGTTCCTTTCTAGTGTGAGCACACACTGGGAACCAGAAATTCTGCAAGACATGCATTCTCTCTTTTCCTTATGCTGGATCGAACATGATTTCTGTAACTGTTTTGCAGGCCTGGGAAGCTTGGGATCAAGGGAGGATCAACGAGCTTCTGGATCGAACTGTGGCCGAACCAAAGCCTGAGATCCTATTCGAACTGGAGAGATGCGTGCAGATAGGGCTTCTCTGCGTGCAGCAATCTCCAGAAGACAGGCCTACCATGGCTGCAGTGGTCACGATGCTAAACAACAACAGCTCGCAGATCCCTCCGCCAAAAGGACCGGTGCCAAACGGCAGAACGGAGTCTCCTCTCCGTGGAGCAGATCGCTCGTCAACGCAGGAGGAGGCATCAGGCACTTCGCGAGACAGCCACACGGTCTATCTCACGTAGCAGGGTTGGGTCCTAGCAGACCAGACAGTAGGTGCGAAATCAACAATGGCCAAATAGAATGTTTGTTCAGCTGAGAGTTGGATTCTTTCCAAAAACAAATTTTCTTAGCCTGGAGAAATGTTCAGTTTGGGTGCCTCACTTTCTTCGCGGTGTCATCGCCAGTCCAGAACTACTCTGTAGTGGCCTGAAATTGTTGTGCAACTCGGATTTGTTTTTTACTCTCCTACTAGATGTTTTTCTTATGATGTATTGCCTTTGATTTCCATTCTTCATTTTATATATTTTAATCCGTTGCTGCTTGAATTTAAAGCGAATTTCTGCAAGTTGTGTTATAGGGTAGCACACAGTGTATTCGGGGAAAAGAAAGAACAGTAAAAGAAAAGGTAAATTAGCAGTTAACTAACCCGTTGATGTCTAGTTTGGATTATTTTATTCATACGTCCTCCTATGATTTTTTGTGATGTATTGCCTTAATTTCTATTTTAAAATGTAACCAATTGTTTCTTGAATTTTGCGGCACAATTCATGCAAATTTTGCAGCACAAAAGTGAGCCAAAAGGAGCAAGAATGAATACAGTACAATATCACATTTTCCTACAATATATTACTACGAACAAAATTATTGATGTACCAAATTAGAGACCAGTCAACTAGAAAGCTCTACGTAATATGCAAAACAACATACTTAAAGGTTCTTTTTATATTCTAAGAGCACATCTAGGCGAGTTTGTTTTGCTTCAAAAATACTTTCTCCATTCCAAATTGTAGGTTGTTTGACTTTTTATCCAAGTTTGATCACTTGTCTTATTATTTTTTTTTGGAAAAATATCTTTTTGTTATGGCTTGTTTTGTTAAGCAAAGTTCTTCAAGAATGATTGAAATTTAACTATGTTTGCATAATTTTTTTAATAAAGAGCCCATGACAAATAAAATGAATATAAAAACTAAAAATATAATTAATTGATTTCGACTTGGATGGAATATAAAGATTCTAAAATGATATCCAAACTTTAGAAGGAGAAAAACAATATAGTAACTGTATAAATATTTGTTCGAAGTATACAAAATAATGGTTAAAAAATTACACCAATAAAAACAAGATTTTGGCCTGAACCTATCATCATAACTGTCCGCATGCTATGTTCAGCCTATCTGATCTGAGGGGAAAAATAATCGAAAAAATTCAAGGAGGACTGACTCTTCTTAACAACCCACTTGGCCACTACCCTATTCAAAAGAAACTCCCCAATAATCATGAAAGACATATTGGGACATCTCCGCCACGTTAGTAGGAACGATTTGCTAGCGTTCCTCTCCTCTGATGTGTCGCTTGGGCCTTGGATGGAGAAAGAAAACATATATAGAGATACCTCATCGTTTACTCCAAAAACTATACTTGCATACACACCAATCAATCAAACTAAACTAGAAAATAGTGCGCGGCTTTGCCGCGCAGCTAAGAGGAGACTTTTGCATTTAGGGAGCCAGTGGTGAATATTGTCTCGACGGAAGAGCAAGATTTTGGCTGGCGTATTTCTATCCACTGGGGAGCTGGCCAATTGTGAGATGAACGAGTAGTTTTAACCCCTTGCATGTTTACTACCGCTGCATTACTTCTTCGTGCTGCTTAGTGCTTCCTATCCAAAATGGTTAGGAGATTAATTAACAGGCTTGTGATTATGGCTGCAAAAGCTCATGTTCTTGCAAAAGCAGGAAACGGTAGGGGCCTGCATTGCTATTTAACATTCTATTATAATAGGGATCAAACATTGCATTATGTATTATTATACAGCTATGAGCGACCAGTAAAATGAGCATAATTTTAGAGTGTCATACTAACCTTTGTACACAAAAGATTAGAGCCTTGCAGCATATATACATAACAAAAGTTGTGTTCTTTCCAAATGCTTTTATCTAGGCAATCTGCAGCATATACTTTTTTGCAAAAGGTTTTATGGACACAACAAAAGGTGGATCCTATAAAAAAAATAATTGGTTTCATTGTCATAGTGAATAGATATAGGGAAAAGGAAGATATGTAAAATAATAATTGGTTTAAGTCCCAAGATGAATAGATTTATTTCTGTATTTGACTTGTTAGGTGCAAAAATATTAGCTTATTCACAAATATGAAGCTATGGAGATTTTATTTATGGTCGGCAACAAGCTTTTAATTACAATACCTTGCAGGTTTCTCTTTTACTGCATTCGTAGCTTTTTTTTTTATTCTAGGATTGTCTTCTTCAACTTCCTGTGGTAGATATGCAACGCCTTGCCGCACCTCTTTTGAGTATTGGCCAGTGTTGTGTTGATTTGTTGTAGCATATGACGACTTAACTTATTGGATGTTATTGAATGTTTTGAGGGAGATATATCATGTAGGTGAATGCATATATTAGAGACTTGAGGGCACCATTGTTGCTCCAGCTTGGATAGTCCACTGGACGACCTATAAGTAGTATTAGCATTTAGCATAGGTCATGTCTAGATGGACACGAGTATACAATTGACATGGAGATAAGGATTAAGTGGATTGATAAAGCGACGATGGAGATGTGGAGACCTTAGTCGTAGGAAAACCCTCTACATACTCATGCATTAGCAATACAAAACTAATAGATGATGTACCTCTTCTAACACTAATGGCCATTTGAGATTTACTAAGGATTATCTATATAGCGCAAGCCCATTAATCTAACACAGCACCCAAGACAAAGGGTTCTACATGAAAATAAGGACCTTTGGAATCTTGTTCTCCTGCCAAAAAGAAAAGCATGTGCAGAAAATTAGGAATTCGCTGCATCATCGGATCATCTAGATAATGGGTCCAAATGCCAAGTTACACGCTTCTCCAATCTGTGCCAAACAACTACAAATCTTTGTGCCATCTGCCGGTGAAATCCCATTATGAGCTGTGTTTAGCTGCTCCAAAACATCATCGAGGGGCATGCTTTCCCTATGCCCGCACAATGCATAAGATATTTTCATACAAACAGACGGAATTTACATTGCTGTAAATCTGTAATTGATGCGCTTTCCGGATAGGATCACTTCGTTGTTGAACTTGTGAACCCATGTGTAACACCTCTGGTGTTAATTAACACTAAAGAGGTGATTTAGTTAAACAAAGGGTAATTCAAAAGTGAATTGAAAGAAAATGAGGAAAACTATCCAAATCAAGTCAAAAACCTTTTAAATGGAGCAATGAAGAAACTTTGAAAACTTCCTAAGAACTTGAAAAAATGCAAATGGGAAAGTTGGAGTATAAGTCAAACCAAGAAACTTTCCTTTTCAAACCATAGCCTAAAAATGTCTGGAAGCATCTCAAAATTCAAACCCTAAACTTGGAATTTGAATTTTCCAATTCAAATTCAAAGCTGAAATGGAATCTTAGCCAAATCTCAAGATTTTACCACAGAACATCAAAATCTCCAAAAAGCAAAGTTGTACATCTTCACATTTCTGAACTTTGCCTCTTTTGGCACTTTGGCCAATTTTGCCATCTAGCCCCTCGAATTTCAAAAATTCAGTTCAAATCAGGGATTTACCCCCTTTTGAATTACGGCCAAATTTTCAACTTTTTCTCAAAATCTTCAGTGCAGGGACGTGTATCTTGAAATTCTAAACAACTTTTATGTTGGAAGATTTTCGAGCCACGTTCAAAATTTTGGAATTTGAGCCATGCCAATCAGTTGACCTTTGCCCGGCAGAGGCGCGCTCACGGGTCGCTCACGCCGCGCTCGCGCGTGCCCGAGCTCGCCGCCGGCAGCGCTCTGCCGCCGTCCGTCCTCGACTGGGCCGGCCAATGGCACCGTTGCATGTCCCCGGTCGCGGTGCACGCTTCTGGCAAGGTCGCGTGGCCGGGGGAGCACTGTAGCGCTGACCCGAGCCGCGCTCCCGCGCTCGCCGTCGCGTCGCCGCCGCGGACCGCCGGTTAATGCCGTCGCCGCCGTTGCCCATCGGTCCCCCGAGCGACTTTCGCGACCACGCCGTCTCTTTTTCCCCCGCCCTGTCTCTTCTCGCCTCGCCCACGCGCGCCTGCCGCCTGC
Source organism: Digitaria exilis (assembly GCA_015342445.1). Classification (NCBI taxonomy): domain Eukaryota; kingdom Viridiplantae; phylum Streptophyta; class Magnoliopsida; order Poales; family Poaceae; genus Digitaria; species Digitaria exilis. The sequence continues at coordinate 999,877 of JACEFO010002685.1, forward strand.
AGCACGCCTGCGCGCGCGTTGACGCCGCGCACGGCGCCAACACGGCCGCGACAAGCCGTTGTCGCCGCGGCAGCTCACCGAGCTGCCCCAGCCTCCATCCCGTGCTGCCCGAGCACCCTCTTCCTTCCCTCTCACTCCTACTTAAGCCCCCAAACAGTTCCCCTCTCTTCCACGCCGGAAAACCCTCGCCGGAGTTCGCAGAGGCGCCGCCGAGCTCGCTCTCGTGGGCAGCCCTCTCCACTGCTCCTCCGGCCAAACCGAGGCTCTCACTAGCTTCCCCATCACCCACTGCCACTCACCGAGCCATTCCCCTCCTTCCTCCGCCACCGCAGCCGCCGGCGTAGCTCGCCGGAGAAGCCCGAGCTCTCCGCCGTCGCCCGCGCACGTGCACAGCTTGTTTTGCTCCTCCTCCGGCCGAACCGAGGGCACCAACAGCTTCACCGTGCCGCACTGGTGCTCACCGACCGCTTCCCCGACCCTCTCCGACCCCGACGTCGCCGGTCACCGCTCGCCGGAGCAAGCAGAGCCGCCGCCGTCGTCGACAACCCCGTTCCCGGCCATCCCCGACCTCGAGACCTAGCTTAAACGAACCGCGGTGAGCCCCTCTCCGTTTTCCCCCACTTCCCCGGCCCGGAGTCGCCGCCGTTTGGCCGGCGTAATCACGCCGGCGAGCCCAGGGACCTAGGTATACCGTCTACCTTTTTCCAGGGGCTCGAGTGTAAAATGTAGGGACCGGTTTGTAAGGCATTCAAAACTTCTAGGGTTCCTCGCGTAAAATAGATTCTATCTTTTAGGTTTAATTTGCTGAGATCTTTAAAAATTCGTAGAAAATCGTAGAAAAATCAGAAAAATATCAAACCAATTTTGTAGTGACCAGTGAATCTAGAAGGCCAACTTCTTCCTTTACACCTCACTCAGTTGAGTTTTAGATTTTGAAATATAAATTCAAATCAGTTAGAGCACTTTTCATCATAGTTCAAAACCTACACATGCACTGGAGCTGGCCTTGGGATATGTTGTTAGGGTGATTGTCATTAGCTTAATGCGCAAAGGGTGCACAAAAATTCCCAGTGGATTTAAGGTTATGAATTTCCAAACATATACCCTGCTGTTTTGGCAAATAAATCACAGAAAATAAATTACTCAGTGAAAAATCACCTCCTTCACACAGAAACTAAATCAAGACATAAGAAACCTTAGAAAAATGTAAATGGTAATTTTTGGACACTGGAAAATGGCTAAATGATTTTTGGTAGTTCAAACATGGTGAAATTCCACAAAAATAACCATAAATCAATATCACATATAAACTTGCAGAGAAGTCACTCTTGGTACCCTAAGTCACTGTGCCAAGTGGTGTGGACAGAAACCTTGTAATTATTTTTGTAGGATTTTAGTTTGTTTTTAGGAAAAAAGATAAGAACATTTTTAATAAATTATGGAAAAATCCCCTTGAGCCAAATTTTGGGCTAAGCTCCTGCCTTGGCATGAGCAAGCCTCTGGTCAAATGGCACTTAAAAATAATATTCGTAAGTTCACCTTTTGAATAATAGAAAAAGGGACTGGAAAGGTGGAAAAGAGAAGAAAAAGAAAAGAAAAGAGAAGAAAAAGAAAAGAAAAGAGAAGAAAAAGAAAGAAAAGAATCAAAGTAAAGGTTCAAAATGAAAAGGGAATATTCACTTATAATTAATGTTTATCCTTTTCAATTCATTAACCAAGATTTAAATAAACCCTAACTATTTGAAATCTCGATATTTAAACACTTCATGCATCTCGTGTAGATTCGGGTCTCGCCGACGGAGTCTACGAGCTAGTCCCCGCTGCCGAGGAGATCGCCCAGGAGTCCGAGGTGAACGTGGTGCACGTGGATCCGAGCCCCGAGCAGGAGTACCGCTTCGAGCCGGAAGGCAAGCCCCGGAGCATAACCTAACTTTTCTTACGTGATTTATTTGATTATATGTTTGTGCATTTAAGTTTTAAGGAGTTGAATGAAACCCTAGATTGCATGATCATAGGTTCCTTTGATTGAACACTAGTATGTTAGGTTCGATAGTCGCTATGCTTAAGACCGATAGAAGTCGAGTGTTTTTCCGACACTCGCGAGATATAGGAGTTGTATGTCTACTCATATTAGAAACACTAGAGATGATGGACGGATGATTGTAGATACCCGTCTATCGATGGTTTAATTGGAAACATGTGGTACTTTTGTGTCAAGCGTTTGAACGTACCACACATATGCACGGTTTATGGGACCGGTAAGTCCCGGTATCCGATTGATGCGAGCAGGTCCGACAGCTCTCTGTCTTGGAAACGTTATCCCATGGGCACATGAGGGTAGTTGCGTGAGTCCCAGTAGTGGTAAACCTTTACCCTGAGGCAGTGGGACTCGGGAGCCACTCGCAGAGAGATGAGAAAGGATTGGGGTGTGTTGGCATTTCCAACCATTCCGTATGTATGGGTTTTCCCTGGCCAGGTAGTAAATTCGGTTCGAACTGTCCGCTTCTCGCGGTTAATGAGACTGCTTGACCGATGTATGACATATTATGAAGTGAACTTGGAAGGATGAAATCTTTGTATGGAATAATTGTATTGCAAAACTTGATTGTTTAGCTAGGCTCACCTAGAATGGATAGGCTAAAGGAATTAAAATCAAAAGGAAGAAATTAGAAATCAGCATAGTCGCTTTTGGCAAAAGAACCCCACTAGCCAAACAGGCTCTCATCTTAGGAGTCGGTGATGTAGTGATCACCAGTCGGTTAAGTCTTGTTGAGTATAACTAGTATACTCAGCCTTGCTTGTGGCTAAATTTTCAGGACCGTCCCCTCAGGAGGTAGCTGCCTCTATGGCTTGGGCCTCCCAGCTTCCTCCTGGTTACAGCATCGAGTGGGAGCCGACCTCTCCCGAGGATCGTGAGGAGTAGCGTCACGGCTGACTTCATCGTGACGATACTATGGATCGTCGCTAGTATCTCGTTTACTTTCCGCTGCATGAACTCAAACTATTTTACTTATCATTTCAATTTTGTTGTAATAACTCTAAGACTTGTTGTAATTTGAATTGTGGAATGATGTGATCTTTGGAACTCACCTTCGAGTGAGCGTAATGACGGACGATCTTCAGTAGCAGTTAGTCGAGCTTGACTCGACGGTCGAATCCGCACTTGGGAACATTTTCGTGTATTAGCACCAATGGAAGGTGGAATATACTTAAGTGGGTCCATTTCTCGGGTGAGATCGCTACACCATGCAGAGGATTGCTTGTGTTAAATGACCATCCGCTCCTTTCTCCATGTCGCTAGCTCGCTGCTCCGTGGGCAACTGGGCAGTGGGCACGACATGGCCTACCTGCCAATTGGTGGCATACCCAGATTTGGCAAGCGGGTGCGGCCTCGTCTGTAGCGTCGGCGGAGGCATTGGCGCTTGGGTAGCAGTCTGGAGTAGCAGATATCGCTGCGCCTCTAGCAATCTAGGACCAAGGCCGACTCCATGGCCAACCGGCGGCCGTTGGAGAGGCCCATGGCCATCAACCGCACGGGTGAATGCGGCGCGGGCGGAGGCGCGGACCACATGGGCAGCGGCGGGAAGCAGTCTTGGAATCAGTCCGTTGCTTGGCAAAGTGTTTATCACAAACACACGCCTACTAACTCTGATGGATACAAACACAGGAGGCTACTACTCTCTCTGGTGGACACAAACACAACACAAGAGTTGAATGAACACAGAGAAGGTTTTGGTCGATAGGCCCCACAGCTCTCATCGTTTTCATTCATATAAATAGACTGAAGTACATGCAACGGATAACTATCAGCTAGTCTAATCCATGCGTAAGATGCGCCACTCCTCCTAAACTAATGTAACGTGCACATGTCATGCAACCTACTGTCCTATTCTCCTGCCATGAAATCTCATCATGGCCTTGACCAGGACTGCATGCAACTAGTAATCACTACTGCTGCCACGAACTTCTGATGCCTTTGCATGCCGTAGATATTGGCACCTCTCTTGACCGCATCACACGGCTCACGTCACATACGTATCACACGTATGTGTATTCTCGGCGGTGCCACTCACTACTACCATATGCAAAGCCTATACAGATAGTATGCTACATGCACATAAATAAAATATGAACTAATGACAAAGATTATTTCTAACAAGCAGATTGGTGGTGCTCTGATTTGACGGCAGCGATGGACTGATTTAAGGCCGATTCAGACCGGCGGCATGCCGGCACCTACTGTAGCTGCGAAGGTCGATGGCGCACGACGCTGAATAAAAGCCAGGAGAAGCTAGGTGGGAAACTGGGGATGGATGCTCCATCTGCAGGTTAAGGATGGTGACGGCAGAGAGGGACGGAGCAGCCTGCGAAGCCTCTAGGGAACTACACGCGCCGAAGAATCGAGAGGAAGCCGGAGACCGTAGCTGCACCTGCACGCACTTGCGCTCTCGTCTCCGCCGTTGAGATAGGATTCAACGGTTCAGAAATACCGGTGACGTGGCTCTATAATTTTTCAAAGCTTGGCTGAGGTTTCGTTTTTAGAGATTGGCGCTAAGGAATTTTCTCTCTCTTATTTTCCGTAGCAGTATTCTTAACACAAATATCAGGTTTTGGGATACAGCAAAATGTGAAAAAAAAAAGGTGAACGGAGTTGGAAGCAACATCAATTTCCTAATCGGATTTCAGAGTCTCCAAACAGCACTAGTTACTTAAATCTTACACGGTTCTGGCCTTCTGAGCCTATGGTGACTGGTGAACCTCAGGAGATCCGTCTCATGCATGTTGATGCGAGTGAGCGGCCTCGTTCTGCTATAGTGCTATATATATGCCCTATGCAGCGCGCGGCAGCAGGTTGATGTCTGAGTTCCGGGTGGTGAGCAGACATGTCTGGCCTGTCTTCCGGTGCTTCCTGAACGCAGAGAAGCCCAATCTTGATGTACCTCTCCAGCTCAGAGCTTATCTCCGAATCAGGCGGAGACAGAGGCAGGGGAACCGTTGGATCGAGAAGAGCCATCGCCCTATCCTGCTGCCAGAACTCCCGTGCCTGCACAAGGATTAAATGGATTGCTTAAAAATGCACCAGGTCTTTGGTTACGTATTACAATGCCTAAAATGACCCAAGATCTCTGGATGAAACTTACGTTTGAAATGACTCCCTTCGTTGGGCCGTTCCTTTGCCCGCTAAGGGTTTCTAGAAGGATAACCCCAAAGCTGTATACGTCGCACTTCAACGTCATGTCGCCTTGCAAATACTCCGGAGATGCATATCCCCTTGGTCATTGGCGTTTAAGTAGTCAGACATCAATAAAAAAAACAGGCAAATTGAAGCAAAAAAAAAAAGTACTCTCTCCAGATACAACAATTAGTTGGAGACTGCACCCCAAAATAATTTGAAAGAACACAATTTAAGCTAGTCGGAGAATATGGGGTTACTTACGGTGAAACAACAATGGTTAGATCAGACTGATCTGGCTGATCGTTGATGAATAGCTTCGCCGTGTTGAAGTCAGCTATCTTCGGTTTCCAGTTATCATCTAGTAGTACGTTGGAAGGCTTGAGGTCCCTGTGGACAACGCTCTCATCTGATCCCTGGTGAAGATATGCAACACCGTGCGCGACGCCATGGATTATATCCAATCTGTGTCTCCAGTTCAGCCTAGCACGATCACTAGGTTCTCCTGTCAATTCCGGATACAAGCTCATGAATAACTAACAGCACATCGCACACGGGGATGAAGAGGTGGATGACTTACGCATCAGCAGTTCATGACGTGTATATGGAATTATAGATGTACAAAGATAGGATTTACCAAATATGTAGAGGTCCAGGCTCTTATTGGGCATGAAGGCGTAAATCAGTATGCGCTCACTGCCTTCGTTGCAATAGGCAAGGAGACGGAGAAGTTTGCCATGCCTGACATTGGCCATCACATCCACCTCCCTTGAAAAATCTCTCTTACCTTTGTCGGTGAGAGCTGACTGCTTCAACCGCTTTACCGCAACTATTCTCCCGTCAGGAAATTCTCCCTAGTGGTAAGGGGTTATCAGCATCACAATGAGACGAACAATAGCCTACATTACATCAGTTGCTACTTCATAGCATTTTTTTTTTGAAAAAAATCATAGCATGGATTTTGAGTGAACAAAGCCATATTAATTTTGAAGCACCTTGTACACTACAGCAAATCCACCTTCACCAATCACATGGCTCTGGGAGAAATCCCCTGTCGCCATCTTTACAGTAGTCAGATCAAAAGAGCAATCACCCATAGTTGGGCTCCGAGGACCGTCTGCAGTACGAACAGAGTCAGTATGGAATTGAATTTTTCAAATCCTGGTAAACAATCTAATGTGGATATATAATTTTCAGTAAACTTTACTTTGTGCAGTGTATCAGTGCACTTTTGTGCAAGTTGAACCACATTTAATAAGTGTCACTTTGAGCCATGCAGTTATGCTAATCTTTCATTTTACACCATGTTAAGGAATGAGCCATGGACAATGCTCACATGGTTGAAAGGGACCCTTATTTTTTAAACTAGAGAGTGGTTCAAAGTGGATATACCTGAGGCGGAGTGTTTGGTTTTGATTCTCCACCAAATGAGGACGACGAGGCCAAGAGCAGCAACAGTAGAAGCTACCGGTGCAACAACAGCCACGAGAGGGAACTCCTTGTCTGTAATGTTAGGTTCCGAAAATTTATCATTCACACAATCAATTGATTGAGAAATAAAAAACAAAAAATGAATGAAATCAGGAACATTCGTCTGTTCGAAGAAACTGAAATGAAATCTTGGTTGATAATTATCCCTGTCAAAGCTAAAAAAATTGCTATGACAAAATACCTAGTTCAGATTTGGCCAGCCTCAGGTACAGATCCTGCCCCTGGTCGACATATCGAAGGTCCAAGATGTTGTCCATCCACATGACACAACCGCCAGGAACACTGCCTCCCCGGATATCGGCGGCTGCGTAGGCCACGCATGAACAGTTCGCGCGGCACCTCCTCCTACATTCTTTCATATTGATGTCCATGTCCACCGTGGCATTGTGCGTGTCCGGAAGCTTCACCTTCTTCACCACCACGAAGCCATCCGTCGTCGTGCCACCATTGCTACACCACAGACCCACGTTTCGCCGGCAGCCGCCCGAGGCGTTCCGGCTCCACGCCGAAGACGACGACGTCGGGTTACTAAAGCCCCTGAGGCAGCTGCAGAACAATGACAGCACCAAACTGGGGTCGCAGAGGCCGAACGCTCCACACTTTCCATACTCGTCACAGGGATCCCTTGGGCCTTCAAAGATCGATCCCCATTCATGGCTGCTATTATACCACACGAGGCGATTGACCTTGCCGTCGTCCGTCACCACCAAACGAGTCAAGGCCGTGCCGGGTTTAGAGGTGTAGCCGTAGGAAATCTCTCCCGGACTAATCGTCATGCTCCGTGTGACCAGCTCGGTGTACCCCAAGACCTCCGGTGCGCCGCTGAAGGACACGCCGTTCCATGGGCCACTACGGTAGATCGTGGCGTTGCCTTGCAACAAAAGAAAGTCCGGCAGCCCTGACGTGTCCAGCTTCCGGCGGTAGGCACCCGGAGACGGGTCCTCTGGCGAACACCACGAGGTGAGGTACCACTCGGCTCCGTTCCAGAGGTTCTTGCCCACCTTCATGCCGGAGAGCAAGGTGTTCGACGGGTGGTCGAACGATTGCCACAGCAAGACGCCGCCGTTGCCCTGGTCGCGCACGACCAGGTTGCCGGTCTCGAGGAGCTGAGCCTCCACTGATGAAGAGGAGGCTATGGTTGAGTTGGACGACCACACGACCTGGCCGGAGCCGTCTCGCAGGAGAAGGCTCCCCGTGTCGCTGAGCACCAGCGTGCCAGTCTTGTCTGAGAGAGGACGCTCACTATTGGCCACCCAGAAGATGGCGTCATGGGGGGACACCGAGAACCATATGCCTAGGTAGTACCTCTTGTTGTTGGACGCCCCGAAGGAGAAGAAACCCATGGTGAATGTTCCATTGGCCGAGACGAGCGTCTCGTCTCCGGTGATGTTGCCGCCCTTGCCGAGCGTGTCGGCAACGCCGGCGGCGAAGGCTATGGGAGAAAGTAGCAGAAGGAGAAGGTTGAGAAGGTGGCTCCACTTTGCTTCCATGGCCAGTGTCAAATTAACCGTGGAGTACTTGCCGATGCCGATCAGGTGAGGCCTAATAAAGAACGTGGATAAAAATATTTTGGTCACAATTTTGTTTGAAAATATATATATATTCCTCATCGTCATAGTAGACTTTGGCAGTCATTTACGGGGTCTCTAGCTCTTACTCAGTGACTGCCCATGCAGAAAATTTCCTCAGCTATCCAAGCCGGCATGTTAATCAATTAGTATGGTCACAATACTTGAAGCCTTGACCAAGATCCCATCACTTTTAAAACTTTAGCTGTCAATAGCTTTCCAATATTTTCTTTATTCCCTGTTCCGGGGCATATTTAGTATCTTTAAGACAAAACTTTAACCATGTGATACAAAAGTATACCCATAAGCCAGTATTTTTAATATGAACCTAGTGGCATCAATTTTGCGACACAAAAAACTATGTTGTAGTAGAGAAATTGTTAGTGAAAGGCTTGGCCTCGCGGAACAAAATACGTCTTGTAATTTCAAATTGGAAGGGAGTAGGAGCATCAGTTATTGTGCTAAGGAAATTTTTATAAGGAAAATCCAGAAATGACATAGTATGTAAGATCAGTAAATGGAGTCATGTTTCTTAAGTTGGCTTGCTCGTTTTGTTAAAACAGATGTAATAAATAGGATCAAGTTGGTTGAGTATGATGTCACCAACAAAGACATATCGTCGGTTACCAAGAAGAAGTAAATTGTACGCGTTGCATGAGTCTTATTTTCTCCACAGAGAATGTAAATTGAAACTATTTCTTCTTATTATTAATACAAGTGAAGCTCTCCTTTGTATTATTCAAGAAATAAAATCAAGAAGAGAAAAGTCTACACCATATGCCGGTCACTTTTGAGTGTGTTATGACTAGTCGACTATGACGTGTGAATTTGTGCTGATGTGTGCGACCATGCTCCATGCGCTACAAGTGGTCGTAATCGCACATGAGTTGGACGAATCTACATGAAGCCTAACACTGAAGAAGGCACAACTTCCAGCAAATTTCCCATTTTTTTTTTTAAAAAAGGCCTCTAATTGTTGTTGTCACGAGCCTGGTCTTGCATCTCAAAATTCAGCGCCAAACAACTTTGACTCTTGATTTCATTAAGTTTAACCAAACATTTTTCCCACCCCCCAAGCTCAATAGAAGGTAGTGGTTCCAATGTGACACTAAATTGGCACTTTTTTGTCACGATACATATTTTAGAAGACCTGTTTTATCTATGAAAATAACATGTAACACTTTACTACATTAGCTGTGGCCTAACTAGGCCCTGAGATCGTATTAGAATGTATTCTCTTGCTATGTATACAAATAGCCCTTCCCAACATGATGTGCAGTATTAAAACAAATAAACCCAGACCAATGATACATTTGCTATTATTGCTATGTGCATTGGTGGTTGGTACGAAGGCTGGGATCAAGAATCAGCATCTGTCCGGACACCGAACTATGTCCCCGTCCTTGGTTACTACCTCCCACTGCACTCCGCCGCGTTTAAAGGGTTTAGGGTTACTCATGATCAAACAACTACGATGAACAGGACCGGACCGGCATAAACCGGCCCCCCTACAAAACTCTAGAGTAGACCCTGTTAGGACATTAAAATAGAATTATAAACTAATGAATACACATAATTAAGAATCATATCTATTTAATATAGGTTGCATATATAATATTTACTTGAATAGCTTTAAGTTTGTGACGTTTCTTGAAATAAAATCTTTAACGACGAACCATTAATTATTAAAACATACGCATAAAAATTGAGACATAAAAAAATGAGTAGATAACCTTAATCAAAATGAAGTACTCCTAATACTGCCCTCCACTCCGATGTCGATCGAGATTGGAGCCAGCCAGAGGAGCTGACGAGGCCCTGTTTACTGTACTCGCTGCTCTGGACCGACTGGACGCTCGCTTCCTTGGCTGCCCAGGTCGCCAGGCGCCCAATCGCCTCGCCATTGCCCTAGCCATGGCAGCCAGACGTGGAGTCGCGGACGCCGGACGGGACGGACGCTTTTGATTAGAGACTTCATTCGCGAGAGGGACCTCGCGCCGCGAGGCGCCGGACAGCCCCCTTTGGGAACTCTGATTGTGCGCCAAGGGTTGGGCGTGCTGCCTCCGGCCTGTTGGGCAGGATTGGGCCCAGCCCTGACGATGTCTAAATTCTACTAGTTTTTTAGACATGTCCCATTCCTCCCTTGCGTGTTAAGTTTGAGTAATCTTTTCAGGTGGGGCCTTCCTAACCTTAGTTGCCAAAAAAGGTTCTCGTTGTCGCCCAGAAAAGTGTAAAACAAGACAAAACTACAAGTAATACAAAACAAGACGACCTCCATTTACAGATTTCGATACCTCAACATTGACCTATTACATGCTTAAATGAGCACACAGAAACAGAATAGAAACATAGGATGTAAAACAAACAGGCTTAAATTCAAATAGTCAGATACTGGCAATGTGGTTTCGGCGTTTGGCAATTCGAAATCAGGGTCTCGTCCCTGGTTTCTAGAAGGAAAAAAAAACAAGCAGCAGGGGGCTGCTGCTCGCAAACAATTGCAAGAAGGCATTTGGCTTGCAAATCCAGTTGGCATTTCTAAAGTCGAGAGAGAGAGCGAGAATGGCTTGACCTAGCTTACGGTTGTTCTTTACTGAGTTAAAATGCTTTCACCCCAATGCAAGTTTTTGATACAAAGCAAGCATGTCTACTGTTGTAACTTCTGATAGATGCCCGTGCCACGCTCGGCAAGTTCGGGCTGCCCAAAGAGAACCACCTCACTCTGATCGACAAGCTGTCCGGTGGCCAGAAGGTCCGCGTCGTCCTCGCCTCCATCGTGGCATCGCGCTAGGGGAGCCGCACGTCCTGCTGCTGGATGAGCCCACCAACAACCTCGACATGCAGAGCATCGATGCCTTGTCGGACGCGTTGGACGAGTTTGCTGGAGGCGTGGTGATCATCAGCCATGACTCGAGGCTGGTAACTCGAGTCTGTGCTGATGAACACAGGAGCGAGGTGTGGGTCGTGCAGGATGGCATGGTGACTCCATACGGTGGCTCCGTCGCTGAATACAGGGGTGATCTCCTTGAGGACATCAGGAAGCAGATGTCCATGGACTGACTCCAATGCCGGGCTTAATTGTTGTAGCTTTGTTATTCCTTGATGGTAGCTCTGCTTTCAGGTTTATTGTGTTCATGTTGCAGAAAGGAGACTGTTGCTAATGTCATCACATCATAGGGAATGTACTTCTGCTATTAGATTGTTAACCTGAATTTGTCGCTCGAAGCAGTAATGTTGGGTCCGGAACTTATTGCTTACAACCGTAGTATGTCTGATTTAGTTATGGGAGTCTTCGACTGCTAAGTTTTTCTCCAAAGATAAACTCAAAAGTGAAGTAAAAAAAGGGACTTCAAGAGTTTCTCCAATGTTAACGATTATGCCCTTTTTAGAGTTTCTCCCAACTTAAGGGACTTCAATGTAAGTTACCAAGTACAAAAGGGACTTGCATGCAGTAAATTTCTTATACAGTTCAATACCTGTCAATGTCTCACTGAACTTACAAACATCCATCCGGAGCACTCTGTTTCGAGGACTGCCCAGGCCCCCGCGTCGCTCCTCTCAGGGGCGACACGGGAGGCGCCAGCGCCGCCGCCAGGAGACCACACTCCACGCCGCCCGTCTCCTCGCCACCGCCCGAGCACGCGGCAGGAAGTCCGCGCCGGTGCTATGACAGGTGGCAGCAGGGCCCTCTCAACTCCCCTCTTGCCCCTCCTCCCTCGTGAGTGCTTTCGTCGGAGGCCAGGGAAGCTTCGCCCCGAGCTCCAATGGAGGTCAGATTCGGTGAGCCCAAGCTCAGATCCAGAGGGACCACCACCGGATCTGACGTCTCCACGGCGGTAGCTGCTGGTTGCGCTCGACGGCGACGACAACCGGTCGTGGATGGCCAGCGGACCTTCGCAGGAGCGGGGCACGACAATGCCTCGGCCTCCACCCCATGCCGCCGAGGTAATCCACTTGTTGTTGTCCCTCCGACGGAAGTTGCTGCCGGGTGATGGGGCCGCGAGCGTGGCGGCGTGCTAGGCCTCCACCGGTTCCATGGCGACATTTGCGGCTTGCCCGGCGGCTGATGGCGCATGCTTCAAATCCACTGTTCGCAGATCTACGGTGGCCTATTTGCAGGATGCGCCGGAGAAATCCCAGCCTGGTCTCCTGCCGGCCGGCAATGGCGACGCTTTAGGCGTTTTTTTCCTTCTTTAAGGCTTTGTCGAGGTGCTATACCTTCTGCTGCCGCCGCTCCAGTGCCCCTACCCCGCCGCCTGCCCGGCCGTCGTCGACGCTCCACCCGACCTCGGCGGTGTTGTCGGGGTCTAATGCCACAACAGCGCCTTCCTCGTTCTCCCCTCCGTGTATGCCAGGCGTCCCTCGGTGCGGTGGGACTAGTGCACGTCGCTAGGCCCTACAGCCTGCAGCACCACCCCTTCTCCAACGACCAGGTGGTGCTCATCTTCGTCATGCTGTAGCTCCGATGGCCCTGTCCCTTCCGTCCTCCGCCGGCCATCATCCCTTCATCGGCCGATGTCGTTCTCCTCCGACGCGGTTGCGGTATGGTCTTGGAGTCTCAGCATGACTAGTGTGGCGCGTTGCATGGCCGAGCTTTGGAATCTGTGTGTTGTGCTACAAAAGTGCCGCGCTCGGTGCGCGGGGGGTGCCATTCACATCTGCACTTCCTTGGTGAATTTCTGCCCACTCCTTCAACCATCTCTTCGGCGGTCGTGCAACGAAAGTGTGGCGCCCGGAGCGCTGGGAGTTCTACCTCCGCACTGACTACCGCCTCATCTGTGGTCGTCTTGGTTGTCGGGTTCATCTGGGGGATTTTATTTGGTGCCCAATGAGTTGATCCAGGTGAGGCTTAGTCCTTCCCGTTGCCAACGCTCATTGCAATCGAATTAGATCACCTGGGTGCTTGGCTCCCTCGGCGGCTCGGATGTATTTGGATGGTGGGCTTCTTCGCTATGGTTTCTGCCTACAATTCACCGCCCGTTAGTGTGAATGGGACAGTTCTCCTGTGTTGGGGGAGTGTGCGTTGTAATTGTAATCTTTCGTGGCTCTTTTTCTTCTTCTGCACAAGTTGTATCCATCCTGATCGCCAACTCTAAGTGATGGGGTTGAGTGCTTGATCTTGTAATCTCACTTGAAGTAATGAATTTCAGGTGGGCTTTCTTAGCCTTCCGTTGATGCTTAAAGAAAAACATCCATCCCAAATTGGATCCCAAGCTACCACAGAAGCCTGACTATTGCACGCACATTTTTCCCCAATGGCAAATACAAGAGTCAAGATAAGATCGTATACAAATTCCACTGATCGAGATGCATCAAGCACGCAATCAAAAGACTGGCGGGTAGTACCTTGACTATGCGCAACTTGTTGAACACATCCTGCATAACCTTCTAGTTCTGGATCATATCTCTCCATATTCCTTCTTCGCATAAAAATTAAACGGCAAACATGCACAAATGACAAACTTGCAATCAACTAAACAGCTAGTACTACACGTCGCACCCAAATACAGATCAATCCAGTTTATAGTTGGAAGGAACAATGAGGGATCAGCACTGGAATCAACCTATGCATCGGCACACACCGGGATGAACCATACCCATCAGGTGGCACTGCACCACCCCCGACCTAGCCTGCAGCCCGGTGCACGTAGCCCCGCGGCAGCTTGCGAAACAGAGGACATGGAAATCCAAATGTTGTGTTGTTCCGACTCGGACCATAGGAGATGGAAATGCTGGGGCACTAGACATGTGTCTGTCTTTTGTCCGTAAACCACGAAGCTACTATACATTACAGTTGACGAATTTACAAGTATTCCGTACATGAACAAATTATTTCGTACAGGCAAAAAATCCTTGGACTATGAATTCCGTACAGGTACAACTTTAATAGGACGAGTAGGGAAACACAGGTGCAGCAACATAATGCAAGGCCATGTACAGTACAGTATGAAACTTCAGCAGGTTGAAATAGCGAGACTATCTGCCCTGAAGATCCGTGTACGTTAGTTGATTACCAGATCCAGTATAGTTATCATCCGTAGGAAGATGAGGAACCCTTCCAATAAAAAATGCAGCTTGCTTTGGAGACGGAATTGTAACATCACCACTCAGCATTCTGAGCACTAGGGACATGGTTGGCCTTTCAGCTGGTAATTCCTGCACACAAAGGAGGTCCACCTGAATGCATCTGCAGACTTCATCATAAGTGTATGTCGTACCCATCAGTGGATCAATAAGTTCTGATACACTGCCTTCCTTCCACAGGGTCCATGCCTGGAATATAAGACAAAAATGAGAGATGACAAGCAAAAAGTTCATGATTATATGCAAGTTTGGCTATATATCTTACATAGCCCAAGAGGTTCATTGACCATTCTTCATCGACAAAAGAACTGTTCCTCCGGCCGCTCACAATCTCTAGGATCAACACACCAAAACTGAAGACATCGGATTTCTCAGAGTATTTACCTTCCATTGCATACTCTGGGGAGATGTATCCACTGCATTCCACAGATATAAGCAAATTAAGGGTGCGTTTAGTTTCTCAGATTCCTCCCAAAAAAACACTATTCATCTATTTTTTCCTATTCATCACGTCCCTCCCACTCACAGAACATTATTCATCTACAGTGTTTTTTTTTTGTGAACAGTGTATTTTCAGGGAATCTTTCCCCAATCTAAACACACCCTAACTTCTGTTATCTGAATAAAGCATTATCAAGGTTGAAGATGCAATTAGCAGCACCAAACCCATCATTACAGAATAGATGACCACAATTTCAGGATTCCCTAATCGACTATTCTGTAGCCTCATAGTCTTAAAAAAGAGAAGCAGCCTTACTAGGTTCCGACAATTCGACGAGTAAGGTCTTGAAGCTGGTGTTCACCAAATATTCTAGCCATGCCAAAGTCGGATATCTTGGGGTTGAAATCATCATCCAGTAAAATATTGCTTGCTTTGAGATCCCTATGAATGATTTTTAGCCTGGAATCCTGGTGAAGGTACAGTAACCCTCTTCCAATTCCTTGAATAATCTTGTATCGTAATTTCCAACCTAATACAAGTCTCTTACTTTCATCTGATCAATTTATAAAAAGCATTATTGTTAATAGAAAAATGAGTTACTGAATTACTCTGTAAAATGTACATATATAATAAGAACTGCAAAAAAAATGCAACTTACTGAAAATAAATGAGTCAAGGCTGTTGTTAGGCATGTATTCAACAATATCTTCTCTTTTCCATGAATGCAACAACCAAAAAGCCTCACTAAGTTCCGGTGTTGCAACTTGGATAGCACCATCACCTCATTCTTGAACTCTTCCATTCCCTGCCCAGAGCTTTTGGATAGCCTCTTAATAGCAATCTATTGGCCATCTTGTAGTATCCCCTGGAGATAGCAATCATGTATCCACTATTATCCAGCTATTTACTTTTTCTTGACACCAAAATTCAAGAATTAAGTAAATAGTCAACCATATTACTACAATTGGAGAAAGTATTTGAATTACTCATTACTCTACCTTGTAAACTGGACCAAATCCACCTTCACCAAGCTTGTCCCTGAAATTGTTCGTTGCTGAATAAACAGTACTGAACTCAATTAATGATGAGCTCAGAATTGATCCTTTCACTGTATCATCTTCATATGTGTTATCATCTGCAGCTGACGTTGATCTAGCTTCTCCAACAGTCTGAAATGGCTTTCGTATTCTTCGCGCGCCTGCAAATTGGTGAAAAGTTCAACAAACCTACTCCTTTTTTTTTGGCAGAATTCAGCAAACCTACATAGCTATCTATGCAAATGAACAATAATAGCTACACCTAAATATGTCGCCATGGAAATTATGATGATACAAAAGGTTATGTCACATATCAACCTGAAAATTTCATAATCTGGGCACCAACAACATTTGGAAAGTCTCAACATTCGAATGGATTTAAAAACATGCTGATCTTGTCATACAATTTGATTCAAGAAGCTGATGAAAGTAAGTGTATATGCGGTTATTCATTGTCAATTTTGGACAGAGCTTCGTACAAAGATAGAAAAATAAAGAAAGAAAAGGAAGAAGACTAAAAACATGAAGTCCTGATGCATGTAAGAATAAGGCAGAAAACATAATATCACCTATTTGCTTGATGATGTGCCGCTTCAGGAAGCTAAACACACAAAAATTCATGATGCCAATCTGTGAAGCTAGTACCAAACTACCAATACACTCAACTGATCTAGCTTTTATGCTTTGTGAGCATGAGTGCACGTCAAAGAGGAAATTGCGTGAACTTTGCAAGCCAATGAATTGCTAATGCTCCCTTTTCAATACAAGTATTTGGTCAACTAGATAACGTCGCCTAATGATTAAAAAAAAGCATTAGTTTCATATAATCAGGGAAGTGGAACATGGGTGTTATTAGAATATGATTTATCTTGTTTGACATGTTGGCATAGACGAAATCACTGAACAGTCTGTACTTGTTTTATGTGATCAAATTTGACTATTGCAAGATGCCAATATATGTTCATGCCACCGGCAAACGCGTATCTTTTTGGAGAAGTAAAGAAGGCCGTATTTTATTTGTAAACAACGCTATCGGTAGATTAAGATAGAGTTTTGACAGGGACATACAGAACAAACAAACAACTAACAAGCAAGCAACAAGTAAGATAGAGTTTTGACAGGGATCACCCCCAATTGCCCCATCTGGACCACCAACCCTGAAACTTTAGACGCGGAATGTGTATACCTTGCAGCAACAATGGACCATCAGCGTCAAGCATTGCTGATAAGACACTCGTAACTCCTGGTTCCTGACACATGGGCATCTTATTGTCTGCTTAAAAGCGGTATGGAGCTGACAAAAAAAATCATCTTCCCTCTTTTTGCTGGCAGAGGGAGGATGATATTAGACAATTTCGCGCAAATGGTAGGGGTGAGATAGGCGGTTACCTGTTATCAACGGCGCATTTAGCCTTCACGGCCGGCTAGTGTGCGGCGCAGGAGAGGATTTGAGCGGCCGCCTGGTCGAGCCTAGGGTCGGCCGCCGCCTCCCTCATCATCGCCGTCGCCGGGATGCCGGCGGGGGCGAGGTGGGCTCGGCCGGCGTACAATGATGTGGGGATGGCCCCATTAGGAGCATATACGGTCCAACGACGGGTTTGATGGGCCATCTTTTTGGATAATAATGGCCAGTATAGTCGAAACGATTGGGCCATACATGGCTCTCAAAAACGATTGGGCCATACGCACATACGTCGTGAGGAGAATGTCGTCGTCGTCGGATCCATTGCCTGTGTGTAGTGTCTATGTTGTGCTAATAAAAGAACTGTGTGACTGTCAGCATAAGTGAGTATGAGATTGTTCTGAAAAAAAAAGTGAGTATGAGATTATCTCAAAAAAGTGTGTGTGTGAGAGAGAGATGGATGGTTGGAAATGACAAGCAAGAAGAGGTCGATGTGATACTGTGATTAATTGTTGATGAAGTAGGATGAACCGGCAATAATGAAATATCCATTTGTTTCTGACGAGGTTCGTCACCAATCACATCTCTTACGAGCACATCTGCACATGGGTAGCACAAATGCACAATAGCGAAGAAAAACACGACGCTTTCGTTACCGTCTTTCTCTCTTTGTTATTGTAACAGGGATATGTCATCCCATTAGTCATGTGGATGATGACGACGGGTCGAGCAATTGTATTATAAAGTCAAATCAGACCTGATTGATTAGGACATTAGGTTTACCTGCAAGACCAATCGGAGTATCCCACGAAGCGATCTCTCCTCTTTTTGCCGTGGCTCCATTGCTCCAGTGGAAAGTTCTGGCGGGTCAGTTTGGCTGCTTGGATGGATCATGGATGAGACCCTAGCAATTCAATTCTTCACGAGCTCATGTAGATAGTAGTTTGAAGCAACCATTCAAGCATCACGATAAATTTTTTTATAACCCGCAAAAAAAAAAAGAACGGTATTTTTTTGCGATTCGTTATCTGTCCCGCTTGCCCGCTTGGTAAACGCGATTTCCGAACGATCAGGGACGCGCTCGCGCGGTGCGTAACGCGCCTAAGCATCCATGAGCAATCGACGGCGCTGCGCACTCGCGTGTGCACATTACCAAACGCGTCGGTCCGATCGCCAGATCAAACGGGGGTTGGAGCTGATCGAAAACTCAAAACGAAAGACGACGAGGAAGCTGATGACCAATACAATAGGGCAGCAAGCGGGAGCTTGGCAGTTCCTTCCTCCACGCGCCAGGGCGGACGCGTCCCCGTCCCGTTTCATTTCACACCAGCATGCATGGCGCCTGGAATCTCCGGCCGGGTCCAACTGGAGGGGAGCAGGCGAGGTGGGGACGCATCGCACCAACCAACCGCTCCCGCTCCAACTCGTCCACGCTCCTCTGCTTCTGGCTTGTGCCGTCATCCGCGGCGATCACATGTCAGCGACGAAGGATCGGATCGGATCGGCGGCCGCGGCAACCTCACGCTGTCACGCATGCTGGGTGGATGCGGTTGCGGCCGGTCATCATCATGCGACCCATCGCAGCCATGGTATCTCTTCTCTGTGATAGCGACTGTTTTGCTCTATGCGCTTGGACGCGCATGTGTTAGACAGATGGTAAATTTGGTGGAAAATTGGCGCACTAGAAAACATATATGTTCCGTGAGAGAAGACGTGGCCTTGGTTTACTTTCACGTTCTGGTTCTACTAGATAGGCAGGCACCAGACAGTGGATCTCGGAGCCCACTACTGCGCTTATCAACTTCGAGTCTTGCTCCGTCATCTAAAAGGTTGGACCTTGTGCAAGTTGTGCCATCATTTTGAGAGAAGATTGGACCTTGTGCCACTGTCAACCAACCAGTAAAATGAGGTAGTTGAGCTTCAGCAAAATACGTTTGTTGTCTTGCTATCTCTATCTGCTACTACCTGCTGATACCTTCGTTGCTTAACAGTTAAGACAATGCAACACGATACAATGATGATTTGCTTAAGAGATTACAATTACAGTTACAGGGTTAGCATCAGCGGAGTAGGAGATAAAACATTGCATTGGTTAATTGCAGGTTCGAAATAATTGCTTTGAGCAACTACATTTCCACGTAAGTACTTTTTCGTTCCAAATTGTAGTTCGTTGGACCTTTTAAACCTAAATTCGACCGTTCATCTTATTAGGAAAAAAAAAGTTATGCTCCAAACCCAAGTACCATGTGCAGGATAGCCAACCAAAGTTGGGTTTAAATGTTTTCATGGAAAACCTCAAGTCATACTATTCTATGGAGATACGAGTCCATGCACAAGTGGACAAGTTGGATTCAAGTTGCCATAAAACTATTAGCTCCAGAACTCCCTGACAAAAGAAAAGGAAAGAAAATAAAAGAAAGAGCTATAATTTTCATGCCAAATCTTGTTTCCACAAAATCTTACAACTAACAGACTCAATATAAACTGAGACTTAAACTTGAAAACTTAACTGCTACTGCAAAAAATGCTCAGCAAACTTGTTTTGTAATGCTTTTTTTTTTATGGTTAGGACGTTGTTTTAACTAGCGCTGAAGAAAGAAACGAAAACAAGGAAAAACTAAAAAGTCAGAAAGCAAGGCCGTGCACGTGACGCGATGCATGCCAATGGGATGGTGTGGGCCCGGTACAATAATGCCAAGCACCATCAGACGCTGGCAACTCGAACGCGGGGTCCTTTTCTCCTTCTCCGCTGCTTCCTCATCGTCCTCCTCGCCTTCGCCTCCGTCTCCTTATTAATCAGGGCCCAAACCCGCCGAATTCTTGCGCTGGGGCCTGGGGGAGCCGAATCCACACACGGAAGGACGCGAGGGCGCAGTGGTTCTTGATATTTCAGGTAAAATCCATGGAACCGACCAACTTTGCTCTGTCTTTTTCACGGGGATCTTGCCTGGGGATCTCTTTCTCTCAGTTGCAGTACTTGAATCGCGGTGCCCTTGCTTGTAATCGGAAGATCTTACTAGCCGCTGTGCCACTGCTAGGATCCCGATCCATGCCCCGTTCGGCGGTTGTTTCCTGCTCTCTCGTTACCGCTTACCCTGATCGATTAAGCATCCATCGGCTTGGGAATCCCATTTTTGTTTCGTTGGGCACAACTTCAGTCAGTTGCAGTTAGTTTTGTTCTCTCCGTTGTGGGAGCATTGTGGCATTGTTTTGTTTCACCGAGAAAAACTGTTGACATTGTGAGTAGTGATTTTTTACTCCCATCATCCTTTCTGACAAGTATCTCTATCATTATTCTGTTGGGAAAAAGAATCTATAGGTCCCGAATTCTTTACCCGCTCTAGGCACCTTTTGTGAACCTTTTGTTTCACCCACCGCTTTTTTTTTTAACGCTTTGTACCGCTTTTTGTTTCTTATTACATGAAACTGAACTCAGTGACACATTCATGTAATGCGAATTGAGAAGATGCTGAATTGGAAGAGGGAGTAGCAGGGGATAACATATCTACCGCATTGATTTATGAATGCTACTTCCTGTGGTGGTGAACTGGTGATAATGGCATAATGTAATATGCTGTATTACTGTTCAACACTTTCTAGTGTTATGTTGAATGAGCGCTATTTTGTAAACAACAAAAAAATTGGTATGGGCATTTTTTCCCTTCCCGCGCCTTGTAATTTCTTTCCACCTCTCCAGCTCCTGCTTTGCATAGTGGAGGCCTGAAAGGTGGATAAACGACAAATTATTAATCATCAATGATAATTACTCATGGAAATGCTTTTGCAGCATGGATCTACATGGAAATGGCACGAACGGCTCCTGCACGAGCTCATGCGAGCTACTGACAGACTACTACATCCCAGATTACATATTGAAGCCGGACTCTGAAAAAGTCACTGATGGTAATGCTCCATCTTGTCCTGTGGTAGTCTTCATCAACTCTAAAAGTGGTGGCCAACTGGGAAGCAGTCTGATCAAAACATACCGTGAACTTCTCAATAAAGCACAGGTAAATAGGCTAGCAGTTTGCAAAAGCTTTAATACTGAAAATGTGTTTTCCCTTCAGCCCTTGCACAGCTGCGCTATGCTTTAGTCCTACTTTAAATCATGTTCTCATTGTTAGATCTACTCAATTTTTCATAGGTTTTTGATCTCTCAGAAGAGGCTCCTGATAAGGTTCTGCACAGATTATACTGCAACTTTGAAAAGCTCAAGTCCAGCAATGACAATCTTGCTATTAAAATTCAGGAGAAGTTAAGACTAATTGTGAGTGACCTGCTTTTGAATTTATGCAC
The DNA here is from genome assembly GCA_015342445.1 of Digitaria exilis. Taxonomy (NCBI): domain Eukaryota; kingdom Viridiplantae; phylum Streptophyta; class Magnoliopsida; order Poales; family Poaceae; genus Digitaria; species Digitaria exilis. The sequence goes on from JACEFO010002685.1 coordinate 1,021,367, forward strand.
CCAGAAAGACTTTCTTGTTGGATATGTGCTTTTATAAACCAAGGAACTTTGAAATAGGTCGCTGGTGGTGATGGCACAGCAAGTTGGCTGCTTGGAGTAGTTAGTGACCTTAGGCTTTCACATCCACCTCCTGTTGCTACTGTGCCCCTCGGAACTGGAAACAACCTTCCTTTCTCTTTTGGATGGGTACGTTCGCGGATATTATTTATTTTGAAATGCAGATTTCCTTATTGTGTAATAAATATTTCTTTATGTTTTTTTCTGAACAAAATATATGTTTTTGTGCAAATGAAGGTATATGGTGGTTAAATTTCCTATTTGACTGTTCAACATGTATAATAAAGCCATAAATTTTAATAGCAAGAAATGTACATTTATTTATGGAGGCTTGCTACCTACTGTATCTTTTTAAAGAGAAACTGTTGAGGATAATAACTTCTCGTTTCAATTTGGAAGATTGTTAGTAAATTATTATAATGTTGTTTCTATGTAATGTTTCCAGTTTCCATGGCCATCTTCTTTAAGAATTACGTGTCCCTTTGAAGTTTTACCTTTTTAAAACAATATTAAATTTTAATTTGATTGCAGGGAAAGAAGAATCCAGCTACTGATAAAGCTGCCGTGAAATCATTCCTGGGCCAAGTAAAAGGAGCAAAAGAAATGAATATTGATAGGTACTGTCTTGCTTAGAAAGAATAAATGCAATATTTTTTTGTGATGCTAATTCAGCGCTTTCATCTATCTACTATTTTCCAATTGTAAGACTTGAACATGTCTTTCTCTTCAGCCTAGAAAACAAAGCACAGCATAAAACTTATATTTTTCTGTTTCAGTTGGCATATCATCATGAGGATGCGAATTCCACAGGAAGGCCCATGTGATCCTATTGCTCCCTTAGATCTTCCACATTCATTGCATGCATTCCACCGCGTATCATCCTCCGATTCTCTCAATGTGGTAAGAAATATCTTTCAGATGCAAGCTTTTTCTTTTACTTAATTAAAAGCAGCCATAGAGCAGCATCTTATTTATTTATTTTTCAGGAGGGCTACCACACATTTCGTGGAGGATTCTGGAATTATTTTAGCATGGGTAAGAGTTCCTCTGTTCCTTCTGTTCCCAGACAAGAGCAACCTATTGCTTTTTTCCCCCTTTTCTTTTTCCTCAAACACACAGGAAAGTTGTGTATCATTGTATGAATTGAAGAACGAGAGCCATACAGAGACTCAAACACCCACACACAGACACACTCACATCAACACCAACACACCCGCCCCACTGGAACTAAAAAACCTTAATCACCTGTAACCAAGAGAGGTGAGACCTGACCATATAACCATCTAGACAACACCTCTAGCTGTAGCTGTGAGCATCGATAATCCCTTACTCCAGCCAAAGCCCAAAGATGGGTTCATCCCTAGCAAGGGACAGCGCCGTAGGCAAACTAACTGCTGGCCCAGTGAAGACAATCATTTCTATGCTTCCAGATGGAAAACCTATCACTTTGGACCGTAAACTTTTTCATGAAGAATGTTTTATGGTGCATGGTACCTGTATTGCAGTAGATGGAAATTTTAACCATTGCTACTCAGAAACTAGCATCAGAATTTAAGTATAAGGGAATTGTTATGAAAATCATGGCCTGTTTGTCTAGTAAATCCTGATTTTAATATTGTAAAAGGTTAATAACCTTGACCGTCATATTCTGAACATACTGCAGGAATGGATGCACAGGTATCTTACGAATTCCACTCTGAAAGGAAGAGAAATCCAGAGAAGTTCAAAAACCAGCTAACAAATCAGGTATATTTGCCTTTCACCTTTATAAGATGATGACTACTTTTCATTTCCTTACTCTTTATTCAGATTTGCAAGCCCCGTCTGCTTGGTGTAAAATGGTTCATATAATGCATTTCTGTGCAGAGTACATATGCTAAGCTTGGACTCAAACAAGGGTGGTTCGCTGCTTCCCTAACCCATCCTTCTTCAAAGTACAGTGTCACTACTCACTAATGCAACCTTACTGATCTTGATCATATTACTATACTTCGTTTTCCATATGAGCATGTAGTATTTAAGTACGGATGCACTAGTTCTCTCTGTATATGTAACTCCTAGAACTGCACCGTCAACTTTGATAAGAGTCTATATTCCTTGACCTCAGATGTGTTTATGACCTACTTTCAGGAACATTGCCCAACTTGCAAAGGTGAAGATCATGAAAAGACAAGGTAGCCAATGGGAAGAGCTTAAGATTCCTAGCAGGTGAATAATCCCTATAGCCTTTTGAACTGCCAGTAGTATCACTGTAAAGGCCTTTTGTACCTCTGAAACCCCTGCTTGCTTCTCTTGATGAAAATTGAAAAATGTTATCCCTCTTCTTTCAGCATTCGGTCAATTATCTGCCTCAACTTGCCGAGTTTCTCAGGAGGATTAAATCCTTGGGGCACGCCTAGCATGAGAAAAGTACAAGACGTGAGTTTTCCTTCTTGAAACCTTTTACCAATCTGTTGTAGTGCTGCTGACCTTCTATGGGAAGATATTCATAAGCTTTCGTGACATTGCGCAGAGAGACTTGACTGCCCCTTTCGTTGATGATGGCCTTATTGAGGTTGTCGGATTCCGCGATGCTTGGCACGGGCTCGTCTTGCTGGCACCTAATGGCCATGGAACTCGTCTAGCGCAGGTGAAGTACTCTGCTGATGTACCCCTAGAGCACACCTACTAAATTCTTCAAGATTACTGACAGCATTTTGCTTCCAGGCCCACCGAATCCGGTTCGAGTTCCACAAAGGCACCACGGAGCACACGTTCATGAGGATCGACGGGGAGCCATGGAAGCAGCCTCTCCCCAAGGAGGACGACACCGTGGTGGTGGAGATCTCTCACCTCCGCCAGGTGGCCATGCTGGCCAACGAGCCGTGCAGGTCCAAGAGCGTCAACGACCCGTCCTCCCTGTCGTGCCACAGCCACCAAGAAGACGACGACAGCAACAGCCTGGAGGACGAGGACGAGTGGGAGGACGGCAGGAAGAAGTTCGGCGCCGCGGCCACCTTCAAGCTCCCCGACGAGGTGGAGGTGGACATCTCTCATCTTAGCTAGAGCGCCGTCGTCTCCGTTCGTGAATTGAGGAGAGCTTTGCGTGCCGTTTGGAAATTCAGAAACCCATTTCAGAATGTTCGCTGCTGCTGCTAGTGATACTGCGCCCCTTTTTTTTTGGCTTTCCGGAGTTCAGATTTCAGAAGTTAACAGCTGCTGTTAGCGATACTGCTCATTTATATTGCTACCATACCTGTAAATTTCCTGTTTAACGGCCATGTCTACGCCGGCTACCCCTATTTTACTGACCCCAAATTTCGGTCTTTCGCGAATCGTGATCACCCAACTTTTTTCGAACGAAAGGAATCCACAGCAAAGTCCATGTGTTCTGAATATCTGGTACCGTCTTCGGTCAGAAATATCCTTTTGTTCAATTCAGGGGCGGATGCATAGTATTTTGTCGGGGTCAGCTGACCCCGATGACTTTGCGTGAAGCTCTTGTACTTCGCAATTTTTGACCAGCTATGATCCCAGTAAAAAAATAATCTGACCCCGGTGGCCAGCGAGCCCAAAGCCTTGGCAGCAGGCGGCAGCTAACAGGCTAATTCTAAATGCTATTTCTGCTACACGCAAGAGCCCACCAAACTAGCAAAGCCCAGAGCACACACACGTTGCCCAGCAAGTCTCTTATTATACACAAACAAAAGAGGCTGACGCAGGCTCATCTTCCAGAGTCCAGACTCCTCGACTCCTCCGAATCGGCAACTAAACGACGCTTCCCCTTCATTGCTTTTGCGCCGCGGCGCTCTGGCCGCACGGCGAACGCGGCACGCCCCATCACCCCCACTCACGCATCCTGGCAGCGGGCCGGCTACCGCCGACGACGAGGTACACCATACATCCAAATCTCTTGTTCTAACAGATGAAAAATAACGAATAACCAGCCAATTTTTTTATTAGGGTCTCATTCTTTTTGTCTCAGTGTCGTATGATTTAACCAGAAGCAAATAAGACATTTTGCTTGTTTCTATTCCCCAGTCCAGCAAAATGCTAGGTAAAGAAATTAGTGACTTTTAATCTTATGTGTCTGCTTCTTGTTTGCACTTTCACTTTTCCCCGGTATCCCACTTTAGTGTTTAATTAATTGTGTTAACTAATTTGTAGGCAATCAAGTCACAATGGAACGATTTTTGAAAAGGAAACCAACCTCAACTTGTGGTGATGAAAACCCTGATGGTGGAGGAGAGTGCACAAGAGATGACAATGAGAATCCTGAAGGAAGCCCTTCAAGAAGAGATGGCAATGCAACAAACACCAATCGTACTACTACTCGTCCTAAACGTGTCTCACGACATGAAGTGAATTTTAATGAGCTTCCATACGATCCAGCTGATAGAAGAAGAATAACAGATTATATAGGCCCAAAGCTACAGAATGAGATAAGGCTGAAATATTTGGCTAGAGGTCCTTTTAGACCACCACCTGGTTTTAAGTATCCACAAAAGATTATAGCAGGTATACCACGTCGGTTTCAACATGAATGGTTCACAAAATATGATTGGCTAGAGTACAGTGAGAAGGTGGACAAATGTCGAAGAACATGGCATTCCAAAGCTGGACATGGAACTGTATTATCCTTTTGCGAAGAACATGGCGTTCCAAAGCTGGACATGGAACAAGAATACATTGATAGGCACAAACCAAGGCAAAAGACCAACCGCACCAACTATGAGCACTACAAATATGATTGCTTGAACCCAGTTATTGACTTGCAGCTTACAGAATTTGGTGATCGTTTTAATGAGATGAATTCCAAATTACTTACCCACATTGCTGCATTTAGTCCCAAGAATTCTTTTGCTGCTTTCAAATTGGAGAGTTTGATGGAATTGGCCAAGGCGTATCCTGATGATTTTAGTCCAAGGGAACTAGATGATCTTAGAAAAGAGCTATGTATTTACATCGACAATGTCCGACCTGATGCAAGATGTGCCCAATTGGATACAATTTCTGATCTTGCTAGGCTGATGGTGGCAACAAATAAACATCTTGCTTTTAGTTTGGTCTATCGACTCCTCAAACTTGTGCTTGTTCTTCCTATTGCTACTGCATCAGTGGAGAGGTGTTTTTCAGTTTTGAAAACAGTAAAGACAGATCAGCGGAATCGTATGAGCGACGAATTTATGAATGATTTCATCATTGGCTTCGTGGAACAAGAACTTCTTGATGCAATTCCAAATGTAGATGTCATAGTTCGCTTTCAGAAAATGGAGAATCGTAGTCGCAGAGTGCAATTATAAGAGGTTAATGCTATTGTAAAAAATTTATTTTGTCACATTACTGTTACCGCTAATTTCATCCATATGTTACGTTATGCTTGGTTTCGGTAAAATATATCATTCTGAATTTTATATATGGTGTTAGATTACTGTATTGTATAAATTAGGCTTTGAGTTTTGGCTGACCCCGGCGCCGATTAATCCTAGATTCGCCCCTGGTTCAATTGTTCCTATCCCAGAAAGCAATAGATTTCAGTCACGTAATCTGTCAGAGCCACGACGACACGCTGAAGTGCAGAACGCGTCGTCAGCGATGATAGCGATGATGGAGATAGGATAAGCTACGACAAAATGACGGCTTCTGGAGTGCTCTGCACCCGCGGCTTAACGCCCGCTGTTTCGGATAATCCACTCGGTCTCAAACCAAACCACGTTCCCGGCGCGCCCACCAGAAACAGAGACAGGCAGAGCCCAGCGGCGGCGCCTTCCTCACCCCTGCTTCCTTCCACTGCTGTATAAAACCCCCACCGGCCTCGTTGGACTCGACGTCGATCTAGCAAAGCCAAAGAAGAAGAGGTTAGCGATTCCGTGTGGGAAGAGGAGAGCGAGCGAGCGAGCGATGAGCTTGAGGTACATGAGCCGGGTGGGCGCGCGGGCGGCGCAGGCGGTGCGGGAGAGCACCGGCAGGTCCGTAAAGGACAAGGCGCAGTCGTCGTCGGCGTCGATGGCGAGGGGCAGCAGGGCGGCCCGGTCGGTGGACTCTGGCAGGGTGAGCTCCGCCGCGGCGGCGAGGAGGAAGGCGGAGGAGGAGAAGCGGCGCCGGGCCGAGCAGGCGCTCCGTACCGTCATGTTCCTCTCCGTCTGGGGGCCCAACACCTAGAGCTGCTACAGCAAGTAGCAACACCTTCTGTCCGTGTGCTTAGCGTTGTGCGTGGAAATTGTAAATCTGTAAATGATCTAATATATATGGATACAAATCCATCCTGTTGATTCTTGCAACAAGCGTCTCTCTGTTGTTGATTTCAAGATGTCTCCATATCCATTCCCTATCGAATCTGTGTTTCCTCGAGCTGTCAGCGGTGCGTCGCCTTATCTGTTCATGGCAAAATTGCTGTAGGTGCAATTCTCGAAAGTCGACTGACGAGAGCTAGTATTATCCATGGCCAAAGTCAGAGCCTCAACTAGTCAATTCTGAAATCTGAATTGCAATCTCCGAAAAATTTTCTGAAGCAAGTCACCGTGTTCATGTATGTCTACATTCAGATAAGTAACAAAATTGTCAGTTCGGCGTTGATCGCGTGCAATTCTCGACTGACAAGAAGGCACCGTAGCAAAATCGCAGCACAGGTTCAAGGCACGGATCAGATGGGGGCACAGCAGTGCCGCCATGGTGATTAGGGCAGCACGCAGAGCACTGGTCTGGCGTCACCGTCGCTCCCTAATTCTCGTCATGGTGGCGTCAAGGCGAGACGGTGGCTCTAGTTGAGTCAAATCAAAGGCTGGGTGCCGAAGAGACGGCGGCGCCGTGGGCCTCTGGCGCCGGCGACGAGCACGTGACACGGGCGCGTGCTGAAGGAAGATGGCGTGGGATAGATGGAGGCGGAGATGGCAACGGTCGCCGCCCGCCGGCGGCGGCGCAGGCTTTCGTTGTCCAAATCTCCGGCCGGTAATCTTTTGCAGAAAACCCCCTTATTCGGATCGCGACTATTGATCGCGATCCAATTGTGTTGCACAAAACCCCCTTATTTGGATCGCGACTATTCATCGCGATCCAAATTAGGAGTTTTATGTAAAATATATTTTTACGAAACCCCCTGCTTATACTCCTCTGTTTGGCTTTCGTTCTCCCCTCCAACAATCCGCCGGCGCCGCCTAGGGCCGAAGCGCCTCCCGCCGAGTGGAAGAGAAGATTCACCGGTTCCGAGACGTCGAGATTCGACGATCTGCAGCCCTCCCTGGACCGATGGGGGCGTGCGAGACAACACAGCGAATTCGATTGGGCGGCAGTTCGATTACACTCCTCCGACGCACGACTGGTGGCGGCGGCGATCGCGCTGCTGGCCCTGGCTTTCGACGTTGCAGCAATCAGCTCCGCCACTCATCGAGAGCAGTGTCTGACATAACTTGTGCCGCGCTGTGCAGGTACTTTCAGGAACTCAAAATATTGGGGAAATGTTCAGAGAACGACGTGCCAAAATCTCAGGCAGGAATTGCTAGCCCCCGAGAGCGAGGCCAGTTCAGCGTTGAGGATTTCCTGCGGGCTACAGCGTTGAGGATTCAGTTATACGAAGATCCAGTTGCACTTTCTCTGCATCTGGGTTCTTATTGTTGGAATTGCTTGTGGATTTCTTCCACTCTTCGTTCATTCCTGACAGACGCTGCACCTCTCTGAAGTTTCGGATTCAAATTGAGATGCTGATGGGATATGGCATTTTTTTCAGGCTTCAATCAATCTTAACCACCACCAAGAAGTAGAACAGGTGAGGTAGCTGATTCACTCGGGCATCATCATGATTATTCGCTTTCAGTTCGGCTCAGGCGGATAGCACAGAGCTTGAGACCACCGTGCTACGAAAACTTTCTTCCTGCCGTGACAATTTTACATCTGTTGGCTTACACAGTGAACACACACGATGCGATGCGATGCGATGCGATGCGCAGATAATATATGGACACATCTCTCTAACTCAGCTCAAATTAGTGAAGCAACTGGAGACAGGAAACGCAGCCTAATTGGGTCCCCAGCACACAAGGTGCATGACGTTCTCTGCCTTCTGCGCCTTCCTCCTCCTCAGCTTCTCCACCGCGACCGCCTTCTCCACGTCCACGGACACGCTGCTCCGGGCGCCACATGCCCCGGAGACCTGCCCTCCCTGCGGCCGCTGAGCCGCCGCAGGCGCCGTGCCACCCGGCTTCGCGCCGCCAGCAGCCATCGGCCTAGGCGGCGGCTGCCTGGCCCGCACGGCGGCCTGCGCCGCTCGCACCACCACCCTGCTCGCGTACCTCAGGCTCATCGACGACGCTGCTTGTCTGAAACTCCCTGCTACTTCTGAATCCAGTGGATTTTACTGTGCTTGTGGGGGGAGACGGCGCTCGCAGGCCTCGACATATAAAGCGACGCGCGGGGAGAGCAGGACAGCACGGCGCCGCTCGGTTCGGTTACGAAACCGTCAGGCCGATCGGGCGGCGAGGCGGCGCTGCACGCGGTTTCCGTCCATGATTTTCTTTTTCCGGTGTGCGCAAATATGTGGGAGCGTCCTCAGGTTCGTAGGCGACACGAGTGCTCTCGTCAGCGGACAGGGGGGTCTCGAGTGGCCAGTGGATCGCGCAGACAATTTGCCGAGCGAGAGCGAAGCGGAATGGAGCTTTGTGCGTACGTGCAGGCAACTTGTGCGGTGGAGGGAGCCGTAAAGCGCTGATGGATGTTGAAGGGAAGGAGGAATCTGGCACGACAGGGGAGACGAACCGAATGCATGTGGCAGTTTGGGTTGGGGGACTGTGAGTTTCAGGGCTCATCGTGTTGGCCCGGCGTGGCACTGTACATTGTACAAGAGGGGAATGTGTGCTACCTTTGCTTCTTTCTGCCGCGACCGGTTTCGAGCACACAGCAAGTACGAATGTGGTGGGTGGGGTGGATGGGGACTTGTCAGTTATCCAGTTAAATTTCCAGCCAATCAGCGGCTTGAGCGGCTGACTAGGCAGTAGAGATGGATTAGAGCAAAGAGGCGCACGATCACTTCAACTACCAGTGAACACAACTGAACACCATATAACGGAAAGATTTTTAAAAAACAATCATGAAAGTTTGGGAGGAGGGGAAAAAAAAAGGAACAGCCTCGCTTTTCGAATTGGGTCTTGAAATGTTCAAAACCTAAATTCTCAGAAGTTTGAGGTATTGTCTTAAGAGGGATTGTAGCTACTGGCTAGGACTTCCATTTATAAAATCAGCATCAGAAGCTACCAATTCCAAACTGTTAGCTGAACGAATGGCCTCGGTGCTCGCGGAGGTGGAGGTTTCAATTTCAAAACAGTTCAAACCGAGTAGTATTCATCACTGACCTTTTTATTGTGTTATTTTCGACGTTCCGCTCGGATCTGTGTGAACTTTGAATAAATAGTTCAGCCGAGCTGATCGATGTTGGATAAGGGTATAGTAGTACCGTCGGAATTAATAAATATTTCAGCAAACATTTTATTTTTGAAGGAGCCATGGAGAAGCAACATATGCATTGTTTTTAGGGTTCTTCTATGCCAGGTTTAATTTCTCTCTAGATTATGGAATGCTTTTTTTTACAACCGTACCACACTTCACGTTGAGCTCAAGAATAAGTTGATGTAAATACAGTTATTCCTTAATTGGTACCACTTGCTTGATAATGGAATAACATCGTTCAAGCAGCTATGCCCATGAATGTACGCAACCAAATATAACCACCATTAAAGCACCTTTTATGACACACAATGGACGAAATTATGCAAAACTGTTCATCAGCTTTTTTTTGGCATACCCACGCATGCTCATCCATCCATACACGTTGGATGATTCATTCATCCGCCCCCACGAACCGGTCACAACAAACTAGCTACATTACTATTCCGCAGTACTAATGCGCCTAATAATCTGACTGCCCATCACATGAGCTAAGCTAGTTGTTGGGTCCCCAGTTGCTGAGGTACATGACTGTCCGGAGCTCCTCCTGCTGCTGCTTGGCTTTCCTCCTGGCCACCGCGGCGGCGCCACCAGAGGAAGCCAGAGCGTGCGCGTTGTTGCCGCCGGCGGCCGCGCCCCTGGTGGCGCGTTGCTGGGTCGAGCGGATCGCGTAGTTCCAGCGGCAGAGTCCCGCCTGGTCCTTGAGCGCCTCCACGGTGCCCACGCTCATCGCCGCCGCCCACGACGACGCCTTCGCCTTGCCTCCCCCGCTCGCCATGAGGTCGTGTCGTTGCTGCTTGGTTTGGTGATGTGTGTTAGGCGTTCGTTGTTGGGAAGAATGGTGCCGCGCGGCTGGTGTTTTTATAGATAGCGCGCGAGCGCGACGCAACTTTGCCGGGGCAGGGAATAGTGGCCGGTCTCGGTCTGGGATGGAGGAGGGAGTGTGCCGTCGCTGCCGTGCCGAGGATACGTACGTAGGTATGCGCGCGTGGTTTTGGGCTCCTGAAAACCGGGTGCAGCGGAGTGCGCGGCTGACGTGGCCTTTGCCTCTGCGGCTGTTGGGGAAAAAAATCGCGGCTGCTTGTGTCGTCGGTCGTCGCCTGTCAACGTGCTGGCCACTTGGTCCGAACGCGGCTCGCGTTTTTGTGTGTGTGTGTGTGTGCGCAGCCGTGTGCAGGAGCTCATTCGGCCACCGTGAGCGGTTACGTATCCGTCGCGGTCGTGTGTACGGTACCTTCAGCAACGCTGAGTTGCAGCCGAGGTTGTACCTACTCTCTGCGGGTCTTTGTGTCGCTTATCCCTAATCTGCGTGTACACTACCACATCATTTTCCTCTCTGAAGAAACAGGTTGCTGTGTGAATCTTCTCCTTTCGCCAACTTTTTATTCTTTCCACTCCCTCCTCTTTCAACACCCCCTCCCCCCCCCCCCCCCGACACGAATGGTAACCTGCTTAATCTCATAAAACATGTTTGTCAGTGTTAAAAATTTTCACCATTTTTGAGCAATTAAACGCACTCGCACGAGCTTTTTTTTTTTTTTACCACGTGCTCTTCCTTGGACATGGGCTCCAGGCAGTGTGAGAATCTGCCAAGCCGTGGGGGACAAGGTCAGAAGGGCAACGGAAACCAGCGGGCTCTGGGGCATGGTTTTCCGCGAGACCAGGGGCCATGTGGTCCGTTCCAGCGTTCGCTGATGCAGCGCGTCCCGTTGCGTTGCGTCCAACAGAAACTCTCCACTCGGATGAGTGGATGACATCCGATATCTGGCCGTGGCCAATTACTCCTCAGAGCCGTCCTGTATCGTACGGAAAGTGTCACATTTGCTAGTACTAATGTTGTTATATGTTGGTGGCTTGGTACCTGTAATCCTGGATCACAAATTCCCAACTTATATAGCAGGCCTGAATTATTGGTAACATTTTTCTTTTCCTACTTGGGCTTTGGATCTCATCATCCTTTGCGATTCATGACCCGTTGCCTGAGATACAGGAGCGATTTGTTTTCTTCTTTGCATGGGGATATATGTTTTGCTTGGCACGATTCCCTGCCTAATTCAATTGAGGTATGGTTCTGATGTAGTAGGAAGTATAAACCGACAGACTGAAATGAAGTCCGTGCTTTATCTTACTATCACAACCCTAAATTTCAGGGTTACGATGATCAATTAATTGTGCCCTGGCTGAGGAATACAGGGCCTGATGATCCACACATTACGTGAGCTTATGAGCTTAACGTTATTACGTTAAGCTCTAATAAACACCACTTGGTTTATTTGCCTTTCAGCTGGACTCAGAACTATGCTGATGAACCAAATGAAGATTGCTTTCTTTTGTCAACACAACAACATCATTTCAACCAAACTTATGTTCAACTAAATTGTGATCTAGATTGGCCTACTGTATTTTAATTAAACTGAAAACATCATTCGATCAGGTGGCCACTGCTGACGAACCAAATCGCATCGCCATGTGGGAATATGGGATGTGATTCGACAGTTTCTTCCTTTCATCGAAGAAGAGACTTCAGAGTATCATTTTTTTTTTATCACATGCTAAAAGAATCCACAAGAAGTAAGGAAGAGCTTATTGGCAACTCGAGAGAAATTTTATTTCCATTCCAGTACAGTAGCATATGCATTCATATACTGAAACCGAGTGACAGAACTTTTCATCATCATCATCGCTCATCGTAGAGCTATGTTACAAATCAGGCTACAAGGCAACCAGCGAGGTCGATCGATCTTAAACCCAAGCCCGGTTGCCTTTTACGCCGAAGCAGAGACCGCGTTTAGTTTGGCCCCCAGCAGCTGAGGTACATGACGGTCCTCATCCCCTCAGCCTTGTCCGCCCGCCTGTTCGCCGCCGTCGGGGCCAGCTTCTTGGCCTGCGCGAAGCTGCGCACGTTGGCCTTGGCGTTCCGGTGGATGGTCCGGAGCGCGTAGTTCCAGCGGCAGAGACCCGCCTGGTCCTTGAGCGCCTCCACGGCGCCAACGCTCATCGCCACCATCCACGACGCCTTTGCCGCACCCGCCATTTTCTGATCTTCTTCCTGACTTCTTTCTTGGCGCCTTGGTTTTTCCTTTCTTGGTGAGTTGGTGATCGCTGTATCCGGAGAGCTTTGTTGTGTGTTTCGCTTGTGTTGAAGCGGAGAGGAGGTAGGTTGGGTTAATATAGCAGAGGGGCTGGCCGGGAGGGCCGGCCGAAACAGGTGGCCGCGGACGTTGGTTTCCCAGGATACCGGGGGCTCTCCTCACTCTCTCTGGCTCTGCTCCGGGTGGTAGAAACACTGAAACAGCCAACACACATCGCTTTCGTCCCGGGCCAGTGGCAGTGGCGCCCATCCCTTGGCCTTTCTTTATTCGTGGCGAGAGGGGCTGTATCTGCTGCAGCTTGCTCGGTCCTGGAGAACTGGACCACGGCCACGGCGGCGACGGCGAGGACGCGTGCCGCCGCGCTTGCAGATCAGAGCGCCACGCAGTGCTGCGGTGATGAACCACCGGCTCGTTGGTACGGAGGCTCTGACACACCAATCAACTTTCAGGTCCCGAGGGGTGCATGACCAGCGCGTGCCCACCACGTCACTCGGGACGCTCCCAACCGGCAGCGTCGCGCTCCCCGGCCTTTTTCCGGTTTCTGAAATCCAGCTCCAGTGACTGCGTGTTGCCTGCTTGCGCATGAACGGCCCATGTGGTCATTGGCTTTCCATCTTCTCCAATTACTGAAAAATCGTGTTCGCTCAACACCGGACTAGCGAGCCTAACAACCACGGTCAGCTCCATGCTCGTGGCTTCCCGTCCAACCGCCGCTGCCACGACGGAGCTGCAGGCCGGACCCATCCTCGTATCCTCGTCTCTCAAGTCAATTGGTAACGTCTTCGGACGCCTCGCCTCCGGTGTCGACCGAGGAGCCGGGGAGCGCGCCTCCGGTAGTCCGGTGTCGATGGAGCAGCCGGGGAATATAGAGCAGTGTCAATTTTTGCCTAACTAAATTCAAGGTATGCCAAAAAAATTTTTGGCTAGTAACTGGTTCGTTACCTAAATATTGGCTTGTCAAAAGGTTTACTATTTTTTTTTGACAAGCTACTATAAACTTCTTTAGTATATTTCACATTTTTGCACTAAACCAAATGTCTCAAAAATTTGCCCTAACTTTGACATGCCTCGATTTGGCAAGACTTTGTTTTGGCATGCCCAAAGTTTGGATCGGCAAAAATTGGGCTTCAACCAAGCAGGCTCATGACCAACCAAACAGACTTCCGCGAGTTCCAAAAAGAAAGAAAAAAAAAAGTCGCCATGGCTGCGAGTCCAAAGTTCACAAGGAACACTGAACACTGAACTGATTAGCGTCAGTTGGAACACTGAACTCTGAATCTCCTGTCAACATAAATTCCCTCTGTCGCGAGAGAGCAGAGTCTACGAGTTTCAGATTTGCCATGACTGGTTGTTCTGACTCAACACATCGCTCGATAGTCGATACTCGACAGTGCAGTAGAAGAATCATAGTTCAATAAAGTGGCAGATCCAACTTTTCATCATCATCGTATGAGGAATTTTACAATCAGGACAGCAACCGGCAATGGCCTCCCTCAAGCCAAGCTCGGTCGCTGAAGATTATCAGAACAAAGAAAACCCATGACCATGACTAACTAATTAGGTCCCCAGCAGCTGAGGTACATGACGGTCCTCATGCCCTCCTCCGCCTTCTCCGGCCGCCTCCTCTCCGCTGCCGCCGCCGCCGCCGGGGCCATCTTCTTGGCCTGCGCGACGCTGCGGACGTTGGCCTTGGCGTTCCGGTGGACGGAGCGCAACGCGTAGTTCCAGCGGCAGAGTCCCACTTGGTCCTTGAGCGCCTCCACGGCGCCCACGCTCATCGCCACCATCCACGACGCCTTCGCTGCGGCCGCCATCTCCTCTTTCTTTCTTCTCGGGGCTTTCACAAAGATTGCAAGAACACGACTTGATTAGCTTCAGAGCTCGGCTGTGGTGCTGTGATTGCTCAGATGCTGTGTTTGATGTTTGAGAGGTGACCTGGGCCGCGGCGAGTTTTATAGCCGGAGGGGGAAGGTGATGGCCGGTGGAAACAGGTGGCTGCGCACCCTGGTTTTCCTGGATACCGGGGGCTCTCACAGTCTCAATCACGACGCTCCTCGTTTACGCCGCATCTCGCTTTCTTCCGCACCGGCCCACTTGGGTCACTTGACTCATCCTGTTTGTTGGTTACGTTTACTCGCGCCAGAAACGGTTGCCTACGGCGTCTCGTGCAGTGCAGATGCAAAGTACCACGCATGCCGGCGCAACCATTATCATTGTATCTGTGCACCTTTGCGTTATCTATTTATCTTTGTAGGAAGAAGAGATATAGATGTATTCTACGTGTGGGCTGTGGTGGCCGGCCGTGTGCTGTCTAAACACGACGAGGGATCCTGGCTACTCACTCACACGAGGCTCCGGCCGTCCAGGAATCTTACCGACTTCTTGGTGAGTTCGCTGATTAAACTAACCCGTTTCTAGCGCGCTGATCACATGGGCTACCTGCAGATTGTGGTTACCACGTGTTCTCCGAGGAGAGGCAGTGAAGCAGTGAGAGCGTGAGAAGATGTTTCCAACACCACTGATGGCAATGTGAGGGTTTAGTAATGCAGTTTATGTTTGCGGGAATACTCAATTTTGAGGTGTTTGGCGGTGGGTGAAACAGGATCGACCTCCTACTTATGCCTGCTTCTGACGTCTATCTGATCATCCTGACATTATTGGCTTGATGGCTTCCATGGCCGTTTGTTTCTCTTGCATGCCCCGTTGCACAATGGCTTCCTGACTCTAATTTATGCATCTCTACATTAGGCTTGTGCTCCTTGCAGTTACAGCTAGGCCACGTCAATTGACCATGATCTCCCATCAAGAGATATTACCCATATGTTTTTTTTTTCTTGAAAATAAGATTAACCATATGTAGCCAGTTTGTACTCCCAACATCTGAATCTGACGAACCGTTACCATGAAGTCATGGGTGGAAGAAATTTCTTACTCTAATAGTGTTATCGTCTATTCGTCTGACACATGCCATGAAACTTTAATTTGATAATTCTTAAGGATTAACACATCGGAGTAACGAAACACAAGAAAAACATTCGCCAATTCAATCCTGATTCCGTGAAAGTCGTCAAATACCCCTAAATGTTTGTCGCTAGACAAACATTGATGTATCCAACGCACGGGGTATACGTCCATATTCACTTGCTTCAAATATGGGTACGGAAGTACAGTAGATGTATACGGCTGGGTTAGTGACGTATCACTGTATCAGCTGCCACTTGATATTTTTTTTTTTTTGCATTTCATTTTTGTTAGATTGATGTGCTAGTCGGATTCCATGAATTAGTTCGTTCGTCTTCTCTATTTTACCAACGAATTGCTCTGCTTTAGAAGAGTTCATATAGCAAGCTCAATAGCATGCAGAGAGAAAATTTTCATCATCATTGTGGGTATGTTACAATCAGGAGCAGCAGCCGGCCGGCGAGGTGATCTCAAGCCAGGCTCGGATGCAGGAAACTGAAACAGAGGACCTACGCCTAATTGGGGCCCCAGCAACTTAGGTACATGACCGTTCTCATCGCCTCCTCCGCCTTGTCGGCTCGCCTCCTCTCCGTCTCCGCCGCCGCCGCCATTTTCTTGGCCTGCGCGAAGCCGCGGACGTTGGCCTTGGCGGCGCGGTGGACGGAGCGCAGCGCGTAGTTCCAGCGGTAGAGGCCCGCCTGGTCCAGCGCCTCCACGGCTCCCACGCTCATCGCCACCATCCACGACGCCTTCGCCGCTGCCGCCATATCCTCCTCCTCCGGGATCAGCAGGTCTTGCCTAAAGAGAGCTGGGTCGGTGATCGCTGATTCGCTGTAGCGCTAGTTGACTCTGACTGCGAGTAAGGTTGTGTGATGCTTGAGTGTTGCGGTGGAGGAGGCTCAGGCGAGCAGGGCGCCTAATACAGGTCCTGTTTAGATTCAAAAAGATTCTCTACAAATTTACTATTTATCCAACTTTTCTCTATTTATTCTACCCTTTCTACTCAAATACTATTCATCTATGGTGTTTTTTTGTTGAACAGTGTCTTTTCGAGGAATATTTCCCCAGTCTAAACACACCCATAGTGGACGAAGGCCGGCGGAAACAGGTGGGCGCGGACGCTGGTTTCCCTGGATACCGGGGGCTCGGCCTCTCCGCCGCTTCCATTTGTTTACGCCGCGTCTCGCGCGCTTTCTCCCGCACCGCCCCACTCGCTCACCAAACTCGCTCACCACGTCTTGTCTTGTTTATTTTGCGGCGGCAGAAACGGATTCATCCTCCCCGTTGTGCGCAGAGACACTGGTCACTGATTGCTCGGTTTACAATTTTTTATTATGTGAAAATAAAATTTAGTTTACAATTACCAGAAGGAGGCAAACTGCATGTGGTGGCCGGCCAGTCACACCAGTGCATTGTCCTGCTTTCAGGAACAGGATGAGGGATGTGGAAGATTTTAGCTTTACAACTCGCTGAGGCGTCCAGGAATCTTCTTCTAGCCTTCGGCTTTGGATAGCCGCTGATTAAACTAATCTGGTTTTAACGCGCTGAATCACATGGTGATTAGTTAATCTGTTTTTAACGCGATGAATCACATGGGTTGGCTGCAGATTGTTACCACATGATCTTTGACTGGTAGTGACTGACCAGAGCGCGACGTTGTGGGACGCCATGGGACATGGTTTCCAGGATACCATGGGCTGTTTATATCCATTGCAGAACACTGTGGACGCAATTGTACTGTGGCCTGTGACTCTGACTCACAGCTTCTACAGGAGCAAGTAAACTACTGGGGATAGAAACTGGCTTCCATTATATTCATCGTCATACTTCCCATGTCATGATCTCCTGTGGAATCGCTGTGCTTCTTCAGCAGGTTGATGACTGCAAAACAGTAATTGCCAAACGAAATGGAGGCCGTGCTGTTGCTTTGCTTCGCGCCTTCGCCACAAATTGGCTGGTTTTCCCCTAGAAACTTGGAGTAAATAAAGTTTACAACGCTGTGCTCCATTCTGGCATGAAACTAATCACAGTACCCCGTCTGGTTTGCCTTAGTTAAGTTGAACGTCTGATTAGCCATCAGCCATCAGCATGACCGCATGGGTTAGGCTGCAAAAGTTTCCTGTTGCCACTTTTGTTGGAGAGGTCATCAGAAAGCATAATTTAGAACATGAGATTATATCTCACATAATCACATCTGCGTTCCTTGACCGATTGCTCCATCCATGTTAGCACATCAGAGCTTCGAACCACACGAAACTCTTGTTGCAAACACAAAGTTTATCACAAAATAGCAGAAGCATTCATATACTCGAACAAAGTGCCATACTTTTTCATCATCGTCGTCGTCGTGTATTTACAATCAGGAGGAGCAACCGGCCATATCGTAAGGCAAGTTTGGTTGCTGAAGAGCTAATAACAGAGAGAACCTACCACCTACAGTAGGCACCTAGCCGACACACGCCTAATTGGGGCCCCAGCAGCTGAGGTACATGACGGTCCTCATGCCCTCCGCTTCGTCCGCCCGCTTCCTCTCCGCCGCCGCCGCCGCCGGGGCCAGCTTTCTGGCCTGCGAGAAGCTGGGAAGGCTAGCCTTTGCGTTCCGGTGGATGGAGCGCAGCGCGTAGTTCCAGCGGCAGAGTCCCGCTTGGTCCTTGAGCGCCTCCACGGCCCCCACGCTCATGGCTACCGTCCATGACGCCTTCGCTGCGGCCGCCATCTCCTTCTTCTCCTTCTTCCTCGGAGCTTAGCTTAAAACTCGATCGGCTCGAGAGATCGCTGCTAGCTCAGTGTAGTGAGTAGTGAGGCTGTGTGATCTGTGATGCTGCGTTGTTGGGAGATGACCGGGTGAGGTGGGTGGGTTAATATACTTGGGCGAGCGCCGGCGAAACAGGCGGCGGCGGACGCTGGTTTTCCCAGAATACCGGGGGCTTTCTTCCCTGAAGAGCTTGTCCGTTTGCGCGCCCACACCGCGGCTTCGTCGGCGCGACGGCGCCAGCCCAGTGCCTCACTCGTCTTTCACTGTCTCTGCGGGCCCACACCCATAACCAGATATGGCCACGCCAGCAAGTTAGCCAGATACTAACGGATGCTAACGGCGTCCGTCGCGGGTCGTTTCATGGGCTGCTGTCAAGGCCCATGGGAGGAGAATCTCATCCATCTCGCATACTGGCCCTACTAGTGTCTTGAGAGCCCATGTCAAGCCCATCGTCTGGCTCGTCGTGTACGTGTGCCAAAAGCAACGTTATCCGCATCATCCAAGCGCGCAACCAAACCATCATATCATCAGGCAAGACAAGGCAAGGCAGGCCGCAGGCTTTGCAGCTCCCAGCGATGCAGCACGTGATGAGCGCCTGCAAGCCCCATCACTTGCAGCCCCCAGCGGCCGCCCTCCTGCCAGCGAGGTCGTTGCCCGGACGAGCAGCGTTCCGCCGCCTTCCCCTGCCACGTTGCGTCCCGTCCAATCCGCACCTCGATTGTTCCACGGATTGAAGCTACATATTGTGACCAGTGGTTGATCCTATCATCACCCAGCACTGACCTTGCCGTGCATTTGCGATGAATTTCAGCAGGGTACGCGTCGCCGGCACGATTAGTGGTGAGGAGGAGGTGCCAGGAGGAGGACAAGCAGGAGCAGGAAGCGGCGCCGGGAGGAGGTGGCGCCGGCGAGGAGCAGGAGAAGAGGACGTTCCTGAGCCTGGAGGAGGCCGGGCTGGTGGAGATGTCCGGCCTCAGCACGCACGAGCGCTTCCTCTGCCGCCTCACCGTAAGTGCCCGCCTCGCGCGGCGACTGTATGTATGGCTCGAGACAAGGCATCGATGACTGATCGATCGTATGGCTGCCTTGTGTGTGTTTCGTTTGCAGATATCGTCTCTGAATCTGCTGCGGGTGATCTCGGAACAGGAGGGCGTCCCGATAGAGGAGCTCAACGCCGGCCGCGTCTGCGACTGGTTCCTCAAGGACAAGCTCAAGAGGGAGCAGGGCGTCGGCACCGCCGTCCTGCAGTGGGACGACCCGGGCTTCTAGCTCCATCCTAGGACGGAGGAGATCGTCTTTGCTATGCCGGAGGATGCAATGCACGCTGGGCTACGATGGAACAGAGGTTTTTGATGGATGCTCAAGATTAACCATGGAGACGAGCTTGGTGTCATGTTCACCATACTTTTGATACTTGTAGTATGTGGTTCAGTGGTTGCATTGCACCACCATAGACACATGTTCAGGCTAAACTTTCCCCATACGTCATACGAGTATACTATCTTTCAGGCCCTTTTCGGGTGAGCAACCAAAGCTACAAGCAGAGTGTCTCAAGACTGTACTACCTGATGATCTCTTTCAGTATTACGATTTCAAGAATGGTCGCATCAGAATATAGTCATGGAATGATGTCTTCATTCGATCCTGTCTGAACTTTCGACTCGTTTCTTCGCTAAGTTTCTGTAGCGTTCGATAATTTCTCGGCAGAAAATTAGAAGTGTCGGATAATTTTTACCACAACTAACACTGACGCAGTCATCGCCCAGCCAAACAAACGTCAGAACGCCTGCCTAGCTCATTTCGTCGAACACCTGCAGTGCGTCTCCCCTTCCCCCGCCGACGCATTCCTCCGATGCGCCGCTTCTACAACGTCCCTCGCGGCCGGCCGGCGGCGGTCGCAGCCTCCCACAACCACCATCCACTCCCGCCGCCGGAGTGGATCGAGCCGTACCTGGACCTCGCGGACCCAAGCCCGTACGCCTCGGCCTCGGCGGCGCCGCCCACCCCGTCGCCGTGGCTGCCCCGCGTGATCTCCCTCATCCTCCGCTCCCCGCCCGCCACCCTCGCCGCCGACCTCCGCGCCTTCTGCAAGACCTTCCTCCTCCGCCTCTCCCCGGCCTTCGTCGCCGCCGCGCTCCGCTCCCCACAGCTCGCCCCGCACCCGCTCCCGTCGCTCCATTTCTTCCGGTCCTTGCCCAACGGCGCCGACCTCCTCGCCCACCCGCAGAGCCTCCTCAGCTGCTACGTCTCCCTGCTCCACTCCTTCGCCCGCTCCAAGGAGACCGCCCCCGACGCCGCCGGTCAGGCGCGGCAGCTCGTCGCTGAGCTGCGCGCGCACGGGGATGCCGTCCTGCAGCACCTCACGCCGGCGTCGTCGGCGTCGCTGATCCGCAGCCTCGCGGCACTCGGCCTCTCCGAGGAGCTGCTGTGGGCGTGGCAGGCCATGCGCCTCGCCGGCGTCGAGCCGACCAGGCTTACCTACAACTGCCTGCTGGATGGCCTTGTCAATGCCGGCCTCCTTGACACTGCCATCAACGTGTTCGACGCAATGTCCACGGAGGATCGGGTGCGTCCCGACTTGGTTTCCTACAACATTCTCATCAAGGGGTACTGCCGCGCGGGGAGGACGCAGGATGCAATGGCACTGCTCGCGGACATGAGGGAACAGGCTGAGCTCGCACCGGACAAGGTGACATACCTTACTCTCATGCAGCGCCATTATAGTGAGGGCACGTTTCCACAATGTATTGCCCTGTTCCAAGAGATGGAAGAGAGGGGAATTGGGAAGGAGATACCTCAACATGCTTATGTGCTGGTGATTGGGGCTCTCTGCAAGGAGGGGAAACCGTTTGAGGGGATGGCAGTGTTTGAGAGGATGCTGAAGAGAGGGTGTCCTGCCAATGCAGCCATGTACACTGCACTCATCGACTCCATGGGTAAATTTGGGAGGGAGAAAGAGGCAATGGCACTCTTTGAGAGGATGAAGGCCAGTGGAATTGAGCTTGATGCGGTCACATATGGCGTGGTTGTTAATTGCTTGTGCCGGTTTGGGAATATGGATGAGGCACTTACGTGCTTCAGGAGTTGTGTAGAGAAGGGTGTTGCGGTGAATGCCATTTTCTATACAAGCCTAATTGATGGTTTTGGAAAAGCAGGGATGGTCGACCAAGCACAAGAGCTCTTCAAGGAGATGGGTACTAAAGGTTTTGTGCCTGACTCATACTGCTACAACGTTCTGATTGATGCCTTAGTCAAAGCAGGAAGAATAGACGATGCCTGTGCTTTGTATAAGAGAATGGAAGATGATGGCTGTGATCAAACAGTCTACACATATACCATACTCATTGATGGTTTATTCAAGAAGCACAAGAACGAGGAGGCGCTTAAGTTTTGGGACAATATGATTGATAAGGGAATTACTCCCACAGCTGCGGCTTTCAGGGTCCTCGCCAATGGACTCTGCCTTTCTGGCAAATTCAGCCGGGCATGCAAGATATTGGATGAACTGGCTCCAATGGGGGTGATTCCTGAGACAGCCCATGAGGATATGATCAATGCCCTGTGTAAGACTGGGAGATTCAAGCAGGCCTGTAAACTGGCAGATGGAATTGTGAAAAAGGGTCGTGAGATACCTGGGAGGGTTCGAACGATGATGATCAATGCACTAAGGAAAGCAGGAAATACTGATCTGGCTGTTAAACTGGTGCACAGTAAAATTGGCATTGGGTATGAAAGATCTGGCAGCATCAAAAGAAGAGTGAAATTTCAGACCTTGTTTGAATAAGTTGCCGATGGTGTTTTCCACAAAACTGAGGAGACATGCCCTGAGCTATACCGAGGTTAACATCTTGTGCCCCATGTCCCAGGTTTTCTGAAGAAAGCCTCCCCCCTCCTATAGGGTTTCTTGAATCATCATTTGGTACCTGTACAACACCAGATACAATAATCAATAACTAGTCAGATACGCGCACCTTGCGCGCCCGAAAAAATATTGTCAAAATTATCTGTGTTTGGTACAATAGTCTTGTAGTGCGTAACGATAGGTAGTATGATTTTTTATAGGTATCATGGACCTATAAAATCTTATAGTGAGATCAACATTTCGTGATATTTTATTTTTAAAGTTTGTTTTAATACAATTAGTTAGCTATTTTTAAGATTCTAAATTTTTTAGTTCATGTGACATTTATACGTAGGCTACTCCTTCATGTGTTTGTTTTTTTAGAAATTATTGTCGTTAGGACTTGAGCCTTTTGAGTGATCCATATTCAATTGGCTAAATGTAACCATAAGTAGGCGACTGGTGCTGAAACTATTAGAAACCAAATATTGAAAAGATTTTTTAGAAGAGACTAAAAACGGAAGAGCAGCAAAAAAAAAATCTTATTTTTCTGAATTTATGGAATGGAAGCAAAATTTAAAAAATATTGGAGTTGTCACATAAGTTTATGTTTGTTTAGAGATAAGGAAAAAAATAGACTGTTGCGGCATACAAAATTTGAATTTTTCAATTTTAATAATTTTTATCTCTAAATACATTCGAGTTTATGTTTGTTTAGAGATAAAGGGAAAAATTAGAGTGCTGCAGCATACAAAATTTAGAAATCAAATAATAGAAAAAATTTAATGGCAGCTGTGCAAAAAAAAAATAATGAACAGTAATGGTGAATAGAACTGCACTGTACTGTGTGGGCCCACCTGCGAACAGTGTCGTGTGGGTCCCATCTATGAACAGTGCTATGTGGGCCCACCTATGAACATTGCTTCACACTATTTGAGACAGTACCAATAGTACCATGTGGGCCAGAGCTCACGGCAGCGCGCCAATTCTTGGCGCGTTAGTATGGTATCTTAATAACACCAGGATCTACCTGGACCAATTACTTACAACCTAAGAGCATCTCTAAAAATGGCCTCTAAATCCCACCCAAGGACAGGATTGCACCATACGGGATTCATCGAATATGTGAAGCAATGAAGACCTACTGCTGGTTGTGCTAGAGCACTGTTTAAGCTGGTAGCACCCGTCGCAGGTCGCAGTTGCCCTGCTGGTGATTACCAATAAATAGCTAAGTTTGAGCTAACATCTAGATCACTCCTAAGCAGTGGCGGAGCTGGTGAATCTTCACGCCTAGGGCCACCAATCACCATCTAAACACGTTCACAAAATCCCGTACCGATGGTTTACAGACCATTATGTGGGTAAAAACTAAGAAAAAGTCCATTTTACTTCTCTCACCTATTTATTTTATCCGCTTAACACCCCGAGCAAAATTTAGCCTCACTTTTCTCCCCCGGACTATTTTATTTGGTTCAATCTACCCTCTAATTAGATTTTTCTTTTTTATTTCTTAGCGTACAAATTGAGTTTTAATTTCAGATTTTGTCATTTGACTTATAACATAACGCTCTATGTTAAAAAATATATTAGATTTTTTCATAATTAGTCTTTTACAGTTCTATATATCTAAGTTAATTTTGTTTTAAATATTCCCGACCTATGAAAATTTCTTAGTATAACTTTTTAGAATAAAGGATCAGTTTTGTATCTGTTCTTAAAATTTCAAGTCGAATTTCAACTCATAGATAGAGAAATAAAGAAAAAGAGAAATCTAATTAGGGGATAGATTGGACCAAATAAAATAGTTTAGGGTAGTAAAGTAAGCCAAAATTTTGTTTAGGGAGTTAAGCGAACAAAGTGAATAGGTGAGGGGAGTAAAATGGACTTTTTCCATACCCTCACCAAAAAACTAAGTATGAAAACCTTTTTCCCACAAAAATTTGGCACAACTGCACAGACAGTGGGGTGATTTGTTTGGGGTTCAGGAAGCAGGATGGTTTGATCAGGGCCTTCAGGCGGCATAGAGAAAACAACTAAAGAAATGAAACAAAACAACATGCTGCTGGCCCATTGTCGTTGTGCTCAGTAGAGGAATCGCGTGCAGGCAGCACGCACAGATGTGACGCGAGCTTGAGTGGGCTGGACCACTGCGTAGGAGGCGGGATTTGTTTTGCTGGTGTTGGGCCCGTCAACGACTAGGGCCAGGCTATGGACAAACTCACTGGGCCCTTGACAATTCAATGGAGTACAAGGGAGGGATTTGGGCTACGCCTAGGGCCACGGCCCTAGTGGCCCTAGGCCCAAATCCGCCCCTGCTGTCCTAAGTATCAATGGCTTGCTGGACGAGGAGCAGGGTGACCTGAGAAGGGTTCATCTGGATTTATTCAACAATTCTCTAGGGCGTGATGATGCCAGCACACCCGATTATGGCTTGTTTGGTCCGCATGAGCAATAAATACTTAGACGAGAAGCCTACAGAAGTTTTATAGCCCATTGGGCACTTGAGCAGTGCTCCTCACGGGCTGAATGACCAGAGTTATTCACACTTTGATCTCAATTCGTATTGCAGCTGCAGCCAGTTTGATGATGAGCCAGTGGCTATACAGCTGCGGGAGCAAGTTTGATGATCTGATGATGAGCCAGTAGCCATATTAGTCACAGAATTTAAGTGACGTTTGGTCAAGTCCTGTTCTGAGGAGTGTAAGATATAAAGAATGATGGTTCGTCTCTTTTCATTTTCTTTATCCAGTAGCAATGCTGTGCGGCCGTTTTAAGCAACGCTGGAACTTCACCATGCAGCATTGACTGGCAATATATCTTATCAGTTTCTGTAAATTCTGTAAAGATAAGCCTTCTTTGATGAAAGAGATAAAATAGGTAGTTCTTGTGCTGCCAGAAAAAATAATAATAAAACACAACGTTTTGATAACGAATTTTGAGATAAGACTTCTAACATCCACAGATTGGTTATATATAACAACGTCGATAGCAGAACGATGGATTTGGGTTTAAAACAATTAACATTAACAACGTCGATAGCAGAACGATGGATTTGAGTTTAAAACAATTAACATAAAAGATGGTACCACAGGATACCAAACTTTATTTTGTTCTGTTGCAAGATTCAACTTGCTAATCATCAAGAGTGACATTCAAGTGCAGTGAGAAACCACACCAGAAAAATGTCAGTATATTTGCATGCCTTTCTCACAGTAACAGCCTTACAGGGACAAGGTCAATGGATTTAAATCATCGACCAACAGACAGATACAAAGAAAAATAATCACAGTACATGGCCTTTCTATCATAGAAGGCTACAATCCTTTATCAAATGGAGAGCGCAAGATTTGTGAAGTCTAGTGGGTTTGGCAACTCCTCCATATATTCAATTCTGCAGAATTAAATTCAGATAGTTAGAAATCCTAAACTTTAATCTCAATCTATGTACAAGAAATTCAATATTAAATTGGAGTCCAAACAATTTGGAAAAAAAGTTCACTTCAATTAAAAAGGGCACAAATTGAAAAGGTGTTAATGCCACAGTATCTCAGACGTCCGAATTCATGTCATATTAGATGCTGTCTCTCCAAGTAGGTTCTCCCTGAAGCAGGGACTTGGATACACAACACATCCATTTTGCAGACAGAATCATCACTGAAAGTTTTGATGTGACCTCACCAAAATGAGGGAACAGGACAGTGAGTTAGCATGCTACAAAGAGTAATATCAACTGCAGAACAGAAGAAAAAAAAAAGTAGAGGCATAAACTGTCAACACAAGTTTCTTTCTTGGTAACTTGGTAACGCCTCAGATACATGAGTTGATGTCATGTTATTCACTGCTTCCTCAAGTAGGTTCTCCCTGAAAGAGGGACTTGAGTCCACAGGACATCCATTTTGCAGACAATCATCACTGGCGGCCAAGACTTGGGCTAGTGCCAGCACCAAGAAGTAAAAGAATAAACATATCGGTAACATGAAATAAGCAGTACAAAAACCCATAGAGCCCTAAGCAGCCTCCAAAATCCAAATCAGTCCTAAAGATAACAAATTTCTATGTACTATGCATGCAAGAGGAATCTCGAATGTTGGACATCACGGTACTAGGGATTTCAAATGAATGCATTTAACTAAATAGGTTGCAAATAACACTAAAAGGAAAAAAGCTAAACAAAGCGCAGAAAAACAAATTTAAAACAATGTTAAATAAAACACCTCAGAGAATGCCCTGAAATCTCATTTGAATGTAAGCTCCAAGTAGGTTCTCCCTGACGAGCAGGGACTTGAGCTATCTACATCTCACACATCAGGAAAATCATCACAGGACTAGCAATGAAGACACAGAATACATAATGCACAAGCAATTTCTCAAAACTTTGGTAAATGCTTTATGTGTAGACCTCAGTCAAAGCCCATATATCTCATACCAGTGTAGGACCCCAAGTAGGTTCTCCCTATAAAGGGCTTGGAGTGGCCTACACCTAATTTAAAGGGCAAATCATCATTGGCTTATGAAAGCAAGTGAAACATGGTTAAGATATCATCACAACAAACAATGCAGACTCTCTATTACCAGTCAAAACTTTGGTAAATACTTTATGTACAGACCTCAGTAAAAGCCCATATATCTCATACTAGTGTAGGACCCCAAGTAGGTTCTCCCTATTCAGGGCTTGGAGTGATCTACACCTAATTTAAAGGGCAATTCATCATTGGCTTATGAGAAAATCAAATACGGTTAAGATATCATCACAACAAAAGATGTAGGCTACCTATTACATACCAGTAATAACTTTGGTAAATACTTTACGCAGAGACCTCAGTCAAAGCCCATATATCTCATACTAGTGTAGGACCCCAAGTAGGTTCTCCCAATTAAGGGCTTGGAGTGCCCTACACCTAATTTAGAGGGCAACTCATCATTGGCTCATGAAAGCAAGTCAGAATACAATTACAATATCATCACAACAAACAATGTAGGCTACCTACTACAACAAACAATGTAGGCTACCTACTACAACAAACTATCTGACACCCTATCGAAAAAAATGTGCATAACAACTGGATACAGACAGTAACACTAATAACCCAAAAGCTGGACACAAGCTAAAAACTAACCAAAGCAACATGACGATTTAGTGAGAGATTTTAGAAGCAATACCACCATAAGAACCAGTATGCTTCCACGTTAAACTCACCAGTACTTGCTCTGTGCCTCCATGACTGGGCTGCCTTGAGAGTGAACAATCTCAAGAAACCAAAGGTGAGAAGAGGCACAATTACTTACTACAGCCTACAACGACTACCAATAGTAGAGTCTGATGACAAGCAAGCATTCAGCAGTAAATATAAAACAGGAATTAATAGATAACATACATCAGGAGCTAACAGAATAAAAGGGCTTACCCTCCGTCAAGTGTTTGACTTCTTATCCGGCGAATTAGACTGATGAGACGAACCAGCCGCCGCAGGAGCGTCGTGGGAGCAGCATCCACCGGGGCCGTGGTGGTGGTGATGATGGTGGTGCTTCTTAGGCTGCGGCTGCCGGAGAGACTTGCGCATGTCGAACGCATCCTCCCCGTCGGCATAGTACTTAGCCTCGATGTCGTGGATCTTGTACCCGAGGGTGGAGTTGTAGAGGTTGAAGGCGGCGCGGTTGGATCGGCGAACGTGTAGGGAGACGTACTCGGCGCCGAAGACCTGGTCCATGGCGGCCTGCGCCGCGGACATGAGCTTGGTGGCGAGCCCCAGCTTGCGGTGGGAGCGGAGGACGGCGAGGGAGGTGATGTGGCCGTGGCAGGGCTCCGAGGGGTCCTCCTCCATCTTGGCGAGCACGTAGCCGACGATGCGGCCGCCGTAGTCCTCGGCGACGAAGAGGAGCTGCGGCCACGAGAGCATGTGGTAGAGGTAGTACTTCATCTGGTAGTTCTCCGGCAGGCACATCAGGTTGCACGCCTGCATCGCGAGCAGGTCGTCGATGGTCGCCTGGCGGATGCACACCATCCTCGCCGCCGCCGGATTCCCCCCTCTACTCTCTCGGATGCGATGGATTGGGTGGTTCTCCGGCGAGAAGTGGAGATGGGGATGTGACGGCGGCGGCCGCTTGGCCTCTATTATAAAGGGGGGATCGGAGGAGGCCTTGACCTAACCCTAGAGGGAAACGGGCCGAAACAGGCATGTGGA
This sequence comes from Digitaria exilis, assembly GCA_015342445.1. Classification (NCBI taxonomy): domain Eukaryota; kingdom Viridiplantae; phylum Streptophyta; class Magnoliopsida; order Poales; family Poaceae; genus Digitaria; species Digitaria exilis. The sequence goes on from JACEFO010002685.1 coordinate 1,049,666, forward strand.
CCGAGGGTGTATTGCTTAATGGGCCGGCATATGAGCAAACAACTCGTTCGTTGGAGAGCAAGTTTTTTTTTCCTCGCTCGTTGTTGGAGAGGAAGCTGAAGTAAACATGAAAGCGCAAAAACACTGACGATCTGGATTTGAAAGGAAAATACGAAGTCATCACACATCAGATATGGTAGATGAGAAAATCTCATGTTGACGATCTGAATTTGAATGTAAAAACGAAAATAATACATGAAGAGATGTATTATACGAATGAATGCAAGCGTTGCTACTTGCTACCTTTACAAGTTTATGCATAAGCACTTAAGCAGATGCAATGTAGGCATGAGGCGCGTCAAACTTTCATGGTCACAATTCGAACCAATGACAGAATTGGAGCAGCGGCCATTACTGGCTGTTGCAGGCGACCTCTTCGCAACCCTGTGCACTCGTGCCCTAAAGCCTCTGTGACAGGTACTGCGTTGTGCATTGGGAGTAGGTGATCTTTGTGTTGCTCGTTCTAATCGGGGAAAAAAACATTCAACAACACAACTAACAACACAATAAGTCAACAGTAGTAACAGAAAAGAGGCAAAACAGAAGTACTTAGCATCATCAGTTTAGCAACAAAGGGTCGACAATTTAAGCTGCGGAATGAAAATTACAACGTTCCTTAGCAGCAGGTACAATGATACATGAGATGGAAGTTCTTGTCCACTTGTTCTGAGGGTGCTTCGAGAGCACAGTTATAAATAATCGACCAGGGCAAGTTTATGATGCCCCGTCAGCAAGGAAAGGGTTCGCAATCTCATCGGTTCCATCAGTTGGTGAGACCAGCATGACCGCCGTGCCCCTGCACACCTGCAAGAAACAGAACGGGATGCATGATGTTCAGATCTTCAGTTGTAAAGCCAATGAAAACCCAACATCACATATATCAAACATAATTTACCTAGCAGTGACATGAAAATCATGCATAACAAAATGAGACTACTTGGCACTTATTCAGGCAATCAATCCAAGAGGATAATACTAGAAATACTAGTGCCTTAGCCTGCTTGGCACTTATTCTTAAAATCATTCACTGTAAGCTTGCAAGAAGATTATAGGCACACTTCAAAAATAGCATTACATGGAGCACCAGCTCCCCTCTCTCAACACTCAAATAATTGAGGAATGACTGAGTACACAGGTTAAATCAAATCTGTCAAAAAAGAATACTTACAATAAGGCCAAGCTGTCTGGATTTCCCCGATAGCTTCAATGGGTCATCTTGCTCTACAAAAGAAAATGGCACGATTATCGATCATTCCTTTCAATGCTGTAAAATGAAATTGACATTACTCCATCTACAAATGCAGCATGAGATATTCAGAAACAGGAATTGAGACCTAGATCTTTGCAGAATATAGAATCCCACGATCCATTCAGTCAAACACTTGGTTCAGTGCTAATAAGCAGTTATGTAATCCATAGCTAGCAAATACTAACTACCCAAAATAATTGAGATAAATGTGTATGTAAAGTGTGTCCTAAGCCCCACCTACCACAAATTTCAACAAGCACGTGTTATACAACAGAACCAAAGGAATCAGAAGGTACCTCTTTCAGACTCAACTGCTTCATCTAGCACTAAGTTGAGTAGCTGGTCATATCCCTTTAAAGTTCCTGTCACTGGATACATGAATATGGCAGCAGGTCAGCATCTGAAACAAAACCACAAAACTACATACGATCCCATTAAAATCACTAAAGGAGCTTACACAGACTTCAGTTGTTTGCACAAGAGACCATATGCTTAATATGTATAGATGAACGACCAACATAAAAGGAAGTTGTGAGCCAAGAGGTTGCGCAATGATTTGCAGTGGACACATTGCAGCAGACAGAATGATGACAACAGTCGTAGTTAGTTTTGAATTTCTACTTCATCCTTTTTCTAGTTATATTACAGATACATATCCAGATGTATAGCAAGCAAAAAAGCTGAGGTTTTACAGTCCAAGTATCACAAAACCCTAGGGTTTGGCGTGCACCACTAATCCCAGGTTTTGTGGTTTATAATATCAACTACAGCAAAATAACTTATGATAATAACTCTTGATTTATAAAAGTTTGGGGTATGTGGAAGGCTTTGTGAAGTTCACTGGACCTTACTGTACAGAAGCAGCACAAGTTAACACAAAAACCAAGCGTGTGAACAGGATATTTCCACCCTCGATTCATATCACAAGCAGGATAGGGAATTAGGGACTACTCATAGGATTCCACATAAGTAAGTTAAATAGCCAAATCATGCTCACCAAGGCGTTGGGAATTTGGAACACCCAGTTTGTTCTGACAACTAGGAGGAAGAAGAGTGGGATGTGAAATTAACCTTGCCGGCCGCCGGTGAGCTTCACCTGGACGCCCTTATCGACGAACTTCGCCAGGTCCAGTGCGGTCTCCTTGCGCCCAGCCTGATCAGGAAGCAAACGAAGATCACAACTCGACCTCGCATCACGAGCTAGCCACCACACGAATCTAAAACAAGCCAACTACTTCGCGGACGAAAACGTGGCGTCGATGCTCAGTTACTTACCATCCCGACACCAGCTAGCAGCTGAATCCTCCGCGGGGCTCCTCCAACCTAGGCCTGCGAGCCGCAAATCGCCGGAGGGTTCGCTCGGATTCTCGCCCTAGAAATCGATGCGGCCGCCGCGGCTTGGTAGGGAACTCGCGAAGAAGGCAAAAGGCGCTGCACCACCACCACGCACGGCCCAGGTAGACTTGAGCATGCGGCCCAGTCCATAGTGCCTCACGTGAAAGGCTTTACGTTTTAGGTTGTAATATACGTTTTCGTTCCGCTAAGGCGTATTTCTCACTTCATGCTTTTCATCGGCCCACCTCAGTCCTCAGTCGACAGTCCCCGTCGTCTCCGTTCGAGTCTTCGAGGGAACGGAACCGAGGACGAAGGGCGCACCACCAGGAGGCGACAGGCTTGGACTTCCCGGCTTCCCGCCAGTGCCCGGCACCGCCGTCTCCTCGCCAGAGCGGCGGCGGCTGGACAGACAGGTAACTTTTTCCTCGCCTTTCTCGTCCTGTAACCTCGCGTTTCCGCGATTCGCGGGGACTTTCTTAGTTTGGGGGCGCGCAGAGTGGTTTTGAGTTTGTTCGTTTTGGTTGATGGCCACTGTTCTTTCGCATGGTATCTGTTCGACGAAATGGTTGCACGACCCTTGAAGTTCTTTGCGCTCCCTTTTGCTGTATTTTTAAACTGTTATATTGTGACATTGATGTATTATTATTTTTTGCACTCGTTGGTTTTTACATGACATTGCGATTTTTTTGCAGAAGGGGCTGATCTTGTCAACTAATTGAGGTCGAGTTCAATGTCTGAACCAGCACAGACAATGTGAGTTATCTTGCTCAATAGCTGGATTCATGGAGCTTGCTTTCTGGTTCTGCCCAACAACAATGCACTGCATAGCTTATTGGGTTGTTCCAAGTACTTATTTTGTGAAATGAACTAAATGGTTGCAATGAAGCAACCTGCATAGTTGTTCCCTAGTAATGTAACTTGAACTGTTGCTTGTTGTGTGATGCTGGGTTCTTATAATCTTGTTATGTTAAATGCACGATGATGTTGCAGGGAAGGGGGAGGTGATAGCAACACGCTTCGAATGCTTGTAGCGACTGACTGCCATCTAGGCTATATGGAGAAAGATGAGATACGTAGGTTTGATTCCTTTCAAGCATTTGAGGAGATTTGCTCATTGGCAGACCAAAATAAGGTTTGTAAGAATCGTTTTTTCTGTTACCATCACTCATTTTCCCAGCTCTGGTGAGTTCATTTGTTGCTTATGTTTTATACGGGAATTAATTGCAGGTAGATTTTATACTTCTTGGCGGTGATCTATTCCATGAGAACAAGCCATCACGTTCAACCCTAGTAAAAACTATTGAGATTCTGCGGCGCTACTGCTTAAATGATCAACCAGTGAAGTTCCAGGTTGTCAGTGACCAGACAGTCAACTTCCCAAACAGGTTCACCAATGAATCTTATTTCTTGATCAATACTTTGGTGGTCATTATATGTAACTTCAATACAAGTATACAACCACACCATAGAAGCTCTTATGGAGAAGTCGTTCACTTTCCTGAGATTCATTATCTGATTACCATTCGTTAGGACGTGCTTCTCTCTTTTGTTACAACTTACAAGAAATTTTCTTTTTGTTTTCTCAGGTTTGGTCAAGTAAATTATGAAGACCCAAACTTCAATGTTGGCCTACCTGTGTTCACTATCCATGGAAATCATGATGACCCTGCTGGAGTGGTAAGGACATTGTTTGTTACCCTCAGAACTGTTTTTTTTATTGATACGTAGATTATGTGTATAATGGGATATCCTATTTCCTTCATACATTGATGCTTGTTGTTGTAGGATAATCTCTCTGCCATCGATATTCTTTCAGCTTGCAATCTTGTCAATTATTTTGGAAAGATGGACCTTGGTGGCTCTGGCGTTGGCCAGATAGCAGTTTATCCTGTACTCATAAAAAAGGTGTGCTACTTCAGCTCCAGGGAATACTTATGTTTAATATGCTAAATTCATTGCTTTATTTCAGGGTATGACTTCAGTTGCGCTATATGGTCTTGGTAACATTAGAGATGAACGTCTAAATAGAATGTTTCAGGTACCTTTCCATCAAATTTTATGACTTTGAAATAACTTCTTGCCAGTTGAAGAAGATTTTTTTTTAACATCTCAAACATCTATATGCGACCGTTTTATTATTATTGGTATAATGTTTTGTATTTGAATACTTCAGACGCCTCACTCAGTACAGTGGATGCGGCCTGGAACTCAAGATGGAGAGTCAGTCTCTGACTGGTTCAATATATTGGTTCTTCATCAGAATAGGTATGCATAGCCAGTTAAAGCAATAGAGAAAATTATTTTCATCATTTTTTCCTTCATCCTGCTTAAAAGCAAATGGACACCTGAACTCACATAGGATAAAGACAAACCCTAAAAGTGCCATCAACGAGCATTTCTTACCACGGTTTTTGGACTTTGTTGTGTGGGGCCATGAGCATGAATGCCTTGTTGATCCTCAGGTAACAGTTTGGGATTTCGTTATTTACATTTTATGATTTCAATGGTGAAAACTAACTCTGCACTTTTCTTCTAATAAACTATTTACAGGAGGTCCCTGGGATGGGTTTTCACATCACTCAACCAGGCTCATCAGTTGCGACCTCCCTGATCGACGGTGAAGCAAAGCCAAAGCATGTCCTGTTGTTAGAAATCAAGGTCTTCTTTCAAGACAGAACTCTCTGATTCATGTGGATCGTGCTTTCTGTAGTTTCTCATTACTTATATGTTTCATAAATAGGGAAATCAGTATAGGCCAACCAAATTACCTCTGAGATCTGTCAGACCTTTTGAATATGCTGAGGTATGTCTCACTTGTATTTCATGCCTCTTATTTTAGTTAGTAAACCTCACTCCCACGATTTACATTTGTAGGTTGTGTTAAAAGATGAAGCAGATGTTGACCCCAATGATCAGGCCTCTGTGCTTGAACATTTGGACAAAATTGTGAGTGCCCATATCCATTCTGTTTTTAGATCTTATCAAGTTTCTTAAGAAGAATTAAAGAATAGTCTGCTTTCTATTTTCTTGAGCCTGCTTGTTTTTATTGATAAATGCAAGTGATTTTTTCTGGGTTTGTCTCACTGAATTGCTTCAGGTGAGAAATCTGATTGAGAAGAATAGTCAACCAACAGAAAGCAGATCAGAGACCAAACTTCCATTAGTTCGAATCAAGGTAATACAATGCAGCACATAACTGAGTCAAAGTGATCAAGAAAGATAGAAACATGACAATGCTTATATTGTTCTGCAGGTTGATTACTCTGGGTTTTCAACAATAAACCCACAACGTTTTGGTCAGAAATATGTAGGAAAGGTACCTAAAGTACTAATTTATTTCTGTGAGGTGTATTGTCACAATCTTTCTTGACAAACTTATTTGATGATTTTGTAAGGTGGCAAACCCTCAAGATATCCTCATTTTCTCAAAATCAGCAAAGAAGCGGCAGACTACAGGAGGTATTTCTCTACATTTTGAGAGAAACAATGTATCTGATAGTATTTATTAAGAAAAAAGTTCAGATGACCTACTTATTTTCTTAATGATATCTTTTTATTATTTTTATCTCGTAGACCATATTGATGATTCCGAGAAACTTCGTCCTGAGGAACTTAATCAACAAACTATTGAAGCTTTGGTCGCAGAGAGCAACTTGGTACTTTTGATGCTGCATATACTTCTTTGGCTGTCATTGAGAAATGAATAAATGCTGCATCAATTTATGCTTGTTTAACAAATATCTAATCTTCTCGATAATGCCTTATGCACAAATTAGGTGTTGAAATGTTCTGTTAGGTCAACAAATAAATTTGCTTTTGTTTTGAATGTTAATTTAATGCACAGAAAGATGCTTCTGGCTAGGTCTAGAAGCTGCATGGGTGGGCCTGATTAAATTCCCAGTCAATATTGTGATAAAACTACATGGCTGATCATGTCCTCTCTCAATGTATGACATAATCTGGGTTATTGAGTACATGCATCATGCAAAGAGGCCCTGTGACGAGTGTTTCATTTTATATGGTTTGCAATTGTAGACATTATGATTTTTTGAATTCGATGGGTAATTTCATCATCTTGTTTTCTGAATTTATTATACTTAACATAACTTTTAAAATGACACGTTTTTTTTCAGAAAATGGAGATCCTTCCGGTGGATGACTTGGACATTGCATTGCATGATTTTGTGAACAAGGATGACAAGACAGCATTTTATTCATGTTTGCAGCGGAATCTTGAAGAAACCAGGGTATTATTCCCTTGGATGGTTTTTAGTTCTAGATACCAGAGAAGAATCCTACGTCTAACCTCCAAATCTTGATAAATATTTTTTTTTCAGAATAAGTTGAGTTCTGAAGCAGATACATCTAAAATCGAGGAAGAAGATATAATAGTTAAAATTAGCGAGTGCATGCAGGTATTTTTAGCCTTCTACAGTTATTAAATAGTTATACTATAATGTTCTGTCTCAAAAGGTTAACGAGTTCCAATCTAAAATTCAGGATCGTGTAAAGGAAAGGTCCCTTCGCTCCAAGGGTGGTGCAGGGTTCCTGTCAGGCTCTCAAACCTTGGTGATAGATTATCTTTAAGCCTTAATATCCTTTTTTGCTTTATGTAATATTTCCTTTCCTAGAAAGCTTATAGTGCTTGGGATATTCATCTAGGATACTGGAGGCAAATCTGTTGCTGCTCAAAGCAGCCTGAACTCCTTCAGTGATGATGAGGACACCAGGGACCTGCTGCTTGGTACATCTGATGTCGGAAGAAAATCATCTGGATTTACTAGACCCTCCAAAGATACTACTGCTGTTGCTAAACGTGGTGCCTCTAAAAGGGGCAGGGGAAGAGGCACCGGCTCAATGAAGCAGACCACTCTTAGTTTCAGCCAGTCAAGGTCAATGATTCTTACGGTTATCATCTTTCTGTCCAGCTTTTGAACCTCTGAAGTTGAGACATGCAGTTATTCGGCCATGATCAAATAGAGTAGCTAGTCTAATCGCATTTAAATGGGCTTAACTCAATGTTATTAAAATCTTGGCTGCCCTGATTTTCAGGCTGCACCAAAACTAGAATGTTATTAAAATCAATGCTAATTTACTATTCACAATTTGCAGGTCAAGTGCTGTTATCCGCAGTGAGGATGTGGCATCCTCAGAGGAGGAAGCAGATGCAAACGAAGTTGTTAAAAATTCAGTATGTCTGTTTACTTAATTTTTGTTGGTGCAATGTGCATGAAAATTATCTCCACTGCCTTGTTTTCCTGCCAAATGACCTCATCATCTTTTTGTATTCCCAAATGCTTGTAGGAAGAGGAGAGTGCGCAGCAAGTTGGGCGTAAAAGAGCAGCTCCAAGGGGGAGAGGCAGAGGTAGAGGTTCTACTGCAAAGAGGGGGAGAAAAACAGATGTTGCTTCCATCCCAAGTATGATGAGCAGGGATGATGACGATTCAGAAGACGAACCGCCCAAAAAGGCTCCTCCTCGGGTAAGTGATCCGATTCAATGTTCTCAGTTAACATGTGGTAGCTATCTCCTTTGGCATGCACTTTCTTTTTGTCTTGGTCCATTTAAAAGCAAACATAACTGCATGAGATGAACTGATTTGTTTGTTTTCTTATTATTTTTGGTGTTACGCAGGCCACCAGGAACTATGGGGCTGTCAGGAGGAGATGATCTTAGCAAGTTTTGCACTTGAGAATTTAGGCTAGGGTTTGTCTTGGAAGAGATTGGTAGCTTTCATCATGGACGACAGTTTGTGTTTGCCGGTGAACTGGCTGCTCTTTGTACGGGGTGCACTAGGGGTTTGTCTTAGAAGAGATTGTCAGCTTTCATCATGGACAACAGTTTGTGACTTTGTGTTTGCCGGTGGACTGGCTGGTCCTTGTACACGCCCGGGTGTAACGGATTTATGCATGCTTGTAGATGGCTAGATGCTATCACCCGTTGGATTGTGCATGTCAAGCAAGTCACACATGGAAGGGGAAAATGGGCATGTCACCCATAACATTGACCGTCGATGCTAGACGGCGTTCGTCAAAGCACGCCTGCATCGATTACATGACACTCGAAACTTGCAGGGATTGAGCATCCGCAGAAACTTAAAGCGTCAGGAAGATAATCCAACGAGCCGCTAAATCTTATGTGTATATGTACAAAATGATGGTAAAAAGGGAAGACGGACATAAAAACAAGATCTCATGACCTTTACACAAAAGAGGTATTAGCTGCCGTTAAGCTGGTTCTACCATGAACTACGCCATTGATTCATATGATTTGGAGCAGAACCCTGAGGAAGCATGGGAGGAGTTGTAGTAGCTGGAGCAGCATACGGCGGGCGGTGCACATCTGCCATTAGTTGAAGAAACACGCGTTAGGTACATTGCTTCCATGTTTGACAGTATGGTCCGGAATGCACGATCAAATCAGGGGCTATCAATGATTGTTAAATTCAGGCAAAACCATGTGACAAGGAAACTGAATGCCAATGTGTACGTGAGATAAAGCAGAGGACATATGCAAATGGCTACCAATGTGCTAATGAAAATGTTTGTTTTGTCAGAAAAGGCAATGATTTTCAAGCATGACTGCATGAGTGCTGAACCTAGAAATCTACCAAGTACTAAGTATGAACTGGACTAACAAGACTGGAAGGCATTCACTTACCATGAAATTGTTGTCCATAGGGCCTGTAACTGTCAGAACTCCATGAGGAAGAACTGCCTGGATATGGTGCCCGCTGAGCAACTGGTTGTGAGCAATATGGTGGAAGAGATGGTGGTGGCACGTGATGTGGCCTCCCAGTCAGATTTGCAGTTGCATAGCCAGGGACCCCATAGGCTTCTGCTGACCCAGGTGCATGGTAGAGGTTCCTACTACTCATGGGAGCCTGAATACTTTGGTGAATCTCAGCGTTATAAGGATGAGGATTGTATGGGCTTGGGTTCCCACGGGAACCGTATGTACTCTGTCCATATCCAGGAAGCGGGGTACTTTGGTAGCCTGCATGGACTTGATATTGGTTTGGGTTACTTGGGTAGCTTGAGGCCATCTGATATTGGTTTGGAGCACTTGGATAGCCCAAATGGATTTCATGCTGGGCTCTTGTTGGACTTTGAAAACTCTGAATGCCACATGGTGCTTGCTGCTGCATTGTGTTGCCCCCAGCATGCACACCTGTGCTGAAAGTTGCAGGATTACCAGGTATGGTGCCACTATAACTTCCATATGTACTGGCCATTGTTGGGTGAAAGCCTGCCATGGATGGCCTCGCCTTAGGATCGACTGGAGCAGCAGCCCCAGCATATGATGATATAGCCTGTAAGCACGCAGAACATCAGAACATTGCAGTATTGCTTTGCATATTGACACTGATCTTATCAATGATGGCACAAAAGCATATAAGGAACTATTTGAAAATAACAATAAAGGCACCATACATTTTGGTTACTGGAATTGTCATAGCTTGGGGTCACGATTCTTGGCAGCAGACGTTGCATCTCATCTAGGTTTCTCTGGGCTTCATCCCTAGAAAGCTCCACAAAGATTACCTGAAAAATGTTTTAAATCGCAGTGAACTAAGTAAGCATTTGAGAGTTGACAGAAAAAGCAAGTAAAAAAATACCAAAAATTGAGTATACCTCATCAAAAGGCTCCTTTGACCCACGCATGTCCTTTGAGAGTGGTAACACAAAATTGGCTGAAAACAGCAAAGTTTGGTAACTGGTAAATAATTGATGTAGGTATATGAAAAGACAACAAACATGTTATTTGAGAGTAAAATAAAAATGAGGATATGTCTAGGTACCTGTCATTTCATTAACTGCTTCAGCTGGCACTTCCTTTCCCATCTCACCAAATCTCTTTGCTGCCCTGGATTTCAGTTCACTTGGAGGTGGGAACACAACCACAGCAGTCTGTTGCATGCAAGAGTATATGGCATTAGATATAGAATGAACCCCAGTGCTCAGATTTGCTAATTCAACCTCCATGCAGAAAATTTGGTATTTTGCAGCTTACCTTGTGGTAGTTGGCAAATGGACTCAGCTTGCGAATACGAGCACTCCTGTATACATTTGTTTGATCGATGATGAAGTTACGAGCCGCGTTTGCAGCCCTGGTCAGCAATTTGTTGAAAATCCAAGTAGCGCACTCCATCAATCGATCAAAACGCTCACCATAGTTATTCTTACGCAACAATCCTGGCACCTGTGATGATCAAGGCTGTTATAAACTGAAAAGGAAGCACAGTAGAACACAATAATATATAGCAATGAGTGGAAGGCCAACCTTCATTTGCTCCAATGCAAGGTTAGTTCCAAGAAGGATAAAGCGTTTCTCCGGATGCTCTTTGACCCACTTCTCTGCCCATGTGGACTTGCCTGAAGCTGGGAGGCCAACCATCATCATGACCTCACATTCGCTTTGTTCAAACAAAGGCCCAAACACTGCATTTCCATCAGCCAAAGCCGAGGCCCAGGGCTCATAACCATCAACTGGCTCCAGCCCGTCCTCCCTGCTGAATTGCATCTCCACGACAACATTCTTCAGCAGGACATGGGGAAAAAGTGCGGATTCCCATTGCATCGGCCTCACAGGGGCATCAACCAAACCAAGCCCCTTCTCACCGGCATCGAAATGCTTGGCGATACCAAGCCACTGGCCGTTCCTCGCGAACCCGACCGACGCCATGGGCTTGGAATCCAGGTCCACGGCGCAGACGATCGTGTCCCCGACCCCGAACCGGACGCCGTAGTCGGCGAACCTGCGCTGGTGGGAGAACTTCCCCGTGCCCCCGAACCCGAAGCTGTGGTCGGACTCCCCCAGCGCCCCGACGGGATCGTCCCCTCTCGAGACCCCAATGCGGCACAGGTGGTGCTCGTCGGGGGCCGTGAGGTCCATCTCCACGGGCTGCTCGGCGACGATCCTGCACCCGAAGCAGTACCTCCCGCCGCCCCTGGCGCCCACCGTCGCGCGCGCGCCGGACCAGCAGTAGGCGAACCCACCCTCGTGAAGCGCGCTCCCCTCGAGACCGCCGCCGCCGCCGACATCGAAGTCTGAGACGGACGCCGCGAGACGACACGGTTAGAAACGCGATTAGCTAAAACGCAACCGCAGAGGAAGACGGACGGGGGTGTCGAAGTGCGCGCGTACCGAGATCGCAGTCCGCCGGGTTGAGAGCCACGCGCGGCGGCGGCGGTTGCGTAGGCGTAGCATCTTCCTCCGCTTGGGGGTCGCGCCGGGTCCGCTTCGGCGGTGGCTGCGCGGCCTCGTCGTCCGGCGACGCCATTGCGGTTAGGGCCGAGGCTGTCGCCACGAAGGGGAGCAGGGGAGGAATCGCTGCAAGGTCAGGTTCGAGTGTTCGACTCCACGACTCGTTGTCGTCGTCGGTGTGGTAGAGCGGTTGTGATGTAGCGTTGGGCTTGAGCTACAATACGGGCCGACCTTATTCCCCATGTGGTCGGTGCAGCTTTTCTTTTGGGCTTTTTTACCGACCTACGCTAAATTCCCTGGTTTCGTGGTTTTAATTAATAGCCAAGATAATTTGACTATATTATGAAATAATTATACCATATTTTACATATAACTATGTGAAACCTACGTACATACGCAAGTAAAAGAAAACAAAGACAAAAGGAATATTTGATTCTCAGATCTTATAATGTCTTATAATTGGAGAGGATTGCGGCATGTGTCCAAGTTACTGGTTGGAGCGACATCTACCTACAATTATAGCCAAAAGCCCGAAACAACTTTAAGCGGACAAGCAGAGGCAAACACTCCATTGATACAGGATGTTGGGGGCTGCACTGTAAGCAAATTTGGTTTGACTTTAAAGGTTCATAATAAGTGATCTAAAAAGGAACTTCCTAACTTTTAGGGAGACGATTTTTACTTACATTTTTTCTATAACAAAATATCTTGTCGGATATTTAAAGTTTAAATCTTTAAAATCTGTATAATGACAAAAAAATTAGTGGTTTTGGATAATATAGTATATGAGATAGTAACATTTGTAACGTATTCTTGAATGTCTCGGTCTATATCTCAATTCGAATAGGACAACTAGGGCTGGGCACCAAATACCGAGAACCGAGAACCGAACCGAAAAAACCGAGAACCGAACCGAAAGAACCGATACCGAAAAATTCGGTTCGGTACTCGGTTCCTGTTTCTGTGGAACCGAACACCTCGGTTCGGTTCGGTTCGGTTCTCGGTTAACCGAGGGAACCGAACTCGGCAGCCCAACTAGGCAAATAAAGCAACTACAGCCCATTAGCCCAATAACAAAAAAAACCCTACCCCTCCTCTCTCCACACTCCAGCCGACCCTCCCTCCTCCAATCCCTTCTTCCCGGCGGCGCCGCACTCGGCTCTCCTCCCCTCGCGGAGCGCCACGGCGCGGGCCTCCCTCGACGACTGGCGCCGGCGCATCCGCCTCGGCCTCGGGCGAGCCGCACGCCGCCCTGATCCTGGCGCTGGGCCACATGCGGCTGCGGGAGCTGCTGGCCTGCGCGCGCGCGTGCCGCGGCCTCCGCGAGGCCGTCGCGTGGGACCCGCTCCTGTGGCGGCGCCTCGTCGTGGAGCCGCCGCTCAGCAACCGGATCACGGACGAGGCGCTCCTCGCGCTGGCGGACAGGGCGCGGGGGACGCTGCGCTCGCTCCACCTCCTCGGGTGCCCCCGCGTCTCCGACGCCGGCCTGCTCCGCGTCGTCCAGCGCAACCCCGGCGTCACCGAGGTACCGCGACGCCCGCCCCTCCCCGTGCATGAGGTGTCCTGGTTGGATTGTTCGTGGAGTCACGCGCGTGTGGTGCGCGGTTAGTGTTTGCTGGTATGCTTCCGCAGTCTGCACGGTTTCATTTAGGGGTCACTTTTTGGTTCGTGGAATGGATTAATCCTAGGAGTGGTTGTTATTTTCATCACGTTATTCCACGATTTGGATGATCCAAACGAATTTCCCCATTCGTCTTCGTTTCTTGGCTATCCTATGTTCTGGATTCAGTTATCTTTTACTGACAGCCGGAATGCTAGCCTCTCAGCACTTTGTAATGAACCATTAAGGAATGAGACTATTTTGTGAATCCAGGAACTTCGGTACTCCGGGTAAAACCGAATACCGAACCGAAAGTACCGAGTACCGAATTCCTCGGTTCTTGTTTCTGGTCGGTACCGATCGGTACCCATTTTCCAGGAACCGAACCCCCAGGAACCGATCGGTTCGGTTCGGTTCGGTTCGGGAAGTACCGAATGCCCAGTCCTAAGGACAACGTATATGTTTGGTCACATATAAATTGTTTAGTTGGTAAGGAGAAAAGCTACTATGTTGTTACATTATAAATTGGTTCTTTATCATCCATTATATTCCACATTAAAGTTTATGTGTGATATTTCGAATGAAACTATTCCAAGCGAAATAGGCACAACAATATTATTATGAGTATGTAACCATTATTTTTCTTCTGAAAAAAAAGCAGCATGGAACCATTCTTACACCGAGATCTGCCTACTGAAACAAAAACAACTCTGCTTCACTTGCACGGCGCAGACAGCAGCATCGATGAAGCGGCGAGCCCCCATTGGATCTGAACAGTGCCTGAGCCGGCCAGGTGGGCAGCCAGCCTCAGCCAGATCAAGTCGTAGCGCAGTCAAGCAAGGCACGTCGGTCCGAGAGCACGCACGAGCACGACGCGACGCTGCCGGCCGCGTCGCGCGCCGCGAGATCTGAAGGGCGCCGCGGCACCGATTCGAGCAGCTCTCGCGCGTGCGCGAGCGGCGGTTACCGCGTCCCAGATCTTAGCGCCGGCGCCTCAGGCCCGGTGAGTGCGGCGGAGAGCAGCGCGGGGCGGCCACCGCGCGATCCGATGAGGCGGCGGCCGTTCCTGGACCAGCGGCGGCCGTCGTTCAAGCGCCGGTGGCAGCAGCGGCCGTGGTGGGTGCGCCTCGTGCTCTCCCTCCTACTCGCCCTCGCATGCGTCCTCCTCCTCGCCGTCCTCCTCGGCTCCCCCGACCCCGGCGCCTCGCCGTCCACCTCCACCGCATCCTCCGGATCCGAGGCCACCTCCTCCCCTCTCCTCCGCCAGGTAACCACGTCGCATTTGTCGCATTCCAGTATTCGGCTACGAGCATGCCAATTTTAGTTAGCATCCATTGCACCTGCTGAATCTGCTAGTGCTAGCTTTTGTGGAAAGATAATGAGCTCTAGCGATTAGCATCTCATAGTTTTCGAACCTCTCGTATGCAGAGATCTTACCTGGAGGGCATCACGGATGCGCTCAACATGACTGACGAAATGATGAGCTCTCGATCATTCTCGAGGCAGCTCATGGACCAGATTTATCTAGCCAAAACGTATCTCGTCGTTGCGAAGGAGGCCAATAATCTGCAGTTTGCGGCAGAGCTTAGTGCTCAGGTACGGCGAGCGCAGAGCATCCTTGCGCACGCTGCAGCCCATGGGGGCACGGTGATGGAGCAGGAAGCCGAGAAGGCGATCAGGGATATGTCTGTGCTGCTCTTCCAGGCACAGCAGCTGCGGTATGACAGTGGCATCACGATCATGAAGTTGAAAGGCCAGATTCAGTCTCTAGAGGAGAAGTCGAAAGCTGAGGCAGAGAAGAGCACAAAATATGGGCAGATTGCTGCTGAGGAGCTCCCAAAGGGGCTTTACTGCCTTGGTGTCCGGTTAACCATGGAATGGTTCAAGAGTCCTGAGCTTCAGCGAAAATTTTCAGATAGGAGCCCAGCAGTGCAGAGCAACCTAAGGGATAGCAATCTTTATCATTTTTGTGTGTTCTCAGACAACATCCTTGCTGTTTCAGTTGTTGTCAATTCTACAGCTATTAACTCAAAGCACCCCGAAAAGATTGTCTTTCACCTAGTGACCGATGAGTTGAACTATGCTCCAATGAGGGCATGGTTTGCCATGAATGACTACAGAGGGGTCACTGTGGAGATACAAAAGGTGGAGGACTTTACCTGGCTCAATGCATCATATGTTCCTGTTCTTAAACAGCTGCAGAACGCTGCTACCCAGAAGTTCTACTTCTCTGGCAGTGGTAACCGTGGAACACCAATTAAATTCAGGAACCCAAAGTACTTATCCATGCTTAACCACTTGAGGTTTTATATTCCAGAAATATATCCAGAACTGCACAAGGTGGTATTTCTTGATGATGATATTGTTGTTCAGAAGGACTTATCAGAACTGTTTACTATCAACCTCAATGGTAATGTGATGGGTGCTGTAGAGACTTGCATGGAGACTTTCCACAGGTTTCACAAGTATCTTAACCATTCCCATCCTCTAATCCGTGCTCATTTTGATCCTGATGCTTGTGGCTGGGCATTTGGTATGAATGTGCTTGATCTTATTGAATGGAGGAACAAGAATGTGACGGGTATATATCATTATTGGCAGGAGCGCAATGCTGATCATACCCTATGGAAGCTTGGGTCTTTACCTCCTGGGCTTCTTGCTTTCTATGGTTTGGTGGAAGCACTGGATCCCAAATGGCATGTCTTGGGACTCGGCTACACTACCGTGGACCCTGCTACTGTCAAGGAAGGGGCAGTACTGCATTACAATGGAAATATGAAGCCATGGCTCAAAATTGGAATGGACAAGTACAAGGGCTTTTGGGACAGCTATGTGGACTATTCACACCCTTTGATTCAGCAATGCTTCATGCGGTGATTACTGTGTATCAACGTTTGCAATTTTTGTAAGTTCCCTAGTAGAAATGTTCCAAGTGCATGCTCCAACTGCCATACGTAAACATTGTACTTAGATCAGTTGGCTTCGCCCTCAAGTTGTAATCTCTGACAAAACATCAGTATCCAGTGGCTGTTTATAGCATCTGTAGTTGACGAAGTACAGCAATCGCATATACCTCCAGGCACAGGTAAACAGCACAAGATCTAAGATTGCGATGCAGTAGGCTGCTACTTGAATCACATCCACTAGTTACATTCATAACTTGCAACCGCCAATGTAATTTTTTATTTTTAATTTTTTTGGGTGAGACAGAAGCACAGAATGGAGATGATGTAGAATTGATTCAAATTCTTGAGGTGTTACAAGTTTTGAGTTACATATCCATAATTATTGGATGTTAAAACAGCAAACTTTTCCTGTTTATTTATACATCTTGAGAAGTAAAGTTGCCATATGGCCCATATCTCATTTGCAGCTCTACCTGAATTTCTTTTGTCTTTCTTGATGCTCAGTGTTGTCACGTCTTATGTGAGGGACAGTAAAGCCTATTTACAAGTCCGTCTTGTGGGAAAAGGTGCATCAATTTAATGAATGAAGTTGGTGCATCCATTTATGCAAGGAATATGGCTTCATCACATATTCACATGTGGTTAAACTTCATATGTGCTATAATTTAGGAAACTGCTTACATGAAATAAAGTGTAAATACAGTACATTATCATATATCAAGTCCACAGAAGGAATCCATTTATAATATGAAAAATAACTGCTATTTATGCTGCCATCAGCTACAAAATGACTACTATAGCTGCATATCTGTTATTCTCTTTCTTCTCTACTTCACTTCAGAGGTATTCAGCCTATGAACGCGGTCCTGATTTTTGTCTGTTGAATGCCCTTTGAATTTGTATCCCTAGCACTTGATAACTGTACTGCAACGTTTTTCCAATCCAAAGTTCATGAGTTTGCTATCATGCTGTGGTATCTACCTCCATTTGATGATTTCCATCATTGTTGTTGGCAGCAACCGTGGCCCTCCTCTTCCTTCTAGATCTGGACCTTCTCCTCCTATGTCTTTTGCTTGTTTCCTTTATTTCCTCATTATTTGTGGGCATGCTGGGGTTTGCATCTGCAGGATTGGCAGCAGGTTCCACTGCTTGTGTCTTGTTCTGGTTGGCTTCAGTCAAACTTTCTTCGGAGCTCGTACCTTCAGGATTTATTTCTTTTGCTGCTTCTTCAATAATTACACTACCATCTTGGTTCTCCAGCAGTTTACTGTCTCTGCTGTGGTTGCTGACCTCGCCTTGAGGGTTTTCGACCTGTTTCGTGCCATCTGGTTCTTCTTTGCTGGCTTCCTGACTATCTTCTTGTTTTTGGCTCCACTGCGGAAGCTCAGATTTATCTGAATGACTTCCCTCTGGAGCATCAGCTGACTGTTCATTGGCATCACTTTTAGTCTCTTGTGGCTGACCATCTTCCATGTTAGTTGTCAACTTTACGAACTGCTCTTGTGAGGAACTATTGTCTTGTTCATTGCTCTCCGTTGCAGTGGTGTTGTAGGAATTTTGTTCATCTGCTGTTGTAGGTACAGAGTCATTGGTATTTTCAGTTTTGTCAGGTACCACAGCATCAGAAGTTGTATTTTCATTGTTTACTCCCACTAAAATGCTCTCATCCTGATGGCTCCTCTCTGATGCATTTGTGATACTGGAATTTTCTTCTTCTGCTGGAGCAGCCATGGAGTCACCAGAGTTTTCAGGTTTTTCAAGTTCTGAAGTTGCATTTTCGTTGTTTGCTCCCACGACATTGTTCTCCTCCTGGTGGTTGCTCTCTGATGTGGTAGTGCTGTTGGAGTTATCTTCTGCTGTAACAGGTATGGAATCACTGGAATTTGCAGATTTATCAAGCTCGGCTTCTTTTTCCTGCAGGAATTCTTTTCCAGTTGTTGCCTGATCAGGGTTTGAAGCAGCCACATTCTCTTTCATTTGGTTGATATGGCTCTCTTTCTCCACAAGGGCTGCTTCTAATTCTTTCTGGGTGTTGGTAAGATATGTGGTGGTAGTTTCTGAATCCATCAGCTTGTTTTTTAATTCTGCCCTCTCAATACTTAGGGCAGATGTTTTGGCTTCTAGCTCGTCCACTTTCCTTCTCATCTCTTTATTGTTTTCCTTTTCTTTCTGTCATAAAGTAGATAGCTGTATTTAGCTAATGAGATATTCGTGAATGGCAGGCTGGATAAATAAGTCATAGAAGTATATAAGGCACTATCAGAAAACTTGCGTAGAAGGCTGGGCCTGCTTGGTTCGTGGACAGAGATTGCCACAGCGCACGTTGGCGCTGCCGCAGTTGAGGCACAGAAAAACGGTGGCACCATCTGTGGTGAGAATGCATGCATCTTTTGCCTATGTTCAATGTGGCTGCCAATACCTACGCATCAACCAAGCACTGGCCAGAATTTATGTGGCGCTGCCCCACCTGCAGTGTGGCAGATGGCTGGCAATCAAACAGCCCTGCTACAGCTATGGTAGACCTTCATCTCAGTATTATTATTATTTGCAGAATAAGAGGGTGTTAAATTGACTTTACCTATGTATTTGGCTATTAGCTACTTGCATTTTGAAGCTAAATTGTGATGTGACACCTTCAGCTAAAAGTATGACTGCAAAATGGTGTCAATATGGAAGTCCTCTCAGGGGTGATTATATGGGCTAACTTATGTGGCACGCTCTAGATTGGGCAATATCGACATGGTTTGGGTGTGCCTGGATTTTTCAGTGCAACACATTATTTTTTTTAGATTTAACTTGTAATGTTCCCATTGGAACTGCAAAAACTGTGTCTATACATACACCCTAAATTCTAAATTGGCATTGTGATGGCTATGTCATGAAAATACCGAATGCAAATATAAAATAGAATGATACTTTGCATGAGATTGTACTATTTCTTATATTTTACCTACTAGTAATAAAATGCCCTAATTTAAGAAGTATATGTCATTCACTATATACAAATTATAGTGATCTTGACTATTGAACTATTATGCGCCAATGTTTTTAATTTTTTGGGTGATTATTTTAATGCCTGCAGTCCAGGACCCTTGTTTTGATCAAGAAATCTATATATAACCTAAGGGCCAAATTCATCTACAGTGAGCTGAGTTTTTACTTCGAGGGTCACAATATTCCCTATAATGTATCCATGGTATCAGCATTTCATTTTTTTTTTCAATACAAGGTGAAACTGTGTTCTTCGAACTTCAGATGGATATTTTGAGCATCATTTTTTTTTGTTACAGCTTGTAAATCAGTGAACAGAATGATTTAACAGATTGCTTAAGAGTTCTTAGTAGTTGATAATCCATGATATAAAAGCAGGGCATTAATGATCTCTACTGCCCAAGTTAGTAAATACAAGAAGCAGCTCTCTATTAGGGAGACTATTGTCATGCATGCAAACTTTTTTTTTTCTGGAATACGGGTGCATATGAACTCATGCGGCATATCCATACCTCAAAGAGGACTTGGAAGGACATGAGCTGCTGGTCGCGTTCCTGGAGCAGGACGGTGAGGACGCGGCGCTCCCTCATCTTGTGCAGGATGCCGACGCTCACCGCGGCGGCGCCGATTGCCAGCAACACGAGCAGCAGGTACGGGGGCAACTTCTTGTTGTTGTTCGCCATTGTATGGCTTCTTGATCTGTACTTGCTTGCATCCATCTCCTCTCTGCACGCACCCTCTTATTGGCACCCTTGCAGGATCTTGTGCTGTTTACTGCAGAGTGGGGCTATTGCTGTGGCAGCAGTATGAAGAAACTGGAGCTTCCTTTTTCAGTTGCTTGGGTTCTGGAAAGAGAAGTGAACTTGCTTAGGAATGGAGGAACGAGACACTAGGAGGCGCCAAGTTTGAGGCCTAGTGTATATTGTGTATGCTTCGCTTGCTCCAAGGTGAGGCACATGCTTCATTTCACTCCAGTAGATTTGTTTGAGCCTTAGAAAGGTATAAAGGCTGGCTCTATTTGACTTCTGCTGGTTTTCGTGAGACGTAGGCAATATTAACTAGGATGCTTGCATTGCTTCTGACCTCACATTAAAGGTACCTTTGATCACAAGTTTATTCACAGAGAGACATGCCATATAGCTCTGTCATACAGTCCATCAAACTCTGCATTCTATATTCTTCGCGTCACCGGAATAAGATATCCTCGAAAGTTCCATATTGATAGAAGCCCAGGGAATCGAAATAATTATCGACCAAAGCTGTGAAAAATTACTACCTGACTAGTGACTAGTGGACTTCATGAAATATACTAGGGAAATGGCATATTCATCGAAATTTCCTTGAGTCTTTTTTTTCTTCAAATCTTCTGTATATGGTGATTAGACCGACGATGGTTTTTTTTCTTGTTGCTGAATGTTTGCATACTAAAAGGTAATGTGCTCAGGCTCAGCAATTATGTACTGGAGAAACATGTTTGGATTTGTGATTAAGTTCCAAGTTCACCGTCGTTCCAGTTCCCGGCGGCGAGATCCAGGTCACCTTCTGCGTCGCGCCACCGGCACCGCCCGGACGCGGTCGATCCCGCCAAGATAGGCACGGAGCCCAGGATCAGAGCCGCGGAGGCCGAGCTCGTCGCCCTCCGCGTCGGGCTCGGACCCGGGTTCGACAGCCTCGATCCTCAGTACCAGGACATCTTCGTCTACCATGCCGGCGGCGAGGAGAAGGGCCCGTCGCTGCGCCTGGTGACGACGATCCGTTCTTCAACACTGGCATCCGCCGCCACCGCAGCGACAGCGACGCAGACAACGGACGGTAGTACATTGTTGCGCTCGGTTACTCAAAGTTGTCATGGCAGTTCTATCTTCACCTCGATGACTCCAAGACTGAAGATTGGACTCAAGCGCGTTCCGGTGCAAGGCAGACGCCACCAACACAGCCAGTTTCGCCATGGCACGGACAAGGTGGCCAACAAAGACCATCCTGGTGAGGTATCCTCGCCGGCGACGTGCTCGACTGCGAGGCTCTGCATTACATCCCATTCCCACGGTCACTCAATAACAACAAGAGGCGCCTTGGGCGTCCAGTGATTGATCGGGACATAGTCGTTGTCCAAGGTCGCATTAAGGCCATCGACTGTTTCCACTGCTCCGCCTCTGGTGCGTGGAAGGCTTCCGTTGTTTGGAGAAGAACTGGGACAGTGACTACATGTTTGAGATACGTGATAGTTTAATCGACACTAACACGTTGCATTTCGAGCTGCTTCCTGAGCGGGAGGCTGAAGATGACAGATCGCCGCAGAAAACGCTGGAGGCACTTCACATCGCTCACCCAACACCCTGCCTGAACGACGTTGATAAATGATAATGCCTTTCATGGACAAGACACAATTATGTAGTTGTAGCCCTGAGCAATAGCCAATACATCAGGCGGCGAAGAGTTTTTCCCCTCCGTTGAGCCGTAAAAATAATTCATTTATAGTTGATTGGCCTTCTTTGAAAATAAAGTTTATGCGGTTTGATTGTGATGATATATTGATATGAATATATATGATGCAACAACAGTAGTAAATTGATACCTATTAGCTAGGAGTAATTGGAAGGGAAAAATCTTCATATATGTACAAGTATGGGACATCTGATCAGCTAATTTTAAGCAAAACAAAGCTCGAATTGCCATTTTTTCCTGCATTCATTTGAGGTTGCTGTACAACTTTGATGCTGAAGGATCTCCAAGTATTTTTGTTACAACACTAGTAGGTAATTACTACTCTTAGCAGCAATGATGTATCTCTCTGATTGCAGTTACAGATACTTTCTTGGCCTACATTTTGTAAAAAAGGTAAAGAGTAGGGTTTACTAGTATTTCATCACATACTCCGTATTTTATCTCATGGCCAAATTGGCCAATGTTGAAAAAAAGGGAGAAATTGCATATCTGCCACTATTTTGACCTCCTAACTCGAATCTGCAATTTTAAAAAGTCGAATTGCAAATTTGCCACTCATCCGTCCAAGTATCTATTCCACCTGCCACTACTTTCACTAGGATCAGCCAACATGGTTCCAACAATTAAACCATGAATCCGACCTGAGATTTTGCAGATCGTTGACATCAATACATGATAACATTAAGATGTTGAAAGCTTGAATTAACAGGTACTGAAGATTACCTGGTGGGTGGTAATCGGTCCCATCAATATTGAGTGCCAGTAGGCAAGTATAGTTAGGAAAAGGGCATGTCCATTGTGTTATATGACCTTCAGAACTTCAGTGAGGACAAGTGCCCACTGTGTCCAATGTGTTCCTCCCTGCGTCAGTATGTTTCAGGGGGTGACTAACAGTGCAAGGCATGAGAAAAGGTTTTACTTTATGTCTCAGGAGTCAGGACTAAGATTCTCAACACCATATTAAGTACTCACTGCCTCACTGGAACCACTTGCATATAACAGAGTAAATAAGAGATTAAACGTGATGTAAGGACCCTGAGTGAAGATCCACATGAGGATCTCAGCTCACCTGGCAGAAGACGGCATACGGATTTCTCAAGGGCCCATCACACGATAGTTCACTTGTGCTTCCATCTATGAATGTCCCATCGGCAAATATGACCTGATTTCAGCGGGTTAAGCGAACAATTGCATATTTCATCAGAAAAAATATAATGAAATAAGATGTATGTACATTTTAATGAAATAAACTGTGTGTACTTTGTAGTACAAATAATAGCATGAAAGGTAAGACCGTAAGATCAATGCAGTGACAGAAGGTACACAAACACACCTCAGAAGCATAGCCAGGAGTTTCCCCAGCAGTTGGTTTAATAAAAGATCCTACCGGGCAAGTTTGTTGCACCACTTCACAGAATGCTATGAGTCTCTCCCTGTTGCCAAGCTCTACTGCCTGCGATTTAATTTTTTAAAGCTCCATTTTATTGGTCTTAATATTCTTCAACACTTGCTACTGATGAAATGCATCATATGACATGTTGTAAAGAGAGTCTGCCGGCTGTTTAACCTGCACAATATCATGGCGAGGAATCCTTGGAAGTGGTTGAACTCTGTAGCCCTTGGCTGACATGACTTCCGCAACAAGCAAACCTCCCTGTGGATCATACCATATCATCAATTGCATACATAGTTTCGTCACAGATGTGGGAATTAAGAACCTACTTTTATTGCTTCTCCAACCATTTGTGGAGCAAGAAACAAGCCTTGAAACAGCGCACGCATAACATGTCCAGGTGTTGACCCAAATTCCACCCCAAGGCCAGGTGCAGATAGGCGAGCTGCAGTTGCCTCAACCAAATGTTTCTTCCCAGCAACATAACCACCACAAGGTGCAATAGTTCCCCCCGGATTCTTTATCAAACTACCAGCAATCAAGTCTGCTCCCTGCCATGAAAAGACACAATGAGATACAGGTAGAGCTCGCCTTCATGAGATGTGATAATCATGGACATACCACCATTGCAGGTTCGGATGTCTCAACAAATTCGCCATAGCAATTGTCAACCATCACCATGCAGTTTGGATTTTGCATCTGCAGAGATCCAGACGATGAAAACTGTCAGCACACACAAAAGCTAATGTGCATAGTCACAGAAGGTTGCTGGGCCCTTGAAAGGAAGTGAACTTGCCTTGATCAAACTTATAGCTCTGCGGATATCTGCTACGCTTAAGCTCTTGCGCCATGAGTACCCACAAGATCTCTGAATGAAGGCGCATCCAGTTTCTGGTCTAACGGCACAAGCAAGAACTTCCCAATCAAGACCCCCATCTGCTGCGAGCTACAACTGAAGCCTCATCAGTAACCCATCCTCAGCACGAGGCAACCCAGTATGACACTCCAAAATCTTTGAGCGATCCTACATTGGCTGACCCCCTGATCCCAATCACCTCCTCTAAGGTGTCGTACGGAGGACCAGCGACTGCCAGGAGCTGTAGAAATTCAGCATTCAATCAGTCTGAAATGTCAATCAGAAACACTGCCAATACTTGTACATCAATTCAGTTCATCCTGTCCCTTACCTCATGCCCAGGCCTCAGAAGCGCAAAGAGCGCACAGGCAATGGCGTGCGTGCCAGAGAAGAACTGCAACCGATGGAGGAATCAGTACTTCAAAGAGGATCTCTTCCAAACTGAGGTAATCAGATAAGCAACAAATGGAGTGAAACAAGATTGTCGTGTGCCAAAGGTGGAACCTGGGGGCGCACGATGGCGGCCTCGGCGCCGACGATTTCAGTGAAGATGGAGTCCAGCGCCTCCCTGCCGCCACCATCGTCATGGCCGTAGCCCGTCGACCCGCCGAAATGCTGAAACAAACGCACCAGCGAAGTGAGGCCCGGAGGCCAAACGGGGCGGTAGTAGAGGAATGGGGGTGACAAGAGGGAGGTTACGTGTGGAGCAACGCGGGCGCGGCGGAAGGCGGTGGCGACGCGGGAGGAGTTGAAGGCGAGGGCGCGGTCCACGGCAGCGAACTCCGCCTGCAGCGACTCCGCCGCCCGGGACACGTCCGGGTGGAACGCCGCGTCAGACGCCGCGGCCGCCACCGCGGGCGCGTACGCGAGACACCTCCCACCGCGCGGGGCTGGAGCTCCACGAGGCCGCCGCGCCCACGCGAGAGGGGTCGAGCAGCATCCGGCGGTGGCCGCCATCGCCGCGGCAGCAGCAAGCTAGCCAACGAACCAACCGCCCCGCGCCGGCGGGGTTGGCTCCGGCGGGTTATCCTTTGGCGGTCGCCTCGCTCGTGTGTGCAGGCAGAGAACGCGGTTGTCGCTTAATATGGGCCCAAATTATATCTGGGCCTGGTCAACATTTGGTGTCCGGCCCATTTTGATCATCAAGCTTAGGACTGGCCCAGTACTCCTTGCGTGCACGCTTGCAACTTGCAAGGCCCACACCACACCACACTGAAAATGGCAACGCTTGCAGCATCAGGCATTGTTGCTTGCTTATGTCGTGTCGGGATGCCAATCCAAAGCAGTGGTAGCAGCACCATTGGAGAGGAGAGATGGAGAGATCACGAAGAAGATGACGCAACGCAACCAGGGGCAGGGCATTAGCCTCGCCGAAAGAGGACTCAACGGTCACCATCACCGGCCAGTCGGGCCTACTGGGGCAACCAATGGAGATGGAGTTAAGCAAAGCAATGTAAGCAATGGTCAGGAACAGCCTGAGCTGAACTGAAGAAGAAGCACCAACGATGCTTGCACGCAACCATGTTCAGCTTACCTTCCATTTCCATGGGCTATATTACTCGATCTCTGCTGCATGCGCCGCTGTGGCATTCATTCATCCATACATCTGAAACTAGTACTGTGACTAGCGTCACCGGTCGAGAAGAATGGCCTCCGGCGGCAAGGGCCTGCGAGCGGCAGCGCTGATGCTGGTGGTTCTGGCGTCGGCGGCGCCGGTGGCTCGGTCGTGGAGCAAGGAGGGGCACATGATGACATGCCAAATCGCACAGGTGAATATCGATCGGATCACTTCTCATCGATCAACAAACTGAACCGGATGCCAAAACCCACATCGATCACTTCTCATCGTATATGCAGAGAGGTTGGCTGAAAGCCTGAAACTGAACTTGATTCTGCGTTGCAGGATCTGCTGGAGCCTGACGCCGCGCACGCCGTGAGGAGTCTGCTCCCGGACGACGTGGGCGGCGACCTGTCGGCGCTGTGCGTGTGGCCGGACCAGGTCAGGCACTGGTACAAGTACAGCTGGACGGGCCCGCTCCACTTCATCGACACCCCTGACAAAGCCTGCAGCTTCGACTACTCAAGTGAGTTCTTCCAGTTTCCATCAATTCTGCAGATCAATCATCAATGGTCGTCGTGTCTCTCTATTCTGTTGTGTGATGTCTGATGAAAATGCAATGCGATGGTGATCGGTGAGCAGGGGACTGCCACGGCCCCGATGGCGCCAAGGACATGTGCGTCGCCGGCGCCATAGCCAACTTCACTTCCCAGCTGCTGCACTACAAGCACGGCAGCGCCGATCGAAAGTGTAAGCAGATCAAACAGTGGTGTTCTGCATCTATAATCTACGTGATCTGACCAATTTTTGGTTGCAACGCAGACAACTTGACTGAAGCCCTTTTGTTCCTGTCACACTTCATGGGAGATGTTCATCAGGTAATCCTGCTGCTTTTTTTTGTTTCTTTCCTTTCACGATTCAGTCTCCTTAGCATTCGTGCTTAACTCATAGTAAGCCAATTCCAGATCGTGTAGAGTTGTAGACGATGTTCATCAAGTGGCTAACTTTCTGTCTTCTTGCTTGGCAGCCGATGCACGTGGGGTTCACGAGCGATCAAGGCGGCAATTCCATAGACCTGCGCTGGTTCAGGCACAAATCCAACCTCCACCATGTACGTAATGAAACGCCCACGATCCTTGCTTGCACACGATTCCATACTCTGCATTGGTGACAACATTTGTCTCGGTCGTTTTCAGGTGTGGGACAGGGAGATCATACAGACGGCTCTCGCTGAATTCTACGACAAGGACATGGACACCTTCCGGAAGCAACTTGAGCACAACCTCACCAAGGTAAGTGGAGATTGAAGAAGACAGGTGTTTAACTAAGGAACTGAACTTCCAATCCAAGAAACAGACAACAACTATATCTCACATTGGCAAACTGAATGTGTTCTTCAGGGCACATGGTCTGACGACATGTCGTCATGGGGTGACTGTGAGGACCTCTTGTCATGCCCAACCAAGTCAGTGTTCTGAAATCTAACTATGGAAATGGAGTAGAAACGAAACAGAGACCTTCTTGTTAACTGCTTATGGATAACATCAACGTGCTTCTTCTTGATGCAACAGGTATGCCAAGGAGAGCATAAGCTTGGCGTGCAAGTGGGCCTACAACGGCGTCCATGAAGGGGAAACCCTATCCGGTAAGTGTTGTGCAAAGATGACTACTTGCATCTCCGAATGAAAATAGCTGCTGATACAATTGTGATCGAAACGGCATTGCCATTGTCACTTGCAGAGGACTACTTCGATTCGAGGCTGCCGATCGTGTCGCGGCGCATCGCGCAGGGAGGAGTGAGGCTGGCCATGTTCCTCAACCGGATCTTCGGCCACCACAACCGCGACGTGGCAGCACCATCCTGGCCACACTTGCAATCTGACTACTAGCTGTTTGCTTCTATGCATGCTGGTCGCGTTCTACGTGACACTG
Organism: Digitaria exilis; assembly: GCA_015342445.1. Classification (NCBI taxonomy): domain Eukaryota; kingdom Viridiplantae; phylum Streptophyta; class Magnoliopsida; order Poales; family Poaceae; genus Digitaria; species Digitaria exilis. The sequence continues at coordinate 1,077,176 of JACEFO010002685.1, forward strand.
ATGGTGAATTGGTGACGACAATAACTCGTATGTACACTACCTCGTGCAGAAATTGAATTGAACGAGAGCACGAGAAGCATATGTCCATCCATGCACTATTTGTTTGGTGATTGACCAAAACCAAAGACTCCAATTGCTTTGGATGCTGGCTAATTCCGTGGATAATACGCATATCAACAATGAAAAAGCTAGGACTCACTTGAGTGATTTGGAGACTTTACTCAGTCAGTTTTTTTTACCATTAAATTTAAAAACGAATGGCTCATATTCTCTTCTTCCCCATCTTATTTTCTCCCCCCTATAAGGCCTTGTTCGGCTCAAGAGGGTCAAATCCAGATCCTGAAATCTTCCACTCCGGGAATAAGTGGATCCCCTTGGTGCCACAGAGTCTGTTCCCGGACGTCGAGAGGATTTTTGGTACCCAGTTGAGAATGGGAGGCAATGGAGGTTTGGAGCGGGCTTGGACCTAGACGGGGGCTAAACGAATGACATTTTTTTGGTGGCCGGGATCAGCACCAGGCTAGGGTGATCCCATGGGGCTAACCGAACAAGGCCTAAAGGAGAGGGAGGATCTTAGAGTGGGGGTGGGTGGCTGAGAAGAAGTGGATAGGGAAGAAAGAGAGAGGGAGGAAAGAAAACAGAGAGAGATGAACCACCAATTTGAAATCCAATTATCTAAAAAAAACTGAGTGAGCAGGGCCTTCAAATCACTGTAAATCAACAAATGGCACGGTCATGTTCCGACTCCTGAGCTATCGTTGACATGCGCGGATGCATGACAATTGACACTCCGAACTCTAGCCGTGGTGTGCATCCATCGATAGGCCAGATGATCACCGACCAAGAGACTAGAGGCCGTTGCAGTACATTATACACCTATAAACTAATAATATTTTTTTAGCGACCGTGCCTTAGCACGTTTTTCATTAATAGGACGAGGAAAAAGTTACACGCAACAAAGGCGGTCACAGGAATGACCCACTTTGCGACAATAGTTGAGTACAAAAACTAATTACGTTAGAGTCGTTTGGCGACCAAAAGAAAAACCACAGCTGCGAGCAAAAGTATGTAGAGAACTAAACCTCGCCCGGACCCAAGTCGCAGCCTCCTCCCTATGTGCTCAGCTAACTGCTGGAGAGTCTTCGTTTGTCCATTGAAGGTACGCACATTGCCTTCGAGCCAAAACACCTAGCAAACCAAAATGACCAGGGAATCAAACATCTTCCTGCTGTCCTTCCTAAGCGTCTTGCGGGACAAACTAATATTACCTGTATAAGCTTAGTCAAATCTATGTAAATTTGATACAGTTTGAATCTAAAATTGTATTCTTTCTTGGATGGAGGAAGTACCAAGCTACTGTCATGAACTCATGACGACAAAATCGTCATCGCTAGCTTGTACACTTTTTTTTTTTAAAAAAAACAAACTGGCAGGAGAAGCCAGCTTGTACACAACAACTTTGAACGAGAGTACAACAGGCCAAGTGAGAGGATGGAGACGAAAGAACGCATGTACTCGTAGGCGCCAGCTGTTGGATTGGCCACTGATCACGGCGCCGTTTACGGCGAGGCTAATCTAATCTAGGAACCAAAGAGGCAGCGCATTGGATTTTTTCTGATCGATCTGCCGTGTTCCATCACCTTCCCTATCCTTCTGGCATGCGAACACGAACAGATGATCTATTTGCGATGCAAGACGTACGTTTGGTGTCTCGACAAGTAACGAGAGAGAAGGAAGTCTGTCATCTATCACAGTCAGGCTGTACGGTCACGTCCTGATCGACTCCTGAGCTGCTGGCTGCGCGGGTGGGTTCGTGAGCAACGACGCCCGGGTATCGTGGCGGCAGTTGGCCGGCTAGCCGTGGTTCGCGGCCACCGTAGGCCATCGGGTGATCGGTGCATTGCGCCGCCGGGGGGGCGTACGGCCGATCCGGCCGCCGGCGCCGGGGAAGATACTTGCGGATCAGTCAGTGCATGCATGCCGCTCGCAGTTCTTCCTCGCCGCGGCGTCGCCGTGATTCCCCCTCAGTTTGATTGATCGATCGTTGCGTCTTCCGAATCGTCCGCAGGAAGAGCGAGTGGCGCGCGGAAGAAAGGCTGGTTGATGGCGGCGGTGGCGGTCAAGGTCATCGGATCCAAGCCGCCTGAATGTTTCCAATTCCAAGAACCCAACACCTGGTATGTTTCAGTCCTCTATCCTCTCTCCCTCGCCCTCTTTTTCCCTTCTTCGAGATGGATGTACAGCTGCGTCCGTGCAGTTCGATGAGATGGTGATTCATGTGACGTATTATGTCGTCGTATATGCGGCGCAGTCGTCAGGGCTTTCGATCTTAATTACGCCTGTTAGGGCATCCATTACATCAATCTGATTAAATCTCTTTGTTTAAGATTGAAGATCCTGCTGAATTTGGCCTAGTAATTAACCCATCAGGCTTCCACATAATAGTTCAGAGCCATGTTGCATTTAACATGTCTAGGATTTGTGCCTTCTCTGTTCAGATTCAAATGAGATTCTCTCTGAGAAACGCCTCTGATAAAATGGAACTAATGGATAGATGAATATTGCAGAACTTTTGGTGCTTTCCTCGCACTTTGACACTAGAAATCTTACTGTTCCTGATAACCACGATGGCCCTCTTGCAGGATTTGCATTACTGAACCTGAAAGTGATGTGATTGTGGAAGTAGGAGAGATTTCCTTCCATCTCCACAAGGTACTAGTACATTTCTCTCATCTCTTTCAGTGTTATCATAATGTTTTCTAAAATATGGAAAAAAGCCTTGCCATGTTGTGCTACATAGCTTCAATTGCAGATTTGCAGATGATATGTTGTGCTGCATTCAAGTGCTAGATATATCGGACATAATCAGTACGCTCATTGACACTGTCTTTTTTTTTTCATCTTGTTCAGTCTCCATTGATCAGCCGTAGTGCCACGCTGCAAAAGCTGATAAACGAGTCCACCGGCGATAACAACGACGACGACGACAGCAAAACGTGCACGTTAGAGCTGGAACGACATCCCCGGCGGCCCTGAGGCGTTCCAGCTAGCCGCCATGTTCTGCTACGACGTCAAGATGGAGCTGAACGCCGGGAACGTCGTGCCGCTGCGATGCGCGGCCGAGCACCTCGCCATGACCGAGGACTACGCCGAAGGGAACCTCGTGGAGCAGGCCGAGACGTTCCTCTCCCAGGTGCTGAGCACCTGGAACGACACCGTGCGCGCCCTGCACGCGTGCGACGCCGTGCTCCCGGACGCCGAGGACCTCCTCATCGTGCCACGGTGCGTCGACTCGCTGGCGACCAAGGCCTGCGCCGACCCGTCCATCTTTGGGAGACCCATGCTGGAGTACTACACGGCCAAGAGCCTCGAGGAGACGGCTGTCTGGAACGGCATCAGCACGGCAGGGAAGCCACGGTCGCTGGGTCCTGACTGGTGGTACAAGCAGGCGTCAACGTTCCGGCTTCCGGTGTACAAGAGGCTCATCGCCACCGTGCAGTCCATGGGAATGAGCCCCGAGAACGTCGCCGGCTCGCTCATCCACTACGCTCGGCGTCACCTCTCCGGCCTCAGGCGGTTCAGCGACAACAGCGACGGCAGCGGCGCGTCGTCGGGGAAGACGATGTCCGCCGTGCTCTCGGACGGTGAGCAGAGGACACTCCTCGAGGAGGTCGTGGCGCTGCTCCCGGCCGAGAAGGGTGTCGCTCCGACACGATTGTTGCTCGGTTTGCTCCGCACGGCCAAAGTCCTGCACGCCAGCGCGGCGTGCCGTGACGCGCTGGAGAAGATGGCCGGCAACCAGCTGGAGGAGGCCACGCTTGAGGACCTGATGATACCCACCACCGGCTACTCTTCGGAGACACTCTACGACGTGGACAGCGTGCAGCGGATGCTGGAACGGTTCATGATGACGAGCACGTCGGCGTTCGCCGCGTCGCCTGAGATCACGGACGAAGGGCAGATGGTCGACGACGCCCCTTCTGCCGAGCTCATGCCGGTCAGCTCCGTGGCCAAGCTCGTCGATGGGTACCTCGCGGAGGTCGGCACGGATGCCAACCTCAAGCTCTCCAAGTTTCAGACTATTGCCGCGCTCGTTCCGGACTATGCACGGGCAATCGACGATGGCCTCTACCGCGCCATCGACATCTATCTCAAGGTAAGAAGAACAGTTATTCATCATCATTATTCACTGTGCATGATCATCCACAACCAGAGTCTTGAATCGATTGGCCAACCAATCACATGTGTATCCGTGGTGGGCATGCAGGCGCACCCGTGGCTGGTGGGATCAGAGAGGGAGCAGCTATGCAGGCAGATGAACTGCCAGAAGCTGTCGCTGGAGGCGTGCACGCACGCGGCGCAGAACGAGCGCCTGCCTCTGCGTGTCGTGGTGCAGGTGCTCTTCTTCGAGCAGCTGAGGCTGCGCACCACGGTGGCCAGGTGGTTCTACGTGCCGTACAACTCCGACCAGGGCTCCAGCTCCGACAACTGCGTGCTGCCACGGACGCACGACGACGATCTCGTTGACTTCGCGACGGCGGGGTCGGAGGAGACGACGGACGAGGGCAGCTTCGTGGCGGCCCGGCATGGCGACAGCTCGCCGCCGGCGATGAGCGTGCAGGAGATCCGGCAGAGGATGTCGGAGCTGGAGGAGGAGTGCTCGAGCATGAAGCAGGAGATCCACAAGCTTGGCAAGCCCAAGAGCGCCCTGAGCAGGCTGTTCTCGAAGCTCGGGCTCGGCGGGAGGTCGTCGCGGGAGCGGCAGAACCAGAAGGAGGCTCTGCCACTGCCGGGCGCCGGCGACAAGAGGCGAAAGTCCTTCGGGTGTTGACATGGGGATTTGGGAAGGTTTGGACGCCAGTTAATTTGTTAGCCTAGTTCGTTCGATGTTCTTCGGAGATGTAGCGATCTAATGATCTCGTTTTGATGACGCTTCATCTCGGAAAGTAGGTAGACAGCGCATTTGATTCGTTCTTTCAATTTTCTGTTCTCAATAGAGGTTTCTTTACAACCAGGCTTAATAGAAGGAAAGGACTAGAAGTCCTAGTCCATGTCCAGTTACCCGGACTTGTATAGAAGGAAAGAAGGACTAGAAGTCCTAGTCCATGTCCGGTTGCTTGTGGGCTCTTACCGAAACTCTAGTCATAGGTCGGAGTATATATATGAGATTGTCATTGTAAATTATCGATTATGAGGAATAAAGAGAAGATCCACCTACATTGTGTCTTGTCTACTTTGTTTATGTGTTTATCATGAGAGGCGTGAGAGGGAGAAGATCCAACTATTGACGACGTGTTTTACAACATCTTTTACTATGTGTATGGAAGTTTCTTTTAGAATGTGTATGCAACTTTCCTTTTAGGCGATGATCATTCTTAAGATTTTATATTTGGCTGTTCCTACTCAAATCAAACATGTCCAGTTGATAAGTAGATCCCTTGTAGAAGGCTACTACCCTCCCTTGTAGAAGGTTACTACCCATCTGTTCCAAATTACTAGTCATCTCGGCTTTTTACCAGATGCATTGAAAATACTACTACCTCTGTTCATTTTTATTTGATGTCAATTAGCTCAAATTTGAGCTAGCCAACATCAAATAAATGTGAACGGAGGGAGTATGAATTTAGACAAGTACTAAGTTCATAGAATATGCTATGAATTTGGACACTTAAAATGGCATGGCTAATAATTTGGAACATAGGGAGTACATGATACAACAACAACAACAACAACATAGCCTTTAGTCCCAAGCGAGTTGGGGTAGGCTAGAGATGAAACCCAAGAAACAAAGCTCAAGGCTCAGGAACGTTGATAGCTAGTCTCCAAGCGCTCCTATCGAAAGCTACCTCCTTGGAAATATTCCACTCCTTAAGGTCTCTGTTTATCGCTTCGTCCCAAGTCAATCTAGGTCTACCTCTACCTCTCTTTATATTATTGGCCTGCCCTAGGACCCCAATACGCACCGGCGCCTCCGAGGGCCTTCGTTGGACATGTCCAAACCATCTCAGCCGATGTTGGGTCAATTTCTCCTCAATGGGTGCCACCCCGACCTTCTCCCGAATGTCTTCGTTCCGAACTCTATCCCTTCTTGTGTACCCGCAAGACCATCGCAACATCTGCATCTCTGCTACACTCAGTTGCTGGACATGTCGCCTTTTAGTAGGCCAACATTCCGCCCCGTACAACATCGCCGGTCGAACCGCAGTCCTATAGAACTTCCCCTTCAGCTTTTGTGGCACCCTCCGATCACAGAGGACGCCAGAGGCTTGACGCCACTTCATCCAGCCTGCTGCGATTCTATGCTTAACATCTTCATCAATGTCGCCATCCTGTTGCAACATCGATCCTAAATACCGAAAAGTAGCCTTTTGGGGGACCACCTGTCCGTCGAGGTTAACGTCTCCATCCTCGTGCCTAGTCCCACTCAGTCTTGGTCCTGCTAAGTCTGAACCCCTTCGACTCTAATGTGCGTCTCCATAGCTCTAGCTTCTCATTAACACCTTCCCTACTCTCATCGACTAGCACCACATCATCAGCAAAGAGCATGCACCAAGGGATATCCCCTTGTATATCTCTAGTGACCTCATCCATCACCAAAGCGAACAGATAAGGGCTCAATGCTGACCCTTGATGTAGGCCTATCCTAATAGGGAAGTCAGTGGTGTGGCCATCGCAAGTCCGGACACATGTCATAGCATCCTTGTACATATACTTAATGAGGGTAATGTACTTTGTTGGGACTTTGTGCTTCTCTAAGGCCCACCACATGACATTTCTCGGTACTTTGTCATACGCCTTCTCGAGGTCAATAAAGACCATATGCAGGTCCTTCTTCTGCTCCCTATATCTCTCCATCAACTGTCGGATTAAGAAAATCGCCTCCATAGTTGATCTTCCAGGCATGAACCCAAACTGATTTTGGGTCACACTCGTCGCTCCTCTTAGACGGTGCTCAATAACCCTCTCCCAGAGCTTCATGGTATGGCTCATCAGCTTAATGCCACGGTAGTTAGTACAACTTTGAACATCTCCCTTGTTCTTAAAGATCGGTATTAATATACTTCTCCTCCATTCTGCAGGCATCTTGTTAGACCGAAAGATGAGGTTAAAAAGCTTAGTTAACCATATCGTCGCTCTATCACCTAGGCATCTCCACACCTCAATGGGGATACCATCAGGGCCCATCGCTTTACCGCCCTTCATCCTCTTCAAAGCCTCTCCGATCTCTGCCTCCTGGATTCTTCTCACAAAGCATCTGTTAATGTCATCAAATGAGTCATCTAGCTCAAGGGCAGGACCCTCAATCTCCCCATTAAACAACTTGTCAAAGTACTCTCGCCATCTGTCCTTGATCTCCTCATCCTTCACCAGAGGTTGATCTGTCTCATCCTTGATGCATTTGATTTGGTTGATGTCCCTTGTCTTCCTCTCGCGAATCCTAGCCATCCTATAAATGTCCCTCTCTCCTTCCTTCGTGCCTAGCCGCTGATATAGGTCATCATAAGCCTTACCCTTTGCTACACTCACAGCTCGCTTTGCAGCCTTCTTCGCTACCTTATAGCCCTCGATGTTAGCTGCACTCCTATCAAGGTGGAGGCGCTTGAACCACTCCTTCTTCTCCTTAATAGCCCTCTGCACCTCCTCGTTCCACCACCAGGTGTCTTTCCCTTCCTGTTTGCCTCCCCTACTCACACCAAGGACTTCTGCGGCCACCGTCCGGACACATGTTGCCATCTTTAGCCACATGTCGTCTACATCTTCTCCTTCGTCCCAGGGCCCCTCCTCTACCATCCTCCCCTTAAAAGTTTGCGCCGCTTCTCCTCTAAGCTTCCACCACTTCGTTCTTGCCATCTTGGCACGTTTGTCCTGATGGACACGTACCCGCAAACGGAAGTCCGCCACCACAAGCTTGTGTTGAGGGACAACACACTCCCCAGGTATCACCTTACAATCTAGGCAATCACGTCTATCGTCCCTCCTCGCAAGGATAAAGTCGATCTGGCTCGAGTGTTGTCCACTATGAAAGGTCACTAGATGGGATTCCCTCTTTCTAAAAAAGGTATTCGCTATCAACAAGTCGTAGGCCAGCGTAAAATTCAAAACATCCTCTCCCTCCTGGCTCCAGCAACCATACCCGAAGCCCCCGTGCACTCGCTCAAACCCTACGTTAGTTGCCCCCACATGTCCGTTGAGGTCTCCTCCTATGAAGAGCTTCTCGCTGATAGGCACGGTGCTAACTATACCATCCAGATCTTCCCAGAACTGCCTCTTCACACTCTCACTGAGGCCTACCTGAGGGGCATAGGCACTAATCACATTCAGAGTCGAGTCTCCAACTACCAACCGAACTAGGATAATCCGGTCAGCCTCGCCTCCTAACCTCTACAACTCCGTCCTTAAAGCTTCTATCGATCAAGATACCTACGCCGTTCCTACCCGATGTTGCCCCCGTGTACCAAAGCTTGAAGCCAGTGTCGTCCACCTCCTTCGCCTTCTGGCCCTTCCATTTAGTCTCCTGAACGCATAGAATATTTACACGCCTCCTAATAGCCGCATCAACTACCTCTCGTAGCTTACCCGTTAGGGACCCTACGTTCCAACTACCTATCCGAATCCTAGTTGGCTCGGCTAGCTTTCTTACCCTTCGCACCCGTCGAGGGAAGTGCGAAGACCCTTGCTCATTTTTCACTACACCCGGGCGTAGATGTAGCGCGCCACTAAGGTTGCGACGACCCGACCCTTGCTCACTTTTCATCGTACCCAGGTCACGATACGACGCACCATTGGAGGGATGGCGACCCGGCCCTTGCCCATTTAACACCACACCCGGGTTCCGATGTAGCGCGTCGCTAAGAGGGTTACGCCCCAACGAGTTTCTTATGGGTTTCAAATCCATTAGAGTGGCTGATATTTTCCGCTGGTTCGCCAAACCTAACGCGGCCCTCCTCCTTTACCCGGGCTTGGGACCGGCTATGTTGAAACGACTCAAGAAAGTCTTCCAATCAACATAGGCGGAGTTACAGGGAGTACATGATAACATCAAAGAATCATTTTGGCATAGGTAGCCTGGAAAAAGTTGATACATCGCTATAACCTGTAAAAGGGAATAATACATTCAGCAATTGTATCCAAAAGGCATTGCCTCAACTTGCGACAGAACAAGTAGCTAGAGGGCAAAAATTATTCTCTGTTTACATGATGAAAGTTAAGCAGGGCCTGCTTGAGAGTTGAGACCAAGTGGCTCCTCTATCTACAGTATCTGTTTCTCATTCACCATCCACGCATCTGCAGCATGGTCCGGGAAAAATATGCAGTTGCACAGAGTGCTGAAACCAGCAACGTTCCGTTGAACAAAAGGAAGGAAAAACTACAGTCAAAATCACGAGAATGTGGTAGAAGAAGCACATGCATGAAGGAGAGTGAGTGTCTGCTCGGCGATCGCCCGTTTCCTTGCCTGCTTCACCCACTCGGTGGCAATTTCCGCGGCTTCACTTCCCTGTAGCCCTCCTTCCAGGGTATCGGCTGCTGTACTCAAGTCTCCTTCTACAATCAAACTTTCCACTCTGTTTATAAGGGACTCGACGCCATCTCCAGAATGATCCTCTTTAATCTGAAAACCAATGGAATGGTTAGAAACTCAACTAGAAATCGTAAGGATAACACACTAAATGAACTACTATAAGACTACCAGAGGCTCGCCAAGGGCAAGCACAAATGGTGAAGCAAAACAGTGCCTGTCCTAATTCTGAAATGAGATATGCTACTGATTTCTACTATATGGTCCTTGACCACAAGGTTCAGAAATAGCAATAGCAGACAAAAGATTTAACGAATATTACATAGAAGCCATAATGCCCAACTAGTTAGACAAATAATTGCACTAGCATTCACCTTGATGGAAGAAGCGACATGTGCAAGAGCATGGGTCAAAATTCCACCACCACCTTCGGGTATAAGGCTGAAATGTCTGATAGTTTGCTTTAAAGAGTTAAACTGCATAAAAAAAAGTACGGTCATTAGCAATTTAGCATAGGTTCCAAATTTTTGAGTTCTGACTGAAGTTTAAGAAGTACAGCCAGGGTACACAAAAGCAGAATCAAGCCTGTAAAGCTTTTACCAGCCAGATCCCCAAGGTTTTCAAAACCCTTTTCATAACAATAGCTCTACAGATGGTTATAAGAATGGTTTTACGTTTTATAATAAAACTGTGAGTATTCAAAATTCCATAATCCATTCAGAACAATAAGACATGCAGCTATATTACAAAAAAAAAGTGATTAAACAGTAGGGCAAAAAGGCATCCAGATATCTTACACAAGAACAGTGACTAAACAGTAGTGCATTACATATTCATTGCAGCACTATGAGGATACCTTTTGTTTCAACTCCATCCGGGTATCTGATCCATAATCTAAAACATCTTCTGGCAGCGACGAAAGAGCCAATTCTAAAAGTGAATCTTTGTCAATGCCTTCGACGGATTTACGCAACAGTTCCACCTCTGATCGAATCGGTGATCCACTGGATAAAGCATGTTCCAAAGCAAGAGTGCCCTGCAAGATATAAAGAAGAGGCAATTCCCTAAATGTCATTATCATATCTAAAAAAGAGAGGATAAGATGGAAATTATGCGTTCAATAGTTATAATTACAACCTGGAGGCAAGCACATAAGGGGCTTAAAGGAAACTTACTAGGGCAAGCTTATGAACTGAATGACTCTGCCTAGCTTCTTCAGATCGTGCATAGAATGCCATACACAGCGCATCAATCTGGAAAGAAAGCACAAACGAAGGTTACAATTTCCAAGTGCAAGCAAGCTGAAAATAAGGTAACTTGTTTCTCTACCAATTATGATGTATAATGGCACAACGAGCATAGGTAACTATATTGCCTGGAATAATCATGTTCTGGATGTAACACTGAGAAGATAAGACTAAAAACAAAATGTTAGAAAGCTGTAATGTAAAAGAGTCTCTGTTGATCATAATAATTGAGAACACATATTATGACATCTAGAAAAAGAGTCACAGATGCTTAAATGGTATCGGTATAGACGTGTCCTATAGAGGAACAAAAGGAAAAATTTTTGTACACGTCCAGTAATATGCTGCTTCAACATCCTAGTAGGAATCAACTGCTGAAGAATTGAGAATATGGAACAAACAAAACGGGGCATTAAGTAATAGGGAAGTAGTGTGGTTGGAAATTGTCACGTACTGGGACGTAATACGATCCAATCCAAACTACAATGTACTAAATCAGGGTTATTAAATGTGCATATGCACCCATAAAGCATCTAAGTTAGCCAGGCCTCTGCTTTGTATACCAAAGGTGAAAACCTAAATTTGAGAGGCACTACAATGCCATGGAGCCAAACATGCCTTTTAAGCTGGGTGACCCATGTAAACCTCAAACAGCTACTGTATTTAATATTTATGACACTGCATACCCTACAGATATTGCATGAGGTTCTTACATTGAGGTTTGCTTCAGCAATCTGCTCAATCTGTGTTGCTTTCTCTTTTGCAACAGCTGCAGCCAGTTCAGCTTTTGCCAACTCTTGAGCCTTTTCGACTTGCTGGCTTGTTTCTTCATCCTGTTAAATCAGTGATACTAAGGTCAATTCCTTAATGAATTAGCATAAATAGATTAGAGAAGTTATAGTAGACAGAGCAAATCTGACACACCTTCCTCTGCAGCTCATCCCGTAGTTTTTGTTCAGCTTTCTCTTGGAGTTCCTTTATTGCAGCAGCATTCTTCATTTTCTCTTTCTTTAGCTCCTGACAACAGCAAGATAATTGAAAAATATGATAAAGATAAATAGCTTATCTGAAATTCAAAGCAAGCAAGAGGCACTAAAAATCATTATAGCCTACAATGAATAAAGTGAAGAAAACTATGAATGTCAAACTAAGGATATTTACAGTATTGCTCTAAACTTAAGAATGGAATTTTCAGTGAGAACTGGAAAAAGAAAGATTTAAGTGTTACTCCTTCCCTCCAGTGGTATCTAGCATTTATAAAAATTTAAAAGTATATGTATGAGTACCATGGCTAGCAGATGCTAATAGATCCCATGATATTGTTATTTTAATTAATTTAGTATTATAATATAACAGTCAAAGCCTCACTTGAAGGCAATGAAAATCTGTAAATACCTACATGTTGGAATCTAAGAATACCTAACATGGATCAAATCATGTCTGCTTCATACCTTATCCAAAATTGCTGCCTCTTCTGCATACATTAGTTCCCTGGCCCTGGTGTCTTTCAGCTCCTTTTCATATTTCTCCTGAGAAAATACAAAGTACAACACATAAAGAATAGTACTATCAAATGTGTCTGTTGGCGTCTTTTCTGGCCAACACACGAACGCACTAGATCGTGCGGGGCGCAAAGGAGCTCACTGCAGCACCTCTGCGACGGGCGGTCAGACCCCCTGTTACAGGCGGTCAGACTCCCTGTGACAGCCCGGTAAGAAACCAACGAACGCCCACCCGGGAGGGACCTCGTCAGGGTAGACGCACCTTGGGTTGTTCTAGGATCGGCAGGCCACCTAGAACGTCCTCGGTTGTCGTCGAGACGAAGGAAGAACAGCACATGGGGTTGGAAAAGTGGGGCAAAGGGATAAAAGGTAAAACGGTAAAAGATAGATTTGTTTGTGATTCGATTGGATACCCTCAATCGGCCGTGACCCTTTATATTTATAGGGTGGGGAGGTCTTGCCCCGCAAGGAGAGATTCTAAAGAAATCCCGTCAAAATACAACTCTAACTCGGTTTGCCCAGGCACAGCCGGTCTAACCTCTTGTACAAGCGGTCTGACCGCCTGTCGTAGGATGCAGAACTTCCCAAGGTCATAACTCTCTCGTCCGAACTCCAAATCGGACGTTCTATATATGGATTTTGATCTACTCGACGAGTGGAATCCATTGGTGAAGTCCAATTTGCATTTTAAGAACTTTGCACAGCCGGTCATGACCGGTTGTTACAGGCGGTCTACCGCCTGTACCAAGCCTGCCAATTTTGGTCGTCAACAGTGTCATTATCGAAACTGGAGATATAATTAGTGTTATCCATGGTTTGTGGATTGCTTAAAATTCATGACAACTACAACACTAAGGAAGTGTAAACCACAACCACAAAGGTAAATAAGGAACAGTGAAAACCACAATCCCAAAGGTAAACTAATGTTAAAGCTTATATCTTCAGCAAGTAATCACCATAAGCAAGCAAAACAGTAAATGTAAAGAAATAGCACACCTTCAACTTTCTTTTCTCTTCCGAATACATGTAAGCATCTGCATCGGCCTGCTTCTTTTCAGCAGCATGAATAGCCTCTATGATATCAAGTACAACTTTACCATCATCAGAAGTTTTTTCAGAAACAACTTCATCCCTTCTAGTTTCCTTAGCGGTCTGTTCTCACAAAAAGTAAAGAACAAAATGATAAGCAGACAAAGAACATGGAAAAAATATCATTGTGTCATTAAGTTATATTCAGCCAATTCTTTGTTGGTATATAGTCTTCCATTGAGATCGTGATAGTCTAAAAAGATAAGAAATTGCACTTACTTGATTTTTCGAAACATCAGGTTCATCTTGCAGCAAATAAGTCTCAGCAAGAGATTTTTGTTCAGTCGCACCAGCTCCTGAGAGATCCTATGAAGAAGGATTGATTCAATAATCAGAAATAACTTCATCATCAACCATTGCAGAAGCAAGAAAATACATAAGAGTTTCTATGAATGGTGATTGCTGAAGTGATGACGACAAAGCAAATGAGATTATGACAATGTAAGCAAAGCTAAACTCTGGGGGGAAAAATATACTATCATCGATCAATCAACATGCAGATGTTATTAAAAATAAAAGGCAAGCAATGCGCATGGAATATATACCTTTTGTGCATCTGCATCTGCGCCAGGATCATTGTTAGGACTAACTGTTGTTGGACTTGACTGTACCGGAGTTACTGTGTTGTATGTCCGATCATTTTGCTGTTCATGAGGAACTTCATCTGTTTCCTTATCATTAATAACAATTGGATTTATCTCAACAGCCATAGAATCTTGAGATGGAAGTTCAGTATCAGATCCATGCTCATCTGGAGCTGGATGTGTCTCGTGGGCTAGGGTTTCTGATTTCTTTTCTTCTTCAGGAACAAGCTGATCCACATTAGTTTGAATCTCTGGTGCACCCATCCCTTCATTTGGAAGGTCCTTCGGAGGATGAGCCTCATTATCGCTAGATTGAACAACCTCGGTGTTTGGTCCCGGCATGTTCTGTGCCTGGCCAACTTTTTGTTCAGAAGGAAGATTGAAACCTTCATACACCTTTGCAAGATCTGGATTCCTGAAGCTGAATGGTAACTTCTTATCCTTGGATTGAAAATCTATGTAACCAAGTTGATGTGCACCCACAGCTGCAGCAGCACCAACCACAAGAGTTCCAAGCACAAGCTTTGAAACATTGCTTCCTGACTGAGAAGGTTCTTCTTGAGGACCTGGGACAGCGTTCTGTGTCGGATTCTTTTGAGATATCTGTGTTGAGTTGCTTCTGGATCTAAGGAATGTTGGACTCTGGGCCAGACAATAAAGGACATTTGTCACTTCCACTGAACATATACAATCTAGAACTAATTTATGAAAGCGTTAGGGAAAAACTACAACAGGATATAGTTGGTACCCCTCCATGGAAAATTAAAGAAATCACTGGCCCTAGCAAACTAATATAAAAAATACTATTAGGATTCACTAACAAACAACATGTTTACATGTGACATGACTCCAGTCTAAATGGGATAGTATTCCACCATAGCACATAAGCTCAAGGATCCCACTTAGACTCACTTCATCCAAAGCTTAATAAAACAATGAACCAATAGCATCACAACAATCAGACACACCAAAGAAAAGCTGTGAGCTACCATAGCAAAATACATTTTTATCGATTAAGAAAATAAAGTGTTTCAATAATGAATAATCTATGCAGACCAAGTCTGTTGAACAATCACAGGCAGCCATCCTTTACTAGACACAGAAACATAATACATAATACCAATAGTCCACCAATATGGACTATCTAAACTAAACATAGCATGTGACTGTTATCACATCCATACCCAACAAGTAGGTATTACTCATCAGACAGGCAAACAAGGAATCATAAAACTCATGACGCAGGTGAATAAGGAGATTAGCACACATGCCAGAGCATTGTGCAATTTGTGCTCCAAACAATCCTTGCATAGTTAATTAGACTACAAAACATTAGACACATAATCCGTAACAACCAATAAGGACTACCTAACAAAACATAAAATGTGACTGAAATTGTAACCGGCAAGTAGACACTACTATTAGCTTGACTCCATCTCATCATCCTAAATCCCATAACATCTAAGGCAGGTGAACAGGGAGATGACCATATCACACCAGTCACAGCATTTTCCTCTATGCAATCCTTGCTTAGTTAATTAACTCAATCTCAAGAGGCAGAAACTCTAGCATTATCATCCACATAGAACTACTTAACTAATCAAGCCAGCAGAAATGTACTTAACTAATTCACCACTTAAAATTGTCCTGACTGAGCTCCAACGAACAACCAATTTTCGAACACAGACTACTCAATCGACGACCAACGAGAACAGAACCGCGTACCTCGCCGGAGATCGGCCTGGGAATCCTCGCGGGAGACCGCAGCGAGCGCAGATCCCGCACGCACCTGCAACAGCGGTTATACTCGAAGCATTAGGCATCGAAACCCTAATTCGGGAGATGGGATGAGCCCCAGACTCAGTGCCCGTACCGGCGCAGCATCGTGGGGGATGTCAGAGGAGACCACCGCCCCTTGTTACTCTCGCCGCTGGGGTGAGGACGAGGAGGTGGATGGGCGGCCGGGCGATGCGGCTCCGTTCACTCTGCACGGCCACCGCCCCGAGCCGCGCGGCGGCGGCGGCAAGGGAGAGGCGGCGGCGGGAGGGGAGGGGAAGGCGGAGAGCGTCGCGTCGCCGGGTGGCTTCCCGAATGAACGCTTGGAGAGAGAATCAGGTAGAACAGGGGAGGTGTAAATCGCAAGATTAGTATTTTCTCTTTCTCATTTTGTTGGATGGAAGAATAAATTGAAGCCCTCGCCAAAGTGAATTTGGAAGAAAAATTGAAGTATGTGGAGATTCAAGAGTATGGTAGAACATCTTTCGGGTTATTTTTTGTTTTTCCCTTCTTGGGCGTTCGATTTCTTTTTTTAGAAAAAAAAAGAATGAACTTCAGTCTAATTCGCATCGATCATATTCACAGTTTTGTTTTGTTTGCAGAAAAGAAAGAAATATTCACATTGTTTGCAGGAAAAAAAAAATTCTGAGATCTTGTTCGCCGAGATGCGACGAGTGCTGCTTGTTCTTTTAGAGCGGGGAGTAGTGCTTAAAGAAAAAAAAAAGTCTAAGAGAAACCGGCCAGTGCTTGTATGTACTGTAGGATCCTCGCGGTAACAGCTGCGGTATCCGCAAGCCCACGATCAGGTCGTCCATGGATGCGACCAAATCGAGCTTCCCTTACCGTACAGGCCATTGGCAACACCACCACAAATTCAGCTTGCACCCTGCTAGTCAGAAAACTCATTTGAACTTACCGCAATCGGAGTCTAGCAAACGCTAGGAAAGCCCCAGCGCAAGCAACCAAGCCCAATCTATGTGACAATGTGAAAATTTTAATCTTCCTATTACTCTCTGTTCTCGCATCTTTTACTCTCCTCGCATTACATGTACAGTACAACAACATGGCGAAATGACCAGCACAAACAGTATACTCTACAGCAGTCAGATCCTGCCTACCAAGTCATCGCTAAATCGACGGGAAAAAAAGAGTCACAGTTCAACAGGTCTAGGCTACCAAAAATGTCACTGCGATTGGGGGTGGAAGTATTGCATTCCGGGGGGCGGCGGCTGCATTGGCCTGAACGGCGGCACGCCGGGCTGCTGAAGGGTGAACTGCATCTGTGGGGCTAGACTCATCGGCATCTGCTGCTGAAGCATGGGCGGGGCTGCAGGCTGCGACGGCGAGGGCCTTCCTAGGTTCATCATCTGCGGCTGCGGTGGAGGGGGAGGGGCCATGGTGTTCATGTTGTAAGGCATGCCCATCATCACGCCTCCAGGCTGCTGGACAAACTGCTGTGGAGGGGCCTGGTACATGTTGTACTGGGGCTGGGGTGCAGGGGCTTGGCTCTGCATAGGTGCTTGCTGTACTAAAATTGCCTGGGGCTGCTGCTGAGTTGTGGCAACCACTTGTGGCATTGGAACGAAGGCAGCAGCATTCGCAACGCTTGGTACCTGCAAGGGTTGGTCAGTTTTTTGCCTCTTATCAGGGCGTGTTTCAGATGAATTCTTTGCTTCTTCAGCAGCAAACTTGGAAAGTGCGGACTGCAGTATCTGCTGAGAGTTTGATGATGCAGCAATCTTGTCTGCAAGGATAGCAGCAGCTGTCTTCTGCTGCTCCTTCACTTGCCCATTGGGAAGCGCCTTTCCTGGCTCTACTGACGATGATGAGTTGGGGAGTGGAACGGTTGGTTCATTCTTGAGTCTTCGTTGCATGTTGGAGGCTTCATGCACCATTGCTTCAGCCAGCTGCGGATTGGAAAGTTAAAAACATAAGAATGGCAAGTGTTTACATCTTATGGAACACTACAAGCCTGTAATGACATTTCCATGGTTTTGGGGGTACCTGTAACTGTGTGCGGACTTTCTCCAATTCAGATTCCTGAATAATATGAACAAGTAAGATTCCATAGCTCTGTAGTCAAAATATAAGTAACAATAACAAGCAAATACAGATTCAAGGGGAAAAGTTATGCATCAACTGACCTGTTCCTGCAATGCCTCCTTCAATTCAGACACAACAGCAGCTCTATTTGCTTCAACTACTTTTAGCTTTTCAATGCATTCTTTCATGTTAGCCTCCTCATCCTTTAATTCTGCACAAAGAACCTCACGATGAGGATCTTCAGCTGTATACAGAGAAAAATTTAAGAATGTTTAATAAGTTAGCAAAAATGCAGGACTCGGCTCTGGTCGGAAACAACTATTACCTTTGCTACAGGCGCTGTCAACATCCTTCTCCATCTTTCCAACATGGCGCATAGAAGTCTTGCATTTTTCTAGGTCAGCATCTTCATCCGCGTGTTCACTTTGAACAGTATGCAAAGCCGATACAATTTTCTCTGCAGTTCCTCCAACACCTAGTCTCTGATCAAAGACAGTGATAGAATTTGAGACAATTTCATAGCAATGTACAATGGTTAAAACAAAGTCCAGAAGAAGTAGAAATCTTACCAGTTTCACAGACCGCGAATCTCTTTTAACAATCTTTATGGCTGAACTGTGAGAGCGTTTTTTTGTCATATCTAAAACAGGAAGGGGAGCAGCTCCAAGCATCACATCCTTGATGCCCCCAGCACGTGAACCAAAAACTCTCCTTTCTTGCCATATGTCAACCTAGGACACACATTGATACATTACTAGTAAGTTTCATATCTACACAATAGCAACAGTTTGGCCAGCTCATATCATTGATATACGATACTCACTAGCCTAGATGCCACCTTCTTCCCACGATCATCACCATTCTCAGTTACATCTTTAAGCGCCCCAGGGAGAACCTTCCAAAATTCTTCTACAAACTCTGTGCCGTTGCGCTTGCTGTTCTGTAAGATGTCATTAGCAAGATAAAGGAAGGGGACCTTCTGCTCCTTGCTAGAGCTGAGGAACTGCTTGTCCCAAGTCTGGACTATTTGTTCTGCATTCTTTCTGTGATAAATGCACCAATGCGACAGAGCTAGTGGTCACAAAGAGCAAAAGTCAAGGGAACAACTAGATAACAAGAAATCAATCTATTTACAGCACTTCAACAGGTTAAGATTTAAAGTCAGACTGTTTCAGTAGGCATTATACAAAAAGAACCGAACAGAATACCGTAAGCCAGTCAAGAATCTATCTGAAAATAGAGTAAAACGGGCACAGAAGAATTTGCATTTCTAGGCGCCTAAAAATTGTATCTTGCGCCCTACTTCCTTCCCTATTCAAAGCGACATCCTTTTGAAGGAAGCTGACAGCAATTCGACGAACGCAAAGATTAGGCACAGAAAAAAGAGATGTCTCTAAAGTCCAATCACACGGACAAGCAAGCTAAGCGCAATAATTGCAACTTCACACTGAACTTCCCGGAAACACTGCAAAACAACCAAAAATCCAAAGATTTAGGAAGAGAAAAGCAGGGCAAGGATACTCTCGATGCATTGCTGCGTGTTGTTGAGCTTGGCGAGCTTGTCAGCAAGTATGTCCTCGCTGAACGCGCTGTTCATGGCCGCCCGAACAGCACGGAGAGCTCAAATCGCCGATGCGTCGCGCAAATCTTGAGACGGGGAGGAAGCGGGACCGATGAAGCCTAGGCGGAAAGGGTGTAAGGAGACCACGGCGGCCGTGGCGGAGGCATCCGCCGCCGAAATCTCGATGTGTATTTGGATCGGGGAGGCTAGGGTTTGGGGAGGTAAGAACTAGGAAGAGGGAGTGTAAGCGCGAATCGCGATTCAGATGGGCTCAGGCGTTTTCCTTGTTGTGTGTTTCTTTGTTTTTGTTTTTTAATGCTTTTAGAAAAGAATCAACAGCTTATTGTCATTATAATCATTAAATTATTATACTATGAGTTAATAAAGTCTAAAAATGGTATTTCAAAAAAAAGATAAAACGTTTTTTTGCCATTCAACTATCACTTAGTTTGATTTTGGTCGTCTGCCTCCAAATCGGGGTATTTAACCATCAAAGTATCAAAACCGTTTATCTTTGATCATCGTCCAGCTGTTTTAAAGGATGGTTTCGTTGACGTGAAGGACAAGTGACAGTGGGCCCACATGTCAGAGAAAAGGAGGTTTCTGACATGTAAGCCCCACCACACACATGTTGATTGTTATCCATGTGACCATGTCAGCAAAATCACTCATCAAAACCGCCGCATGGTCAAATATGAACGGCATTGAGAGTTTGATTGCTAAAAATTTCTTGTTTTGTAGTTAATGGCCAAAATCAAGAGCGTTGAATAGCCTCCTGTACAAAATTCTGCTAGCAATAAACAACAGAAATGTCCTATCCAGCCGCTAATGTTATGTTCACGTTATGCTGCATTGCGGCAAAAGGCAACACCACCAGATACACGCTATGCCACCATGCCATGCGGAAGCGAAAATGATAAATTTCTTAATCAAGCTGCTTCTATTTAATAAGATACATCACCAGACACTGTTCTGCCCAAGTTTCTTGAAGCACACATCCTCAAAAGACATTCCCTCGACGTACAAAACAGACCGCTGCTAAGCTTTATCACTGGATTGCAACAAGTGCTGGGCCGCTGATCTGATCAACCGACCATCTGTATGATGATTATCATGTCCTGTACGGTCTTTTCCTTTCGCCAAGCTATGCAGAAGCTGCGTGTGTTTACAAAACAATTAAGAAGTCAATAGGTCCTACTGATTTTCCGGGGGTGTGTACCTCAAAAGTCCAAGAGCAGTTGTGGTAATACACGCTCTAGGTGGGTGGGTTCGATAACGGTAGCGTCCTCTGCTTCTGCGATAAAAGCAGACCGTTGAATAGCCTCTGCAAGAGAAATTTCAGAGTTAAAACTAAAAAAAATGGAACTGCTGCTACTAGCTAGTAGCTACTGTGAGGTTATGCAACATTTTTTCAGAGGTGCAAACCTGTCACGAATATGCGCAGAAGCTCACAGCTGACTTTAAGCGCGCTTGCGTTGGCTGTCAGGTGAACACAGCATGTCAGCATATCATGAATAATGCACAATAAGGTTGCAGCAAAGTTAATTTCAACCGTATATTGTCAAGCTGAAGCATAAGGGCGAAAACAATCAAGTCAAATACAGCTTTCAAGCTCTTTCTAGTGCCAATGCTTGCTCCCTTACAAAAAAAAATAAATCCAGTTTCCAGTCCCCACTTTTTCATTAAGAAATCATCTGTTCACGTAAGTTTGTCTTGGTGATACTCTTATCAAAAGCTAATGCCAGAACTAAGATTGATCAGCCATAACAAAGCTGGAAATATCCCAAGGTTTAAAGCAAGTTTTTAACATCATACCTGGGAACCTTTCACTTTCTAGTTACAATCCAGATAAAAAACAGAAGATAAAAAAATAATAAAACGGTAAATGATGCATCAGCACATAACATACATGTCAGTGCTTGAGGCATGTAAGTGCGACGAACAATTTCAAATTGTTTTAGCCATTTCATATATCTATTGGCAAATAAGACGATATTGTGTTTCCTTTAGGCTTACACTCAGAAAGTCCAAACACCAATGACATCTACTTGAACAGAAAACAGGTGCTAACCTGAAGGGTGCTAGGTGACCAAGATAAGTGTCTGCTGCTATAACTAATAATACACATTAATAACTATCTCATCAAACCTGTTGAGTGCCTGCCTTGCACTCTTGCTATAATGAAACATGGCAGAAATGGATCTGCACAGCCCCCTTGAATAATTTCAATCACAAATTTAGCCTGGTAAACATTTATTACTGTTTTCTTTTATGTTATATGTTACTCGTTTTCAATGCTATAAGCCTATAATAGGTACCCCCGCAACGTTGCAAAATGTAGGCCCTGGTTTGGTTCCTTATAACACGACTTTGACAACCGATTGCTCAATTAACATATCATTTATGCCACACAAAATCATTGTATTCAAAAAAAATACTTTTCAATAAGAATCTAATAAAATCAATTTTGTGTCACAAAAAACTGCTTACTAATAGAAATATTGGTCAAAGGGTCGTCCATGCATTGAAATGGAAGGAGTATGCAACATCCCTATGTAGCCAGATAAAAGTTTAAGCACCACTTTTATTTTTCTCAATAGTTGCTTTAAGTTTATGCACGGGGAGTGGAGGACACATTAGATAGTGGTGGAGCACTTCTGGGGTTTCCATGCAAACTGATACCATTTGACTACACCAAAGACCCAAGCATGCACTTACTAGAAGCTATTTCCAGTGGTAATGCTTGATCCCTTTTAAAAAAAGGAATCCAGTCCCTATGTTTCATCAAGAATACCACCTGTTCACTAAGTCTTTATCTTGGTATACTCTTACCCCATGTTACCACCTGAACTAAGCCACTAAGCCAGCCATAACAAAGACGGAAAGATCCCAAAGCGAAGAAGCCGGTTTCAAACATGGTACCTGGGAACTTTTCTCTGGCCAGTTCCAATCTAGATTAGACCTGAATATCTGATTATGGGCCGTCTGACCAGAGGAACCTGGCTCGACCTGCCCAAAAAATACCCACATGTGTTGGGAGGGCGGTGGCCCACAAGCCAAAATTTCAGACCCACCATAAAATACGGGTCGGGCCCATTTTTTTTTTACCCAAAAAACCCGATCAGGAAAATGTACATGAAACATCGGGTAATGGCTGACCCAACCACAAGCCGGGTTGGGCGCAAGCCCAAAAATTGACCCGATGCTCGGTATGGATTGGGCATGGGCCCATTTTTTTTACCACAACCCAAAAAAAACGACCCGGCCTAACAAATGATCAGGTTTAATCTAGACAAAAAAAACTAATGAGGCATCAATATATAACCTCTGCATCAGTGGTTTGCCCAGACAGCCTTGAAAGCTTGGGGCATGTAAGTGTGGTTATACAAGTCAGTTGGTGAGGAAAAAGGTCAAATTGTTTTAGCCATTCCACATAGCTATTGCCAAAGGACCCCTCTACTTGAACACCAAAATGGTGCTAAGCTGTAAGAACTAAGAATTTATGTGTTATATCCTTATAGGTGATGAACAGTGTTACGACTAGTAATAGGAGCAAATGAAAGACTAATTGGTGAATGTCTCCAGTCATATTAAGTGCATGGCCTGCATACTCAAACCTGCTAAAAGATTGGATCTGTGTAGCCCCCTGAATAGTCTCCGAAAGAACTTTAAACTGGAAATTTTACCTGGTCGACAAACGACACATTTTTAAGCACTAATTTTGATTTGTATTATTAACAGTTAACACTGTATATGCAAGACGGTGAGACTAGGGAAACATTAGCTAACAGGTTTCTGCGCAAACTGATGCCATTTGACTGCACTAAAGACCAACACAGACACTCTCTAGAAGTTGTTTTGTACTGTTTTCCTAATGTTTACCAAAGTGCCCTCATCAAGCGCGTAACAAATCCTCGCCACTAGCGAAAGAAAAGAAAAGACTTAATTACCTGTTGTACTCCGATTTCTCTTTGAGGTCTCTGGAGCAGGCTGCAAATTAGAAAACAAAGCACACTGGTCAGAAGGGGGAAAGGGGTGGTTCAGAAAATTTCTGAACTTCAGGCTGGACCGACGAATCACCTCGACATCGATATCCTCGTTGCCACCGCGGCCTTTCTCCACCCGCCGCCTCCATACCAGCTTGAAGATGGCGTGAATCAGGTCCTGATCAAAACCACCATTAATAGGTTACAAGTCCCAATAGAACCTGAATTACAGCCAAAAGAAAAATCGGAGGAGGGGGTGTCAGTTGTGGTCTGTATCAGATGAACTCACCGTATCGAATGCCTCGGCAGCATGTGAGTTGCCTGTCATCGCATCTTCGTCCATGATGGCTTGCGGCCTTGCTGGGACTGAGCAAAATGCAGAGGAAGAAATTAAAGGTATGCAAATAAGTAAAATTTGGCAATTACATATTCAATTAGACAAAAAAATATCGAGTTGATAAGCATGTAGCCATGATTATCCAAAATTACATTCATGACAATTGCATGCATAATTACTAATTAGGAGGTCCAACCTATACCCATATAGCCAGTCCATACATATATAGCCCTGATTAAACCACGATTACATACTATCACAATAACCCATAATTAGGAAGTCTGATCGTTACAACATATGTAACCACAATTAATAAAAAATCGCATATATTATTAGGAGGCCTGACCCTTACCCACACATATGTTGTCGTAAGTCTAACCCACAGTGCAATGCTTTTATGGGTAAAAACATATGTATGACACTTCACATGGATGCTGGTAGACAAATGCCTCTCTTCCTCAACTAGTATGGATATATATTAAAGCTTGGTTTTCTTGTCCATCTAAATTACAAAATAAACGCTCACCTTTAATCAGAATATACATTTATAAATAGCATAAAGGTTAGTATTTGCAATGCACACATCCATCTTCCATCATGTATGTCAATACGAATTTTTTTAGCACCAATTGTTAACTTTGCTGGTGTACAATCCATTATTAACACAGCAAGTGTACACATCAGTTTTCGAGAAGGAACAAAGAAAAATCTCAAGAGAAAGGTAGACAAGGTGCTTCCCCTGCTTGAATTCTACATGTTAATAACATCAGGCCCGGGCAGGGGGCATGTGCGGCAGGTGCGCTTGCACAGGGCCCCCAATTCCATGGCCCCCAAAAAAAATTTTATACAGTAGTTTGGCCCAACTCTTTGCGGCATCTGAACTCTAAAGACCGTGTAGTCGCTGCGTGCGTAGCGTATCCAATTGGTATATTGACTCCCATCCGTGACTCCACGTATAGCCACCGCAGCTAAATCAAGGGTGAGACGATTTGGATGTCTGGCTACTTGTGCGGCCGAGGCAGAAAGCATCCCGACCTGGGCTGAGAGTCCAGCAAGCTATGCCTCCTCTTGCTGGTTCTAATCAATCAAAATTCGGAGGGGTGGACTTACGCTAAGTTTAGATAGGGCCCTCCATCTTAAATAAGTTTATCTACTACTCTATCTATCTATAAATATATGTTGTTTTAAACTAATTCGCTTGTCCTAAGCGACATATATTCAAGGCTACATGGAGTATTTTTTTTATTTCTCAATATGTTGTGTAAAGATGATGCAACCTATAATTTTTATTCTAATAGGTAATAGTTTATTATTAAACGCTTTATTTGAAGGAGCAATAAAAATATAGCTGTTGAAGCAAAGATTATACAAACTAATATTAAATAGATAAATTCTTTATAATTATATCATAGTATAATAATTATACTATATCTATTATTTTATAATTCTATTTTGAGATCCTTATGGACCTCATTTTAGTATTTGCACAGGGCCCGATTTTTGCCGGCCCGGCCCTGAATAACATCATACACACCCAATCCAATATTCCAATCAATCCGTTTTACCCTAACCCTAGAAGCATATGCATATGCTGGGATTCAATTACCTCGAGGCGCGGGTAAAGGGAGCCGGCTCTTCTGGGTGGGGAAGAGCGATGAGGTGCTGATGGATCCCGATTTGCTCAAGCAGGAACAGGATTGAGGTAGGGAGCCGATCTGTTCACACTACAGGAGAAGGGAGTGCGGAGGGCACCATCTGCTCATACCTAGAGAAGAGGGAAAGAAGGAGGCGCCCGGACTGCATACCCGGAGGAGGGAGTGAGAGAGGGGCGGGCGGCCGCCACGGCAACTGGCGCCGCCGTCTGCTGCATTCGCGGTTTCGCGCCCTGACCAGCTGACCTAGTCCTAGTGTAAGCGGACGACATAGGGAATATATTCTCTTCAACGAAAAAACACTGTAATATTACGTGGGTGGAAGGAATGAGATAAATAGAAAAAAATTAAATAAATAGTGTTTTTTTTAAATCTTTTGAATCTAAACACACCCTAGGACTAACGACACGCGTTAGCAGTTATTTGTGATGTTCATGCTGGTCGATTTGATCTGAACCAAAAGTTCAAGCATTTCTGGCTTCCGGCTCTAACATCTCATTTGGCCAACAAGTCATAACCATTCGATTAATGCAGTTCACTGACTCCCAAGACAATGCAATGTCTCGCCTTTATATAGTTCAATTAAATTAGTTGGGATTTGAACGGATAACAAACGTATAATACACTCAAAAAAATCACGAATGAATTGATGATTGCCGAGCCTTCATGATTAATTCTATACAAGAGTAAAGAGATGGCATATTCAATCTTGAGGCTTTCATCACTCTGGTTGAATTATGTTAGCGAAAACATCTGTTCAACTCCACAGAAGCAAGCAACAATGACATAGAGTTCTCCCTAATTGCCTCAAATCATAAATCCCCTACAAGCCGACACAATGCCGCAGAACGTGTGTGGCCTTCTCTTAACTCTAAGGAAAGTTCGAATGCAAGGATATGACGTAAAGCGAGCCAAGACTCAGCACATTTGGTAACTAAGCCGAAGCAAGGATCTTCACTTCTTTCTCTTCTTTGGGGGCTGAAGTGAGTCCTCATCGTCATCTTCTTCGTCTTCCTCATCCTGGTCGTCGTCTTCCCCATCTACAGCCTCGTCGTCATCTTCGCCTCCATCATCATCATCATCGTCATCTTCATTGTCATCATTATCGTCATCGTCGTCATCACCACCGCCGCCTTCTTCCTGGTCTTCTGGTTCCTCCTCATCCTCCTCACCATTTTCCTCAGCATCACCTCTTTGCTTCTTCTTGTTGTCATTGCCCTTTGGGTTATCGTATCCCTCTCCTTCTGAGACGTCATCTTCACCCTCCTCAAAGCCACCATCCTCGTCCCCGTCCTCGCCACCATCATCTTCATCACCAGCATCGGTGGGTTCAACGCCGTCACTCTTCTTTCCACTCATCTTGAAGTCAGGCATACCATAGATAGGACCCTGTATTAAGAAAACAATTTTTTTATTCAGAATGTCAACATTCAGAGCAAAGCTGAAACACTCAAGAAACAGGAATTCATACAGTACAAAGACTTTAATGAATTCATATCTCGAGGATGCTTGAACACACAAATCTCACAAATGCAACAGAGGGAAATGTTCAAAAGAAACCATGGAAACCAAATCAGATGTATTGATGCAAATAGCTAGCCAGCCAAGAAAAAGGAAACCTTTGGATGTCATTAACATCTCTTTAGGCTCAGCAGATAATTAGTATTGCAAGGTAAAACGGATGTCTAACCTCAAATAGCAAGAACAGTATGCCAATGTTGAATCACATGGTCCAAGAGTTTTGGTAAAGTTTATCCTGTTTTTCCCCCATTTTTACTGGAGTAAATGGCTTCTAACTTGTAACCAGTAGAAGGGTTTAGACATCAAAGATGGAAGTATTGTACTCTAACATTGTGCTCTGTCGATGAGTGTAAATAGGATAGATAGTCTGCTGCAAAACTGGCATGGTACAGCCAACCCCATCATGTGGAGATAGATACAGTACCATCCACCAATCCTCTCCAATCGACAGGGTACCAGGTCAAGAGGGTTGCTGAAGAGTACATGTACAGCAACAGCCCGGGGCCACATGTCATGGACGAGCAGCTTAGATGAGGGCAAGAGCTACTAGTAGCTTTCAATCCCCACCCTGAGCCTGAGGCCGAGGTAGGCCATGGTGTCTGGTAGTCTAGCCCCACTGGAAATTTACGAAGGGTACCCATTTACAAAAGGTAACCGAGAGCGGGACCTCGCAAAATTATCTCTATTGTCAAGGGACCCCAGTGCAAAATAACTAGCCGATGCAAGCTTCTTGTGTGTTGTGTCGCAGTCACTACTCGCATCTGCTACTGCAAAGTGCAAACGGCAAACACGCGGACCAGGGGACGACAACTTGGCTTTTAAGAAAGGCTATATTTAGTCCTCACGAAAGTACAAAACTATCTGCAGAGTAAAATCAGATGCATGAAAATTTCGCCAAAAAAGTGGGATTTAGACGCATAAGAGAACCAGGCCGCTTTCTATAATCATCTTGCTTACAAGGTAAGCGCTAAGCGGTAAGCCACTAAATGAAACGCTGTCCAGCAGTTTCTTGTTGTTTTCCGAAGAAATAGAAAAAAAAAAGAGTGGGGGTGGGGGGCTCTGGCCTCTGGGTGGTTGAGGGGAAAAGATCGGGGGAGGTATCTTTCGGTGTCATGGGAAGCGAATATTCGACTACGGGGGTAAGCACGTAATTAGCAAGCAACAAGAGGGCACTTTTAATATCCTATGGCCCGGTGAGCCCACCCCCACGGAACTCAAATCCTCGGTCGGAAACCACACCTAAACCCACCCCCACAAATCCGCATCCGAAAAGTCCAAAACAAACAACAATATCACACCCACTCTACGGCCCAAAGCAAGCAGCCTCGCACCAGTAGGATATTTTCCTCGAAAAAAAACGGAAAAGGGCAAGCTAATCGAGGAGCAAGAAATATATCACCGAATCAAAAAGAGTATTCCCGGTGATTCTGTAGCTTGTTTTACCTCGACGACGGCGAGCAGCTTCTCCATGACGGCGGCGTCGCCGGCGCAGGCGTGGACGGCTCCGGTGGCGGGCGCGTGCGTCATGGTGTCCATCTGGACGGCTGCAGAAAGGGACACGTGGACATGCACAGGGGAACAAGGTCCGTCAGATGGGACAGTATACCGTTGGAGGCAAACTAGGAAAACTTAAAAACTGGCATCGGTTTACTTTCCCCAGGCCAAGCAAAAGGCCTTCATCCCTGAGATTTTTGTGCCCCCTAATTTTAGCAAAAACCCAATCTTAGATTTGCTCGCAGAGCAAAGTACAACTGTCAGGCGAAGAAGGCTACGACCTATAGGTAGAGCCGTAGATGTGCTTGTGAAATAATAAAAAAAAACTTGACAAAGCAGAAAGAAACAGAGATGAACAAGAATACAAGATGGTACTCCTAGTTCTTGTCTCAACAAGAGGACCTGAAATGTTAGACATGGACCTGTTCTGCAAGAGAGATATTTAACAAACAGGCATATAAAAGGTTCGGACTACGAAAGAGATGGAAACTATCATGGCTCCATGCATGAAACAGTTCATGAAACGGTTCTGACTACGAAAGAGATGGAAACTATCATGGCTCCATGCATGAAACGACAAACTAGAAAGAGTTCATGCGTTAACAGAGACAGGATTATTCTCACCAGCAAGAACATGAAGTAATTCAGTGTGGCCAGAAAAGAGATGGGGAACATGGAGGTTACCTATGCGTCGAGGAACTGGAACTATGAGGCACAGATCTGGAGGTTTCAGGGAGGCCACTACTACTCAACGGGCACAACTAGGCGAACTCCATGGCTGCAACGGGAGGGTGGTGGAGCAGAGGAAAGAGGAGACTTTTTCAGTCTCTAGAGAGGAGGGAGAGGGTAGAGAGCCGGGCAGCTCGGGCAGGAGGGGCAGGGCAGGTGGTGGGCGCAGGATAGGCCGGGCCAAGCAAGTCATGGATGGAGGGCATATGCGTAAATTACTTGTTTCCCTGGGCTTCTCAAGATAGACTGTGGACTTCAACAGTGAGAAGCTGCGAAGAGCGGAACGGCGAATCAGACGGCCCAAGTTGCGAAGAGCGGAACGGCGAATCAGACGGCCAGCGTTATTAAAGAATAAAACCAACAGCTTTACGCATTAGTAATTTACCCGTGTTAGCTTTGGACCGTCATCGCGTGGTGGGCGCTGCGGCTTTTGCTTCAGTTCCCACTCGAGTCGAGACCACACCACCAGACACTTTCGAAGCCTGAACTTCTCGGCCTGAAGCCGCTTTCTAAATTCTAAGCCTGAACTTCACTGTCAGGGTTTCAGCTGGATGGCAACCATGTGTCGATTCTTCACCAGCCAGGCAGCCAAGCGCGTCGCCACAACGTCATAAACATCTCAGACATGACGTGAGACTCCAAAGTTTGTTCTCGTAAATAAACAGAAAAACTCGGTGGAGAGTACCTGCATTGAATATCACCGTGAGTTGGTGGGAACAGCGGACGGCCGTTGAGCCATCAGCAAGAAGCACCCGCGCATTGAAGCAGAGCCTCTTTGATTTGCATGGTACACGAACAATCTGTAAAAAGATTTGTGTTACGTCAGGTAGGCGCCCACATGTTTCCTAAGGAATACCACCCGTTCCGGCATGCAGCGACAAAACCAACGTCTCAGTCATGCTGCTCGAGTCCAGACTCTAGGCACAACAACTAGAGCGTAACCGTGGAAAACGCAAAAAATGGATGGTTCAACAAAACACACCCCGTGCCGTGCGCCTCCACAGTCAACATGTCGGCCGTAAGCACCGATCTTCGCTTTTGATCTTTCTTCACCCTGCTCGCCCGGAAAGCTTCAGTTCCATCAGGGACAGGCTACTTGCATAAGGATACCTGTGTGAAGGGAAGCTGTGCAAACTAGTGGGGGGCAACTGGAAGTCAGGAATGTGATTCCTTTGTTCTGATGGTCTAAACATCTTCAACACTCAAGAGCAATTGATATGTGTTCACGTCCGAATCATTCGTAACGAGGGTAGTAAAAGCTCGTACCTTTACAATTTGTGTGGGGGACCAAAGGTGTTGGATGCATTATATCATAACTCTACGCCAAACACCTCCAAAGAACAGGCCAAACCCATACCTAAAAACAGTTCCATGTGACAAAGCATGTCTACTCGATTCAGATTCTAAAGTACAGCTGAAGACCACAGAATTAATTGAATGGGGAATGAGGTTGAAGTCACGGTGGATAACTGAAAAGCATGCTCTGTGTTTTAGCATTCATGATCAAGAGGCTAGTAGTTTGTACAATCACACTTTGCGCAGCCATGGCATATGCCATTCGCCAGCTTGTAGACAGGGAAAAATAGATTACAAGATCAGCCAGGCAAGATAACCTTTGCTGGATGTCGTCATCATTTCAGAGAACAAATTATCTGACTCAGAACCCCTATGCTCAATTCTGTGTTTGGGCAATCTAAGAATCAAACAAGTCCCCTGAGATTTTCAGCTTAGATTTAATTAAGACAAGTCCCCTGAGATTTTCAGCTTAGATCTAATTAAGACCGTACTGAGCTGCAGATCCTAGATAACTGTACTGAGCTGCACATACTAAAGAACCACAAGAACGTGGGAGTAACAAGTCCAACACATAACTGTGAAATAAGCGCAATCAAATTGCATGATATATAAGAACAATCATGTGCTCAAGAGAGGCTTATAGAAACCACATTCAGCAAGGATGCAAACATGGTTATAAGTATAGAGGAACAAAACAATATCAAAATAACATAATACGATGCTGAATAGTTCTGCAATGGTCAGCAAGACAATCAGGCACAAAAAAAAACATAATTCAATCACCAGAGTTCGATTATGGAAGCAACAAGTAGTTTTGTTGACAACGAAACAACAAATGGTAGGGACAAAAAAAATGAACCATTATTATGTGAAGAAAATTTGGGCACCCATTAGTCTAAAAACCCAAAGAAAATAAGAGAACAAAAATGTGAAACAGAAATAACCTAGCCTGGTCTTGGCCAGCCTAACACCACACATTACAAGGCAGATCAGACCTTCGGACTCCCCTGCCACTACCAGTTAACTTTCACCAACTGTCTTCAAGTTTTCAATATTTGAGCTATTGCTGTATTTAAGAAAATGCAATTTGATAAACCATTTATTAATTGGCCACATGCCAAGTGCCAACTGTATGTAATATTTCATCACATCTAGAAACATGCATTGCCCAACAAAACCAAATAAAAAACAAGCATGACCAGCCAGTAATATAGATTATTAATAACAATACTAATTTCCATGCTGAAATAAGCATACCACTTCCATAGTCGATGAATGGTACTGCTAGTTTCATTTTCTGAAAAGAAAAGCATGGAGTCGATGAATAGTACTGCTACTTTCGCCTTAGCCCGCCTAGGCGATAAGGCGGTGGTGGCTCGCCTCGCCTCGACTTAACGCTTTAAAAACCATGATTATTAATACAAATCCACTTAACTGGCCTATTAATGAGTTCTCATGATGACTCAAACATTCCAAAGGTCAGCATTGAACTTCTAGTGAGGATTCAACAGCTTATTCATCTACCAGCAGTAACAACAAATTCTACTAATCAAAGTTTTTTTGCCTTATTCCATCTAAGGCAAATATAGCAAGAAGAACCCAGCATATACTAAAACAAGCAATGAATGACAAAATCGACTTAAAGTGGAGGTAGTTCAGGGAATAAAGGGGTTAATTTAATTAATGATCCCGTTATGACATTTCAGGGCAACAGGGCATGAATGGTGTAACCAAGTAATGCTGATACAGGAAAGGGCTCCAACTGGCAACTGATATGCTTCAATATCAGAAAACTTCTCAAGGTAAATACCAAAAAGAGGTACCATAAGTTAGGATCCATCCCTCAAGTTATTGCCTCTAAAGCACGGTATGCATAATGAATTCAACCTATTCTACACAGCCACCGCTAAACACCAGGCAAACATGGAAATAAACTTAAAGGCCAAAAAAACTGCAATATATTTAAGAATTAAGATCTTAAATGCTGTAATCACCAAAGTACCGAACTCAACCACAAAGCAGAAACTTCCAAGCTGAAGGCAAAAGCCATGAACAACACCCCTCCCCCCTTTACTTCCAAACAGCACAGCAACTGCAGCTAAAGTGTCTCTGAGTGCCCAGAAAAACCATTTGATATTGTCATGAGACCAGATAACAGCCAGCTAGTCAAAATACAGATATTTCGGTACATGAAATCCAATACAGATCATAAAGTACATAATTAAGCAGCAATAGCAAAACTACATTGTAGGCAATAAAAACGACATAATTCTTCAAGAAAGTTCCTCCTTCAAATACTGCCACAAAGGTATCTGATTCAAATCTGGTTGTATGTAAAATTCAACAGCAGGAACCCTTTCGCAACATTTTGGCACCAACATAGACTTAAAAGCCATCCGAATGCAAAACCACATCAACCAACCACGACCCGCAGATGCCAAACTAAAATACAAGGAAACGAATCAGAAGAATATAAGAGCAAGATCAACAAATCACAAAGAATGCATAGAGACTAAAGGGATTGAAATCAACACTACTAAAGGTGAGTCAGAGAACAATGTAACAGGTTTAGAGTTAATATACCTAGTTGCGTCAGTATCCACCCTGAAAACCAGTGCCCCCAATCTGAGCACCAGGCACTTGGCTCTGCCCAGCAGCCCCAGCCTGATAACCAGCAGCACCAGCGGCAGCTGCCGCTGCAGTACTAGTCTGAGTAGTTGCTTGGCCAACCTGAAACCCAGGCGGCCCTTGAAAACCAGGAGGAGCTCCAGCTCCTTGATATGCAGCAGCAGCTGCTGCTGCTTGAACACCTGCTGCATTTGGGAAAGCGGCACCTCCTGCTCCAAACGCCTGTGTCCCAAAACCCTGAGCTCCAAAACCTGTAAGACCAGCTGTGTGTGCCTGCTGTCCCCCCGCACCCAGCGCGGCAGCAGCAAAGGCCGGGTTCATAGCTGCAAGCATAGCTGGTGTCATCCCTAGTGCAGCTGGGTTTTGCATTGCCGCTATCATGGCAAGCATTGCGTTGGGCTGCGCAAATGCCTGTTGTTGTGCACCCAATCCCAGCATAGCAGCTTGCTGTGCAAAACCCAAGTCAGTAACAGCAGTGGTGCCATATCCTGATGCATCATATGGGCTAATGGCGGAAGTGACAGGAGCAGTCATTTGTGCAGCAGCAGCAGCCGCCGCAGCCGCAGCAGAGGCAGTGGTGGTATTAGAATTTGCATTTGCACTTGTCCCAGATGAGCCCTTGGTCCTCCCATCTATAGCTTTCTGCACGTTGAGCATCTTGCCATCAAAATTCCTCAATGGTTCCTCCAATGCACGGCGGGCACTCTCCACAGACTTGTAAACAAACAACGCAAACCCCTTTGGTTTGCCAGTGTTCTTGTCAAAACCCAACGGTCCCTCCTCTATCTCACCAAATTGCGCGAAGTACTCATATAGGCGGTCGACGTCCACATCAGCATGGACATTACCTACAAATATCTTGCGAGGCATATTGTCGGGCTGCGAGGATGAGCCAGAAGCATTGTTGGCGGTACCAGAGTTGGAGTTGGAATTGTTGCTTGCATTGGCGTTGGAGCTAGGGTTCTGAGACTGAGATGCTGGAGGTGCAGGACCTGAGGCGGCGAGGTGGCAGAAAGCAAGACGACCTCCGATTTGGAGCTGGGGGCGGCGGAGGGCGCGGAGCGCAGAGCGTCGGCAGCGGAAGAGGACGAAGCCGTAGCCCTTGGATCTGCCCGACTGCTTGTCGGAGATGACGCGGCAGTCCTCGAGCTCGCCGAAGCGCGAGAACGCGCCGCGGAGGTCGTCGGCGCCGGCGCCCCACCCGAGGCCGTGCACGAAGAGCTTCCTGCTGGCGGGGTCGGCCTCCGCGGCGCGGCGCACGGCCGCCATGGTGGCGGGGCTCGCCTCCGCGGCCGTGCGGAGCAGCGACACGAGCTGCTCCCGCGACAGCGGCTCGAGCAGCTTCCCGATGTCCTCCACGTCGTCCTCATCGTCGCCGGCGCCGTCGTCCTCGTCCTCCTCGGCGCCGGCGGCTGCGGCGGGCTCGGGGTCGTCGGTGATGGGGAAGTAGATGGTGCCGCGGGGCTTCTTCTCCGAGGACCCCGGCTCCTGGCGGTGGTTGCCGGAGGCTGGCTCGACGGCGGCGGCGGACTCGGCGGGATCGGCTTTTCGCTTCTTCGGCGCCATGGGGACCGGAGGCGAGCTAGGGTTTAGGCGCAACGCAAGCTTTGGGAATTGGTAGGAAGGGGGGAGATTGGGGATTTCCGGACACTGACGAAATGAGTGAGAAAAAGGAGGGCGGAATAAATACACCAGGCTTTTCCCTTCTTCTGCGCAGAAAAGCCCATGAAAATGTGGCCAAGGCCCAGCAGTCGTGCTTCCTCTCCTCCTCTTCTTTCTTGCTAAAAAGGTCGGCCCGGCGGATCATCTGGTTGGAATGGGCCATATAGTTAAGATCATATTGTTCCAAAAAGAGGTTATAAGATTTGCTAAAAAAAAAAAGAAGTTATAAGATCATATAACCCTAAAAAAACATAGTTAAGATCATATAATTCCTCAGAAAAATCATTATAATACCATTCACTAGTCCTGCATGATACTGATTCCGGCAAAAAAAAATAGCTTCTGCGTGTCGAAAATAGATATTCTAGAAGGCAACCGTGATCATATGTGAGCTTACCAGCAGTGAGAACTAGGAACATGTGCTCATTTTTTCAGAAAATAACCGTAAGCTATATTTGGACATAGATCAGTTGCCCAAAGTCGAACCAGACTGAGTCAAAATAGGGCGATCCACCAAGTCAAGAGCACAAGGAAATACCAAGTATTTTTCGACCACATTCAAAGTCAAAACCCAAAAAGGCTACACTTGAAAAGCACAAGGAAACCCACTCAAGTCGCATTGCCTGCTCATCAGCCACAAGCTACACTTCACCTTAAAGGCGCACGAACAATTCAAGGCCGGCCATAGTGACGCACACAGGCACACAGCGTTCTTCCTCTCCACAAGTCGAGCTTCTCTGGAAGAGGCAGCAGCAAGTCAGCAACGCATGCGGCCATGGGGCCCTGCCTGCACGGATGGCTGATGTCCAGATAAAGAAAAGAAAATGTGAGGCAGAGATGACATTGCCTGCTCCATTTTCTGCGTACATGGAACAAATTATTGGCTCGAGTGGGGACATGGCACATCGAATTTTCGAGGTGGACTGGCCCCACCGATTCATTCTTTGTTGGCATCTCGCCCTCTTGTCCTCCCATTTTTCTTAGTTTTTTTTTACAGAAGATATCACAGACATTTTGGTTGCTTCAGAAAAGAAAAGGGCACAGTGGATTGAGGTCGGTACAGTGTGCTTGCTGACAGCAGACATATATTGAAGAAAAAGGAAAAGCTGTGTGATTATCTGGTTGTAGATGAAGGATGTTAATGCAAGACCTGATAAAACATCATCATGTCTAATAAGGCAATAGTATTCCTCTAAAAAAATAAGGCAATAATGGTTTCCTTTTCAATTTGTAAGACATCTGTCCAATAATTGTTGCGTCGAGCTTGTTCCTGATCACTGATGATCTGACGAAGCAAGCAAGGCACTGGCCATCACATTGGCAGGTATAGTGTGAAGACACTTCAGAGAGAGAGAGAGAGAGAGAGAGAGAGACGTATGTATCCAAACATGTATCAGAGAGTGGTCACAATGGTCGTTGCATATTGATTGTTAATGCTTTCCATGATTTATATCCTGTGGCCAGTGGCCCTGCCTAACAGAATTGCATATGCAAGCCTATCTGAACAGGTCACCGACCAAAGAGATCAGCTTGTGCAGATGCAAATCATGTGTGCACTGCGTACAAAGTCAGTCAAAAGCTAGGGGTTCCTTGGATCGGCACGAAATGTCTTCCCTTCGCCCAGTGAGCAGCTCTGTAGCTGCGTGCCTTGATGGTTGATGCCCATGGTGATCTCCTTTGGGCTTTTAGCTTTGCAACTGGAGAGTAAAGTAATGGCACGCGGTGCTATCCGACCATCCCAGTCTAGCTTGCGTCTCCCTGTCAAACTGTGAAGAGACAAAGACCGAAGACTGCGGCATCCTGATCCCCTCCGTGCTGATGAGTAGATTGCCTTCGCGGCTGATGTGAACGACGCATGATAGGTTGCGCCAAACGTGGCTGAATTTGACACGAGTTCTGAAGATTTTTCATAGCTGATCTATCTCTTGAAAGAGTATCTGAGTATGTCATCACGTACTATACTACTTGTTTCTGTTTCAGGTTGATCTTGTCGAGGTATACCGACGCCTATCCGGATACTGATCATGTCGGCCACGCAGAGTTCGATCTAATTTCCATGCCTGCCTACAAATATGAACAGCATACTGATCATGTCGGCCACACAGAGTTCGATCTAATTTCCTCGCAAAAAAAAACACCGACTGGACTGCGATTAGCGCCGGTCTATTAACATTTAACGCACGACAAGATCCATCTTCTTCATTCGACTTGACCACAAAAGGCAGAGAGAGTCAGAGAGACGAGCGACCACCTCCATCCTTGTTCTTTCTGAATTCTGATTGGGTCGTTCGAAAAGATGTCACGGCTCACGTTTGGCCACTGCTAGCGCGATGTGGACCAAGAGTATCAGAGAACCGTCCCATGCACAAACCAATGGTCAAGCTCTGTTCTGCTTATATTACATTAACCATGTACTTTGCCTGCGCAAAGATCGTAGGAGCAACTTGCGGCAAAGCCATCACTCGCCATCAACTTAGGCCACATCTACTCACCGATCCATACTCTAGGCCTCTAGGGCATAAACAGCCAAGATCCAGTGTCACTTTGAGATTCTAATACTATGTTCGTTTACTACTTTTCACCCCCTTTGCGATTAAATAACTTATCACCGCGCCCTCTCCCTGGCTAATTGCGAGGTCCTTTTGGTCCCAAGAAACAATGGCGAGCTCAAACCGGCCATTGCCTCCTTTATTTATTTATTTATCTATTTATTAAAAAAAATCTTCGTTTTTAAAATGCATGATGTTAACTTCTACGGACTATGACCACACATGCGCATAAAACATCGCGGTGCTTTTTTAAAGAATACGCAGTAGAGGTGCGTATCTTTTGTATTATGAAGAAAGAAGTGATATTAGATTATATCACAGTGTATTTTAAAAGAAGTTATGGCCAAATATCTGATTGTAGCCCGTGCCAATATCTTTGCTACATATAAAAATAAAATGGAGGCAGTAGTATGACTACTCCGTCCCATAAAGAGTGTCGTTTTAGGTCTTCGTACTGTGATTTTGACTAAGTTTGTAAAAAACAAATGCAACATTTAAATCTTTAAATATTTTTTTATAAAAAACTAGATCTAAATATCTATCTAATAATGTTTATAGATATATAATTGACCGAAGATTTTTCTCGGTAAGTGAGAAAAACTTTGTAACAGAGGGAGTAGCACTGATCACGTGAGAGTTTTAGTCACACACAATTACATTTGCTCGTTACTTGGTGAAATGGAGTAACACGCCTCATGCACGGGGGTAAATTGGACACCCGGGTTTACCTTTCCTATGCTTTTCATGGTGCTACTGCAACTTTACTTAGTTTTTGTTTTCTTCATCTCATTGTTTCATGAGATTTTTCTTCACGTCGTACTGCTTGGTAGCTTGGGTACGACAATTAAATGAATAGTTTGGTGCCCACATTTTTTTGAACGAACTTTGGTGCCCACAATTCAGTTCATAGTTAATCGCTTGTCTTTGGCACATGGTGCGTTTAGTTCACCCAAAGATTCTCCGAAAATACAATGTTTACCGAAAAAACATTGTAGATGAATAGTGTTCTGTGAGTGTGAGGGATGTGATGAATATTATTTTTTTAGGAAAATATTTTCTAACTAAACGCTCCCTAAGCTAAAGGTTTGTTCAGTGATCCAACTATCCAATGTCTTTGCCCAAATGAGTATCACTGCTACTACTTCAACTTGCAGTTTTACGATGTGTGTACATCCAAATTATTTGGCCATCAAATCCTAATGCAGTGTCTAATCCAGGAGATTTGGATGGGAATCTCTTGTCAGAATTGGCACCTGAACGCTGCTGCTTCAGAGATTAGCTGCCGTCCAAGGCCCAGACAGGTAGGCCCACCTGTACAACACCATCACAGTGTTCGTTTTCAGCGCAGCATCGGATGCCGTCAAGCCAATTCTTGTTCCGCTTCTGAGCTTCTCCAATCTACCGCCGCCTACTTCTGCCTGCCGAAAGGTAGCCAGCCGGAATCCTCGACGCCGAAGGAACCTGAATTTGCGTCTAGAAAAGTAAGTATTTCCTTTTTTTTTCAGATGAATTCAGTGTCCGACGTGCACTTCACGATCTGTTTTAACCTAGTTTCCCTGAAATCAAGCAGCTGCATTGGATGTTTGAGTGGGTGATTTTTAATCCTGAACTATTCCATTGTTACGATTCAAGGCCCCGATTAACTCGAGGGGCTATAAAATTAACCTAACTTTTTTTTACCAGAAATTTCCCTGAAATCATACGGGACATCATGGACACTGGAAAGGGGGCAAAAGGGGGTCGGGAAAAGAAGGGCGCAAACCAATCAAGGCAAAAGGAAGACAAGGCGACGAAGGAATCAAGCAGCCACAGCCACGACTATTGCTGCAACGCATTCTCACTCCAAAAAGAGGCAAGGGAAAATAGACGCACCGTGATGTAGACATGCATCAACAGCTTCAATAATGCTGCCATCAGCAAGCAGGGGGCCATCTGCATTAAGGTTCAGTAGCTTGAATAAACTAGCAGGACTGCATCATTGTGGCCTAATTATACTACTAATTGATCCCTTATAGTGCTTTATCCTATCTCTTCTTCTTTAGGTTGCCCGTCGAAAGGTTCCTCTTCTTTTGTGCCTTTTTTGCAAAGGAGAATTCTTCGTCGTCGCGCACCAGCGTTACGCAATTCACAAAAGAGTAGGTGCCCCCACTAGGCGTAATATATTCCTCTTCGTTTTGTTTTGTTTTGCTTTGGATCAGATTATTATGCAGTGTAATTTCCTCTTGCTTTCGGAAAGATATGGGCAATGATTGCCCAATAGTGGGATGACTTAGACTCGTTAATGAGTAGACTATGTAGTGTTACAAAATCAAATAAAACTTCTTAAGAGATTTGGACCTTGCT
The DNA here is from genome assembly GCA_015342445.1 of Digitaria exilis. Taxonomy (NCBI): domain Eukaryota; kingdom Viridiplantae; phylum Streptophyta; class Magnoliopsida; order Poales; family Poaceae; genus Digitaria; species Digitaria exilis. Next base: position 1,116,692 of record JACEFO010002685.1, read on the forward strand.
TCCAGTTTTGAACCGAATATTAGGTTTGATTGAGTTTCTCGTTACCAAGATAGGTTTATCTACTTTATAATTAATAGAGTGATCAACACGATGTGTTCTTCTCAACCGAATACATCATGTACCACTGAACAAAGCACTGAGGGATTGGAGACAAGTAGCATTGGATCAAAAAAGAAAGATGTAAAGGATGCTTCTTTTTGGGAAGATTGAGGAGGTCTAGTTATCAGGAGGGATACCCCAGAAATGGGAAGTTCCACGGAGCACCAACTTGCTGAATCTAGTGATGTCCCTTACTTGCATCATGGAATCTAACAGGACCCCATTACAGGGTCATCACAATGACGAGCATTACTTAAATCCTTAAGGCCTTCTTGAGGTTACAAAGGCACTATAACAATTAAGGTAAGTCATGATAAGCTCGCTTTATAATTTTGTGAACCTAATGCTGTCCCTCTGCTGAATTGTACTCCTTGTAACCATTTTTGTTTAGATAGTTTCATCTGTACCAGTAAGTAAGAAGCTCACAAATGCAAGGACCTTTAATCTGTACGCCAAAAGAAGCCCCTTTCGCACTAAATTCTTCTCATCTATGAGTAACTGTATTGTGCCTTGTGTTCGCCTTTCTGACTAATCAGTAAGTGACAGTGGATGTTGTGTATTTAACCATCTTTGCTTGTTGGAGTTGCTGTACAATGTACGTGGAAACTACTTGGAGTCTTGCCTTTCCAGACCACTGCCAATCTGTTGTGTTATCGGATACTATTGAGCACTTAATGTGTAGATCTCTCTAAGTAACCAAGTGTGTGCCTGCAATGTAGGCTTAAAAGCATGCTTCTTTTACACCTGAAAGTTACCGTCTTTCTTCTCTGTCAGAATCATGTGCACGCTTTTCAGGCTCTCACTTGTTAGGTGATGATGGATGCTTATATGTATTCCTGTGTGCAAGCAACTTCGCACATATCCAACTAGTTTACGTAAAGAATAATTAGTGCATCCTAAGCATGAGGCCCAGGTGATAATATTAGATACTAAAAGCTCTTTATACTTGGCTCCTCCTTTTAAAGGGAAGGCAGCTGGCTCCTTATATAACCCTGCACCACTTCCTCCGGCCAGCTGGTGGTGTCCTTTGGAGCTGAGCCAGAGAACATCCGTGGTGGCCCTTGTGTTCAGTGATTCGATCCGTCATCCTTAACTGAAGAAACTGCGACCAGGTACTAAGTTTACCTACTTATTCATTTATTTTTCTTGTTCAGTGTTTGTTGATCTTCATCTTAGTCATGAGCAGTTGAGCCCGTAGAACTCTGTTCTTTGGCTACTCTTCATGTACGCTACAGCTATTGATAGCTGGGGTTTGGTAGAAATTGACAAGGAAGGCATCGCACTAGAGCTTGCCGCATGGCTTCTTTATCTCTTATTTCCTGCTGGCTTGAAAGAATAAGGCATGTGTTCTTGGGCTAAAACATGTCAGCTTCTCAGTGGATGTGCTCTTCTAAATATAATTTTCTACCACTTGAACTTTAGTTATATGATCATTTTGCTGTTGCCTTCTTGCTCTGGATGACTGTAATTCTATAAATTGCTTCAAGGATGCAGAACCAATAGTCAATCATATTAGTTTCTCCGCTAAGTCTTGAATAGCACACTTGAACCCATGTTGATGGAATATTTATAGTCGACTGGAATAAAATGATTGGAGCAAGTGATCCAACATTTGTTTTCAAAGAGCATATATGTCATAAGTCTTTTTTTTAAAGACCATAACTTATTTCATGTTCAGACAACACTAGACAACCTATAGCATATGTGGACACTTCAACTTTTATGAATTATGCAGCTAGTACTCTGGGTTATGGTAAATGAATTGCTATTTTCGGTTTGACAGACATGAGGTGAGGTGACAAGTATAAGCATTGCTTCAACGGAGATCCTTTTGAGCATGTTATGATGGAGCTCTACCCTGGATATCTTGAAGATCATTTCAACCTCCACAAGCTTAGGTGTGTATTTCCTCGGACCTGGTCTCCCTGTTTTACTGAACGTTTTGTCCATCGGATCCTTAGCAAAATACCAATATTTTGATGACTGTCCAATCAGTCAACTGAAGTAGAAGGAGACATGAAGCAAAGAGGAGAGCTTAATAGCTTTGGTGTCACTAGCACTAATAGACTAGTAATGCAATTTGCATTAGATTTTCATTACCTTTGGGTGGCACATCATGATGTAAACTGAACACTAGATCTTTAGAGGTGCAAGTGGACTAGTGCATCTAGAGTGAGATCGTGTTAGCTAAAATATACAAAGCGAAGCTCAAAAGTAGGAAAAATAATACAATGACTACTATCTTTTGGAATCACCAGTTAGGACCAAAACGCATGCTACAACGACAGATACTTTGGGCTAACTCTCTCCAAAAGCAGACCGTGAAGGGAGACGCGTTCCTTTGTTCTCTGCATAGCCTAGACAGCCATGCGCTCTCGTTTTCGACAAGCTTTTCTTGCTTGCTTCAGCTCACAGGTTCCACCGAATTTTGCAAGAAACATAGATGTTCCTGAATAGTAACGTCAGCTGTCAGTACCATTCCTTTTGGTGGCCATGACGGTGAACTTTGCATCAGGTCTCTCTTTAGCTGAGGTCCTCTTATAGTTGACCCCTTAACGGAAAAAGGCCAAGAGCCTTATTTGGCAAATAGTGCATGGGCAGTGAGGCACTAGGCTATAGCGAGGGAAAGGTGTTTTGTTTTGCATCATCTCTAACACAGTATGCGGGCAAGGCAGGGGCTTCCGGGTGCCGGCCCCCCTGCTCAAGTGGTCTGGTGCTGATCTGAAGGCAGTAGTGGCCAGTGCTTTGCATCAGCAGCGTTCACCACTGGCAACCCAATCAGACATTCCCTTCTCTTTTGTCATCACATTTCCTTTCCACCAGCATCATTGTGCAAAGTAAACACAGACTACAACTTGCATGATTTTATATTTTCAATAATGTGCATGGATGCATGAGTGGCACATTATGTTATTTCTTTCACGCGGTTTCTGCCCTGCAATCCACATAATCGGCTTGTTATGGATATACACCATTAGGATCGCACCCTGTGGACTGTTTGAATATGAGAATTGGGATTCAGATCCTTACATATAAACCTGGTACACTGACAAATCACACCCACACGTGGGGCGAAGTTAAGCGAAATAAAATGGATATGCCCATCACTGCTGCCCTTCTGTTCCAGATAAGCTGGATGGTGGGGTTCAGATGATGCCCAGTGGCCACTGCTTTTATGTGCAGCGTCCCTGTGTGCTGGATAGAGCAGAGACCAACCTAACCTGCTTTGCCGTAAAAGCCAAGTGGCCTCGCCAATAATTCAGGGGGCCATCCAATCCAAATCCTCTTTTAGCCTTGCTGCTGGCTTGGCAAGCCCTCCACTTTGTGTGATGAAGCTTCTGTTTCCTCCCAAATAATTGAGGCCCATGAGAATGATTGAATGGATCATGCTAGAAACACTGTTGTTTTTGTTATGGTACCGCCTCCCTGTGTACTTGGGACTAGGATCTGAGATCCTTGGTGAGTTCACTTCATGGTTCATGGATGGATTCAGTTTATTAGTGGTAAAGCTAGGGTTGCAATTCTGAGCTCTCATGTGGCCAAAAGCACGCAGCAGTTCGTCAGCTTAAGCTTGTGGTTTAGGAGCTAAAACTGGGCTAGAATATTTCGAGTTTGTGGGGTATTATTCTTCAGGAGCCTTCTTGCTTTGCACTGCTGTTCTTGCGGTCTGATGTCACCGCTGATGAACTCATCGGCGTCACTGTCGCCACACACTTTACATGCTTAATCCTTAACCACTAGTTAAGCCTCTACGACCAATTAATGGCTGGGCTGGAATTCCTCCTGGCATAGCACCGGCTGGCCGGCGTGCGTGGTGGCCGTCCTTGTCAGCCCTGGCCCCTGGCCGGTAGAGATGTACTTGGCCGCATAGCGTCACCGCCGGTCGGCCGGTGCGTTCCTGACTGAGACCTGGGCATGGCTATCGCGTCCGAGTAGATCAGCACACTGTCTTATCCTGTATCGCTGGCCTGTCGCACGCAGCGCACGCGCACCAGCTCGATCGAACGGCGAGGTGGCCGTGGCCGTCGGCGTCAGCGTCGCTCTTCGCCGGTGGAGTGTCCGGCCGAGCTAGCCAAGCCGCTGCTTCCCTGCTGCTGTTCTTTCTGCTGGCTTTGCAAAAGCCACTGGCTGGCTCCACGCTACAGGCGCCGGCCGGATTCCAGATTCCAGGCTCCACTCGGGCTTCGAGGCGACGGCATCCAGCAGCCACCACAGGACAAGGCAGCTGCCGCTCCGATTCTCTCTTCTCCCGATCGTCTCGTGAGACGATCGATGCAGATGCACCCCCTAGGAGTAGGAGCCTAGGCTAGGCTAGGGAGCACAAGCATAGGTTCTTGAGCTCGCATCCCAGTAGGCAACCCCAACTCGTAACCGCAGCTTGCCGTCGATCTTCCCTTCCGAAGCCATTGGCGTTCGGAGGTGAGGTGACAGCACCGCCGCCGTCGTGGACGGTGAGATTTCTCTTTTCGTGCGCGCCGTCATCTCGGCGCTCCATCCATCATCATGCCATCATTTGCTGCGTACGTTGTCAGCCTCGGCGGCTTTGCCAAAAGTGCTCGCCGAGGCCGCCTTTCCGGGGCGCATGCAGCTGCGGCCGCACTCAGAGTGAGAGCATATTATTTGCCTTTGCCGCTGCGCCCATTCCATTCGGAGCTCCAAAGCCTTTTTCCCCTTTCTTTTTCCTTTCGCTCTTTAGCCTGGTTGGTTGCCACCTGCATCAACGCGGTCGCTCTGTCGTTTACTCACACGCTGCCTCTCCCCGCTGGTTGTTTTCTGTTGGCTAGCATCGGCAGCGGCGCCTCCCCGCCGGAGTTCATGACCTCTGCGTCGGCGGTGCAGTACGCGGCGGCGCCCGTCAGAATAATGGGCCCGTACGAGCGGCCGGCGCCGGTGATGGGCGTGTGGAACAGCGACCCGTTCAAGGTCGACAGCTGCCAGGCCACCAGCGGGTCCACCGTCATGGAGGCCGACCACAAGTTCGACAATAGGGTGAGGATGAACCGATCAATAATCAGCTTGATTCTTGCATGTGTTAATTCTGTGATTTGTCTCTATGGATTAGAGTACTCATGTCAATGAACTTTGTGCAGCTAGAAGATGTTCCACAGGTATCACTAGAGCCGGCGAGAAGTACGGACCAGGAAACAAGCAGGCCGCCAGACAGGGTACAATTCATGGATCTTTCGCTTGTTTCTCGCTGTCCCTTTGACTGCCACAGGCCACAGCATGTTTAGTCTTTCTTAAATACTCCTATGCTACAAGTTAGTAAATCAGAGAAAAGTCTTAAATTATTAAATTCAATAGTCCATTTCATAGGCTAATTGATGTGTTGCAAGAGAAACAAATGCTCCAAATATAAACATGAAATGTTTTTGCTCAGGTCATGAGAAGACTTGCCCAGAACAGAGAGGCTGCTCGGAAGAGTCGCCTGCGGAAAAAGGTAGCCACAAGAACTTCACCAATCATTTGGTGCCACCTAGGACCTCATATCTCACTAGCAGCGCTGGTTTGTTGTTATTCAACAGGCCTACATCCAGCAGCTAGAAACAAGCAGGATGAAGCTGGCACAACTAGAGCATGAGCTTCAACGGGCTCGACAGCAGGTACACGGATGAGCCTGTTGGTTGAAGCCGTTTCATCCATCCCTGTTACATTATGCCCTCTGATCCAATGTATTGGCTGATCTGCAGGGTGCATATGCAAATGGGAACTTGGGAGACTCAAATCTCGGATTCTCAGGGCCGATGGATCCAGGTTAGGTTTTGCACCTATCATTCTGCTGAAGAACGAACACTACTCGTCGTCAGATGGCATTCAGCAAAACGCCAGCAGTTGCAGGAGCATGCAGCACCCTGTGTATCTGACTTGTGGCCTGTTTGTGCGGTTCACAATTACACAGGTGTTGCCGAGTTCGAGATAGACTACAGCAACTGGGTAGAAGAGCAAAAGAGGCACACGGCCGAGCTGAGGTCTGCTCTCCAGGTGCAGACGACGTCGGAGCTGGAGCTGCGCATGCTCGTCGAGACCGGGCTCAAGAACTACGAGCAGCTCTTCGCGATCAAGGCTCAGGCCGCGAACGCAGACGTGTTCTACGTCACGTCAGGCACGTGGAAGACCCCCGCCGAGCGGTTCTTCATGTGGATCGGCGGGTTCCGGCCGTCGGAAGTGCTCAAGGTGGTCACCTCACTTACCTTATAAGTACCATGCAGCTAGCTTCAGACAACATGATAGTTTGTTTGTCTTACACGTTTGGGCCTTGCTGCTGTCGATCAGATCCTAAGGCCGCAGCTGGAGCCACTGACGGAGCCGCAGCTGATCGCGGTGAGCGGCCTGCAGCACACGTCGACGCAGGCCGAGGACGCCCTGTCGCAGGGCATGGAGAAGCTGCAGCAGAACCTCGCCGAGACCGTGACGGCCGCGGCCGACCCATTCGGGCCCCCTGACGGCTACATGCTGCACATGGCCACCGCGGTGGAGAAGCTCAAAGAGCTCGTCGGCTTCTTGACACAGGTAACCAAACAAACCGAACCGATCTCCAATTACACCGTCGTCCACCATGGATCCTGTTGCCCACATGTTTTGTGTGTCTGGATTGTCTGCGCATTCAGGCGGACCATCTCCGGCAGACGACGCTGCAGCAGATGCACAGGATCCTGACGACGCGGCAGGCGGCGAGGGGCCTCCTGGCCCTCGGCGACTACTTCCAGCGCCTCCGCACGCTGAGCCATCTCTGGGCGACGCGGCACGAGGCCGCCATTAGCTAAGAGCCACTCACCGACGATGACCAACCAACCAAGATACGAAGACGATGACGACGGAGAGTAGTCGTAGCTCGTTGCATTGTATACTTCCCAAGCAAGGGTGTAGTAAGGCCAGTCGAGGACGATGGACGAAGAAATCGATCGACCTCGCTGGGATTGGATGACGATCGAAGAGTGCAAGCAAAGAATAACGAGAATTAAATCGAGGCCTTCTGAGACATAGTGTACATATCTTGTTTTGGTATATATATGCCTGGCCGGATCAGGCCTTCTACAGCCGTATAGTTGATATAAATGGTGGGGTTTTTTTACAGGTAGTGCTACGGTAGTGTAACTAGTGAGTGTTCATCCATTTCTCATGAGCTAGGTGGCAGCTGTCCCTGTGCCATTGTACGTATTGTGTATGGAACAAGTTGGTTCACTTGAGAATGAGATGCTTGCATGTGTAGCAAGCAGTTACACACTTTAGATTGCAGATCCCGAGTGTTTGCAATGTACGAATTTGCTTCCATTAGCTCTATACCTGCAGTTCAGACATTAAGTTAACCTCTGCTAGTCATTTTTGTGTTTCTCCATTTTCTTTTTCTTTTTTGCGGGAAGTTTTTCTTTGTTTTTTTGTGGATAGAGTTTTTCTTTATTAATACGGGAAAAATTAGTCTCTGCTAGTAATTTTTGTTTTCTCCTTTTTCTTTGTGTGTACGGGGAGAAAACTTTGCTAATCAAATTTTGTTGATGGAGGTACAACGAGAGGTCGAGTTTTGGTCTGTTGGGGCCTATTGCCCTATATGCTTGGCCAATATGATCAGTTGATCACCGAGAAAGGTTATTGCACAATGTCAGCGGGATCCATTGGGGAGATCTAGAACGATGAATGAATCTTTACGCAATAATAATAGTAGTGGGAAAAAGAGAATAAAATAAAATAAAAAGAGATGTATGTAAAAAAAATTGGAAGAAAAAGAAAGTGGTCCGCTTAGATCGGGATTTAGGGGAGATCTAGAACGATTAATAAAAAGAAAATAAAAAAAGATCTATGTAAAAATTTTGGGGGAGATTTATGCACTACAGCGGATTGGGGGGGGGGGGGAGAAAATAAAATAAAAAGAGATCCGCTTAGATCGGGAATTTGAACCCGACGTGAATCGAACACGCAACCTTCTGATCTGGAGTCAGACGTGCTACCATTGCGCCACGGATCCAGCCGTGTTCAATGAAGATATTTAATTTATTTGTATGATACATACACTACAGCGTCTCGAATCTCCATCACGTGTTTGCCAAACTTTGCTCCTCAATTATGCGGCTGGTTGCGGAAGGAGGCCAAGTCATGCAATTTCGAGGTGTTCTACTTTGTGTACTCTCTTCAGTCTTCATACGAGCACGCAGAGGTTGCTGTCCACGAAGCACGGACTAAAAGCAGAAAGCAGCGCCATCGACCGAGATCAATGCAGGGTCCTCTCTCCTCTGTCCACTTAAACTTGATCGCATGATCGCAACAGGGACCATGTCACCATGATTCATGCATTCGTTGCCTATAGGGTTCGAGACTTTATCAGCGAGGTACACGAAGCACGGACGAGTTCAGAGAGTTGGCGCACTACAGTTGCAGTGCGTGAGCAAACAGGAGCAGCAGGGTTCAGCACTTCAGCTTCAGCCAGAGCGCGGACGAGCAACGCGACAGGCAGAGGCAGAGCTCATGCGGGGGCAGTAATGAATGCCTGAATGAACTCTCTCCGTCTGACCATCTCTTCCACTGTGCACAGTCACGAACCGCAGAAGCAAGCGAGTTCAATGCCACCGCGCTTCATTCAAAGCCACCGCGCGCAGGCTCCCGCTCCCCTCCCCCACCGCGACTGCGGCCTGCCTCGCCTCGCCGGCCACGGCCACTCACCCGAGCTCCCGCCGCTGCCGGGTCACGAATCCTTTCACGCCCTCGCAGTCGTCGCAGGGCCCCTCGCAGCACCATTCGAAAACGCAGCAGCCGTGAAGCTTTTTTGGCCTCTTCCTGATGCCGTCGCGATCCGCCCGTGCACGCACGCGAGCGCGCCCATAAATCCTTGCTGCGCCGCGCTCGATGGTCTGCCGAGCCCCGGCCTTGAATTATGGCCGCGCCGTGTGTTCAGTTCAGGTCTGGTGTCTCGCTCGCCCTTGGCCGGCAAAAGCTCAGCTCCAGCGGCCGCGGCAGGGGAACGTCATTGGATCCATGTGAGGGGCCGAGGATCATGTGACGCACAATCAAAGGTCCCCCGCTCGCGCAGGGCAGGGCAGCCGCTCATCAATGCCCACGACGGCCTCATGCATGCACGCGGGTATATATGGGCGAGCTCGGCGCGTCCTCGGCGTTCAGACCCCCAGCTAGCTCCCGTTGCCTTCAGAGCTCACACACAGTTGAACCTCTTCGCGCAGCAATTAGGACTAGCTAGCAGCTTTAGACAGAGCTCGCCAAATAGGCAAAATAACCTCTCGGTGCAACGGTCTCTCGGCGATCAGGCAGCACGCTGGGAACAACCGATCGAACAACACTTCCGGCCGTTTCCGTTCGCACTCCCACGCCGAGCGAGCGAGCTCTTGCGGTTCCTTGGGCTGATGGAGATGGGGAGGCACGCTCCTGCGGCTAGAGCTCACCGTGTCCTTCTCGCCATGGCGGTGGTGTTGCTGCTCGCCGCCGTGAGCGATGGCATCAGACCAGCTCCTGACGGTAAGTGCGATTGCACGATACATATTTGATCATGCCGAACAGACCACCGTGTGTGATGCTAACTATGATCGAGTTCCTCGTCTGAGCAGCTGCTAGTGCCAACCTGGAGCATGGGACGACGACGACGGAGATGGCCATACCTGCGGTGCAGGTATGTTATGTCAACACGTCAACCTCGACTACTCGCCCAATCTGAATCGAATCGATCTGCGAATGATGAACTCATGTTCAGCTGACACGTTTTATTTGGGCAGGGGAGCGGCGGCGGGGACAATAAGCATCGGCAGGAGCCGGTGCTGCTGCGGGAGGAGGAGGTGCGCGCGACGGGGTCGAGCCTCCCGGACTGCTCGCACGCGTGCGGGGCGTGCTCGCCCTGCAGCCGCGTCATGGTCAGCTTCAAGTGCTCCGTCGCCGAGCCGCTGCCCTGTCCCATGGTCTACCGCTGCATGTGCAGGGGCAAGTGCTACCCGGTGCCCTCCAGCTAGCTAGCTGATCGATCGACGCCGGCGGTCGACGATGAACGAAGCTAGTTTGCATTGTAGGTCGTCTAATTTTCTGAGCTTATGACGAGAGACTTCATGATGAGCGTGTTGTATCTCACCAAGGGACAGTTTGTAAATGGTCATGGCGGATGAGTCGTTTGATGGTTATAACTACTACAACTTACTAAGTGGTGCGGCGTACCTGTCTTGTGATCGAGGAGCGAGAGACTATCTATCTTCTTCGATCAGCTAGTGATTTTTTTGGGATGTCAACGCATCGGTGGAATTCGTTAGTTGTTGTAGCCTTTGTAGCAGTGGTAGGGTAGGGAGGAGTACAAGGTCTTGGAGGCAAACCATGTCCTCTGTTTAGTTGTTGTACGAGCTACGAGGTTTCTCTCTTTGCTAATTAAACAAATTAATCCTGGATTGGTCTCATGGATGAGCCGACGAACGATGGGCAATATCTTAGCGTTTTCGATTTCAACACCTTACCCCTTCTAACCTTTTTTTGTATTCTCAGCTGTTTTCACATTTCCTCTTTTTACTCAGTATATTATGTTTGTGTACTACTTTGCTAGCTTCCTTAATTCCTTTTTATATGGAAGTGAGTTTGAGACCGTAAACTACTCTCTCCGTTTCAAATAACAATTAGTTTGAATTTTTTAATAGGATGAGTTTACTAAAAAATATCAAATAAATTGTAATTTGAAAAGGAGAGCGTACTAACTTGTATCGATGCGAGAGCGTATCTTTATAGTAGAACTAAAATATAATCTTAGTGCTATTTCAAATGGCCACAATTATTGGTTTCTTTAGGATGTTTCTCAAATGGTCAAGCATAATCAACACATTTTTCACTTTTCAATGCCAAAATAAATTAACAATTGCCCAAATTTAAGGACACATTTTTAAATACTTGTGTATATTATATTTCAGACAGAGAGAGTATAAATGTTACCCATGGTATGATTTTTTTTCATATGATTGATGCTTAGAGACATTGTCTGTTTAAGTATTTTCCATGTGTCATTACACAATACACTATACACAAAAGACCATTCCATGTGTCTCTTTAAAATTTTGGCCTAGCATGTCTGTACTTTTTTAGACAGCATGGTTCTCAGTTAAAAAAAAAAGCCAAAACCCCAGTGTGCATGCACTCCTTAGCTAACAAATCAATCACTTACGAGTACCTCCAAACCGTGCATCGTGTTCTCATTCCTTTTCCTAATTTAATAAAGAAAAAAAGAAATAAACATCTAACCAATCAACTAACCCTTTGCCCATCAAATCAATACCATAGTCCATAGTATACTAAAACAACACAGCGCACCATCCTCCGCGATTAGGAGGTCCACCAACTAAATTAAAGCCCTCAAATCATCCACTAAACAACCATTAGGCCAGTCTCAATGGGCTGACATGGCAGGGTAATTAAGAGGGGGAGTTTCATGGGATGTGAGGAGAGTTTCATCACCATAAAACCTCTGTGGCACAGTTACGTAGTTTCCAATTTGGGTAACTATGTCCATATAACCCCAACTGAAAATGGCCTTAACATGGCCTTAACGCCCATGCCAACCAATGACTACCGCAGGAACAACACCCACGCAACGACACAGCACAACAAACGACCAAGATTGCCAATCAGGCTGGTGCCCGCAACGTGTGCACGTAGCAGAAAAGAAGCCCGGGACACCAGCAACGCCTACGCTGCCTCCTGTCGGCCCCGCCCGCGCCACAAGCGCAAGCGGCAGGGTAGATACGATTCCGGATTCCGCCGTTGGCGTAAACCCTCCTGCCTTTCCCTATCCCCCCGTTCCCCAACCCCCCCACCAGCTGCCTCCTCTCCCTCGCGCGCCGCCGCCGCCGCCACTCCATTCTCGGCCGCCGAATGCCCGCGCGCGGCCCGGAACCCTAGCAGCACACGCGTGCCTAGACCGACCCCGCGCCGCGCGCGGTGTTGTTGAAGACGGCGCCCTGCGGACTCGGCTGCGGCGGCGGGGGAGTGGGGGGAGGGGCCGGGAATAGGCTGAGGCGGCTCGTGGGTTCCATGGCGATGGCCGGGACGGCTCCGGCTCCCGCGCCCGCGCTGCTCCGGCGGTGCCCGTGCTCCGCGCCGCCGTGGGCGCCCTTCCGCCCCCGCCGCAGCGGCCGCTCGATGGTGTCGCCGTTCACCGGCGCCGGGAGAAGGTAATGCCCGCACTGCTCAGTTAGAGGTTTAGTGCTCGGTCAAGTGAACCTAGGGAGCTTGCGTGATGCGTGTGATTTGGTGGCAGTGGTGGTGATATCAGTTCGATTAGAGGTTTGCCACGGGGTAAGCAATAGGAATGCCTGGCCTCCGCTTTTAGATTAGGTGGATTCTGTGCTGGTACTGCGGTGGTTACTGTTCTGTTTTCGGAACGTTGTGTCGTGTTCTGGTCTTCTGGATTGATACTAGTATAGTTTCTACGGACCAATCGGGGAATGAGTGAGCTAGTGTTGTCTTTTGTGTAAATCTGCTCTGCACCCTTATCCCATACTATCAACATAGTGTGTCTACCCCATTCCTGGTCATGATGCTGTTTTGGATGAACTTTTTTTAACGAATTAACATGTTATGTCAGTTCTCCGATGTACCCTAGTTGTGCATAACTTTGGTGTTATCCATCTAACTTTGAGAACGGTTCTGATTGTCAGGCAGGAATTCTCTCATAGTTCAGGTGTCGGTATTCAAGACAACAAACCTCTTAAGTTTGGTGTATATGTCAACTTTAATGTGCCAAGTAGCGGGGCACAGGAATGGGCTGCTGAGAGCAAGAGGTTATCTGCTCTCAGAACTAGCAACAGCGCTTCCAGCCACCTGGGGCCAGCTATTCTTCATCATGAACACCTGGAAGATTTCAAGAGCTCCAACCTGTCTTCAACTCACAGTGTACGGCAAAGAATGGCACCGAATTCCCTTGCAAATAGGCATGCCAATATGGAATCTGCAAAGCATCATGTGACTAATCGTGCCGCAGCTGCTGCTTCAGCACTGGCTAGTGTTGTTAAAGATGAAACCAAGCCAGTTAACAGGCCTAACGAATCCAAAGTGGAGACTCATTGGCCTAATGGTCCCAAGTTTCATGGTTTTCTTCCGAAAATTTCTGAAGTTGAAACAAGCTTGCCATTCGATGACAAGGCTGCAGATGGCCATACTAAAGATGAAAATGAATGCTCACCCATGGAGACAGTACAGCCTTCTCCAGCTAGAGCCCCTTTGTCCAAGGACTCTATAGATGCACGGAAGGCACTTGGTACCATCTATGAAAAAGTCATGGTTGTTGACAATGTCAAGTCAGCTAGGAGAGTTGTACAGTTGCTTACTACGAAGTACAGAAATTTTATTCATGCATGTGACACAGAGGTAGGGGGTGAAAATCCTTGGTGATTGTTTGAACTTCTATATAAGATCCTTATATTCATTTATATTTGATGGCTTGTTGCCTAAATTTGATATAGACATATTCAATAAGACAGCACATACTCCCTCTTTAACATTAGGAGTCAGGTTTCCACACATGACTGCATACCCACTTTTTTTGTTTTTATTCTTTCTGTATGATGCTTCCTTGCGCACCATGTGTGCCTACTCCTTTTGCTTTATTGTTCAATATGGTATCCATGAAAAATGAGGGGCCTTATTTATCCTGAACAGCATGAAGTAGATGTCTATTATCATATTTTATTCTTGTTTGGCATGGTAATGGGCAATTAAGTTATATGTTGGAAAGACTTTTTGTCCTTTCAAATGCATACCGTATTTATAATTAAGGAGAGCTAAATGGTATGCAGGTAGCTGATATTGATGTTAAGCAAGAGACACCAGTTGGCCATGGAAAGGTCACATGCTTTAGCATCTATTCTGGTGCTTCCGGTGCTGAAGCTGATTTTGGAAATGGCAAGACATGCATTTGGGTGGATGTTCTGGATGGTGGACGTGATGTCCTCATGGAGTTTGCCCCATTTTTTGAAGATTCATCAATCAGGAAGGTGAATACAGCTTACTTCCTCATCCCTTTTTGTTTGGGGAGTATGGTACTGGTGTCTGCTCTGTACCATCATTGTATAAGACTATTATGGTATAAAAGGAACCAGGAACAAGAGTGTATAATTAAAGTATTTAGGGATGTACACAATATATTACAGAGTTAGACTCGTGCTCAACTTTACAATGTGCAGTGTTGCAAACCAAACCGTCTGTTTCTCTGCTTTTACCTTTTTCTTTTAACATCTCTAGCTAAACCTTGCTATTCCTGGAACCCATAGGATAAAATATCTACTTCATTTCTCTCATTTTTTGAATGTTCTAAAGCAAGTATCTTATTTTTGTTATGTAGGTCTGGCACAATTATAGTTTTGATAGTCATGTCATAGAGAACTATGGAATCAAAGTTTCTGGATTTCATGCTGATACAATGCATCTTGCACGACTTTGGGATTCGTCAAGAAGAACGGATGGAGGATACTCACTTGAGGGACTTACAAATGATCACAGGGTCATGGGTGTGGTCTCAGAGGAATTGCAAAAGATTGGAAAGCGATCAATGAAAACCATCTTTGGTAGGAAAAAGATAAAAAAGGATGGATCTGAAGGTAAAATTACTGCGATTGATCCTGTTGAAACTTTACAAAGAGAAGACAGAGAACTGTGGATCTGTTATTCTTCACTAGATTCCATGAGTACCTTGAGGCTTTATGAAAGCTTAAAAAATAAGCTTGAAAGGAAGCCCTGGACTTTTGATGGTGTCCCCAGAGGTTCAATGTACGATTTTTACGAGGAGTATTGGCGTCCTTTTGGTGCTATTCTTGTTAAAATGGAAACAGCTGGAATGCTTGTCGACCGTGCTTATCTTTCAGAGATTGAAAAAGTTGCTGTTGCACAGCGCAAGTTAGCTGCTGATAAATTTCGGAAGTGGGCATCTAAGTATTGCCCTGATGCAAAATACATGAATGTTAATAGTGATACCCAGATTCGACAACTCTTCTTTGGTGGTATGGAGAACAGGTATGACCCTCACCAGTTTCTGTCTCTAAAATTCCCTTTGGGTATCCATATTTATAATGGTTTAATTTCCCATCTAGGAAAAATGTTATTTTATTTTATTGCCTACAGTATTCTCCTACATACAATAAATATAAATTAGGTAGTAAATGTTTCTGTATGTATAAAAATACAAAATAAAAGGAGGAAAGAGTTAGTCAATTTATGTTTAATTTTATATCGATGCAGTCCCTATAAATTTTGATGTTCTTAATCTTTTTACAGATGCAAACCTGGTGAATTTTTGCCAAAGAGTAAAGCTATTAAAGTGCCTAATGATGAAACTGCAGTTGAAGAAGGCAAGAAGGTTCCAAAGTATCGCACAATTGAACTTTTCAGTATTGTGGAAGACCTCAAAACTGATATATTCACTGCAAGTGGCTGGCCTTCTGTTAGTGGGGATGCATTGAGAAATTTGGCTGGGAAAGTTCCATCGGATCTTGTTTACATGACGGATGATGTAAATGCTGATGAATGCAGTAGCGATTCTGAAATTTCTGATTGTGATATAGAAGACGCCTCTTATGGAACTGCATATGAAGCATTTGGAGGAGGAAAGAAAGGAAAAGAAGCATGTCATGCCATTGCAGCTCTATGTGAGATCTGTTCTATTGACTCGTTGATATCCAACTTCATTCTTCCTTTACAGGTGAGCTGTCTTCACATACTCTAATTTAGATTGCAGCAGTCATTGTACATGTGGCTATGTTAGTTTGGCTTGAATGCCAATTATCACACAGTATACTCTTAGTTATCTATCTGTATATTTGTCCTATTTATCTCCTTTTGTTCCCTGACAGGGAAATCATATATCATGT
Source organism: Digitaria exilis (assembly GCA_015342445.1). Taxonomy (NCBI): domain Eukaryota; kingdom Viridiplantae; phylum Streptophyta; class Magnoliopsida; order Poales; family Poaceae; genus Digitaria; species Digitaria exilis. The sequence continues at coordinate 1,132,615 of JACEFO010002685.1, forward strand.
AAGGAGGGGCGGATCCACTGTTCCTTAAACATCAACACAGAAACAGGGCGGTTATCAGCGAGGACACCGAATTTACAGGTTGGCATTTACAATTTTAGGGAGGTTGCATGTGATTGTAGTATAATAGCATTCTCAAGGTATATGTCATGGGTATTTAGCTGGGTTGCCTGGGCCTGATGGGCTGGATCCATTAGGTCTAGGGTTGGAGACAAAGATTATGTATCTTTCTTAGGCGGCAAGTGTACCTCTCTGTGGAAAGAGAGGGGCTGTATCAATCAAAGACAAGCAAGAAGTAAACCAATCCATTATCCCAGTCAACCCCTGCCTTTGTAGCACGGCTATCACCTCTGGTGAGGCCTGCTTGGGTTCAAGGCCATCCAGATCCGTGTTTATGACAGTCAAGAATTATACAGGATTTGGGCTGTCCTACAACATATTAGAACATTTCAGAAAAAGGACAAGTAGGCAATTAATGTTGGAACCTTGAAACATACGGCACAGTGTCATATTTACAGCCCAATAGGTGATAGATTAGATCTAACGTGCCGAACTGGAAAATGAACTTTTATTAAAATGTATGTAGCAGTTCCATTGGCACGTCCTATGTTCTTAACATGTATGGACTGGATGAAGCTTAAATGAGGAACTGTTATGCAAACTGTTGAGCCATGTTCATCAACTAAGTAAGCAAGCTGTTACTGGTATTAAGTTTGAAAAGGGGCTTTGTGGTTTCTGCAGTATTTAATCTAATAACCAAAGGGAACAATGTTTTGGTCAAGTCTTGCAAGCTGTGAGCTGGCATCTTATAGTATTGTGATACAATATCAAACAATTTGTTTGCATCAGTGATGTAAATTCCTCCACTGCAGAACCAACCCGCGCTTGAAAAGGATCGGTATAAAATCCGCCAGGCATTTGTTGCAGCTCCAGGGAACACTCTTATTGTTGCTGACTATGGTCAGGTATTGTGCTTAGCAGAGTTTTCGAATATCTATACGCAGGTACTAGTGCCAAGTAAAAATACATACTTATTTTATGTGCAGCTGGAGCTCAGGATCTTGGCACATCTTGCTGATTGTAAAAGCATGTTAGATGCTTTCAAAGCTGGTGGTGACTTCCATTCCAGGACAGCCATGAACATGTACCAGCATATTCGTGACGCTGTTGAAGAAGAGAGAGTAATTCTTGAGTGGCATCCTCAACCTGGTCAAGAGAAACCTCCTGTGCCACTGTTGAAGGTATGCTAACTTTAACAGAATCTCTGAGAATTATATTGATTCCTTCTAATTGTTAAAACTAAGGCTAGGCTTACTAGCTTATTGCTTTATTTTACATGCTGTACTTCTTTGCACTTGCCAGTTTCCTTTGTCCTTTTATGTTCCATGTCTTTTGGTCCATTATACACTGTGGAGTTAATTGTAGATATGGATCCTGGAAATGTTATTAGCATGAGAACATATATAATATGTATAGATGAAACTTACTCTAATGCTTTTCTTGTGATTTAGGATGCTTTTGGTGCTGAGAGGAGGAAAGCTAAAATGTTAAATTTCTCCATCGCATATGGAAAAACAGCCCATGGGCTTGCTCGGGATTGGAAGGTACAAACTTGTCAAATGAACATAGCTCTAAAATCTAAATTAATAGCAAATTTCAACTTCAGTGTGCATTAGCATTACTGCATTACGCTTCAGTACCAGCTCGAACTACTGGATTCCTACCAATCAGCTAGAAACCAGAAAACCTGCATTCTGATTGGCCATATTCATAAGAAATGTAGCCTTCATGTAACCTCCTCCCTTTCAGGTTTCTGTTAAGGAAGCAAAGGATACACTGAAACTCTGGTATAGCGATAGAAAGGAGGTTCTGGCTTGGCAAATGAAGCAGAAAAAACTAGCACAGGAGAAGTGTGAGGTTTATACTTTGCTTGGGCGATCACGGCGTTTTCCAAATATGGCTTATGCAACTTCTGGCCAAAAGGGTCATATTGAACGTGCTGCTATCAATGCTCCTGTACAGGTGATCACTTATCACTGTCCATCGCAAGTCATAGTTGTTGAATTAGTTTTGTGCTGAAAAGGTTTTCTTCTATTACCACAGGGCAGTGCAGCAGATGTTGCTATGTGTGCCATGCTTGAGATAGAAAGGAACACTCGTCTTAAGGAGCTTGGTTGGACACTACTCTTGCAGGTATTTGATGCGTAAAGTTATTCATCACTGGGTGAATGCTTGTATACTTTGATTTCCCCTTTGAAACCGGAAAGGGCATTGCCGTTTTTATGACTGGTGTAACTTGAACATTGATACTCCATTCTCGATGTTGGTGCTTACAATGTTATTTTGGAATATTGTTTAGTTTGAAGCCATTTTTTTTTTGTAAATGCGCAATATAAATTTAGACCTAGAGAAATGACAGCCCCATATTTCAGGTGCATGATGAAGTGATCCTGGAAGGACCTGCAGAGTCTGCTGAACTGGCCAAGTCCATAGTGGTCGAGTGCATGTCTAAGCCCTTCTATGGTACCAACATCCTGAAGGTCGACCTGGCCGTTGATGCCAAATGTGCGCAGAACTGGTATGCAGCTAAATAGACCATACTGTTCTTTTCCTCCTCCCCTGCGACCAAGCACGGCAAGGTTGTACCTCGTCATTTCCTATATGGTGAAATTCGGTGCGTTTTGAACTGGTATCAGCTGGTAGGTTAGTCACGCCCCAGCTTGGATGCCATGCACTAGTTATTTCGCCATGGGCAATGACAGCTGGGCCGTGGGCACTAAGCTGGGAATGCATTGTGCACTACCACATTAGATCGGATCAGCGTGACTCCCACTCTGGGAATTAGGAGTTTTTTTTCCACCTGTCATTTGCGTGATGTAGTTGACTGTCCCGAAGAATAAGCAGCAAGCATGCGATGTAAATAAGATTTGTTTAGCATGCTGACATATTAGGTTAGCTGACATATTCTGCTGATGTTTAACACTTCATTACGTAGTGGAACAGTGTTTTGTTCACCGTAAAACACAACCAACTAAACTTGCAAATGAAAAATAATTATTTGTGTCCATTCAATTCATCCAGAGAAATTAACGGCTCCCAAACTCCAATCTAGCTCCCCAAACAAAAGCAAAAACTATTGAAACTAAGCTGAGCTAGATTTGGGAAAAAAAAAATCTGCGGTATACGAGATCTATAGGTCCAAAGATGCGGTATACTGCTCATGGCTGTTCCCGCTGCAGCCTCGATGAAAGAAACAAATCAAACCATACGAGAGAAAATATGTGTAGAGCTCATACTGGTCATGCTGCAGCCGCAAGAAAGAACAAAATTAGACCATTGTGCCTGTACATGTAAAACAAAGACAAAATCTAAACCAACCAAAAAATTCTCCAATCGGCAGAGCCGGGAAGAACAAAGAAAAGATAAAAGTAAGAGGAATAAAGAAGGTACGGATGGCATCGTCATGGTCACAAGAGATCGAGCATTCCAGCTCGTTACGATGTCTTCTCTGAAGGAAAGCAAAGGCCGCCGGCCGCTGCTTGGCGTGCAGCACTGCAGCCGCTCGAGCTCCACACCACGGGAGGCCTGCTTCACGTCCTCGCTGCAGCAGTGTCTTTGTTCTTCATGCTCAAACTCGGCAAGACGGACGACTTGCTCGGCATCCTCCGCCGTGGGACCAGCGACCAGCCTGCAGCAGCGACGACGAAAGCTGCGGCGCCGTGGGATTCGAGGAGCGGGCGAGTGGGATTCGAGGAGCGGGCGAGAAGATGTGCTCCTCGACCGGAGCAAGAGGAGGACAACAGATCCAACGTTGAGGATGCTGGATCCGCCTCGCTGGGTTACCAGGCACGACATCCCCGCGTCTCACCGCATCGCCGACGAGCACCAATCGTAGCCGAGTCCTCGGTCTCCTCGCTCCTCATCTGGACCATGCTCGTACTGCACCTCAAGCTCCCTGGCCGCGACCTCGTCGGCGCCGTCCCAGCCAACACCGCCGCCAATAGCACCGCCCGACGAGCAGTCGGGGAACGAGCAGCATGTCATCGAGCGGTCGTCGGGCGTTGGTGCCGGTGCGGGCGCCGCTCACCGCTTCGCCGTTGAGTCTCGCCGGGAAATCCGGATCTGGGAGGATAGTTTTTTTTTTTTAACAGGTGGGAGAATAGGTTTGGATGAACAGGAGAAGAGAGAGTGGGAGTGGTAAAATGAATTTGAAATCTATTCGAGACGGTGTGACGGGTTCAATCATTCTGGCCCTACCTGTCCAACCACGCCACTGGGACCGTGTTTTTAGACTCTACTATCTATCTCTTAGAAAACACGCTTAAAAATTTCCATTTCAACTTTTTCATCTCTCTCGCTACGTTTCCTCCCCTACGCCTTCGATCGTCCAGCCGTCCGTACTGGTCCCCAACCCCCCGAACGTGTACGGCCGACCATGCGCGACTACGCTCGGCCCGCCACAATGGCATGGGCAAGAGACATGCTGAGCTGGACAGAAAAATGAGTTTCACCGTGCGTGCAGTGGAGCAGCTTGTGGAGCTCCGACTGGAACGCGTGGTACGAGTAGCATGGACACCGCCGCCTGAACCCTGGCGCGGACCAGCGCCACCTGCCCGTCATGGTTCATCCTCACGTTTTCTCCCCCACCTTCGTCGCCGGCGTCGTACGCCCCGAACCCCGGCGACCCCGACACGTTCATCAGGCGCCGGTCCATGGACACCGTCCGGTCGCCGGCGAGCTTGATGGTGGGTGTGCGTCTGGCGGCGCAGCGACGTAGCTGACGTCGACGATTCGATCTCACTGAAGCCATGGGGTATGAGCGGCGCCCTGCAGAGGAGCAAGTGGTCGGATTCGAACTGCGTGTCAGCGTGTGGTGTGGCCTTGGTGTGCCCTGCAGAGGAGCAAGTTGATCGACAGGAGAAGACGACGACTCGGTCGGTCGGTCCCCAGTGCGCGACGGCGATGCTGTATAGTATTTACTCGGCCCAAAACCAATTTAAGGCCTCAGACGGTAGCCCATAAGGGCAAAAGACCCTCAAATCTCAGCCCAACACGGGCCTACCGGCCTGCTCGATGTCCCCTCCACCTTTCGGCAATTCAGGAGCCCCCCGGCTCTTCCCCTCTCCGCCTGCGGCGGCGCCAGTTCGATTCTTTCCGGGGGCCCTCTTCGGCTGTTTTGGGTTCGAATCGAAACCGAGAGCGCGCGCGAAGCGTGGAATAGAGAAATCCACAGAGGGCAGGGCAGTTAGATTAGTTTAGAGAGAATCACTAAATGGGCACAAACTCTGGACAGTGGGGAGAACCGAGGTCACCGGCCGCCTTTGTGCTCTCGTGTCATGGGGATGCTGTCGCTAAATCGCCTCATGCTCAAGCAGGAGCGGAGGCGTCGCCGGCGAATCCGAGCCCACAGTAAGCCTCCCCGTGGTCTTCTGGACCTCTCTGTTATTCGTCTAAGCTACGTTGTGATCATGCCCTGAATTGGAATCGGTTGTTGCTGTTGTAAAAGGAAGTTTCCCTAGTGAGTTAATGTAAACCGTGTGCGTGTGCCCGGTAATAGGCCCGCGTGTAACTTCTCATGTTATTATTTCTTCTTAATGCAAAGATACGCAGCTCTCCTGCGTATTCTCGAAAAAAAAGAATCTGTTAGTACTGTAACCTTTTCTGCATATTTTTTGCTCCATGCCCTATGGGACGACGCGCTCTCTCTCCCTCTCTCCCTTGAAGTGAAACAAACAACCTCTATTATTATTGTTGTTGTTCTTATTATTATTTGATAAGCTACTGTTCAATGTGTTTTCATTATTTGAAAAAAAATTTCAGTAAAGAGGGGTTTGGTTCTTTTGCATTGATTGTATAGCAGGAACAAATTGGAATGCTGCATGCACATTGATATGCTTGAGTTCGCTGTTTCCTTCTGTTAACTACCATCCATGATGTGCTGCAGATGGATCTATTTTAGTGCCACAGAAAATTAACTCACTCTGCCAAGAAGGCGGCTATTCTCAGGGCGGTGAGAGACCAACATTTTCGGGGTCAGACCTTCCTGAGGTACAGCATAACATGTTGGTAATGGAAAGCTTATGGTGCAAGTAAAATGATTGTTCTGATTGATGGGAACATATATAACCAAATATCACCCTTCTGTAGCCTGAAAACAGATTGTTTCAAGTTTTTTCAAGCTACCTGCACAACACACTTATAGTTCCGCTTATGCATTCTGAATTGTTTGATATGCCATTACACTGTGAAACCCTCAAACCATCCCTTGTCGAGGAAAATAGATCCAGGTACCAGCTATGACTGCACTGGGAATTCCAGTAGCCCAAATGCTCCAATGAAAGCATTGCGATAAGATACACATGCATGGCAATTTCCAGTTTGTTTTCTCATGATTATAACCATATGATGATATCCTTGACACAGACAAATGTATCTCCCTGCCTGCTGCCAATAATGGCTGCAGGACCTGTGAAAATTGAAATATTGTGCAAAGTATTATAAAAATTGTAATCACCTATTAAAATGATTACAGAAAAAGGAACCAGTTTTTGAGTAATTAGTGATAGCGGTTGATCGTGTTCTTTTAGGAAACCCACTAATACCACTCCGACAGGGAGTATAAAGAAAAAAGAGGTTATCTTCACATTATGGAAGTTTTATACCACATTTGTGTTCCAATGCTCTATCGACCTATGTGATGCATGGTATTTTGCAAAACTTGAACGGGATCATCTGTAATAGAACTTCACTCTAAAGTACAATGATCTCAATGTTCAACTGTTTTTTCTATGTGTGTGCAGGATATTTGGTGCCATATACACTCCCTAATGTCTCTGTGTGATTCTGCCTGTTCTGCCTGTGTATCACGCACATTTCTGTGTTCTTGGAAATGCCACCCCAAGCTTACCTTCACTGATGAAACACTAGGCTTGAAACAAAACGCAGATGGAAAGAGCAGCAGAACAGAGGGTTTCACTTGGAGAGTCAACAATATTCTGAAAACTCACTCGGGCGTTGGTGTGAGGTCATTGAAAATTGTAATCGGTTATAATGAAGTGGACCCCTGTGATGTTAATAGGTGGCTTCAGAAGGCTATCACACCAGGGATTGAAGAAGTCACCCTTTTACTGCCTATAGGATGGAGGGCAGAGTATAACTTCCCCTGCTCACTTTTATTTGATGGTCGTGGAAACTCCATTCGGTATCTTTGCCTAATCGATTGTGCCATTCGCCCCCCGGTTGGATTTGATTGCTTAAGGAGCCTGACAGAGCTGTATCTGGATGGAGTGCATATTACAGGGGATGAATTGGAGCATCTTATTTTCAAGTCTTTTTGTTTGGAGAAGTTGGAACTCAGGTCTTGCATTGAGCTAATCTGCCTAAAGATACCATTATGGCTAGATCGGCTCAGCTGGCTGATTGTGTCTTCATGCCACAATCTGCAAGTGATTGAAAATACAGCTCCAAACCTCACCACTTTTGAATTATCTGGTGACCAAGTACAGCATTTACTTGGAGAATCGTCACCAGTGAAGAACTTCAACCTGGCCTTTTCATCTGAGCTCAACTCTGTCAGCTGTGCTATTACAAAGCTTCCTTCAGTTATGCCACATCTTGAAACTCTTACCATATATTCCGGTAGTGAGGTATAATCTGAAAACTTCACATTATTATAGATACAAGTGATAGGACATCTAACTGTATAATGCTCTGCCATATAATTAGTTTGATATTTATGCAGAGGGTTAACACACCAATGGTAACTAACGAATTCCTCCACCTCAAGTACTTGAATATTGAACTTGCTGCTGCTGATGATGAGAATGTTTTCGGAACCTATGATTATCTGTCCTTGGTTTCGTTTTTGGATGCTTCTCCTGTCTTGGAGACTTTCATCTTGAGCGTGAGTACTAGTTTATCTTGTAAAGATATTTAATATCTGTTGTGGAGCCGTTCCATTTCAAGTGACATTGATTAATATTGATGTTATGTAGGTAGATCAGCATGACATGCATCATGAATCGGTTTTTGGTGTTGCATCGTTACATCGGAGGCGAATTCATGAACACAAGCATGACAGGCTCAAGAAGGCGCAGATCAATGGCTTCTGCTCTGCAAAGAGCATGGCTGAGCTAACATGTTATATTGTCGAGAATGCAACAGCACTTGAAAGTCTTACGCTGGACAGCATATTTAATCACAGGAATGATGCCAACGACTTTGTTAGGTGCTCAGGCTGGAAAAATGGTAAATGCATTCCCAAAAGCAAGCAGATGATAGAGGAAGCACATAAAGCACTCAAGGCCATTGAATTATACATCTTGGAAAGAATCCCATCAACTGTTAAATTATACGTTCGAAGGCCTTGTGTCCGGTGCCATGTTGTAGGTTAGTCACCGCGTATCAGATATTAAAACTGGTAGGCTAGTGCACGCCCCAGGTTGGATGCCATGCACTAGTTATTTCGCCATGGGCGGTCGGCACTCAGCTGGGAAGCTATTGTGCACTACCACTTAGATCAGATTAGCCTGACTCCCATTCTCTGAGTTAGAAGCTTTGTCCATCTGTCATTTGCGTGATGTAGTTGACTGTCCCGAAGAGTAGCAGCATTGCAGCAAGCATGCGATGTCCATAATCTGTTTAGCATGCTGACATTAGGTTACCTGACATATTCTGCTGATGTTTAACACTGTAACGTACTGCAGCTATGTTTTGGTAAGACTCTAGAGAATATAATTTGGCGTGGTTTCGTTAATCTTGTTTCCCTTCTTTGGCATTGTGCATTGGTGGGTTGTTTCATTGAACATTGTGAGGATAGCAGTGTTGCGATGATGTTCCAGTTCGTCAATAATTCATCTCAACATGTCTGACGTCAGCACCTGTGTCTGGCAAACTTCGTCTTGAAAGTTGATGACAACTGACAGAGCCCAAGCGATGACAAAAAAAGAGTATAAATTTAGGTTATGTGCGGCACAGAGTTTAACCGGCCAGGCTATTGTTGCAATTTCACTTCATTCAGAATGCTTAGCAGCAGATCAAAGCAAAGGTAGAAGCCCAGAACCAAATGTGAAATGTCAATGCAGCACGGTTAATTATTTACGCAATTACGCATAAGCTTTTGTGTATTCCAAAAAAGAACATGCTTACAACGTCTTCGCAATCTCTAAATGAAGTTGAACTTTGCCATTAGAAAGAGCAGCTAGCCGTATGCAATAATGCCCTTTTGGGGTATTTTTATCGTTGTATAGTGATGGGCGAACGGCAGTCGCTTGCGTAATTGCGTTTCCCTCTTTCGGGTCCATGCATTTGCAGTGACGATGACAAGACGCTCTATACGCAAGGCTTGCTATAGCTATCGGATGCGTCTCAAATAAAAGGACAACACGCGCTTTGCACATTCTGTGGACACAGATGACGCGCGCTTACCGCGGCCTTCGTCTAGTCGTCCGCACTGGTCCCAAACCGTCGCCCTCACCCTGACCCTGAACCGAACGTGTATGGTCGACCATGCGCGTCGCTCCGAACGGCCGCCACAACGGCATGGGCAAGAGACATGCTGAGCTGGACAGAAAATGCAGTTTCACCGTGCGTGCGGTGCTCTGGTGCAGTGCAAATGTGCAATGCGATGACGACGACGACGTCAACATCATTCATTATCATCATCCAAGCAGCTTGTGGAGCTCCGAATGGAACGCGTCGACGTGGTCCCGCCGGAGCATGGACACGGCCACCTGCACCCCACCGCCGCCATCCCTGGCTCGGACCAGCGCCACCTGCCCGTCATGGTTCATCCTCACGTTCTCCGTCCGCCGCGGCTTCCCCCACCCGAAGTCGCCGGCGTCGTACGCACCGAACCCCGACGACCCGGACACGTTCATCAGCCGGTCTAAAGGCACCGACCGGTTGCCGGCGAGCTTCAAGAACTCCCACCCGGGCCAGGACCCGAGCGGGTCCTCCGCCATCTTCCGGATCGTGTCCTGGACCGCCGCCGCCGCGGTGAGCAGCGCGTCCTCGGCGTGGAGCTCCCGTGCTGGCAGCTTCACGAGGCATCCGGTGAGGCAGGCGCCGAAGTAGTCTGCTCCGGCGGGAGGGTCGAGGCGGTCGCGGATGTCGGCGAAGAAGAAGAGGAACACGTCGTCGTCCGGAGGGATGGACCTGCCGCGGACGGCGCAGGTCCAGACCAGCGCGATCACGGCCACGAAGGTGGACGGAGCGCGGCGCATCGGCGCGCCACCTTGGGCCTCCTCGGCGACGCGCACGATGGTCTCCTTCAGCCGTGCGATCTGCGGCGCGTCCAGGGTGATCGTCCGGCGGGTGAACCGGAGGCGGTCTTGGTGCAAAGCCTCCGGCATCGTTACCTATTATGGCAAGGCCGCCGGAAAAGAAAAATATGATCATATTGTACCATCATCAGAACCTAAAGAACGGATGGGGGAAATGTAAAGCCTTTCGTGTGCTCGTGGGGATGGACGTACCACCGGCAAGTCCGGCGCGTACTTGCGCAAGATGGTCCGGGCGAGATCGTCCCCGCCAGGCATCCTGACGCGCGAGCGGTCGAAGCACGGAGGCGGCTGGGGCGGCGCGTCACCGCGGCAGGTGGTCGCCCACGCCTCGACGAACCTCCAGAGCGACCGGCCGTCGGCGACGGCGTGGTGCACGGTGAGCCCGAGGGCAAGCCCACCTCCACCGAGACGCGTGGCCTGCACGGCCAGCACCGGAGCTGGCAGCGAGGTCATGTCGACCTCCGGGACGAGCCGCTCGAACGTGAGCGCGTTGTGGTCCTCGTCGCGGGCCAGGCGGCGGGCGTCGGCGTCGGTCTCCGCGACGACGAACCTGACACCGCCTCCGTCTTCGGTGGAGGAGCATATGGCGACCTCGCCGGTGTCGGCGAGGCAGTGGACCTTGCCGGCGAGCGGGGCGTGCGTGGCCAGCGTGGCGCCGAGGGAGGAACGGAGGGACTGGACGACGTCGTCGAAGGGTGGTAGGTGGCCGTCGTCGTCGTCGCCGGCGTCGAAGAGCAGGAGGTGCTGCAGCACCGGGGCGGCGACCCACTGCGCCTCCATGGCGTTGAGCTTGATGGGCGCGTGTGGCGGCGCAGCGACGTAGCTGACGTCCACGATTGTCACCGAAGCCATGGTGTCTGGTGCTCTGAGCATGCTCCGCAGTCGGCAGAGCAGCAAGGGGTCGACGGGTCGGATTCGAACTGCGTGTCTGTAGGTTATGTAGCGTCTGCGCTCGAGTGCTGGTGGCGTTGGCGTCGCGTGCGTTGGAAATATCACGGCCAAGAACTGAAGAAAGTACCCGCGGGGCATTCAGTAACGATGGCAAGTGTGTGCATAAAGACGTATGCAGGCGCGCTAGCTAGCTGGATGTGTCTGAAATAAAAGGACAACACGTCGCGTTTGCACATTCTGTGGACACAAATGACGCGCGCGTACCGCGGCCTTCGTCTAGTCGTCCGCAATGGTCCTACACCGCCGCCCTCACCCTGGCCCTGAACCGAACGTGTACGGTCGACCATGCGCTACGCTCGGGCCGCCACAATGGCGCGGACAACAACATAAATGCTGCGCCGGAGAGACAATGCAGATTCGCAACGACAAACAGATCGTCAAATTAATTGTATGCCACGACATGAGCATCATTATCATCCGAGCAGCTTGTGGAGCTCCGACTGGAACGCGTCGACGTGGTCCCGGCGGAGCATGGACACGGCAACCTGCACCCCACCGCCATCCCTGGCGCGGACCAGCGCCACCTGCCCGTCATGGTTCATCCTCACGTTCTCCGTCCGCCGCGGCTTCCCCCACCCGAAGTCGCCGGCGTCGTACGCACCGAACCCCGGCGACCCCGACACGTTCATCAGCCGGTCCACGGACACCGTCCGGTCGCTGGGCACCTTGAGGAACTCCCACCCGGGCCAGAACCCGAGCGGGTCCTCCGCCATCTTCCGGATCGTGCCCTGCACCGCCGCCGCCGCGGTCACCAGCGCGCCCTCGCCGTGGAGCTCCCGCGCCGGTAGCCTCGTGAGGCATGCGGCGAGGCACGTGCCGAAGTAGTCCGCTCCGGCGGGAGGGTCGAGGCGGCCGCGGATGTCGGCGAGGAAGAAGAGGAACACGTCGTCGTCTGGAGGGATGGACCTGCCGCGGACGGCGCAGGTCCAGAGCAGCGCGACGACGGCGACGAAGGTGGACGGAGCGCGGCGCAGCGGCGCGCCGCCTTGGGCCTCCTCGGCGACGCGCACGATGGTCTCCTTCAGCCGCGCGATCTGCGCCGCGTCCAGGGTGAACGTCCGGCGCGTGAACCGCAGTCGATCTTCTTGCAAAACCGCCGGCATCTTCACCTAGTGTGTGGCAAAGGCCGACAAAGAGAAGAAGATAATGAGATACGACGTGTGTCATCAAAAACTACAGAATGGGATGAGAGAAATGTGAAGCGTGTGCTCATGGGGACATACGTACCATTGGCAAATCAGGCGCGTACTTCCGCAACACGGTCCGGACGAGTTCGTCCCCGCCAGGCATCCTGACACGCGAGCGGTCGAAGCACGGAGGCGGCTGGTGCGGCGCGTCCCCGCGGCAGGCCGCCGCCCACGCCTCCACAAACCTCCACAGCGACCGGCCGTCGGCGACGGCGTGGTGCACGGTGAGCCCGAGGGCCAGCCCGCCACCACGAGCTCCCCCGAGGCGCGTGACCTGCACGGCCAACACCGGAGCGGGCAGCACGCTCATGTCCACCTCCGGGACGAGCCGCTCGAACGTGACTGCGTCGTGGTCCTCGTCGCGGACCAGGCGTCGGGCGTCGGCGTCGGTCTCCGCGACGACGAACCTCACGCCACAGCCATTGCCATCGTCCTACGAGCAGCATATGGCGACCTCGCCGGTGTCGGCGAGGTAGTGGACCTTGCCGGCGAGCGGGGCGTGGGTCGCAAGCGTCGCGGCGAGGGAGGAACGGAGGGACTGGACCGCCTCGTGGAAGGGTGGCAGGTGGCCGTCGGCGTCGAAGAGCAGGAGGTGCTGCAGCACCGGGGTCACGACCCACTGCGCCTCCATGGCGTTGAGCTTGATGGCCGCGTGTGGCGGCGCAGCGACGTAGCTGACGTCGACGATTGTCACCCAAGCCATGGAAAGAGTCTGGTCTGGGGGTCTGAGCGTCGCGCTCCCTGCAGAGCGGCAAGTGGTCGGATTTGAACCGCGTGTGTGGCTGTGTGCTGGAGCGCGGGGCGGTGTTGGCGTCGCGTGCGTTCCAGCGTGGTCGGTGAAGAAATATACCCGCGTGCCGTGTCTCGAAAACGAGGCGGGCATCTGTTTCACGTGACGATAGAGCGCGGGTCCCGTGTGGCTGCATTGCGATTCCTTGGTTTGGTTTGTTGTCTTGCCTGCTTAATAATGGTTTCACTCAGGTTTCGAGTAATCGAGTCTGTCAATATCGACAGGAGAAGACGACGACGACCTCGCCGGCTGGGTCCGGCGCGCGCGTCGGCAAACTGCCGTCTATAATATGTACTCCGCCCAAAAACCAATTCAAGGCCCGAGCCCAACGCCCATAAGCACAAAAGACCCCCGACATTCGGGCCCAAAAGACCCCTGAAACCAATTCAGGCTGCTCGATGGAGCCCCGTTGTTTTTTCTCTCTTCTCCGGCAATGCCGTGACACCGTGAGCACAATTCTTGAACACTCGTATAAACATGGAGCAAACTAGATGAATAGTTGACTGACAGTTAGTCAATTTATATGCAAACACACTGTCGGGTATCAAAATTAGGGGTACCCCAATTCGGCCCTAAATCACCTGACAGAGAGGCCACATCGGCGACGAGTTAAGCCCAGCTCTGCGGCCCAACAAGAGGCCCACCATGACGATACCCCTGACGACCGGGAGCTTCATTTCCGCTAGAGGGTACCTCTTACCCTCTAGCGGAATGTACGTAACGATCGAGCCCGACCGAGCTCGAGGGTACTGCTCACCCTCGAGCGGGCGTCTCCGTCATGCTCGAGGCCCGCCGCGCTCGAGGGACGCCGCACCGGTAACATTGCCCGAGGCCCTACAACGCATTCATTCCACGACATGATAGCTCGCCTCTGCGATCAAAAAGAGGAGTCACTGCACTACGCCACCGTCCCACGCCGCGGAGAGAAGACACCGGTCAAATCCGCTCGCCACAGTCGCTCTGCGCAAGACGCTGTGCGGACAGGCCGTGTCAGGACAGGCTACTGTGCCAACTACTCCATGACCTTATCTGTCCCGGTACGCCACAGGCCTCGGGGAAGGACCCACGAAGAACAACGGGGAGGGCTCGGCACCATCCCCACCCCCGAGTGACATCCCTCGAAGCAACGGTTAGCCACCAACAAGACAACGATGGCGATGTCCATGCCGTCAGCCGGAGTTGGAAGGCGCGATTCCCGCTCACATAGTGCACGGCGTGGGCAGCACAGTGCATCTCGTAACGTCAGCACCACGAACACACATGTACGTCCTCCCTCACCCTTGGTCTATAAAAGGGGAGGGAAGCCCATGCAACGAGGAGACGACAAGCACGCGCACGCAAAGAAGAGAGAGCGCACGAACGCTTAGCCTACTCACTCGATATTGGCATTCAGCTCAATCACCCACCCAGGGACTTGGGAGCTTTTCTCCCTCTCCCACCTTGCTTGTAATCCCCTACTACGAGCAACACGAAAACTCGGTGCTACGCACCACTGCTGGATGTACGGCCACGTGGCCAGAACCAGGATAAACCTTTGCGTTCCGAGTTCATCACCCTAATTCCCCCATCGGAGCGAGTGGTTGGCAGCGCAATCACTAGTTAGTGCCGGTGTGACCAAATCAGGCACCGACAGTTGGCGCGCCAGGTAGGGGCCTGCGTTGCCCAACATCCGCTTCGTTCCCGATGGGTGACTTCGATCACCGGCGATTCCCGGAACGATCGAGTGACCCGTTCCCAGCCGGATACGAGATCTGGTTCGGGAGCCTGTAGTTCCACGCAATCGGCAATGGCTACCTCATGCGCATCCTCTCAAAGGAACCAAGCAACCACCCGGAGGCTCCACAGCCGCCGCCGGTGGCCCTGCGACAGAGGAGGCGCCCAGGACCACGCGCACGGCGCGCGCGCACCGCAAGGCGTGTCGCCAACGCCAACGACACCCCTCCCGCAAGGGATAGAGGTGTCCCACGACAGACGCCAAGGGCGGAGGCAATACCTTTCCTCCCGACGGCCATGGTTGGACGACGTGCTGCCCCAGCACCGCCCAATCTCTACAGGCTACGTAATAACGCAGCCGTCTACGCCTCATCGGTCAGCACCAACATGAGTGCGTACGACGACCTACCGGGCCATCACTTGGTCTCGGTACGTAACCTCATCGCCTCGACGCCCGACGACTCCTACCCGGAATCGGGGGAGGAGTACGCCCTCGGTCAAGAGTTTCCTAGGTGGGACTACTCCGGTCTCCGCGACCGAGAGGCTTTCCTAGCCTTTCAGGCCGTGCCCGATTACTTCTTCGGCTACTCCGACGACGAGTACGACCCCACCAGGGAGTGCTTCGCCATTGACGCCGAGCGGGTCAGTGACGGGCACACGACCGACGACGACGAAGATGCGGACCTGGTAGGCGCGCAGCCACCGGACCTACAAGATCGCTCGCCCCAAGGGGATGAGCCACGCTCACACCATCAGGCACAAGATACTCACGCCAACGAGCTCGACGATGGGGACGAGTAGACCCTGCCACCCACGCGTTCCGTCCACGTTCCGCCCGATGCAAACACCAGGCGAGACGCGGACGCGCGGCAGGCGGAACGCGTGGCCCGCGCTTGCATCCTCATCGATAGGGGAAGTGAAGACCCCGTCACGCTCCCCAGGGTGAGCCAAAAGCTCATTGCGGCGGTCGCACTGCTCAGGGCGATGCCGCAGCCAACAACCCCCGAGGGGCGCAAACTGCACCGCGAGGCGCAGACGTTGGTCGAGGATGCCGCATGCCAGCAAGCCGAGAGCTCAGCCTCCCGTCTACGCCACTCCTCGGTTTCGAGGGGTGAGCGTTGGGGGGAGTCCTCGGCGCGCTCCCCTCGGCGAAACAACGAGACGCCACCATCGCCCGAAGGTGACCAACGCCGCACCGACGAACGACGCACTCCAGCAACGGAGGCGCGCGCCACGAGGATCCCTGTGAGATCTCGTCTCCGGGACACTCGAGGCGCCTTGGACGACGGTGATGCCCGCAACTTCCTAAACAAGAGGAGGCAACAGAAGGAAACGGGGGCTCGCCAACCACGACACAACGACCAGCGCCACGACGATCGGGACGGTGACCGGACGCCGGAGCCGGTGGGAACGCACGTGTTCAGCCGCAGCATCCGCACGGCCCCGATTCCGCCTCGGTTCCGACAACCGACCACCACCAAGTACTTTGGGGAAACAGACCTCAGGGTGTGGCTGAACGACTACCACCTTGCATGGCAGCTCGGCGGGGTGACAGACGACGCCATGATCATCCGCAACCTTCCGCTTCATCTTGCGGATTCCGCGCGGACGTGGCTCGAGCATCTGCCCCCAAACCGAATTCACGACTGGAACGATCTGGTCGAGACCTTCGTGGGGAACTTCCAGGGCACCTACGTGCGCCCCGGGAACACGTGGGATCTTCGAGGGTGCAACCAAAAGCCCGGCGAATCCCTGAGGGACTTCATCCGGCGCTTCTCCAAGCGCTGCACCGAGCTCCCGAACATCACCGACACTCAGATCATCCACTACTTCCTCGAGAGCACCACTAGCTGCGACCTGATATGCCAGTTGGGGAGGAACCCTCCCCCCGACGCGAACCGGCTATTCGAGGTGGCCTCCAAGTACGCTTCGGGGGAGGAGGCGGCCAACGCCATCTTCAACGGAAAGAAGGAAAAGCGCCCCGAGGAGACGCCCGTGGAGGGCAGCAAGCCAAGGAACCCCCCGAAGAAGTAAAATCAAGGCAAGAAGGGGAAGAAGTCTCGAGCCCCTCGCGAGAAGGGCAACAACGACGAACGAAGTCCCCGCAATAGACCCCAGCCACAAGGGGCCTCAAGGTCCTCCATGTGGAGGGAGTGTCTTTGATGCCGACGGGTACCCCGAGGTGGAACACGTGTTCTTCATCGCGGGAGGACCCGCCGCCGACGGAAATCCTCACGAACGCTAGAACATCCAATAGCTAAGTCGCTTCTACCCCTAGAGAGGCTTCAGGCCCTCAAACCTTTTGTACATACTTTAGATTGTACAAATTTTTGATTAAGTATTTGGCTTAGCTCTCGCAAGTTGTGAACGAATCAAGTGGACTCGAGTCCACTCATACTTGAGTGAGGGTTGGTCCTACCCTCGCTAGAACCATCCCTCCCTCGGGGGCTACAACGGGGACGAACCCCCGAAAAGGTCAATACTTTTTCGCTTTTTTTTCCCTTGAATACATGCCCTCTTTTCGCAACGCTTCTGGAAAACGACGCAAAACGTGAGACGGCCATGGCACGGAAGCACGAATCGTGTAACGGCCTACTTCCTCCGAAGGGATACGGCCTCGCTAAGTCTCTCGTCGCCAAGGCTTTTCACGAATGATCCTAAGTGCCAGCTTCCACGAAACATATGCGGAGAAAACAAAGGGCAGATTCAAACACACGATAACCTTTATGATCAAACGAAATTGTTCATAAAGAAAAAAGAGAAAACAAGTCTCTAAACTACCTTTTACACTCGGGCTCGATGTCCTGAGGCTTTCAGGGTCCGCTCCCACTGTCAAGGTCATCCCAGCCGCCGTCATCTTCGCCCGGGAAGAGGACGCTCTTCCGCCGTTCGGACAGTCGTGCGGTCACTTCACCCAGGCCACGTCCTGCACTTCGCCTAAAAAGGCGCGCGTGTTTCCCCCAACGTCGGCCACGACTCCCACGTCTGCCATCATTACCCCGCGTGGAGCGGGACACGTGGAGGGAACGCTCGAGGCTTCCCCCCTCGAAGGGAGGAAGTCACCGTTCTACTGATCAGGGGTTCGAGACCTGGCCCATCGAGGGTTCGTCAGGCACCCCAGATCAACCGAGTCAGGGGCACTCGACGGTACCCACAAATAAGAGCCTCGAAGCCTGTGTGTTCGAGGAGATCCGTCAAGCGTGTTCGAGGCTGGACGAAGTGCCTAGATCGATGGACCCCACGAGGGGAGCATCGAGCACTCGACCTCTATCGAATGAGATCGAGTCCCGTCTAGCATACTTTTCCAAAAAGCTTTCACGGGCGTGTCCAAAGACCACGAGTCTACCCTCATCGAACAGGGCATGGATGTCCGCTCAAACTACCCGCTACCAGCTCACCCAGGCATCCATGGTTCGATCCCAATCGTGGGAAGCACGGATCGCCTCCTCCTCAGTCCCTTGAAAGGGACCCCGAGGAACGAAGAAAAAATTGGGACATCTCGAGCCAAACGAGGCTCGGGGGTTCCCACCATCGTAGACGAACCCACATAACGAGGAGCGACGAAAGGCTCCTCACATCGAAATAAGGCCTCGAGAGAGTACCAATGACTCTCTCAAGGCCTCGGGGGCTACACCCCACGTGTGCGCTAGCGCGCCCCCGCGGTTCTCCAGAACCCACGAAGGGAGAAGGAAATTTCAAAGACCCCTCGACGAACGCAAGCCTCCGCGGGATTGCGTCTCATTCCCGCAGAGGCTCGGGGGCTACTGTCGGGTACCAAAATTATGGGTACCCCAATTCGGGTCCTAAATCACCTGACAGAGAGGCCACATCGGCGAACGAGTTGAGCCCAGCTCTGCGGCCCAACAAGAGGCCCACCATGACGACACCCCTGACGACCGGGAGCTTCATTTCGTACGTAACGATCGAGCCCGACCGAGCTCGAGGGTACCGCTCACCCTCGAGCGGGCGTCTCCGTCACGCTCGAGGCCCGCCGCGCTCGAGGGACGCCGCACCGGTAACATTGCCCGAGGCCCTACAACGCATTTATTCCACGACATGATAGCTCGCCTCTGCGGTCAAAAAGAGGAGTCACTGCACTACGCCACCGTCCCATGCCGCGGAGAAGACACCCAGGGACTTGGGAGCTTTTCTCCCTCTCCCACCTTGCTTGTAATCCCCTACTACGAGCAACACGAAAACTCGGTGCTACGCACCACTGCTGGATGTACGGCCGCGTGGCCAGAACCAGGATAAACCTTTGCGTTCCGAGTTCATCACCCTAATTCCCCCATCGGAGCGAGTGGTTGGCAGCGCAATCACTAGTTGTTAGTGCCGGTGTGACCAAATCAGGCACCGACGCACACCACTACCTGAAGACGGCAAAACACATCTATATACTACGTACCCATACAGCACATATATAGCAGTTATATCATTATATTGCAGCTAACAAAACACGCAGATAACTACAAGCCTACTCACATCACTCCCAGAATCTTATTAGATGTTCAGATCAGTCACGAAGCCTATGCAAACTCGAACCTTAATTTTAGCCACACCTAGTACTTTATACCAAAGTTGAACAATGCTACTTGCTACGTACATGGAAGTAGCTAGAAGTACGGCCACAGATTCGACGACGACCGGACCAAAAACACATAAGCTGATGTTTCGTGGGCCAGGCAAGATAGACGAAGATGGAGATCCATGTCGTCCTAGTGGTGCACTCCTCCATTCCCACCGTCGCCCTCCCTCGGCCGGTCCCCCGGCGGGGTCGGCCGCCTCACCGCAAACACCCGCGTGATCACCTCCCCCTGCATGTACAGATACTGCAACGTACGGTCGTCGTACGTAGCACATGTTTTCACGGGGATCAGGAGCCAAGTCAATGGACATGGATCTCAGTTACCGATAAACGCGCGTATGGGAAAACAAACGGTGGCAAGTACATCGATCGATCGATCCACTTACGTTAGCCTTGTCGCCGTTCTCTCCTTCCTGCGACGAATCCTCCGCTGCCGCGGCGGCCGGCTTCGGGTCGTCGTCGCCGTGCAGGCCGAGGCAGCCGGCGCAGGTTCGGAGAAGGAGCTGCAGCAGCGAGCACGGGTGCGCCGCCGGCGAGGAGGATTCTTCGGAGCCCGCCGCTGTCACCTCCTTGATGAGAGGCGCCGCTGATTCCTCCGCCGCTTTATAGGTGTCCATCACCTTCTCCTCCTCCTCCGCCGCGTCGTCGCCATCCTCCCGCTGCTTCTCCGCCGAATCTTGGGACTTGTTCTCCGCCTCTTCCTTTTCCCCGTGCTGATCCATTGCCTATCTCCGCGGCCGCTCTAGATAATAAGATGCTGTTGGGACTCTGGGAGCTTCTGGAGATGGGAGTGTTGTTGGGGGGCGGCGTCTCTGAGTATCTAGCCGCCTCTATCTCGCTACTGTTTGCCTTTGCTCATCAACTTTTCGATCGATGCACTCCCACTTCCCTGAGGATGCCGATGGATGTTCAAGCGTATTTACTCCTCCCTCTGTGGCAGATTCATACGGCGTCGAGCCCTAATTTATTGCTGTGGAACTCTGGCAGGTGGGACCTCAAAGTGTTCCCCGGAATACCCCTGGACTCTACTTTTTTTTAGGGCAATACCCCTGGACTCTGGTCGTCCTGACCAGAACGATGCCATGGGAGGGAGCAACTGTAGAAGGGTAATCATGTAAACGTCCGTCTTGGTAGCCATGGCAGGTAGGGCGCCTTGTTCAGAGTGGCACGAGAATGCCGACGTGGACACACACAGGCGTTACTCTGCTGCGAGGGCATTGAAGGACACCTCACCTACCCAGGTTTAATTTCTACAGAGCTCTACTGCTTGGCTACTTGCAGCCTGATCAATTTGGCAATCTGCATGCATGAAGTTTAAAAGATCGGTTGGTTCATACCTGGGCCTAAGCAGTGGACGTCTCTAATCGTCTGGGATTCTGTAATCTGCAAGCTTATCCACTTTAAGAAGATTTTTTTTTTATGTCCAATCCATGTTATTTGTCGCGTCTTCAGGCTTCAGAATCCGGGCCTGCGACAGCACGAGTTCGATGTGAGCTACCAGCTACCTGCTCCCGTTATTCCAATGATCACCCCAGAGAATTGTAAGACTTGTGATTGCCGAAAATATCACCAGTAGTGCTACTGCCTTCTGCATTATCAACCTCACATTCTATTAATGTTGATCGCTTTAGCTCATGGCGATGTTGATGTCCTCCTGTTTTGTATGGGTGCACCCTGGCTTTCGTACTGCTCTGCTCCCGATCTTAGCTGGCCTGAGAGCTTGCAAGCCCTACATGAGCTGCACCTCTCAAATCGGTGTCCTCTGTTCGATTGTGATCTGATTGCGCTGCAAGTTTACCACCATTACAAATGGGAATCCTTATCTCGTGACGGTTGCGCGCGACCCGGCGCCTATCAAAACTGTAAGTTAAAAAATATTTTTATCAAATACTAAATATTTTCTCACCACTCTAGTTCTTTTTCTTTCAAACTATTTAGTGTCCTCTTGTATTATATGGGTGTCCTTGCAGAGAAAAGGCACAGTAGTTTGTGTTGCCGCATGTTTCTCTCTACAAGTGTGTAGCTAGTGGATTGAAAGAATGAATGGGCTGCTGACCTGTGGGCTATCTCGGTAAGCCTCGGCCCAAGTTCAGTAGGAAGCCTCTGCTTCCCTCGCCGTCTCCGCCTCTCCGCCGATCCACCGCGCCCCCGCCTCCCTCGCCGCCGGCCACCATCTGGAATCCCCCCCCGCTCACGAGTCCCTCCATCACTGAGAGGCTCGGATCGCCTCCCCGCTGTGGGCGCTCCGTTGTTAATCAAACTCACCGCCGGTCCCTGCTCGCTGTTTGTCTGTGTTTTTGTGGGTATAAATCGGAACCGAAATGAGTATACTTGCAGGGAGATGAACATTTTTGTGCAATGCAGGTATCTTGCTTCATTCGGATAAGTGATTCCCGATCTCTAGTCTCTCAGGCGCCAAAGGCAGCATTTGCCCCACGCCTGCTTCCGTATTAATTAGGTTCAGAATAGGTAAGCAATCAAATTTTGTTTACTTTGCAATTTTCTGCTGGATCCATGGTGAAGTGACTCTAAAATAAGTACCTTTTGTGTATTTTGTTCAGTGACTCAATGTATATGAATTATTCTGGCTCGAGATACCAGGCGCCAGCCAACTTATTCTCTGCTTGTTAAGATCTTTGCTGCACTACTGCAGAGCTTTAGTCATCACTAGTAAATTGTTAAATCTCAAAACTGATTTTGACCTTTTGAGCAATTCTTGTCTGCTGCAACTCCATTCTTTGCGAGTATTCACATTTATCACTTTACATTGGTTGCATGATTGTGTCCTGCAAACCATTAAGTTTTAGTACATGCTCACCACATTAATTATTTAAGCATAGAAAATCAAGTTAGTCCTCAGCTTAGGTATGCAGTCACCAGGCAGCTATTTCCGCACAACTTTTGGAACAATTTTCGCTCAGAAAAGGGAATATGTTGTTCATCTTGCCATTTTCTCCTAGTTTTGTGGGCAGGAAGCTCTAGAAGAGGCGTCTATTATTTCTCTAGCTAGGGCAAATGACGCTAGCTTGAGATTGCCATTGTAAGAAAGCACTCGACTTCTACTAAAGTCTTCCCTGCAGAGTCTTTAGTTTTCTTAGGTTAACAAAAAATGAAAAAAGTTAACATAGATTTTTGAAATTTCTATTACATTCTTGATTTTTGCTCTTTTACATTGTTCTCATGTTTGTTCCCAGCAATCATGGACCTAAGTTATATGACATCACACAATTCTTATTTTAATGAGACAATTAGGTTATTTGCATGACACTAGATGGGCTCAGTTTTAAGAATGCAATCACCAAAAACACTTGCTATTTTTGCACAATATGGGTTTGACCAGGAAAACATATAGGTGCCAGTCGCAACTTTGGGCATCATGTCAGTGTTGCTTTGATTATTCAATTATGAAAATATATATTTCAGTGCTGGTTGATAACTGGATACGGAATGAAACCTAAAGCCTTCATCCCCTGCAGTTCCTTCCTACAAAAGCATAGTGTAACTGTGAGGTGGAATGATGTACGGGTTTTGAAAAGGAAAAAGAAAAGAGAGGAGGTAGTAGGAGTTTATTTTTTTTGGCTTTTCGCCAACACCTTTGCAGTCTCAGAAATGAGATGTCCACAATAACACGAACATGGCTAAAACTAACTAATTTCTGTTATTGCTTTGCCATGTAGTGACGATTTATATATGTGAATCTCAATATGATATAGTTAGCGCACAATATTAGTATAGTTAGCTCTCAATATTGGTAATTTATTTTTTGATGGCATATTTGGCCCACCTGTCCGAGACTGTGATGGGCTGAAATGTGAGGTTTTAAGTAGGAACTTTTTTATGGATTTGGACTGGGCTTTATACTAAAGACCCATCTGCTATAGTAAAAAAACTAAAGCAATATAGTGCAATGGCACCAGCTGATAACACCAGCCGCTAATAATGACACGCATTTAGTACCTCGTATTGGTTGGTGGCTCCAGTTGGTACTAATGTTGTGCAATTTTTAGTACCGATTGGAGCCACCAGTCCGTATTAATGGTGTGAGGCGAATATAGCAGGTGGAGGCATTTCATTTAGTACTGGCTGGTGGCTCCACTCCAACTGGTACTAAATCGCCCCATCCTTCCCTCTGAGGGTTACTTTTCATGTCAGTACTGGTCCAAAACATAATTGGTACTAACCTGACGTGGACGAATGCTCGGTTGTAGTGATTTCTTCATTTGTCACTACTGGACGGAGCAGTCGAGTAGACAATGAGACAAAGCCATATGATGATGACCTGATGAGCTTGTGTGGAGAAGATGCTCCGAGATACATGATGCATGGAGAAGATGGATGTCATGTAGAGAAGCGTAATATCACTCCTGCATGCTATGCGTATCTAATGGCAACGGCAAGGCAACGGCAAGTATGCATCGCTGTCGTCTTCATGATGAAACGTACGTCTCGTTGGTATCTGCAAGCGGAACTTAACGTGACTTTAATACACGAAGCTGATGGCATATGTTCATCGTTTGCAGCCATTCTTGGTGATCGAACCACCTAGGGTCCATACGGATCGCAAGAGGTCAGCACGACAGAAACGTAGCACTGATGCTACAGTCCATGAAATCAGATATCTACACATTATTGTATTCTGTCGAGGTGTATGGTGGCATTCAGATTTCAGAACACAGAAATTTCATAACGGTTCCAAAATGGAAAACTGAATAATTTTCGTGGGAATATGACGGAATTTAGCACATGACAGCTGATCTTGTGTAGCAATGAACTGATGATAGAGAGTTATTGTCCTCCTTGAAGATCAAATTTCATTATAAATGAGTTATACGCACAAATATTCAGTGTCAGACGAGGACATATCCTTTTTGTTTATAAACTAGAATGGGAAAACAATAGAAGACCGAATCAAAAGAAATTAAGTTGTTGGAAATTAAGATGCAGGGCTTTCAAATATTCATGCTTGAAAACATATGTTTCCATTTTTAATACATCTTTATTCCCTCCAATCCAAAACATGTCATTTACTCATTTAGAAGGTGAAATATTGATCAATAATCTATATACAATTATGTCGTTCAAATTGAGGTAATTATTTATTTCAAAGCAATCATATAGTGCAGTAACATCTGTCAATCTATTATTACCATCATAGTAAAAAAAACAGTCTAACTGACAGAAACCCTAAAACGACAGGCATTTTGAATCAGATGTACTAAAATTAAAAGGTTTAAGCGCTTGCCATAAGTTTTAGTACGTTTGTACCGACGAGGTTTGTATATGAAGCATTGACCAACTTTTCTTTAGGGAACGCTGAGTTTCATTCATGCACTTGTGTGCGTTGTTGAGCTTAATTGCATTTGTGTGGCTGAGGCAAGGCTGTACTGCAGCCGCATGGGCAGATAACTGGACAAGGATGGAAACTAGAAACCCTTGCCACACACAAAAATGTTTGATGAATGTATAACATTCATTCGTTTTTCACAACTCCATGGAGCAGACAAGGCACATGACCTGCTTGTTGGATGGCTATGTAGTTTGGGCCGGGAAGGAAGATGCTCTAACAGACATACATGGAGAACATGTGTAGTAGTAGGAGTTAATATTGCTTCTGCATGCTTCTCTGTGCATGCATGTCCAGTGATGATGGCAATATATGCACGCATCCATCACTTCTTTTTCCATGACTTAATTTTCTCGTTAGTATGTTCAATTTGAACTAACATCACTGCCATAAAAATGTTCAGTACGTACAAACGGTTAGCGAACCTAGACACAACATGGCCAATGGTTTTCACATGTCTTTTGGGGCCCCATGATGTGGACGACTAAATCAATGTTATTATATATGTGGCCCATGATGGTCATGAATAAACGTAGTACGAGTAGAAGACAGCGGACTCGGCGCCGCTGGATGGGCCTTGGGCCTAACTAAACTATGGGCCGTGCGGTGGCGATGCTGTAGCTCACAATCATTCACGGAGCGTTTTGGTTCGGTTCGGAGTGCAAATCGAAGCCGAACCCTGAAGTTTCACAGAACTGAAAAACCGAAACCGAACCCTGAAAAACCACCCCTATATAATTTCGAGCTTGCTTCCGAGAGGTTGTACTCGTCGTACTTGTGATCTTTAGGCCATCGCTTGCACGTAAGCTCGAAATTAAAGTGCATGTGCTAGATTTTGGCTCAGAGCCCAGAGGAGAGTGTGCTTGTTGACTACCCTTTTATGTACCAGTGAAACGAACTCGCAAGCTACCGAAACCCAGGAGGCCACATGTAACAGTAGCATTGTGGATTGTGGAAGAGGTCAATGGCTAGTCAAGCGAGTACGATAACTTATAACAGTGACCATTGTTTGGTTCGTTGGTCGTCCAATTCTCGCCCAGTATCGATCCCCCTCTAAACTTATTTTAGATACTATGGCATGCGTCCTCTTTGCTCCCGGAACGGTCACTGTTTTGCTTCTAGCGACTTTTACCTTGTGCGTGAATTGCTTCACCCCAAAGGTAATAAGTCACTCCTTTGCATAATTCCATCGCATAGATTTGTCAGTAAAAAGGATCTTGCTGTCACTCTAGTCTAGGGGCATGCAGGCACATGGCTTCCCCAGCTGCCTGCCTCTGTTTTCACTCTGCTTTTTATCAGACTAGAACAGGCTGCGCGCTATCGCGCGCCCTCTGAGTGCAATAAAATCACTCCTGTTGTAGGCAAGCTGCTTTGAAGGTAGCAGCAATAGTATGGTCAAACAGCAGTAATAGCAGTACAACCACCATTTCAAGAGACGCATGATAAATTAACTAAAACATCAACAATTCAGGTGTCTATCCAGCATGCACTTGAACATTATCATTACACATGCGAGCACCATAGCTACCCTGGCGATCAGCAGTATAGGCGTTTTGTTCGGCATTATATCAAACATTACAACACATCCGAGCACCTTAGTTATCCTATCGATCAGAGGTGTCTATCCGGCATCATAAGCATCCAATATTACAGCATGTCCGATCACCATGATCAAGGATTTAAAATGGACAAGTAGTATCCAAAGCTACCAAACAATGAAGCTGGTAGCTTTGAATACTAACCGAAATGAGAAAAAAACTAACAGCTGATGCCACACGACTTGCAATCACATCCTTTCCAACACACTCAAAAGCTGGCCATATGTGATGGAGGCAAAATGACCATGAGCCCTGCTGCTCATGCGCCCGTGTTTGGGCTGCAAAATCCAACATAATTTTTAGTATAACAGCAGATGCCAGATGGCTAGAGGAATATTTAGATAAAGGAAGATAGACATCAATGCACATCCATATGAAATGCCTCTAATCATGACCAGAAAAGTTCTATATGCACATATACTAATCATAGTAACTAATGCCTGCTGCCCTTGCCTTTGAATTGTTCTATTTTTTTTCAGATATCTTCAGCTAAACTGGTTCAGTTTAATTATTATCAAGCAAAGCTTAACTGGGCAGGTTCCTTGACAGTTCCTTCACAGATGGTGCTTATGGAAGGTGGGAAGTAAATGCTAGTAACAAACCAAATAAAGAAGACACGGACTCACCTAAAAGTGACTATTCTACTGAATAAACCTCTAAGGTAGAAAGGTACTGATTTAGCCCAAGTTCAATCACTGGATGGTATAAAGCAACTACTGATTTAGCCCAAGTTCAATCATCACTGGATGATGTGTAAAAACCAAGAAAAAAGGCACAGAAAAGCACCTGGTGCGATCAGTGGTACCCGAACCACCGCCACTTGCATCATTGCCATCTTTACCTTCATCATCAGTGAAGAGCTTCTTGGAAACCTGTTTTTCAGGGGATGGGCGATACCTAAAAATAAAAACATATACCTCATGTTTAGCAATAACCAAACAAAAGAACCAATAAAGAAGCAATAAATGAGTAATATGCTGTTAACAGAGGTGACCTCTTCTTTGCATAGCTTTTCTGTGTATTTGTAGAAGAATCAACAGGCACAACTGAAATGGAAGACAAAGCCTTCTCCTATAGCAAGGAATGCCAAAATTAGCAGTGGTGTAGCCTAAATTAGCATAACAGAAAATAATAAAAACTACTGTTGCAGTAAGGAATGTTTAGCCACAGGGAGTAATCACCTTAGCATGAGCAGTGGTCCTCACACTCTGTGGAGTCTCTGGTGGTTCAAGAGCACATATGGATCCCTTAGTTGGTGTGGCGCTAGAGGCAAGGCTGGTTTCAGAAGCAGCAGGCTGGGAGGATACAGCAAAGGCATGGCTTTTCTGAGGCGTGTCCTGAACACTGGTGCCTGCACCTCCTGAAAGCATGAAAGACGACGCCTGGGACCCTTCTGGTGTTTCTGGAATGACAGCACTTCCATCACTAATTTCCCCTATCACTGCATTAACTTGAAAGGTAACATTGCCAGAGTCAATCGTGCTCTTTGTAAAGCTGACACTCCAAATAAATGTCTTTTCAAGCAGGCCTGTAATTTCATCAGGGATAAACCCAACTGGGTTATCAGCAATAAGAGTGTCAGCTGTCTTTTTTGTGAGGCGCTGGGCTTGCCGCCCAAATAGAATGAACTCTGCATCGCCTGTCTCATCCCCAGCAAGGATAGATAATTTGTACCTGCATAGATAGATGAATCAGAAAACCCAACATAATGTAGCATAGTCTAAAGAAGGTGTCTCTAATAAGAACAAGGAACGGACCTCTGCGTTGGCTTTCCAAGAATAGAGATGAGCATAGACTAAAGAGAAGTAGCTGTAAAAATACTAAAGAAAGACCATAAAGGGGAAGAGAGGGTCTAAAGAAAAACTGGTATGCAGATAGGAAAGTAAGACCAGAAAGGGGTGGAGGAGAACCTAAAGAGAAGCAGTTCAGATAGGAAAGAAAGAGCAAAGAGAGGAAGAGAAGAACCTAAAGCAAAGTAGTTATATAGGTAGAAACTATGCAGGCCCTTTTCTTTGCAGCACACATCCAGACCACATAAGAGCAAGAGAAACGAAATGCACAAAGCAAAAACCGTAACAAAACATGAAGAGCTAGCTTACCTTTCTTTTCTTGGGAGCTTTTACAACACAGCAGCAGCAGTAACCTGGGTGCTGCAAGCAACAAACAACATATCCAATAAGCACAGGTGAAAGGCGAGTGGTACAAGCAAGCATAAGGCAAAACAATTATATGAAACTGCGATAGCAGCCAACCCAAGAAAATTTGAAATGTAATTGTATGATGGGCAGAAAAGGAAAAATTAAATATATACTAAGCCTGATGAACAAATGAACCTTGTAGTGCCACCACATCGGGCATTACAGGGCACGAACGATATGGAGGTCATCGTCCTGCCAGAACCACTCTGGTGGATTTTCGTTGGCGATGCTTACATGGTTCAAATAT
The DNA here is from genome assembly GCA_015342445.1 of Digitaria exilis. Classification (NCBI taxonomy): domain Eukaryota; kingdom Viridiplantae; phylum Streptophyta; class Magnoliopsida; order Poales; family Poaceae; genus Digitaria; species Digitaria exilis. Next base: position 1,161,508 of record JACEFO010002685.1, read on the forward strand.
TCATTAGGCTCAGTGATCACTAACTCACTGCGAAACTACTCATGTATCAGTATATTTAGATGCAACAGTACATGAACTTCCAACCTAAGAAATTGTGCAGGCCTTTTTTCTTTGCAGCATACATCCAGACCACATTACAGCAAGAGAAATAAAATGCAATAAAGCGCAAACAGTAAACAAAGCGGGAAGAGCAGGCCACCTTTCTAGTTCCTGGGAGGTCCTACATCATAACAAAAGTAACACACATAATGGCTAAAGTTCAGAATATTACTGGCCTCTAACAAAACATGCACTTATTTTTATGAAACATGCAGTAAAGCTATCTCCATGCCAAGATAAAGCACATTTTTTTTCATACAAGCTGAAAGAACACATATTAGACAAGGCCTTCTACGTGCAGTACAAAAACTAAAGAAAAACAGCAGGAAGGCACCTCAAAATTTGAGATCCAACCTTAGGATGCTACCTGCAGGCACAAGGAATAAGAAAAAGATGTTACTTTATGATGCTACCTGAAGGCATACAGAGGCAGGATATGATAAACAAAAGACCAACAAGATTTAAATGTAAAAACAAACAAAAGAGAAAGCATCAAGCTAGAACATGTACATTTCCAGGACATAGAGACAGGGAAAACTAAAAAACACAACAAACCCTAAGCACACTGTTCTACAAATAAAAAAGGCAGTAAGCTACACAATGTATAGAGGACACAGTAAAGAGATGAGCAGATAGAGTAACAATATTAATAAATGCAAAAGATTAGAAGGTAGGCAGGGCCCTTTTTCCATGCATCACACATCAGAGCTAATAACATAGAGAGGACCGCAATGAATAAAAGAACAACAATAAAAAAACGTAACAAAGGAGGAAGAGCAAGCTGACCTTTTTTTTCTAGGTGCGCTTTCAACACAAGAACACACAGCACTGGCAACCTGGAGCTTGCAATCAGTCACCTAGCAACAAACAACAGATCCAAAAGTACATGTAAGGGACCAGGGCAGAACCATAAGCCTAGAAACAAGAAAACTTGCACACTTGAGAGAAGAACATGACTGAAAACAAGAAAACCTACACACATAAAAGATCATCACAATCAATAAACTACTCCTCGCATGCATAGATTGTCAAGCGCACGGCTACAACAAACATACACCTAACCCTTTATATCTCCTTTTATGTGTGGCATTTTTTATACACAACATATAAACAAAAGGAAACAGAAAAGGAGCAAAAACAATGACAGAAGACCTATAAGAGCCATCAAGGGCACACCAAACAAAATGTGTAGGTCACCCGAAGGGAATCTAGCAAACCAAATACCCTACAAATACACCAAAAGGTCATCCAACAGAGACATACCTTCGTGGATTGCTTACTGACCTAACCCAGGCGACTCCCTGCAAGAACAGAACAAATAAAGAGTTAAAGAGGCTGAAAGCCAAAGAACTCACCCCCCTCCCAAACTCGCAGATCTGCTCATCCCAACCCTAGCTCAAGCAGCTCACCTAGTTGTACCGTCGGCTACTCGCAGGGCTAGGTCACCGACGCCATGGGCCGACACGCACCTGCAATGGCACATCAAAGAAACGTGGATCAGATCAAGGCACGACAGATCTAGAGTAGCCGAAGCGGGAGAAGGCTCGAGAACAGCAAGGTCTCACAGATCCACGGCCAAGCACGGAAGGAGGAAACTGTGAGAGGAAGGCACCGGGGCTGGGGAAGCTAGGGTTTCGAACCAGATCGAGAGGGAGGGAACAACGGTGGAGGTAGATAGAAGGCGAGGAGGGGAGGACTTATCTCACTGGCGAGGGCGGGTGCGGGGGCCGAGGGCAGAGACCGAGGACGCGAGGCGCGCGGCCTCCACCGCCGCGCTCGAGGGGATAGTGTCGACATCCACCTCGCCGGGCGGAGACCGAGGACGCGAGGCGCGCGGCCTCCACCGCCGCGCTCGAGGGGAAAGTGTCGACATCCGCCTCGCTGAATGGTGGGAGCCACGGGTGTACGACGCCGCGCCGCGCCGCGCCGCCCGAGTACTGTTCCGACGGGACACAGTAGCCATGGAGTCGCCAGAGGAATCGAGTGGTCTAGAGAACCTACCACGGCCTACCCTATCGCCTCTCTGCGTGCGCTGCTGCGTCCGGGGGGAGGATGCATCTGGGGCGCGGGGGACTCATCGCCTCCCTCCTCGTCCCAAAGCCCCACGCTCAGCCACTGCCGGCGGGTCCAGGCAAACGACGCGGCCCACCAAGCAGTGACCGCAAGAGCGCACAAGAGCGGTGCGTCTAGTCGCGTGCGGCGTCCGGGGGAGGCAGCATCTGGGGCACGGGGCACGCTCGCCTCCCTCCCCGTCTACCTCATTGACGCGTCGTCTGAGGCACTGCGCGTGGGTCCAGGACGACGCAGCCCCACTGGTCATCGGGTTAAGTGTTTAGAGCATCTGGTGGCTAGGCGTGAGCACTTCACCCGGGGGCGGGAGCACGATTCCCTCGCTGACCACACATAGCACTGGTTGAAAGCAAATAGCCGTCACTGGCGGGTGGGGCCATATTTGGAGCAGGGCCACCGTTCATAGACCGCACAACGGCGAATGCCTCGGTGGAGCCAGGAAGAGCGAGCGCGGGAAGAGCTGAATAGAGGGAAAGAAAGGGAGACGTGGCCATTGCGCTGTCGAGCACGTCGGCAAGAATAGCCGTGGATCGCTGTGGGACGAGGAAACGGGAGGGGATTTTAATAACTGCGATTACTGCTACGTTTGCTCCAGTACCTACCTGCAGAGCATAGCAGTAATATTACACGATCAAAAGCGAAAAGGACCAATCTGCCAGGACAAATGTCAACTCATGGGGGCGAAATTAAGGTTTAAAGCTGACATGACCTGCTGCAATTTATCATCGATCAGGAAGGAACGCACCCACACACACGGTGAGGCACGTAACAACTACCTACACCAAACGGGCGCTGATGGACCGGCCGGCACACCACGTACTACATGCTGCTAGAAACAGCTACCGAAAGGCATGCAGTTGCTACCAAAAAGTTGACCAACAATATAATGCAATCAAATCTGCCGCGCTGATCGCCGGGCTGATTGAACAGTTGAATAGTACGACGCAGGCCGGCTAGCTGCTGCTGCACCATCATCGTTCATGTTCAGTCTTGCATAATAATGCAGTTTGTCGCGGTTACACTTGCAGTTGCAGTACAACAAAAGGTGCTAGTGGTTATAATGATCAGGCTATAAGTTCACATCTCCCTTTGATGCATGAATGGATAACACCAAATGTTTGTACGTGCTTGTTGTTTCTATACCAAACGCGACTTTTGCACGCACGTACAGTTTGATGAATTAGCTACCTCTCCTTTATCTATACCATGCATGAGTAGATTGTTAGGGTGCCATTTGCTATTTATATTTTGCACCTCCACGTGTATTTGTTTAAATTTGTAGCCGATTCTTGGGATTAAGTCGATCGTTTGCACATCTAGCTGCTGCATGCAGAAGCCTGGTTACTGTATTATTACTGCTACACCAACCACTGCTGCTGTTGTGCAGCTGCTCATTAATTTATTTAATTTACTTCCCCAGTTAATAATTCAGAAAGTGCAGTGCCGGCATGTGTACTCGATCGACCATCACGTAGGTCGCCTCCTATTCTATAGTAGAAAGGGACTTCCTGGTTCGATAGCTAGCTCGGCAGGGTCGCATATATGTGTGGCTAGCAGCTAGGAGAGAATAGAGATGTGCGCGGCTGGTGTCATAAAGGATCTCATTTGGTTGTTGGTTCGAATATTGTGAAAACGGATGGAGCTGATGCTGATCGATAACATGTTCATTATCTCCGATATGATCCTCATGCATCACAACAAAGTGAAAGGAAAGCACTGTGAGTCGTTGCAAAATAAGTCAGGAAAGTTTGAAAGGTGACAACACCTGCAAGGCTGCAATTATTTTGGAACGCCACGAGTCGACATGCACACACGCCGACAGTTAACCACCAACATCACCACCAAAAACGGGTGACGGATCGTCGGCACTGTGCACGAAGGGAAGAGACACACGTACGCAAGAAAGAACCAGAAAGAAGTTGACGAAAAATCTGGTGACCTTGGCGTTGCATGGATGGAACAGTAATCTGAGAGAATAGAGATCATCGTCGCACTATCACAGGTATAATGCAGATGCAGCACGACAATGCAAGGTGGTGATGATGAGAGATGATCGATTATTTTGCTGCAAACTAAGTTCACTTCTCCTTGTCATGCGTCATTCAATTAAGATTCTACTATAGCAATGTTGTTGTCCCCCAAACAATCATTTCAGACACACCAAACTACTGTTACTGTGTAGTACGTGCATGTTAATTGTTAATGGGTGGTACCAAAATGCAATAATTTTGCAATATTATTGGAAGAAGAATATGCTGATTCAATTCAGCTCGTACCGTGCACGCAGAGTAATGCAATATGTCACTGCTTAGAATAGAACTTGTATATATAAAAAAGATACAATTCTTAGCCATAACTCATTGCTACTTTATTTGGACCTTTTCTTTTTAGGCAAAAGAACGAAACCGGATCAGAGAACATGCATGCACGAAACATCAGGAGATTGGAACATGCATCGATAAAGACGATTGACAAGAGGCCTAAGGCCTTAGTGCTGCAAAGTGGGAAACAAAAAGGCTGATGACAAGGTAGGGGCCAATTTGGATGGTGAGATGGCGACCTGCAATCTAATTCTCCTACAAGCTAGAGTCCCCACTCCCCAGCGGCAGCGGCAGTTTAGCGGCACACTTTCAAGGGCATAATTAACATCAACAGCTAGCTGATAGTAGGTGGTCACATGCATGCAACAGAATTTTGGCCATGCATGCATGATCATGCTCGCCGCGAGCTATGCGCTTGCTGATTGTGATTGTGATTTGTGAGTCGTCGTTAACGGTTGGAATTTGAAGGAGAAGGCTTGAATTAGATCGGATGATTGTGACTTGCGGCTTGCCCATGCACTAACGCCGTGCATGTCGTGCCACTTAACTAACTTCTCTAGTTTTTTTTTTTGTACTTAACTAACTTCGCTAGTTGGAATAATATAGTGATAAGCTAACGAGTACGTACGGACAACAACCACTGGCTAACGATCCCCTCCACCACCAGTTACAAATCTTTAACGTTTTTTATAAGACTTTATTGATTTGTTTATAAAAACGGCTACGAATAATGTTTCTCATTTAAAATGTGTAGTTGGAAAAGACGACATGCATTATGTGCGAAGATTAGTTTGACTTGAGATTAATTTGCTATAAAATTACTGGATTCGGTAGGTGTATCTCTAAGTAAGTAAAAATAAAGGCACAAGCTACATTTATAGCATGTTTCAAACTCTCAACGATTAGAAAGGGTCCTACGTACTATCTCCGTCCTATTAACTGCTGCCCATTCGCAAAAATTACTCAGGAAAATATGTTTTAAATCCATCAGTGACCTTTCATGATTAATTAATTGTAATGGACGGCTGCAAAAAAAAAAGATTATGTACTAGAAGAATATGAACGCGTCTTAAAAGCACCATATATACTGGACACTCCATTACAAAGTTATTCGTAGTTGAAGTGATGCATGCAGCTGAGCAAAGCAGAACTTAAAACATGGCCACGGGCGACGGCCTATTATGTGAGTAGATGCATGCAGCATGGACGCGATTTGGACGGTGACTACGACGTTGACCGGCCAGACGATCACGAGTGGAGTGACTAGCTGCATGCTAGTACCTCGAAGTCGTCTCGTCTCCCTCCTCGATCGAGATCACTGGAGCAGGAAGAGGAAATGGAGGTAAAGTACACGCATGACGGAAGAACTCCACCTGCTTCAGTTCCCACATGCCATCACCGGAGCAGAGAAGCTGGAAAGCAATGGAGACCGTCAACAAATGGACGAGCGAGCTAGTGCATGCTGTTAGTTTCCGCGCCGCTAATCTGTTTATTAGGCACCAAACTCACCAGTACTAATGTTGGTTGTGTTTTGAATCCGGCCTGATGACGACGTAGCACCGAGCATCATCAGATCGATTGTTCACAAACCAAAGAGTAGTCAACTTTCCCATTTCATCGATCGATCTCGCACAGTTCCAATGGAAAATTGACCAGCCAGGAAGAAAATTGAAGGACATTGGCCCCTCGTCGCATCGTTGAGAAGGTGATCGAGAATGCAGGCCGGCCAAACACAGGGAGGATCGGCAGGCAGTCAATGCGTGCGAAAGCTTGCGTGACGTGAGTACGTGACCAGTGATCAGGCATGCATGCATACCTCTGCCTGCATCATCGGATACTACGTGACCTGGTCGAGTCGAGCACAGCACTGGGCCGCGAGAGGTGCAGATATTGCCACGCAACGTACGTAACTGGACTAGTACGACTTGCGGCCTATCCGCTGATCACGGGAGAATGAAGCCTTCATCGATCACTTTTCTCACTCCTATCCCCATCGTGACGATCGTCATGCAAAAGCCGTCACCTATCGAGCCATCGTCATTCGTCAAGGCGCACAGGACGGAGCCGGACCACAACGTTAATAGGTGGGCCCACCTGCCTGCCTCGTTCCTGCTTTTCTTAGTAGGGACTCCAAATGAAAAATACAATTTAACATTTAAAAATTGTAGAAAATGCAATACTAAGAATAAGATATAAAATAATTATTCTCTCGTTCCTAAATTGTAAGTCGTTTGACTTTTTTGACCTCAACTTTGACCACTCGTCTTATTTATTTATTTATTTTGCAAAATATTTTTTTGTTATGGCTAGCTTTAGTAATAAAAGAATTTTAAAATAACTTAAATTTTACTACAGTTACACATATCTTTATTTGACTTAAATAGCAGTACTCTTATTGAGAGAAAATAGAATCGCGTTTTTTTTATATATGGAGAGAGTACTAGCCACCTATAATGAGACGGGTGGCAACAAAGAGACTCCCTTTCCTTTTCATGTCAAGTGCTTCAACATAGATCCGATCCTCAGTCCCATACGCTGCACGCACATCATCTATCTTGCAGTACTGGCCCTCATGGCCTCATTGGTGTAGCAAGATAAGGCCGTCTATATATGGATGCCACAAGGACATTTAGACAGGATATATATGCAATGGTTGGTTCAAGAGTGCACGCACACTGAAACAAAGCTTTCGGTTTTTCACACTTGATGGAGCGAGCGAATCGGCAAGCCGTAGCGGTCTGAGCTTTGTGTGCAATGCAGCCCTATTTAGCTTGTATATATAAAGTATAAACGGATCAGAACGTGCATGTATTGAATTCAATGGGTTCTATATACTTCCATATGGAGAACAACTAAACTGGCTGGCCGCATGGAACTGAAAATTTTAATTCAGGGTTGCTTCTGCAGTGGTGATGGCAACACATTATCCTGGTGCTTTCTTGCACGGATCAAACAATGTCTATGCCTCCAGATGAAAAGGCACGCCAGCAATGGTTAGGCATGCAGGCCAGGGACAAAGATGGCGGCAGAACGAGCGTAAACCGGCCGGCCATGTGTGTTGGATGCACATCATATCGGTCAGCACATGCATTGTGCCACTACATCCGGACTTCTCACATGCATAAGCATGGATGGATACTTGCATTACATCATTTACATGGGGAACTAGACTTTAGCCGGCCCAGTTTTTCTCTGGATATTGTAGGGCCCATGGAATGGAATGACTCTCTTTGGAAAAAAAAAGCAGAAAGTGGTCATTGTGTTGTTAAATTTTGATTTCATTTAACGCGTGTGATCAAACAAGGTTGCTAAACATTTTTCCAGACCGAAACGCATATATGATTGAGCGAGGTCCCAAGACTGCTGTTTTAACTGCACTTTCACTAGGAGCAGAGGACATGGATTCATGGATGGAATGCACGGCACGGCACATAAGTGTTGAGAAATTTTACTGTGACCAATGCGATGCGATCATTGTAACTTTGCAAGTGATGGGCGGAGCACCGTCCACGGGTCGCCCGTTTGGCAGGCACCATCATCCTCCCAATATGCATAGCCGCATACTTCGTCTTCGCTTTGCTTCCAGAGCGGTCATTCCTTTTGCTGCTGTTGCTAGTTTGCTGCACCAACGTAAAAATAGAGTGCTATATTTTTTTTTCTCTGAAAGAAATGGAGTTGTCTTCCTTGCTATATATGGCAGGTAGGCATGTAATCATGGTGTTGCCGCCCAATCCCATTTCGGTGGCTTGTCAGTAAAAAGGGTGTTCCCTACCTGAAAATGCCTTCAATAATCACAGTTGCTCTGTTTTTATTTACTCTGCCCAGAGGAGAGAGTTGACTCGCGTCGATCGGACACCACAGAGATGAGATGGCGGACTCGACTGAGGAACAATGCAAGCTGCTGAGGTCATAATGGGACAGGAAAAAAAAATGGAAACAGAGAGAGCGATGGAGCTCATCGCAGATTCGCAACTACTAGCTCAATTTGACGGTCACGATCCGGTTCACGCCATCGATCGCAGCCCAGTGCGTGTTCTTTCTGTCACATGCAAGACAGAAGGCCTGATTCCATTGATGTGTTGTCTAGCTGCTAGCCCTGGTCCTGCACTGTGGATCATGATCCTGTGCACAGCGATAGCTGCACGTTGGCGACGCCAGGGCCTGGCTTTGGACGGTGGACGCCATGACCATGGGCCTGCGGCAAGGCATGGACGTTTTTCGATGACCGCGCCCACAGTTCCGGTTCTGTTACACACGACTGGCGCCCAAGCAGGGTGGGCCGAACCAGCAGCTTGGCGCCGGCACCGATCATTTTTTTGTTACTGCTACCTCCAATTAATGGTCGTGTTAAATTTGTTATCATCTAATATTTACAAACAAGCAGCAATCCATGCGTTTACGATCGTTAAGATAAAGAAATGCTCTTTCTTTTAGTGAAAAAGCTAGTCAACACTTAGTCACTTGGTCTTTTAAAAGAAAAAAAGAAAATGCATACTCCTCCCCCCTTATTAATTCGTCAAGATATTCCATGCTATGTAGGAGTACGTGTGGAGACTTTGACCAACATGCATGTTTTTTTTTTCTATTGGAGGGCCATCGGGCGGTACACAATCGATCGATCACATATGAAGCGCTGCCAACAAGGACATGCTAACTTTAATAAGAGTGAATTTCACCATCGGTTCATTGACTTTTTATGAAGTCTCATCTAGTTCCATCAACTAAAAAACTAGTCATCTATATCCATGATCTATTAAGGAGGGGTAGTGGAGGTCCATAAGCGTCCACATAGGCATCTTTTGCTATGTGGAAATGCCAGCGGGGCAATAATTTGCAAAAGGCCCCTTTATCGTTTTGTTTCTCGCTCATCCTCATCCATGCCGGCGCTCTTGTGTCCCTGCCGGCGACATTTTGACAGCCAGGTTCTCGCCGGAGACAAGCCTGGGCATGGTTGATTTGTGTTTGGGGCAGTGAGTTCCGTTGTTCGCCGAGCTCTAGTGCCGTCGGCCATGGCGTTCGGGCCACGCCGCCGGAGCAGAGGGAGAGTGTAAAAAATGAGAGATAGAAGGATTTTTTTTGTAATTTATTGCCACACTGGTGTCTCCACGTAGGCAAAAGATGCCTATGTGGACGTTTATAGACTTCCACCATCTCAGTTTAAAAGACCATAGACTAGATGGCCGGTTTTTTTTTTGATAGACCTAGATGGAACTTCAGAAAAATTAATAGACCTATAGTAAAATTCACTCCTTTAATAATGGGGACAACGTACTCAAGGGCGGGCAGGCTAAGCGTGCGTACATGTGAAATGATTCAACGTACGCTGATGGTAGCGTGGAGGTCAGGTCCGCAGTTAGTAAGATCCGGATGTTATTTATATTGGCCACCTCGTACGTGACCTTTTCCTTAATCACCCTTTTTATTTGTTTGTTTCTTTCTGTTTACTTATCTTGAACTGTGTCTTTTCTGCATGTCAACTGGCATCGGATGACGACGACGAGTCTAACTTTGTCCCTAGGGATGACTGTATGAGATAAACAAATTAAACATCGTCAGACAAGTAGTACTGCCTTCTCAAGACAGACAGATGGCTTGAAAAATTAACCGGCCAAGCCAGTGAATCCCACGCATTCGGATAAGAGCATCTACGACTTTGTGTCAGACTCAGACCGAGATTGGTGGCCTTAATTACTATAAACCACCGGCCAAGCTTATCATCATCATTAACGGTTAAACCGCGCGCCGGCTTGCTTGCTGAGGCCTCGATCAGTTAAACATGGACTGATGCTTGGAAGTATTCCACCGATCAATGTAGTACAAAATAAGCCTACCTTTCTAGGTGAAACCTTTCTAGTGAACGTCCAAGGTGAAAACAGACGGCCCTGATGTGGTTAGTTTATTTCCGGTCCTCTTGCTTTAAATTTCTTCCTGGGTCCCGTGTGTCACGTGCATGAGCCAAACGACACACCATGCAGGGGAAGTGCTGTGAGGGATCTCTCGCTCGTCAAGGGCTACAGTACGTCTAAAGAGACAGGGCCTGATTGGTTTCGTTCTCCAGCGAGCCTCGCTCGTTTCCAAGAACCAGGCTCCCGCTAGCCTGGCCGAGCTCCCGCTAGCCTGGCCGAGCTCATGCAATCCACGTATGTTTGGATGACAGCATGTATATATCCTGGCTCGAGTGGACCGATTTTGGATATTTGCATTATCAGCTCACGTGCAACAATTTCAGTCACTGCGCAGGTGTCCCTACTCCCCACCGTGCACCGCGGGAGCCTGGCTCTCCAGAAACGACCTCAGCTTTTCGTATCTCTGGAGCCAAGCTCGAGCTTGCTTTTTGCATCTGGCCGACCAGGCCAATAGCTAGTGCACCCATCCAATCAATACAAACCTGCATGGGCGGAGCCTGGCTGAGGTCGCACGCAGGCATCCAATCACCCCCACATAGATCTGCCCAACTCCCCTTTGACGGGAATTGCATGCGTGTTCCAAGCAATAAGCTAATGTGAAGTGGGTCGCGGCGGATGGGAGGGCGCTAAATCCGGCTCCGGTCACCGAGATGACTCATCTATCACGCAGACGCAACCGGCGCACGGAATGCCCGCCCGGCTCTCCACCACCCGACCCGATCATTGTGAGTCAGTAGCACTAGTCCGTCCTGATCGATCACGGTTTGCTTTGGCGTTTCCATTGGAATCATGCACCACTAGCTAGCACACGCACACTTATTGTACTTCGAGTGATGTGTTACATCGTGTCTAAATAATGACTGCCGTTTTTACGAGTTGGTCATTTTCAGAGCTAAAATATGCATGTGCAGGTAAAGTACTCTTCCCAATCCTGCTACCGACAATTGTACTATATCGCACATGATCCCATTGCCCGATCAAGGCAGACAAGAGGGTGCCAGCCGCTCGGCTGTCTTCGTCTTCTGAAAATTACTTTTTACTTACTATTCACCCTCTCACAGAACACACATCTAAAAAAATTTACCTTTCCTATTCATTCCCTCACATAACACGCATCTCAGAAAAAAATACTTATACCCACCCTCACCTCAACACAACCTAGGTCTAGTGCACAACGGGTTGAATGCACAGTAAGGCCTTCTCCAGTCGTGGGTGCGGTACATGCCAAAAAAATTGGAAAGATTCTCTTTTTTACAAACCGGCTCCTCCTCCTCCAACGGTTGTATGCCTCTCTCTCACATCATATACCTTTTCATCTCACAGAAGTTTTTTTTACTCGCTAGGGTTCGGACCCAAAATAGGTTGCGGTGCTTCTCTCTCTTCTCGAGGGTGCGCATGCTCCAGTCGTCGGTGCAGTCCCTCCCGCTGCCACCTAGGACGAGGGTGCGGCCACTGAAGAAGGCCTAGACCCACCCACACCCCAGGGGTCCCACTGTTTGGCGAGCAAGAGCTCCCTTCTCCTTTTTCATTCATGTAGAGTGGTATTTTTTTTGAAAAAAAAAACATGTAATGTGGAGTTTGCTTCTGCGGCAATGCAGAAATTGAAGACACCATATGCTGCTGTGCATCGATCTCATATTGTATGCCTTCGTACGTTGACTCTAGCTAGCTCATTGGCGTGCCAATAAGGCCCTGCGAGCCACATGCTGATGCAGTTGGCTGGACAAGGCAGGATGCAATGCAATGGATTAACGACCAGAGCTTTCATTGTGTGCACCCTTGTATGCGCAATTGAATCTGTAAGGTACGTTACCACAGATAGCTACACACCTGGCAACAAGGCTACAGGTAGTTACAACTCTTTGTGCCCTCTCTCTTTTAATTTAACCAAAAAAAATGTTGTACGCCGTGCATGGTGTGTAGGCAACCTATCTCCACCACGCAATGCATGGCCGGCCAGCAGCGGGCGATTAGGCAAGATTGCAAGAGAGAGATGGCGCCAGAAAGAAAGAGCACATGTGTCCATGCAAACGACACATATGGAGTGCGATTGCATCCACACCCACCTCACATGCATAGAGGGATGCAAAAGCATGGGAAACTGGACTTTGGCTGCTAGTTTTTCTTCAGATCAATTAATGCGTGATGGGAATGCACATATAATCCTGCACATGGATGTGAGGCTCCATATATAGACTTTGAGCAAGGTGCACAAGGATCGATCAGCACATGGATGCCACATTTAATCTTTCTTTGCTCCATATATTTGATCTTTCTTGCTCATGTTTGCTTGGTCTTCCTAGGTTATGATCTATAGCAGGCCGGAAATCTTTTTTCAGGTGCTGTCTTTTTAAGGTGAAAATGATTATTGTACTCTATTCGATTCGATGTCCATCAGTGTTGTCGTATGAAACCATTAAATACATTATTATATACTGTAATAGCTAATTATCGATATAATAAAAAACCAAGTTACCATTTCTGGAAAACTCTCCTGGCAGGACAGGGTCTGAATTCGTGCTAAGTCATTTTTTTTAGCTTTCACAATTAGTACATGTAAGTTTATATCGGCTAGCTGACAATAGACTTATCTTTGTGATGCCGGATGTACAGATCTGGGCATGGGTTCATACCTGACGACAATCTAAACCAAAGAAAAGGTTTACACGCTGGAGCCCAAAATGTGATCATGATTTTATACTCCTGGTTAGCTTGATGCCGCGATTGGAGGGAGCGCATGACATGGTTGCGTGGGTTCTTCGCTAGGCTCCAAAGCAAGGAGTTGAAATTGACTACAAGGGTCCATGTGGACATATAGTTGACGGAACTACGGAAGTACTAGTTCACTGGTAGTGCACGTTCCGATATGAATAAGACGTGTTAGCTACGGCACAAAGAGAGTTCAGATTTCAAAAGTACTTTTTACCTCCTATTTATCCCCTTGACAGAACACGTATTCCTAAAAAAAATTTTTTCACCATTTCTATTCATCTCCCTCATATAACACGCATCCCAGAAAAAAAAAATGTATTTTTCCCCACTTCATCTTAACACAGCCGAGAGCCTGAATCAATGGACCTTATCACAAGCCAGGACCGTGCGTGAGTATGGCCTCTGTTTGGGACATTGACAACAGAGGTGGGAACATGGATCACATGCACGCTAGCCACACAGATGGGAACATATGACATGGAGTATGTATTACATTACAGCGCTTTGCGATTATTTTTCATTGTCGCTGCTTAATAGTACCATCATTCTTGACCATCACCTCAAGGGTAAAAGAAGAATAGAGCACTAGCTGTGTGCATCGTTTTCCAGTACTGTCAGGTTCGATCAGACATGTGAGAAGAAGAAGAAGAAGAAGAAGAAGAAGAAGAAGAAGAAGAAGAAGAAGAAGAAGAAGAAGAAGAAGAAGAAGAAGAAGAAGAAGAAGAAGAAGAAGAAGAAGAAGAAGAAGAAGAAGAAGAAGAAGAAAGATGACTAAGGCATGTGCAATCATCGTGTCGTGTCGACTCTTCCCATTTTAGTGGCAGACACTTTGGCGGCTGCCCCTGTTTTGTTTTCACTCTGCTGCTAGCTATGGTTATCATGCACATGACATTTTCACTCTGCTCCTTCCTTTGCTCATCCTCCCCTCACTGCATGGTAACATATACTAGGATAGATTGGAGTTTTTGCCACCTCGCAACGGAAAAGGAAAGGCTCAATAATCTGCTAATTAAGACGACCAATGCAGTGCCAACTCGTTGGTTGGCAGAAAAATAAAAAGGTTCAGAGGTGACAATGTGACATGGCCTGAAATTATTGTCACATTGAACACACTCAGAGACACTTATCCACTAGGTCAACAAAAGCCAAAAGGGTGATGGATATATTGCCACCGGACGTCCTTGCTAGTGCTTATATATGCAGTTTACGCTTGCATGCAGTTGCACAAGGACGATGTGCCAATGATTAATTGCAGCGTGTAAGCTCGATCGATTATCGGGGCCTCGCTCATTAACGCAAAAACAAAAGCACAGGGCAAAAGCACAGGGAAATGAGAGGCCTGATTAATCATTGCCGCATTACTCTTTTATGCATTTTTGTACGGAGTACCCATGTTCTCGATCGCTGAAGCCGTTTATACCGACAGTCCGACAATCGCCGTTGCGGAGCTGCGGTGTAATGTATGTCTATGGTTACCATGGCAGTTTAGTTTGTCAGTTAGAGTAGGTTATGCAAGAAGTCTCAGATATATGCATGCAAACTTCCACTGCTCCGTACGTACTGGTCTGGTTGATCGAGAAGAACCTACCCAACCAATTTATTTTTGGAGTCCTATCTAGTACCTGTACGGCCCTACCTACCGCATCCAACTTTCTGGCAACTACTACTGTTATATATTTTAAAAGCCAATGATTTCATCCATCCAAAGTACTAGAAAGTCGTAGGCTTTGGAAGAAAAATGGTCTAGCAGTCCCTTTCGCACATTGCCCATAATGGAAGGAAGATATTATGGCAAGAGATTTACATTAGCAAATTATTGCAAAGTAATTAGTATCTCCACCATTTCAAATTATAATTTGTTTGATTTTTCTGACTCCAAGTTTGATCATTCATCTTATTTTAAAAATTTGCACAATATCATTTTTTTTGTTATGACTTCCTTTATTAATAACAGTTTTCCAGAATGAATTAAATTATTATTGTTGCATATTTTTTTGAATAAGACAAGCGATCAAACTTAAAGTCAAATGAATTATAATTTAGAATAGAGGGAGTACTTGTCAAGACAAATGTTCACTAGTCGATGTCATATTTATGTTATCGGATTGCAATATTCTTCCAGAAACTAAAGGCATAGAGATTTTGTGAAGTTTCAAAGCGGCTAGATAGGTCGTCATCACTTCTGCGGTTTAATAATTTGGACTGAGAAGGAAAGAGAATTCTTTCAAAAAGTGCAAATTGAGTGTGGACTCCAACAAACAACACATTCATTCTGGCAGTTAGGGAAAAAAAGGGAAAATAAGGCAGACTAATATAAACTGAAGCTAGTTTGGACCAATTTGCTTGATAACATGCCCAGAAGAAAAAAAGAAGAAACTGCCACGCGGATGGTGATACACTGATACTCCTACTACACAAGAGGCCGGGAATACAATGCATGAAAAAAAAAACTAAAGGTCGGCATGGATCTGATGGTGAGAGTGTGACTTGCTAGCTAACTGATCTCTCCGCGAATGGGAGAGTCCCCAGCAGCGCTACTAGCTTGTACGTGCGCAACAACATGTACAGCAGCTAACCGACGTTCGCAACAGAACTTGGCCCGCGTGATCAAGTACCTAACGATCCATGCATGCAGGCACGAGGTACGTACGTACACACTAGCTAGGAGCTAGCTAAGCGTGATTAATGATTGTAACTAACTTAATTATATATTGGACGGCTTGAATTCGATCGATGATTGTGACATGCGGTTTGCCATGCATGCCATGCCACTGGCGAACTCCACTAGTTATTAGTTAGTTAGCTAATTAGTTGGAGCTAGCATCAATACATGCATGTTTAATTTGTGAACTGCAACCGAAGGTCAATAATCTCAGACGTATAGTGAATAATATTTACAGCATCAATCCACTATTTTTAAATTTTTTTAAAAAATTATAATATTGAATCTTGAATATTAATACATGTTTTATTATTATAGATGATGAATAAATACGGCCGGTGGCCACAATGGGCAGGACGGGAAAGCACAAAGCAGAGAACCGAGCGCGTCAGGAGAGCAGTGATGACTGATGAGGTGGCCGGCTTGAACGCATCGCGTCGCGTGAGCACGGCTGGTCAAATGTCGTCGGTGACCTCTGCCGAAAGAAAAGGGAAAGCGAATTTGACCGTATGTACGTGACCAATGCAATTTGAGTCCCGTTCCCGCTACACCTCTCCCGCCATCACTTGATTCACTTCAGTAATTCACTTGTCTGCCAAAAAAAAAAACACACTTGGCGGAGGGATTGTGTAAACGTTGTAGCCAAACAGAGTTGAAGCTTTTTAGGAGTTGTCGAGTGCAGAGATTCCTCCAGCGCGGCTTGTCTTGTGTTAGTCGGTTAGTTAGTTACTTTAACCGCCGGGCGGCCTCATCATGGATGGCTTAAGCTTTGCTCGCTCCCCATTCGCTTAGCCGCCTGCCATCGGATACCACCGTACTACAGCAGGAGCCTGCCCCGCGCAAAAAGGAATCCGGCACCGTACGCCTCGCTCGCTCAACAGAAACTGCAGGCAGCAACGGCTCGGCTTTGATGTCAGAGGATGTCTTGTCTGCCCACGCTCGATCAAGGCGATCATATGCCAAGCATGCATCAATGCATCACCATCATCGTGTTTCTTCAAAATTGCTTCTTCTGGTGTGCTGCGTGCATGTTGGTGGTTAATTTCGTTAGCCACTCAGAGAGAGTACATGGAGTCAGAGCGCGCGCGAGGTTTGTACATCAGTTCAGCTGTCTGTGATGCATGTAATAAAGCTGTGCTGCACGACGAGGGGCCGGTTGGTTGGTTACGCCACGCCGGCCGCTGATTAAGCAAATTAAGCAAGGCGCGGCCATGGGCCATGCACGGGCGTTAGAGACAACCAGTGTCGTACGGCGCGAGAGAAAAGGCATCGACGACGTACACGCATCCGTAGGACTCGATACACGGGCGTGGTCCCCCTCTTCACGAGGTGCGCGGGGGGGGGGGGGGGCAATTCTCAAAATGCTCTATCTATCGAGTCAGTTCATCTGGTTAGGTTCTTTTTTTTCATTAAAAAGGAAAGAAGATTTGTATGATCAACTTACTACCCTGAAGTATTTTTACTGGTCCAATTTACTTACCCCCCCCCACACCCAAACGAGATTTGTATTTTTTTATTTCTTCATGTACAAGTTTATTTCTCATTCAAATTTCACTAGATAACTTATAACATAACGCTCTAGAAAAAAATGCATTAGAAAATTTTTAAAATTAGTTTTCATACTATTTTATATCCATATGGTCAATTACATATTGAATGTTCTAACTTATAAAACGATTATGAAAATTTCTTAATGTACTTATTTTTAATATGAGCCATCTTGTTACTTACCCACTTACAAAAGTTGAATTTAGAATTCAATTTATATACAAGATAAGTGTCATTATAGGTTTATTAGACCGACTAAAATAGCTTGAGTAATTAAATAATGGAGCTCAAATTTTTGTTAAGAGGGTTAAAGGAGAAAGTAGGTAAATGAAAATAATAAAATAACCATTTTCCGGTAAGACAGCGTGCAACATGATCATGTCACCTTCTCACCTGCGCTGCATTCACCCTCCGGCAAGCCCCACGCATCTCTGTCTCTCTCTGCTTCCACGGGTTTGATCAATCCATTGGCTTTTCCGCCGGCATGATCCGCAGGCAGCACACGATCTCTCAGCACAGGCAGATAGCACGCGATTTCCGGTTTCATTAATTTGTAGCGAGCTAGTCATATGGCTTGCTCGATCGTGGCATGACTTGCGCTTCAAGTTGAGTAGCCTCAATGTGCGGCCGGGCGCATTGCTTCCTCTAGCAGTCTAGCTTCAGCTATCTTCTCTCTGATCCGGCTCTACTTCGTTCTATCCATGTCGCGTGAGACCATTAGGGATTCAAGTGCTGCCATGCCAGCACACACGACACGAGAACGGCCGGGCAAGGCAATTGCAATAATCCATCTTGTGCTGCCTCGTGACCTGGCATCATGCATGAGTACAGCAAGCACATGACGTGGTGACGCGGCGTAAATTGCAGGCCTGATCCGCCGACGCAGCGTACGAGGGCCCAATAAATGGGCCCCACTTGGACCCTGTGGTGCGGGGGACGCTGGTCCCTCGGATGCTTCGGACCGGGACCCCACGGCTCACCCCAACGACAACCAAACTCACCAGGCAACCCGCCACAGTTACTGGCTGCCACCCGGGCCCACGGCACAGTGGAGGCATCAGGCATGTGATGAGCGACAGCTGACTACGTCACCACCGGCACGCGATTCCGTTACAGGCTGCTGCTGCGGCGGCGCCGCCTCGGTTCGTTACGCGCCGCGCACTAGAGGCGGCCGGGTCCGTTGGGGGAACTACCACAAGCACTCAAGCAGTGCCCCTCCATGCTGTTTGCTGTGAGAGCTACCACAACCACAAGCAAGGCGATGGCAGCGAGCCTGCCAGCCAGCGATCTCTTTTTAGGCTGCGTTTAGATAGGGAAATTTCTCCCCAAAAATTCACTATTCATCTAACTTTTCACTATTCATCTCACCTTTTCCACTCACATAACACTATTCATCTACAGTGTTTTTCAGATCTACAGTGCTTTTTCGGGGAATCTTTCCCAAACTAAACACACCCTTAGTACTTCCATAGCCGGGACAGACAGGTAGAGGCAAAGGTGTAGGGGGCAGGGAAAAGCAGAATTTTGGTACACCGAAACTTCCCCTCCTCATCCTGTCATGCACCATTTTTGCTAAAGAAGAGGCAGGAAAACAGATCTTGCTTCCATATTAAAAAAAAAGACTTTGGTTAAACAAATTTTGGGATTTAGTTATATGGCCTAGTAGGGATTTGTTGTTTCAAGAAAAGTTAGAAACCTTTAGTGTCCGTGCATTTCCCCCCCCCCCCCCATCTCTGCATGCCTGATTGTGCAGCATTGTTGAATGAGATTGTTATACATCATTTATTTCTACACAAAAAAACCTAGGAAAATCATTTTTCATGGGGCGTGGGTGTTGAGGCCCTATTCTGCAATATAATTGTAAAAGAGGATGACATTCTCGTGCGCCACATTGCATAGAAAGACCACGTCCATTGAATTTCCTTTCACATTGATTTGTTCGTATCACTGTGTTTTCAAGGGATTCAGTGGCCACCAATCTATTCGTACACATGCTGCCACGCTCCCTGTCCTGAGAATTTCACAAGATTTCAGTTTTTATCGTTTTTCATTTTTGTGTTCTCATCTTTTTTTCCCCCTCTCTCCAAAAGGTGACATCTAAACAACATTGCAGGAAATAAGAAACCATCAATTACATGGAAACTATATCCTTGTTTGCATGCGTCGTAGGAACCTATGCAACATTTCTACTGAACAAAGGGGTAGTGTAAAATGATTTTGCTTCACAAATATGGATTTGCAATTTCATGATAAAGAAAATGAATCTTCAGTTTCCTGTGTGTTTGCTTCATCTGACTGCGTAATATTGTTCAATGGGATTTGTGTAACATTTGTGCCCTAAAAGATAAAGAAAGTCATTTTGCATGGGGCGTGAGCGTTGATGCCCTTATTCCGAGTCATTTAAAGAGGATGACATTCTTGTGCGCAGCGTTTACCAAAACTCCAAAAGACCACATCCATTGAGATTCCTTTGACATTGATTCATTTGTTGCACGATGTCTTAATAATTCGGTCACCAAACTAAGCTATTCATACAAGTGCTCGCATGCTCCCTGTTGCACTCCAAAATTCCCAAGAATTTCTCAAGATTTAGGTGTTCATTGTTTTCATTTTTGTGTTCACAGTTGCCCCAGAAAGAGCACATCCATTGAATTTCCTTTGATATCGATTCATTTGTTTCATGGCGTTGTCATGGGATTCGGTCACCACCAAGCTATTTGTACACGTGTTGGCTAGAAAGCTCCCTGTTGCACTCCAAAATTCCCAAGAATTCCAAAAGATAAGTGTTCACTAATTTCTTTTTTTTTTATGTTATCGCCTTTTGTTCCCAAATAGGTGACATTTAAACAGCCCTGCAAGGAATGAAAACTGTCAATTTCAGGTGCTTGCGAGACATACAAGGGTATGACATTCTTGTGCACCACGTTGGACCGAAAGAGCACGGGCATTGAAAATTTATTCAACGAAGTTTTCAAGGAATTCAATCACCACCAAGCTATTCCTACACGTGCTGGGCTGCTGGCACGCTCCTTGTTGCACTCCCAAAAGCTCCACAAATTTCACAAAAATTTAAGTGTTCACTGTTTTCTATTTTTGTGTCTCTCCTTTTCTCTTCCTTTCCCAGTTGATGATATTTAAACAGCTTTTTCAAGGAATCAAAACCGTCCATTTCACGAAAACTATGAGCTTGTTTAGAACCAAGATCTTTCCGTGCTCTGCATGCTCCATAGAGTATCAAAGCGTAACATATTTTTCGCGGTGCAGGAAAAAGATTTCATAAGAGTATGACAAAACAATTGTACTCACGCCGCCTGCAATGGTCGTCATGCGAGCCAGTGAATGAGACAGAATCAGGTGATTCGCCTGCTAAATACTCCAGTAGTGGGAAAAATTAGCGATTCACCTGGTGACATACTGACAGTGTGTACTTACCCTCCCTAATAATCACGGTTCATCCCCCGTCATCAGAAAAAAAAACACTACAAGACGAAGAAATGACGAGGTGCATGCAACATTAATGGCGGCCAATGATCCAGTATGGTTGAAGCCCGAGTACACTCTGACTTTCTTGGATTGTACACGTACACTCGCTGACAGACGAATTTCAGTAGCATCCTCCATTATTACCAGCAGCGAGCGGTCCTCTCTTTCTTCTCCTTCTCCGCTTAAACACAGGCTCCTCCTTCCTAATCCCTGCAATTAGTTGGCGCGACGGCTGATTTCGTAAGGCACCAGACGCGAATCCCAACGGCCTTGGGTTTTCCAATATTTGCATCCATGCCATTTTACTAATGAACCTGGGGGCTTATTTGCGAATATGCTAATCTCGAGGGGCAATGCGGGTACCAATGGTCGGGGGCTCGAGGGAGGAAGACGCGGCACTAGTATAAATCGGCGCGCCGCTCAAAGCCCTCCTCCTCGCCTCGCCTCCGTTCTCTCCTCTCCTCTGCTCTCTAGGGCTCTGCTTCCCCCCTCTCCGGTCGCCGCCGCGCGCTTCGAGAGAGATACAGGGAGTGTGGGGCTCGAGGAGGGAGCGGCAGGAAATGACGGAGGCGGCGGCGGCTCCTGCGACGGCGTCCAGGACGAGACGGGCGGGGCTCGCGGCGGCCCTGCTCCTCGTCCTCGGGGTGGTCGCCAGCACCGCCGCGCTCGCGGGCGTCCCCGGCGGCCGGGTGCTCGACGGGCTCCGGTGAGTGCTGCGCCGCCGCGCTCCTCTTGTCCCCGCGGAATGTCGATTCTACTGCGCTGGGGTTTTCTGGGATTTTGGACGCTGTTCCCTCTTCTTTACGAATTCTCCTTTTTGCTCCCGAGGCGTTTGCGAGGCCCGGCTTTGCAATCCCCGTGATTTTTTTTTTCGTTCGAATTTTTGGATCCGCAACGATCCGCGTGACGCCCACGCACGCGGCGCTGTTCGCCCCCTTGCTGTTCAAGCGTACTGACTCGCTGCACGGCTCTACGCGTGCAGGCACCGGAGAACAGAGGTGGCGGCCGCGGTGGCGGGCGGCGCGAGACGGTGGCTGCGTGACTCTTCATGGCCAGCGGCGGCGGCGGCGGCGACGCCGAGGTGAGCACTGCCCCTCCATGTCTCTCCCATCCCTTCCGCGCCCTCCCCTGTTTTTTCTCCGTGTGACTGGCCGTTGCCAGGTGAGCGCATCCAGCGCGTTGGTTTGCACGATCTCGCGATCCAGGCCGTCCAATTCTGCCCTGGGGGTTCCATTGTAGATCCAGCGTTTAGCAGCAGACCGAGCTATGGGGTTTCAGAAACCAAATTTTGGTTGTTCCAAAATTTTCGAATCCCAAGTTTTGCTTTTGGGTTTTTTGGGGGTGGAGGCGGGCTGGTGCGCGGTAACCAGCAGAATTCGTATTTTGGTTTGGAATCTGGTTTGGAATTAGAGAGCCGTGTGTGGGATCGGAGCAGGGAGGGAGATGCTCTGCTTTCCGTTTACGAGACAGACGAGAGGGGCAGTCTCGTAATTCGCCGCAGCCAAAACAAACCTGCTCTGCTGCTGCACTGCACCGGCCAAGGTAAAGCGGGGCGGGTGGGAGGACAAGAAGCACCGCCCGCCCCCGCAAAAGCTGGCCGAGGAAGCAAGCGAGATCGCGGCCTGTCTCTCCGCGTCCTCGGCAGTGTCTACCCAAGTGACACCCAGTTGCTCATTTGGTTTCCTTGCTTTTTGTTTCGAAAGGATAAAGAAAGATGCAAAAGAATTCGCTTGGATAAGCAGCAGCCTTGGGGTACGGTCTCGCGTGCGCAAAGCGATGTTCTGGGGTGGGGTGGTTGTTTAATCCCGTTGCCTTTTGGCTCGCGACCGACCAGGGCAGGGCAGGGGCACGCCTCGAGCGGCACGGCATGCATGCCTCTCCCCCCTTCTCACTCAGATCTCTGCCGGTCTGCCCGCACGAACCATGATGAAAGGGTAAAACGGCGCACGGATTCACCTTCGCTTTTCCGCGGCAACAGCTAGTAAGTAATTGCAGTTCTTGTAGTATCATTACGAATAGCTAGTGCTGGAGGAGAGTACTGCTAATCTGCCGCAAAAGAAATATCTTGTACAATCTAAACCGTTCCCTTTTCGTTTTTTTAGTGAGACTGCCGTACAAACTTGGTCATTTTCAGCTGCTACTAGCACAATGGTGTTAGCTGTTGCCGTCGGCTGCATGTGTGCTGTTGCTTCTCCTTTGCGGCGGTGGTCGTCTCACTCTCACCTCACCTGGAATTGTGCTATCTCTGTGGCAGGGCCGGCGGTGACGACGACGGGCCAGCGGTGGCCGTTGCCGGCGCGGTGGAGGACCCGGAAGCGGTGGTCGACGACGTGCACGTGTAAGTCGCTCTCCTGCCTTCAATACCCTCCCATCGTGTGAGTGCTAACTGACTGAAAGCACTGTTGCCGCTGATGCCATTACGATCTACTACGCATGATTTGCGGTTGTTTTTGGTAGCACTAGTAGCGCTTTTCCTTTCAGCTAGCATCATAGCAGCAAAACTAGCAGTATGTTTGGCGCTAGTCTTTCTGTCCACCGCCCGACAAGCCGGATCCACCATCAGTCTCACCGCACAAAAGAAAAAGGGAAAAGAAGAAGAAACGGGGATGGATACAAACAAGAATACTGGCCTGACCGGAGCAGATCTGATGCAGCTAGGACCAACAGTGGCGTACTTTACCCTGCCACGTGGGAGCAGGAACACGCGCAGGGCCACCTGCCATGCTCCATCTCTCCTCTCTGGCCCTCGCTAGCACGCTTTATGGCGACGCGACCCTGCCGCTGTGCACCGCCGTGGAGGGGCTGCCGGTGCCGGATCGCAAATTTATGGCGCGTCCACGGCGATCGGACACCCTTCCGTGCGCACCGCATCACCAGCACCGAGCTGTAGCAGCCACCACAGCAAGGGGAGTGAGTAGAGCTCGAGCAGTATTGGCGGTGCGGGCGGCGGCAGCAAGTGACACACCACGTTCTCCCCACGCTGTGGGGGCAGCCCAGCCTGCCTGCTCGCCCCTGCATTTGCGAAGCGCATTCATGGTGCTCACCAGCAACCTTGCCCAATTCCTTACCCACCTAGGCTGTGTTCAGATTGAGAGTAAAAAGTACTTTTGGTGATGAATAGTGCATTGGAAAGCATGTTCTGTGAGAGGGATGAATAGAAAAAACTAGTTGGAGAATTACTTTTCAGCGAATCTGAACACAGCCCTAATCTTCTAGTATGCTCTATACGTGCAAGATCTGGTGGTAGAGCTGGTAACGGTTACTGATTCACAGTTGAGGATGCACTGTAGTGGCGCTCGAAACCTATGCCGTGTTTAGTTCCCAAAAGTACTTTCTACTTCCTATTCATTCCCTCACAGAATACGTATTCCTAAAAATTTCTTTTTCCCTTTTTTATTCATCCTCTCAGATAACACGCATTCTAGAAAAAAAAAAGTATTTTTTACTACCTCAACTAAAGACGCGCTAGTGAAATACAGTGCTGCTCCGACAGAAAAAAGATGCTGCGGTCTTGTTGAGTTTGGTGCCAACAAAGCTACAAGTCATTATTGACCGACATGTCGGATGCAACGAATGAGCATGGGCAGTGAATTGGTCCCCAGAGAAATAGTATACCTCTCTCACTTACTGCAGGTTTTCTGGCCGAATTGATCTTCTAATTACTGTACTTGAATTCCTGAATGCTACATCTAGAATTGCCAGGGCTCATGCACGAGATGCTAGATTCAGAAAGAAATGTTCGTTGTCTCGTATAACTACTACTGCAATAGTCATCTCATTCCTGAACTCCTGATTGCTACATGTACAATTGGGCATTGCTCCTTTTTTCTGTGTTGTAATTACTAGTAGTAATTTCTATAAATCTTAAATAAAAAAACAAAGAACTGAAAGACTGCTGCTTGGATTGATGAATGGCTGCTCTGCAGGTCCATCAGGAACAGCACAACCCGGCGGAACCTCGGATACCTGTCGTGTGGAACAGGCAACCCCATCGACGACTGCTGGCGCTGCGACCCAGATTGGCACAAGAACCGCCAGCGCCTGGCCGACTGCGGCATTGGCTTCGGCCGCAATGCCATTGGTGGCCGTGATGGCAAGATCTATGTCGTCACTGACCCGAGCGACGACGACGCTGTCAACCCGCGCAAGGGCACCCTCCGCTATGGGGTCATCCAGGACGAACCGCTCTGGATCATCTTCAAGCGGGATATGGTCATCACGCTCAAGCAGGAGCTCATCATGAACAGCTTCAAGACCATCGATGGACGCGGCGCCAATGTGCACATCGCCAATGGCGCCTGCATCACCATTCAGTACATCAGCAACGTCATCATCCACGGGCTCCACATCCACGACTGCAAGCCCACAGGAAACGCCATGGTGCGCAGCTCGTCCAGCCACTACGGGTGGCGCACCATTGCAGACGGCGATGGTGTGTCAATCTTCGGCTCCAGCCACATTTGGGTGGACCACTGCTCGCTCTCCAACTGCGCCGACGGCCTGATCGATGCCATCATGGGATCCACGGCCATCACTGTGTCCAACAACTACTTCACCCACCACAACGAGGTAGTACATCCTCCTGCTAGATCCTATGCGTTTGTTTTTCCTCATCCTGCAATAATTAAGTGCTGCAATGTCCTTTTGTTTTCTGAAATTTGGAGGAATCTAGGAGTTGGCACATGTCTGCCAAGAATTACTTTGTTTTATGCAACTCAAGTGTAGTTTAGCACAAAAATTCCTTCGCTCCACATATTCTCCCAAATCTAACCAGAAGTTATCGGTAGCATAATGCTGAGGATATTGCTGTAGTATCCGACTGTCACGTGCATAACTGGATTCTTTTGGCTTTTTCTACAAACAATCTGCTTCGATTATAACCAAATAGTGAAACTTGTTTGATGCAGGTGATGCTTCTGGGCCACAGTGACTCCTATGTAAAGGACAAGTCAATGCAGGTGACAATAGCTTTCAACCATTTCGGTGAAGGTCTCATTCAGAGAATGCCAAGGTGAATTTATAAACTGAACACCACTATAATGTACTTCTTGTCTGCTTCGTGTCTAGCATTTCAATGCACTGACGTGTTTTCATTTCTTGTTACACGTTTTGGATGATATTTTGCTAACCCTTGCCACAATCTCAATTGTTCTCATTTCAGGTGTCGGCATGGTTACTTCCATGTGGTGAACAATGACTACACCCACTGGGAAATGTATGCCATTGGCGGTAGCGCTGAGCCAACCATCAACAGCCAGGGCAACCGCTACCTAGCTCCAACAAACCCCTTTGCCAAGGAGGTATGTAACTAATGTCATCATCAATTCTCTGCACTCAACAGGAACCATTATGTCAGTAGCTTACTTCCAATTTAACTGAATGAACTTCAGGTAACCAAGAGAGTGGAAACCGCTCAGACCATCTGGAAGAGCTGGAACTGGAGATCAGAGGGCGACCTCCTGCTGAACGGCGCCTACTTCACCCCATCAGGTGCAGGCGCCTCAGCCAGCTACTCGCGCGCCTCCAGCCTTGGTGCCAAGTCATCATCCATGGTCGGCTCCATCACCTCCGATGCCGGTGCTCTGTCCTGCCGCAAAGGTGCGGCCTGCTAGCGCACCGCAGAAGGAAACAGACATCCACACCGCCTCTCCACCAACAGAAAAGAAACAAGACAACAGAAACTAAGCTACCGGAACACCACGGTTACAGTTTTTTTCACTTGCCCTTTTTGGCCACTTTTGACAAGGGTTATATATATGATGGTCCTTGCTCCTGATTCACCATTGCTCAACCTCCCCCTGCTCCTGACATGGAAAGCTACCCGGAGCAGGCGTGAAGCGTTGCTGATTGATTTCGCATGTCGCTCGGTCTCCCTTATTAGGCCTCTGATCTGAGTGTGGTATGTTGTTACCTGCTCCCCGCCCACAGCAAGTGTATGTTGAGGTCAGGGGTGCACACTGTGCGTGCGTGTGTGTGTTATACTTGGTTGTGTAAAACAGTCAGTCAGATTGTTAGTAGTAGTAGTACTACATGTGCCTGGACTGGGATGGATTTGCCCTGTAAAAGACATGGAAGAATAGTCACCTTATTCTTCTTCAGTGGAATTGAAAAAAACATAACAGGCCGAATATTTTGACTTCAAAGTCCAACATGCGCTGTTGTTTTGAATTATGCCCCCTGATGAGTTCGTTTGATGTATATTTGCTGATCTGGCAAGTAATGCTTGGTGCTGGTTGAGCTGAACATGTTCGGCCTATGTCTTGCATTGCATCTGACTTTTTATTACCTGATGGTGAGGAACTGGAGTGTAATCGACCTGCCTGTTTCAGATGAATGTCTGTGAGTACGAACAGAGGTAGATCTCATCCGATCCTCTTTTCTGATCTGAGAATATTAATGACGAATTCTGGGATGTGTACTGCTGTACTGGCCGATCCGGATGGATCCATCTGCTAGAGTTGAATTCTGGGGCGCATCAGCCTCGTCTCCCCATGAAGATGCAAATGGAGATCGGGAGCAGGAGGCCAGGTCCCAGCACCCAAGCTCTGAAGCTGGTCTCTCCCCGTACCTGCTTGTCTGCCCAAGATCGCATCGCAGAACGGGAACGGAAGGCATCTTGTTCCTTGCTCGGCGCTCACTTGCCAATGTTCTACCAGATCGATCAGGGTCAGGGGAGGGCTCGTCTCCGCCATGGCATGGCAGTAATGGTGCCGCGTGGGGTATTGGCCACGATCGAAAGCGATGCTGTGCTTGCCGGAGACTGTCGGTCGGCACTACCTTCTCCAATGATCTGCTCGCGGTGGCGCCCTTGCCCTTCACGGTACGCCGGTACGGTCGTACGGTGGTGGGTAGCCTTGGCGTCCTCACTCGCTCCCCTCGGGTCGTATTTCTGCTGTCGGTTGTTGTCACGTAAGTAGCGCAGCTGGCTGAGTACGACCGTACGAGCTTTTCCTTCCTTTTCTTTTGCCAGTAATTGGCTCACCAACAACAGGCCCCCATATGCCCTTAAAAAACAGGCCCAATATGCCGCCACCGCACACTGGATTATTTTGGGCCTTGCAGCTCTCAGCCGACCATTTTGGTGGCGTCTTCCCTCTTCTTTTTTTTTAATTGTTTTAATCAAAACTGCCAGCAACATGTATTTATTGACGGCAATGTAATGTACGGGATGAGAAATTATGAACAATGGCATTGAACGGATAGACTAATTTTCAATGACACATAAATGGTGTGTTGTATTTTTCAATGACATGTAAGGAATTTTCTCTTGATTGTGATCTGACTGCGATGCGAGTTAGCCTACTTCCTGTCTTTAGAGGAAACTAACAACACCTATTTGGTTTCCTTTTCAGAGAAGATGAACATGAGCCTGTAATGCAAGTGTACATGATCGTAGCTGCCTTCGTCTTGATTGCCAAAAAAAGAAAAACAACCTTCGTCTTCGTGGCGACCAATGTTTAAATCCACCCGTGTTTTTTTAGATATAAGCCTCAAATCATTCAGAACGCTGCTTCAATGGTACCATCGGTACCAAAACACATGTGGTACCAAAACACATGTTGTCACGCCGCACAACCTCCACCCCAGTCAAGACAACGAAGTATTCCTGATATACTTCACCTAATACGGCTAAAGGAGTCGAGGTAGGCCTGCTAGTGGGGCGGGTGGAGATGGATTTTTTGGGTCGGGTTTGACGATGGGGTGTGTTAGGATGGGTGGAAATGGGTTTTATAGTTTTACGGGTGGGGGCGGGTTGGCATGGGCGGTGCCGTGGTGTGTGCCTCTGAATCTCTGATTCCTCTGTGCTTGTGAGCTGCGCTCTGCTTCCGCAAGAAAAGGCGGCGCCGCACGCATCCGTCTCGCTCGGCGCCGGTGGCCGCGTTCAGCTTCAGCCCCCGCCTCTGTCTCACGCGGCGTTGGCGTTGCCTCTGTCTCATCCCGGCTCCAAACTTCCTCCAGTCGCGCCCCCTTCTCCGCTCGCCGTGGCTGTCTGGCTGAGCCTCGCCCGCCAGGTCATCGCCGCCGACGATCGCGCCATCTGCCATCTCGTGGCTGCTGCTCCTCTGCTCGCCCGTCAGGCCGGCCGCAGTTGCCGCTCCCTGCCGTGCACGGTCGCCGCGCCTCCACACGGCAGCTAGGCAGGTGGCCGCAGTCGCCGCCCGCCAGGCCGCCACTGCCCACTGCGCCATCTGCCCGTGGGTGGCCTCCACACGCCCGCCATGCAGGCCGTTGTCGCCGCCCGCCACTCCGTCACCTGCCCGTGCGCGGCTGCCGCGTCTCTGCACTCCCGCCAGGCAGGCCGGCAAGTCCAGATTTCATCCAGTCGGGCAGCCTTGTCACATCGATCATTCAATCTCCTCTCTGCTGAGCAAAGACATCCTTCACTGATTCCCAAATCAATTTTGTGGAGGCAGCGGGCGGCGGTAGGGACTGGGATTTGGGAGGCTAGCCGATGGTGTGTTTAGATTGGAAAAGATTTATCAAAAAAACACTGTAAATCTAAAAAAAAAACATGGTAGATAAATAGTGTTTTGTGAGTGGGAGGCATGTAATGAATAGAGAAAAATTGAATAAATAGTGTTTTTTAGGAAAAACTTTGAATCTACACGTACCATAAGAAGGAGATGCTGATTTGGACTGCGGGTTTCAAGTGGATTCGTTGGTTTATTTGGGGGTGAAATTATCCTGCGGGGCGGGTCCTGCAAGGTACGGTGAGGGTTGGGTTGGGTTGGGTTGCCAAAGTCAGCTGCTGTGGGGTGGGGTGGAAACGGGGTGGGTCTTGACCCATTAGGAGGCCGTCGAGGCGTAGAAGAATCTCACGATGCAAAACCTGCCAGAGCCCAAGTTCACAAGTTGAGGAAGTCGGCATACCTGCCATTCTTCGGGCGGGTCAAATTCCATCCCAGCACTCACCACCAGTGGTGTCATCTGGGAAGACGCCATGGCGGAGAGGTCAGCTGCAGCCAAAGTGCAGTGCTTGCTTGAGATGCCAAACCAGAGCTTCAACTCGGGAACATACTCAACCTTGCCATGGAAAGGTAGGGCGCACTCTTCTCCCAATCGGCTCCATGTGTGGCGCACCGTGTCCAAGCTGTACGTGCCAGCATCATCCGTGGATATGCATATCTGGGAGCTTCTGCCATTGACACCACGGACCACTGCGTATGAGCTAGCTGATGTTGGGGGGACTGTCTGTACATGGGTTCACAGACGAACGGAGGTGGCGGAAGGAGCAGGTGGTGCCAAGGATTCAGTGTAGGCTTCTGGTTCTGGTAGACAAAGGCCTCGAACTGACTGCTCAGCTGCCCGCTGCATCTCACCACCTCGTACTCCCTCCGTACCTTAAAGAATGATGTTTTAGCGTTTAAAATTTTTCTCATAAAGATTGATGTTTTGACATGCATGTATAGCAAATTAGGAATATCTTATGCATGCATGCTTAAAAGGAAACTGATTTACCTCCTAAAATGGCATTTACCAGGGACACATGCGTCTTTCTTTTCTACTCTTAATTTGTCTGAAAAATTCTAAAACACCATTCTTTAAGGGATGGAGGGAGTAGTCAGGAGCACTTTCCATGACGAAGATACTGCCGCCTTCCAGATTTTCAGGGTTGTCCGAAGCGTCGTCGCTGGGGACGAAGATGGAGATGGGCCGCCACTTGGGACTCTGGAGATTGGGCATGATGTCCACTTGGCGCATGTTGGCATCGAGGAGGATGTCACGCCCATTGTTTTTTTTCGAAAGACCTGGAATGATTCCCAACTTAATTAATAAGAAGGAAGAGTTTTACGGGCGCCAGTGGGCACACCCGTTGTGGTCAGTGCAGAACACCTTGCGGCCTACAAGCGGGATGCAATTTATGTACCATTTGCTGTCCATCTTTAAGGTGTTGCCGCTGGGTGACTCGGACTGTGCACTTGTGCAGGTGTGGTTGTGTTGAATAACTGGTGGCGCTTGAGGTCGATGCAGCGCAGCGATATGGTTCCAGGGATGCGGTTGTTCACGATCAGATTCAGAAACCGCCGTGAGGATCCCATCGTTCGTCAACACAACCAGCAGGCAGCAGCAAACAGATATGGTGACTACGAAGTCAACCGCACTTTCTTTCTCGCGATCGATCGATCGATCCAGCAGCCTGCAGCGGTGTTTTTTAAAAAACGAGATGGCATCACAAGCCTAACAGGAGTATCACGGATAACAAATGTACAGAGAGGAAAACAAAAAGAATATGGCTTTTGATCGATGATGAAGAAAACGAAGCAGATCTATCTACAAAGCTACGAACCTGGGGCTTTTGATCGGAGAAAGGAAGGGAAGTGTGGGGTTCCCAGCGCTTGAGCAGAATTGCAGAAGAACGGCGGCGGCGGGGTTGGGCGTGGAGAGATGGCGATGCAATCCTCCGCTAGTATTCCTGGAAGCAAATCAAGCGGCACTGGAGCGAGGAGTTGGTCCGAAATCACCAATCAAATATTGGGCCTGGGCTCCCTCCAAAGCCCAGCATACCGAAGGACACGGCGGCCGACGCGGTGGCGCGTTTGGCGCCAGTGGCTGGTAACCACGCATGCCAATTCAAGCAAGGATCCAGCTCCCGCCTCGCCGGGGGCCGCAACCACCGCAGCCGCGATCCGCATCAAAACACCCCACCATGCCGCCTCCGACGGGCAGCGCAGATCCACAGCCCCAGGCTATCCATCGCGCTCGGAGGCGGCCTGTCGGGGGAGCGTGCGCCGGTAGCACCCAGCGCCCAGCTCGCCTCCCTCCGCCATGGCCGACCTCGACGCCGACGAGCCCGACCGCACGACGCGCCCGGCGTCGCCGTCGTCGGCGGACCCCAGCCGCAGCGACTCCGCCTCTTCCTCCTCCTGCAGGAAGTCCATCCATCGCCAGGCGTCCCCATGCCCGACGCGCACCGCCGGGCACGCGCTCGAGGAGCCACCAAAGCGTCGCGCACCAACCCGGCGGTCACGGCCGATGCGGATGTTCCAGAGCATGTGCCGGTCGCTCCCCGTCCTCAACCCACGGTGCGGGCGTCAGCTCCAGCCCGGCGCGTGCCGGATCGCCACGCCGGCGCGCCTCACCCCGTCGGACTCCCTCCTGTCGCAGCTCCTGGGCACCTCCTCCTCCGCCGCCGGCGTGTCCTCCTCCTCGTCGCGCCACCGCCTCACCGGCACGCTCTTCGGCTACCGCGACGGCCGCGTCTCGCTCTCCCTCCAGGACAACGCCCGGTGCCGCCCCACCCTCGTCGTGGAGCTCGCGCTCCCGACCCACGCGCTCCTCCGCGAGCTCGGGACGCACGCCGGCGCACGCATCGTGCTCGAGAGCGAGAAGCACTCGTCGGACAATGCCAGCGACGCCGATCCCGCCGCTGGCGATGTCGGTGCCGGAGTTGCCGGCGTCGGCGGCGGAAGCTTCAGGCACCATGACGACGATGGGTGGGTGTTGGAGGAGCCCATGTGGACCATGTTCTGCAACGGGAAGCGGGTGGGGTACGCGGTGAGGAGGGAGCCCACGGAGGAGGACATCACCGTGCTCGAGACGCTGTGGGCCGTCACCATGGGCGGCGGCGTGCTCCCGGGAAGGTCGGAGGTGGATGGGCCGGATGGAGAGATGGCGTACATGCGCGGGAGCTTCGAGCATACCGTTGGGTCACGGGACTCGGAGTCGCTCTACATGGTCGGCCCGCCCGGTGGTGATGGCCCCGAGCTCGCCATCTTCTTCGTTAGGCTATGAATCGATCGAACGAAGTTGAGGTGTATGTTCATGCCGCGCTCGTGGTAAATTTTTTTTCCTCTCTTGTGTGTGCCTTGATCTCGTTCGGCCTGATTGCCTCCTGAGTGTCAGAAATTTTCACGTACTGCCGCCGTGCGATGAAAGATTTTTTACTTCAAATTTGTTGAGAGTCGCGAGAAGTGAAGACGTCTATAACTGATTGAGCGGCTGCTGACATGTCACGTCCGCCGATCGTCACGGACACGTACGTAACCTGCGACGACATGTACACCATCAAAGGCTCAAAGCTAAACCATGTACCCTGCGGCCTGACGGCTGACGCCGGCCGGCCTGCGGCGTCATGGCATTGGCAATTACAAGCCCTGCGCCCGGACACGACGAGTCGACGACATTCCGTGACGGCCAGCACATGAAAGAGCGGCCGTGGTTGCCAGGGTGGGGGTTCGCCGGTCTGGCCTGCGTAAGCCTCGCGTACGTGGTATTCCTCCGCCGAACGTAGTGAAAGGTTTCAAGGGGCGGCAGATGCCACGTCGAGCGGCAAATAGCCTCGCTCAGAGCCACGACGGCCTCTATTTTGCGTGAGAAACGCAGCACCAGGTAGGATCAAGGGGACATGCGCAGGAGCTTCGAGCACACCGCCAGTTAGCGGGACTCGAGTGACGGAGTAGTGGTGACATGTCACGTTCGGCTCAAGAAACACGCATGTCATTGAGCTGACATGTCACGTCGATCGATCATCACGGACATGTAACCTGCAGGCGCACCATCAAATCCATGTACTGATTCGATCGACGTGTACTCGTACGCGTACGCCATAGCCTGCCTCGATCTCCTGGGCGGCTGGGCAGCTGGCCAGGCTCTGCATCTTGATGCCATGGACGAACCGATAAACGATGCGTCGATGGTGCCCGTGCGCGCATACACACAGTGACAAAGACTACGCACAGTGGCGGACGTGCGCGCTTTTGGCAGCGACTGCCAGTCACGAGCATCTATCGTTCATGTTTGTCGCGTGGTTCCACCACAGAACACACGCACGGCTCCACACGCAGAAGGGATCGAGATCGAACACACCGCGCGCGCGCGGCATCGATGGAACAGGCAGTTAACCCTGTTGTTGCCTTTGCTCGCTCTCTCGTGGAGGTCATGCCGTGCATGCGGCCATGCGCAGGCAGAGATGTCGCCGTGCCCGTACCCTGCGTCCCTGCCGCGAATGCGTGCAAGTGCATGGCGCCCACGGGTTACCCCCTAGGTGGCCGTACGCGCAGCGAAATCTCTGAAACCTGCCTCGATCGGCTGATGGGGAGGAGACGCTGCCACCGCGATGCTGATGGTAAAGAAAGCGTACGTACATGCTGAAAAATCTGCTGCGTTGGGCGTGCATGGCAATATGGCATGGAGCGCCATCGATCAGACGTGAGAGACGACGCTGCACACGTGGAGGAAATGGTGGACGGCAGCGCTGCACTGCAAGCACTGCACATCGATCCACGAGAGCATGGACGGGCACAGCAGCGCTTGTCCGTCGCTGCGCTCTTTCACGTGTGCGCCACAGCTGTGGCGAGGGCGCTGCATCATGCGGTCACTGCTGCCGGGTCACCTGAACAAGCGACACTCCTGTCTGTCACTGAGGCTTGAAATAAACTTTCGTATCACTGATCCGCTTAATACTCTGCCTAAACTTACTCGTGTTACTTACTGGTAATGAGGCAAAGATTCTAGCCAGGCTCGTGCATGGTGCGCCGCATCTCGCACTGAAATTGAGGCTTGCACGGAACTAGCGACCTGCGCTGAGCGATGCAGGGAGATTCTCGAGTCTTTTCTCTTTTCTGGCCAGCTCAGTCGTCAAAGGACAAGGCCTTTGCATGCAACACACTCGGTCAGTCATGATCCCCCACCATGATCAGATCAGATTACTCAGAGGCTCAGGCCTCAGGGGCATGGCGGCCCATGCCCCCCAAGCTTACCTCTCCTCTAGGGCCCTTGCTAGCCATCCATTCCAGGCATCCACTATCTCAGGGCACCACGTTGCCATCGGCAGCTGCAGTATAAATTCAGCTGGAGCTCCAGGGAGGAGCCCCTTGGGGGACCAGGGAGGGAGAGGTCCCCTACTGGTCTCCTCCTCCCTTCTGTTCTATCCAAGATCCCAAGCTCAGCAGAACTAGAGAGCTGCCCACATCCGCCATGAATGCGTCGGTAATATGTGCTGCAACAGAGAAGTTTTGAGAGGCAACGACCCGGTATGGGTAGATCCATGGTTCTTTCACTTCACTAATGTTCTTGATCCACTCATCATATATGTCTGAACTTCTGTTATTTGCATGGCTCTGAACTTCCATTCCTCTCTGAATCTGTGTGAAAGATACAGGCAGCATGCAGGCAGGGTTGTCGATCAGCTGGCGTAGAGCTTTGGGCGGCCTGCGGCATTGGCGCCGGTCACCGGAGCTTGGATAGAAGCAGAAGGAAAAACGGGTCATGTGGCTAGCAGCTTCTGTTTTTTTTTTTTCCTCCTTTCGTTTCACTTTAGCCCATTGCTGTTGTAGATTAACTGCTGCAATCACCTCGGTTTCTAGCGTTTCTCTTCGTTGTTGGGAGAGGACTTGTAAAACAATGTTATACAAGGTCTATCTCCCAGTTCCCATCGTAAGATTTCTGTGTTGTCCTTGCAAAATCTATGCCGTTGATGTGTCCTCGACTCCTCAATCCTCATGTATGCTCCAGTACCCTGTCTTCCTTTGTGCAGTGAATGACGCCTATGGCTTTATCACATTTTAGTTTTAAGATACCTGAGACAATAATGCTTTTATGTTAACTAGCGAGTTGACCTGCGCTAATAGTGCAGCTAGACTCGTTACGCTGTAACATTTATGTATACATTAACCTATATAGTACTAGTACATTATATTTTTTCTTTTGTCCTTACTCTCTCTCGGTCTCACTAACTTTGGTCTTTACTTATGTGTCCTAATTTGCACATTGCTTATCTGGTCTTATGTATGTTTACCTTGGTTTATTAAAATGTACTCAAGAGCCATGTCTCATGTTCATGCTCGATTAAAAACAATTGTTTATACTACTTATAATTATATTTAAGGTACATATTTACATATTTTGCTTTTCAAGAGCCGTGTCTCATGTTCATGCTCGATTAAAAACACTTGTTTATACTACTTATAATTATATACTGTATAAGTGTATATATTTAGATATTTCGCTTTTCAAGAGCCATGTCCCATGCACATTTATAACGCTTGTTATACTAACTGTAGTTGTATAAGATATCTGTTTATATATTTTGCTACTAAAAATCCTATCTTGTTATAGTGTAAATTTAGTTGTTTGCCCATTGTACTTTTAATAAAAAGAGCTCTTTTACAATGGTTGGCAAGTACCAGCTGGTACTACTAGGTACTTCCAGGTACTTTAAGTACTTTTTTCCTGGTACTTACAGGTACTTTTGCTAGAACTTAGAAAAAAATAAATTAACAATACTAAGGGCAGGTTAGTCATTTCACGTACATTAATGAATATACCTCCCACCCTCCCTCCGTCGACAGAACTGCTCCGCCTCAGTTCGTATCTCACCGCCGCCGCCTAGGGGTGGAAACGAGCCGAGCCGAGCCTGGCTCGGCTCGGCTCGTGAAAGCTTGCTGCAGTGGAAGCTCGGCTCGGCTCGGCTTGGGAAAATAAACGAGCCAAACTTGAGGCTCGGCTCGGCTCGTTTACGAGCTCGAGCCAGCTCGAGCCGGCTTGCGAGCTTGACAACAAAAACATGATCTGCATTGCATGTCATTTAAAAATAGGTTCTAGAGCATGTTCAACCTATGTTAAAGTTTTAAAATATGTTTTTATAATAATATAGTCTTACAATAGTAAAATAAATATAAATATTTGTTTCGCGAAATAATAAATAATAATATAAAGCAAGTTTAAATAGCCCACGACTCAAATCTCATTCATGTCAAGAGTCTCCATGCATCCAAGTAAATATGTCCAACCTTTACATCATCCACAAGAAAATATTAATATAATAAAAGATATGCACTAGTTACTTTGCAATTCACCGTCGAGCTTGTTTTAGCTCGCGAGCTGCTCACGAGCCGGCTCGGGCTCGGCTCGTTTGGGAATCGAGCCGAGCCGAGCTAGGCGAGCCCGAGCTGAGCCCGAGCCGAGCTCACGAGCCCGAGCCTTTTTTCCACCCTTACCGCCGCCTCCAAGCCTCCACCTCGTCTCGCAGCGCCGCCGCCGGCCGTCGCAGCATCCTGTGGGGCTCCCCTGGCTGCGTCGTGGCTGCGCCGCCGCCCTAGCCCTCGCAGATCCGCCGCCTTCCGTCGCAGCGCCGCCACCCTAGCCCTCGTAGATCGTCTGCCCTCTCCTCGCAGCGTCGCCGCCTTCTCCCTCGGTGGTTCGCCGGCCTCGCCTCGCAGCTGTGTAGCGCCGCCGGGGGCTCCACCTCGTGTCGCCTATCCCCACGCATCTCCGCCGACCTTCACCATCGGTGTCACGACGCACCCGGATCTCGCAGCGACGGTGTCCATCGTTGTCACCGCGCCCCTCGCCCTTGCATCGCCGTTGACGCCGCCCATCGACCTCGCCCTCTCAGCGCCAAAGCCGGTGATGTTCTCTTGGTCGGTGAGTTGCCACGCCGCCGCTCCGAAGGTCCCTGCCGGGCAGCTGGCCTCCTGCCGTGGATTAAATTGTGGAGAGGTAAAGATTGATGATAATTTACGAAATAATTTTTCTGTCAAAGAATCATGTGTGCTGTTTCTTCTCAATGTAAAGGTGTCATTTTGCATCATGAAGCACTCAGCTGTCACATATTAAACGTGGGATTTGCATTCCGTGTCGATCTAAAGGTGAGGCTTTGAACAACACTTTGTGAGATTCATACTGTCCACCCGATGTATTGGTATCTTTAGTTTTGAGTGTTTTGATATACATAAGTGTTCTGATGCTCTTTATGTGCTAAAGTCAATATTTTTTTTATGTTGTTTTGTGGGCATTATTAACTGATGACCAGTATTAGGCTGGTTATGCACTCAAATATGTGAATTGAGTTGTTCTTTTATGCTGAGACGATTTCATCCATGATGCCAGCAAGAATAGTAACCATTGTGTAAAGCAATCTTGAGTGGCATAAGCAGCTGTTGTTTTTTTTTTTCATTTGCCTTCATGGCTAGATTGTGCGCTAGTTAATGTATAAATACAGAAAATAATTGTTAAAAATTTACCTGTGTGTGCTGGAACATATGGAAGTGTAGAAATGTTAAAGTTTTTCGAAGTGAAGATGAATCTAATTTCCAAATTGCGACCAGATGTCGCGACGATCTCATCATGTGGTCTCACAGATGTAACGCAGCCTCTGACAAGGAAAGGCTTGTAGACCTGAGTAACCTTTTTTCTATAGGATAGTTAATTTGTTAATGGTAGGCTTCGAGTTAGATTTTGTAGATAACTTACTGTGTGCGTTTTCCTTAATCTTCTCTTGTAACTCCCTGGACTCAATCCAGCCATTGTAAGATTCTATTCCACATATTATCTTAAACTTTACTGAATCTTCAATGAATAAGGAAAGCAACTCCTAGTTAGTAGCTGTGGTAATAGAAAATTTTTGTAGAGATTATATCTAAGATCTTCCGATTTGGGTGTTATAAGCAGGGAAAAAAGACATGGCTGATTTAAGCGCTGAGGCTCTATCGGAGTACAATGAGATTGTTAGCAAATCATTTGCTAGCGATGAGGAAGGTTTTAATTTTTATAATGAGTATGCCCTTGAGAAAGGGTTTAGTGTGCGGAAAAGCTATGTTGAGTGGGACAAAGCCAACCAGGAGATCATTCTGAGGAAATTTGTCTGCAGTCGGGAAGGGTTCCGTGAAGCAAGGTACATGAATAATAAAAATAGGAAGAGGAAGGCACGGAACATTACTCGAGTTGGTTGTGGAGCTAGAATAGTGATTGC